>CM038675.1:482619188-483819188 GCA_021605145.1 Aegilops bicornis | reverse complement strand
TTTGATATACCCGGGGCAGCGTGAAATTTGCTACTCTACTCAAAACTAGTAAGGTACACATGTATTGAGCATACGAGATTTGAAACCAAATTATGAATAAATACACACTATAGCATGTAAAGCTTTGAGTCATATATGCATGATGTAGATGTTCATTTAGTTCTTATAGTTCATCTCATTCAAAATCAATTAGTTTTATAAAAATGTTAAGATTCATGGGGTTGTGCATTGTAAATCATAAAGTAAAAAACAAATAATGGTAATTCATTTAAAAAAAAATAATAAATTAAGATACGTAAGATTCTAGAACAAAGGAGAAGTGCTTGTGTTTTGAGGTTTGTGCATTATGCTTAAGTTCAACCATGGAGTCTTCTAAATTGTACATGTGGCGGAATCTGGTGGAATGTTGATGATATCCAACGACCAAGAGTGCTCGGATTTGCCCATCTCTGCCTTTGTCGGGTTAGCTTCATCCAGCGACCATCTTTCAAAGTTATTGGCACACTATATAGTTCTTGTGCCATAGTTGCATGTTTTGGAGAAAAAGCTACTAGTGGGTTGTACTATCTATTTAGGAATAGAAGATGTATACATGGAAGTTGTAGGGAAAGAGATGACATGGAGGATCTCAATTCCTATGAGTAGGGATTGGAAAAGAGATGTCATTTGGTTCACATCATAGGAACTTTTCTATTGAATCTAGAGATGACATGTATCTCAAGTCCTATGAGGAGGGATTAGTAAAGAGATGTAATTTGGTTCATATCATAGGAACTTCTATATTGAATATACACTAATGTTTATTTTCCTTTGAAATTAAGGGAGTATAGGAATCCATTCATATGAACCAAGTGGCTCTGAAGCTATAGAAATGATATCATGTTTATTTCCTTTGAAATGTAGAGTATATGAATCTATTCCTATGAACCAATTGGCTCTAAAGGAAAAAATCCTATAAAAATCATATCATATAGAGTTCCTATGATATTCCTCGACACTAAAGGATGGTTGAAATTGCTGCGGGTGATACGATGGTCTTTCTTTGTAGACTCCTCACCCATCTTTATAGTTACCTCTCGAAGATGAATGAAATGATATATACAGGGTATTCTACATGTGCAATTTGGTACACGAAAACTCGGTAAAAGTTTGCGAGGTTGTAATTTTCAATAAAGCTATATGCACTGCATTACGAAACGGAGGGAGCATACGGCAGTTGCTAACACTCACGTGGAAGATTTGTGTGTAGGAGGAGTGGCTGTTCTGTTAAATGACATGGCAAAACCGACACCTTTGTCGGATGCCGATCTAACGGTTCTTCTGGCGTTAAATCGAGGAAAAGGCTTGTGGCGAACGTTTGTTGGATAATGATTTACGGACACATGCATTGCATTGATACGTGCCCCCCTCTCTCTCACGCACACGCACCCTCACGAGTCACAACTCTCCCGAGTCCTCTCGCAGACTCGCACGTGGCACCCATCGTCTATCTGCAGGTAGACGTCACGCACATATGTGCTCTTCACACCCTACCCTTAGAACTTCTAAAAAACAAAGACGGCAAACACATTTTATTTTAGCTCACACGTCACACACTTATATTATTACTCTTGCGGTGAACATTCTTTGGACATAGTATATATTGTACTCTCACGAAGAGAAGCGGTGCACGCACGCACTAGTTCTCTCACACCCACTCGTGGGTACACGTAGGAGCGCATTTTTTTGAAGCCGGTACAACAAAATCACTCCACTATATATAAAAGCAGGAGCCTTAGCGCTTGCTTTACTAGGGTTCCTCTCGTTCACTCTCGCATGCTCTCCAGATCTAAGCAAGACATAGGTGGCCACACTATCTCTCTCAACTCACGGATGGTCACAAATCTGGCCGGACAACCTCGACCGGGGCAGGGGGTGTAGGTGCATCGTTCACGCCGTCGTCAGCGGCGAGGGAGGAGACCAACGGCTGCCCGCGCGTCCCGATCGGCGGCCGTGCCATTCTCTCCGAGAGAGCGCCGGCTCGGGAGGGCCTCCGACCCCTTCTTCCTTCCTGCGGTATTGTGGCCAAGATGCGGCCTCCCGACGCTGTCTTTGCCACATGTCTTGACCCTCGGTATATATTCCTTGAAACCTGCCTTGCTCTACTGCCCCAGCCTCTTCCCCCTTCGTGTGGATCCTTTTCTACTTCCGTCCGCTGCTCCAAAGCCACCTAGACTTCTACTATTATTAGAAGTAAAGCTAGTTCATACAAATCAACTCAAAGCGTTGGTTCAAATAGGGAAGAAAGTGGGAAAGTCAGTAGCATGAATCTAGGACTTGGCTCTAAGAGGAAGCGGGGAAAGTAGTAATATCTCATCACTATTTAAATAACCGTATTTCGTATTTGCGCAAACAGGGATGTTTGTCTCCATATCGTTCGGGATATGCATCTCCGTATCGTTTCTATCCGCGCAATCAAAAGCACACACCTCGGTTTGAGTACAATGCGCCAAAATGAGATGGCTATCCCTCGTTGGCGTCGTCTAACCTCCCGTCTTCAAGGTATCCCTACATTGGTAGTAACTAAGGTAGAATGACCAACGCAATCTAAACGAAGCTGATTAAATGCGTTTTACTTCCTGATTGCGGTCGAGGGGACGAGCCAAAACAATCGCATCCTAGTCCGAATGCACTTTCTACCGGTTCATCCATGGACCGAGGACTAGTCGCAACTGCATGGCGGTTTTTGGACAGGTGCCGGACAAGAGGCATTGTGGTCTGCTTATTTCTGCAAATAGCGGTGCTTAAATTTAGTGGAATGCACAAGAATTTCACAGTCAAGACCTTTGCATGGTTCGATTCAGCATTCCAGTGAGAACATAATTATAATTGGTTATTCTGGAATGAGAGAACCTAACCCTGGATGGTGGCAACAAGAAAAAACCAGAGTGAACTCCAGGAAATTTAAGCCTGCCGGGAGGCCCTTTGCTCAGAGAAGCCTTGCTTGATTTTTCCTGATTTGTAAACCTTCTCACAACTTTGTATTTTGCTGTGAACTAGTATATGTTTGTTATGTTCTATGAATCATTGAGATGTATAAAACTGCTTAACTTATGCTTTTCAAGATTTTTATGAAGACGAGTTTAATGTGAGTGTTCCACATGAGCGCTGGACTAGCATTGAACGTTTGGAATTTATTACATTGTGGCCTCAATTAACTACATGAACCAGTAACAAGATACATAGTTGCTTATATGATTCACGGGCACACAAAAGTAGCAGCGGTTCCCATAGACGGATTCAAACAGCAGTACTAGCCCCAAAGGGGTCGATAATGAGCAAGGTTCGGATAATTAGACACAATCCAAACTACTATTAAACACTAGTCGGGGAAACTATTTCATGCCTCGATCTAATTTGGGCTGGACACAAGACGGACCTTGCCATGAACATCATCGAGGGCGTCCCCGCAGCTCAATCCTGTGAACCTTCATGAAGACAACCTTGTGGCCTTGCCATCGATAAACTTGTTTGTGGAGGCATGCCACGTCATCTTCTGCGTAAGCTTGACAAGAACAGTATGCCTCACAAATGAAGGAGTAGCTTTGAACTTCTTGTGCTTCAAGACACCACGGACAACACGCGACAACGGTGAGGCTGGAATACACCTCTTCATTGGTATAACCGCAAATGGCTTCCGAGGATCCAACAGCCTAAGAACTCTGTTTTCCCGGTCATGTATATTCAGGTCGTCCACCTCATAGCGAGTGACATGCACAACCACACAATCCGATATGCGCATCGTGGCTCTAATTGAAATGTAAACAATTTCTGAATTACTTTTCGATTATAAGAAACACAAGTTATTTAAACCACTATGTATAGCATGGCATCGAAGTTAATAAAATTTTGCATTATTAATCACCACATACTTCCTTTTTTCTAGAAAAAATCACCATATACTTAGATGAAAAACCACAATCGAGATTGGCAAAGAAGGAATCACCTCGGGCATTTCGGTGGGACACATCCTCGAAGGGGGAAAACTGCTCCTGCAGTGCCACGGGGGTTGTAACCTCAAACGGGGCGTTGACCATCTCAGTAGTGGCCGTGAGCGTATCTGGGGTCGCCTCGGTGGTTGCCTCCATCTTCTTGGAGCTCTCTGTCTCATGGGGATCAGCCTCCCGCGTCTGCTCCAATATCGGCGAGATCTTTGCACAGTTCTCCTTGGTCCATCATGAAACCAGCGAATACTAGGAGACCACTGAAAGGAAAACACAATCGCAATGACAATGAAACAAAAAAAGAGAGTGAGGATCGGTTACTGCTTTGCAAAAGTTCTTTTTTTTCTCTAAACGAAAATATACCAACATCAAGGATCCGCTTACCTTCCCTTCGGTCGGAGAGAAGAATATTGGCGGAATGCGAGTGTTGCCTTTCTTGAAGGCGGTGAGGAGAAGGGGATTCAAATGAAGAGTGAAATGATGGTTGCTTCGTCGTCAAACTTAGATTGCGGGAGATGGGGTTTTGTGATCTGACGGCTCGTTCTTTGTCGGCGCTATGACTGGGTGACTCTCACTTTGCATACTGCCTTCTAATTTGGTGGATGGCATTTGGGGCGGCGCGCTGCATGGCCTGCATGTCAGTGAACAAAAGTATAACGGCATTTAGTAGAGGGAGATGTTTCAATGACCTAGGAGGAGCCAGAAGCGGTAGAGTGTCTCCACTGTACTAGTAGTAATTGTTTTCTGGGTAGCAGTAGAGTGTCTCCACTGTACTAGTAGTAATTGTTTCTCTAGGCGCTACCCACACCCAGCACACCGCCCCCCCTCCCCCCCAAAAAATCCTGGGTGCTCTTCTTCCTCCTCGCTCCCACCCACCTCACGTCAGCTCGCTCCACTCGTACCCCCAAATTCCTCACCTCACTCCTACAGAAAACCCCAGCTCCCCTTCTTCCTCACTCCTCTGAGAAAACCCCAGCTCCCTTCTTCTTCGCTCGCTTTACAACTAGGCTCATTATTAGTTACTCTGCTCAAATCCGTGGCGCGATCACGACGCCCTCGAGGAAAATGGAGTCGGCTGACCCAGCGCCAAGAAGATGAGGCTCACCGCTTGGCGACGCTGTGAGATCCCGCACCCGGCAGCGTGGGGAGAAGCGGCGACCCCGCCCCCACCGGATCCCAGGAACCCGTAGAATCTCGGGTGGACCGCATCAGCGATCTCCCGGACGCCATCCTTGGGGAGATCATCTCGCTTCTCGCCACCAAGGATTGCTGCCGCACCAGAGTCCTCTCAATTCGGTGGCGCCCTCTATGGCGCCCGTGCACCTGTAATCTTGACTGTCGTCACTATCTCTCTTCAATGATTTTGAAATCCCAGAGCCATCATCTCCTCCCACCAAGGCTCCGTTCAAAGCCTCTGCATCCCATCATGCTACCTGAGTAAGCATACCATGCCCTGCAGTGGGCCTTTGGCTGAAATCCCCTGAATTCCACGTAACTACAGCCGCTTGAGTTCTACTATTCCCACAAATCACCTACCAGATACCGAACGCCATGTACTTGTGCCCTCAGCACCGATGTCCATCTCGCGGTTTTCCTCCTCTCTCCACACCACCACCTTTGCGCTGTGCTACCTACCAGACAATCTGGTACTAAACCTTCGACTCCCATTTCTCAAGAAACTTTCACTTGTGCGGGTTCATATATCGAAGGCCTCATTGCACAGCATCATCCACTCCAGTTGCCCTGCGCTGGAGTGCTTGGAGCTTGTTTTCATAGTTAGAATCGGTTGTCTCCAAATAAAGTCGCCTAACCTTGTAAGAATTGGAATTTCTTTTGACGGAAGACAGCTCATCATCCAAGATGCCCCTTCACTTCAAAGGTTGATCCTTGATTCTAGTTATTCACCGTTGCAAATAACCGTCCTCTATGCACCTAAACTGGAGACCTTGGGTGTAATACATGATCTCTGTGCTCATTTCAATATGGTGTTTGGCTCCACAGTTCTTGGTACTTTATATTATCATCTACACTTGTAACCATAAGCTGCATTTTAAATTTCTAGCATAATATATATATCATCTTGGAGTACACATTTTGTACTAATATTATGTTCTATGCTCAATGAAGAGTTTCTCCATGGATGGCCTATCAATGGTGCTGGATTCTGTCAAGATCTTATATATCCAAATGAATAGTTTTGATCTGAACAAGATTACTGGCTTGCCGCAATGCTTTCCATGTCTGGAGAAGTTGTATATAAAGGTGATAATTTCACACACATTGGAAGCCCGCATATAGTGTACTAGAATTAACTGTTCAGCTGTTGCTCTTTCAACACTCTTCTTTTAGACGTTAACTGTTTTCAATCTTCATATCTATTTAGGCAACAGGACGGGGTAAGAAAGTTATAACCAATCGGTGGATTCGTAAGCATCGGGATTTTCTCACTTCTCATGAGATTCGATTGAGGACAATAACGATAGAACGATATGTAGCCAACCGTGCAAACACAAGATTTGTCACATTCTTCCTGCTAAATGCGAGGTTACTATTTTCCATCAGGCTTAAGTTTATCAGCAGCATGGTTTTGAAGGATGGGTATGTCGAAGAGCAAAAAAAGGGAGTTTCAGGTGGGCAAAAGAGCTTCTGAACGTGTCGGGCTTCTATTTACAACATATTGTGGTCATAATCCGATAAATTTTACGACCGAGGATGTTCATTCTATTGACTGACCGATCCATGACCGTGTTGCCGAAAGCAGTCTTTGGAGTTAGATGTTGTTGCCCTTTTCAATGCAGGTTTTTGTAAACCTGATGAACAATCAACCCTCGTGCTTTTATGCAGGTTGTAAGATGGAGTTAGATGTTCCTGCCCTTTTCAACTCGGCCGTGGATCGCCAGATTTTCTTTGAAACAAGGCAAATGGCTTGCCATTCGTTTAATTTAGAGTGAAATATTGTAACAAATCATAACCAAGGGAAATAACATCACTCACACCGGCTGCTTGAGCTCACTATGCATTACAGAAGCCAAGTGATTAGCCCCCACCAACACCCACAAACTTATTTAGAACTAGCACATCAAATGGGCTGTACATTTTCATAGGAAAGGCTGCATGACCGTGACAGATTTGGATTCTGACATTTGGGACCCGCGAGGAAATAGCCTATCCAAGGTGGTGTCGACTTACTAGCCACCAAAAACGATTACGCCTACCGGCCGTTGGATTGACATCCAACATCTGTCGTGTATCTTCTATCTCTTGTCTTCTTCTTCCTCCGGCCGCCCAAACCAAACCACCCGTCGGCTCACTTTGCTCCCACCTCCCATGGCTGGTCAGTGCCTCCGCCGCCCCTACCGTGCGTACCCTCCAACGTTGGCCAGTCCCTCCTCTATTCCCCACACATCATGTTATTCTCCGGCGGCGTCGGCCCCAACACGCACTGCGGACCGAACGATCAACCCTCGTACTCCCCTCCGCTGGACGGCGCGCATATTCAACGGCTCTGTTCGTTCCGTCCGAGGCCTCGCCGTCGTCCCCGCCTTTGCGGCCTTGCTTCACTTTCAAGTCTTGTGATGCATACCCTCTTGCGTTGTCAACATCACAACAACCGAGAGGAACAAGGAGATGATTTGTCGTGGAGAGGATGACGGTAAGGGACCCACCGGCGTCATGGCGATTACTCAAGCAAGTGCCTCTATAGTACAAGCCCAAAATTATGGTTCCTCCTAATGGTTGGACATCTGGGGCTCACACCATTGTCAACGTAGTCAATAAACGAGAGAATTACACTACGAGCGGTTGACACCAGGGACCCAAAGAAGTCGCCAGCTTTTTTTGAGGAACAAGCGGTTGTTATTTATACTAGTTTTAGCGACGGATCGAGGGTAACAACGGGCTGTCTGCGGGGCACAGAGTCTGCCTAGCTGTGGTTTTATTTATGTTTACCACATCATGAGCCCAGTTGTGTTTTTTTCTTGCTGAAAATGGCTAGCCCAGTTCTATTTTTTTAAAGAAATACCCAAACAAGGCCTACTTGCTTTATCAGCCCTGCTTGGCTGCAAATCTTTCAAGACGATGAGGGTTTCATTTGGTTTGCCCAGAAATGGCCTGTACTTTTTTAAAACACATCAAACTGGGAATTAGTTTCAATTTTTTCTCATTACAAGATCTTAAATTCCATTGATTTTTATGCGTGGACAATTATTTGGATTTTATATTTATATAAATTATTTTTCAAAATAGTTTGAATGTGAATCGATATTTCTGGATTAAAAGCAGTTGACCTTTTGAAATATGCAAAATTTCGTATACTTTTTAACCGTGGCCACAATATGGGGTGTAATGCTAACAAAAAGAAGATGGGCTCCAAAAAAACCCTTAAGAATTAGCAAATGGGCTGTACATTATTAGAAATAACGACAGATGGGTTGTATGCTATTTTCCACAGATTTGAGGCTGACTTGTGCGCCTACTACAGGTTGACGCGTATGCTTTGATAAAAAAGGTTGGCCTTTTACAACGCCACGTCAACTTAGTCAACACACGAGGCAAAGGATCGTTGGATGTCCATCCAACGGCTGTCGTCTTCTTCAATCTCTGCTCTTCATGCTCCGGCCGCTCAAACAAGCGCCGGCGGACTGCTCTTTGCCTCCTCCGTGGTCGGCTATGCTTTGCCAAGAGCCTCACGGCCCCACCGTACTCCCATCGCTGGCCTAGCCATCCCTTTACTCACCCACACATCTTTGTTATTCTTGGCGGCAGACGAACGATAAACCCTCGTACTCCTCGCGTGGGAAACAAGCTGCCGAGTATTCCACAGCTTCGTGTCATTCCTTCCTAGGCCTCGTCATTGTCGTCCACCGCCTTGGTGCTCTCGGTAGCGGCCTGGTCACGTGGTCAATGAACGACATCCATAGGAAGTGGATCAGACGTGGAGAGGTCGACAACCGGGTCCACGGCCGCACGCAAGGAAATGCCTCCTTATTACGCGCAAAATAATGATTCCTCCACCTGACAGCTAGGACCCACAGGAAGGGCCTCTGTATTTCACAAAAAAAATGTTCCCCCCGCTGACAGGTCGGACCCACCAGCTATATCTTCGCACGCAAGGAAGTGCCTCCTTATTACGCCCAAAAAAAATGAATACCCCTACTAGCTGGGACCCACCATATTGTTGGGCTGACTTGTGGGCCTACTAAGTTGACGGGGACGGAGGCTTTGTCAACTTAGTCAATACTCCAGTGACCGTATGATGTCCATCCAACGGCCATAGTGCTTCTTCAACCTCTGGTCTTCTTGCTCCAGTCGCTCAAAGCAGCGCCGGTCATGCCGCCTGCTCCTGCCTCCCGTGGCCCGGCTCCGCGTCGTCCCCTTCCTAGGCCTCGCCATCGTCCACCGCCGTGGTGCTCTCGGCGCGGCGTGGTCAATGTGGTCAACGACCGACTTCCATCGGAGGAGCATCAGACGTGGAGAGGTCGACAGTGGGTCCACTGCGGCCGCAAGGAAGTGCCTCCTTATTACGCGGAAAATAATTATTCCTCCACCGACAATGAGGACCCACCGGACGGGCCAAAAATATTTTCTTGAAAAAATCGTTTCCCCAGCTCTTTGGGACCCACCGGACGGGCCACCGTATTTCCCAAAAAATGTTCCCCATTGTCATTTCGGACCCACCGGAAGTGCCTCCTTATTACGCACAAAAATGAATACTCCCGACTAGCTGGGACCCACCTTGGTGGGAGGCTGTCTTATGGGCCTACTAAGTTGACGGGGATGAAGGGCTTTCTCAACTTAGTCAATATGAACGATTCTAGCTCCAGTGACCGTACGATGTCCATCCAACGGCCGTAGTGCTTCTTCAACCTCTGGTCTTCTTGCTCCAGCCGCCCAAAGCAGCGCCGGTCGTGCCGCATGCTCCTGCCTCCCGTGGCCGGCTGTGCTACCATGAGGCCTCACAAACCCTACTATTCCCACCGGCCGAGCCTGCAGCGACGGCAGCCTCACACCGCAGCCGAACCAGTGAACCCTCGTACTCCTCTCCGCGCGGGCTTCCACTGCCGCGTCTTCCCCGGCTCCGCGTCGTCCCCTTCCTAGGCCTCATCGTTTTGTCTGGCATGTTGGGCTGCAAATCTTTCAAGACGAGGAGAGCTTTCATTCGGCTGGCCGAGAAAATGGCCCATCAGTAATGAGAAATGGGCTGTACATTTTTAAAACACATCAAACCGGCAATTAGTTTCAAATATATTTTTTCATTTCAAGATTTTAAATTACATTAATTTTTATGCGTGGAGAATTTGTTGGATTTTATATTGATATACATTTATTTTTAAAATTAGTTTGAATGTGAGTCGAAATTTCGGGATTAAAAACAGTTCGGACCGCACCGTAATATGCAAAATTTCGTATAATTTTTTAACCGTGGCCACAATATGGGATGTAATGCTAACAAAAAGAATATGGGCTCCAAAAAATCCTAAAGAATTAGAAAATGGGCTGTAAATTATTAGAAATAATGGCAGATGGGTTGTATGCTGTTTTCCACAGATTTGAGGCTTTCCTAAAAAAGGTTGGCCTTTGGCGGTGGCGGTTGGATGTCCATCCAACGGCCGTCGTCTTCTTCAATCTCTGCTCTTCCTGCTCCACCCGCTCAAACAAGCGCCGTGGACTGCCTGCTCCCTCCTCCCATGACGGCCATTTGTCTTTGCCATGAGCCTCACCGCCACCGTACTCCCATCGCTGTCCTAGTCATCCCTCTACTCACCCACACTGCCGTTATTCTTCATGATGGTAGACAAACCAGTAAACCCTCGTATAGTCGTACTCCCCTCCGCGTGGGAAACAACTGCCGAGTCTTCCCTGCCTCCGTGTCGTCCCCTTCTTAGGCCTCGCCGTCGTCCACCGCCGTGGTGCTCTCGGCGCGGCGTGGTCAATGTGGTCAATGACCGACTTCCATCGGAAGAGTACTGTGCGTGGAGAGGCTGACAATTTGGGTCCAAGGCATGACAGGAAGTGCCTCCTTATTACGCCGCAAAATAATTATTCCTCCACGGACAGCGGGGACCCACCGGACAGGCCATCGTATTTCGTGAAAAAGTTTCCCCATCATTGGGACCCACCGGCTACACCTTCGCACGCAAGGAAGTGTGTCCGCAAAAAAAAGCGATTAAGCCCCACCGCTGGGACCCACCAGCTACATCTTCGCACGCAAGGAAGTGCGTCCGGGCAAAAAAAGATTCGCCCCACATTGCTGGGACCCACCAGCTACATCTTCGCAGCAAGGAAGTGCACGCGATTCCGGACCCACCTGGTCGAAGCGTGCACGTGGCGTTGTCATTACGGTCGCGAACGATGTGCGTACATATATCTTTGGTGGATGTAGAGGCGCACACGTGTCGCGATGAGAGGCGCCGCGACGTAGCATGTACACGCACGTATAGCGGCAACGGTGCAAGAAAGAAAATCTGACCCGTATGTGTACATACGGGCGGGGTCTCGAACGCCTACTCGCGCATACGTACGGCGAGGGCTCGTGTACATGGCTGGGTCAGAACGGAGAAACAGCGTCGTCGTCGTGTTCATGGGGAGGCAACGGAATGCATCGTGTTCATGGGGAGGCAACGGAATGCGTCGTGTTCATCAGGAGGCAACGAAACGCATGGGAGCCAACCGGCTGGGTCGGAACGGAATGTGTGGTCGTGTTCATTGGGAGGGCTTGGACGGAACAGGCGATGGAAACGAGGCCTGGCGTACCGCAGAACGGAGGAAACGGACCTCTTACATTCGGAACAGGGTCCCGTTGATCGGGAGGGTGTGGCGTACCGCTAACGGAGGAAACGGACCTCCTACGGTCGAAATGGGGTCCTCTTGATCGGGAGGGGTGTGGCGTGCCGCCAGCGGAGGAAACGGACCTCCTACGGTCAAAACGGGGGTCCTGTTGATCGGGAGGGGTGTGGCGTACCGCAAAATGGACGAAATGGACCTCCTACGGTCGAAACGGGGGTCATGTTCATCGGGAGGGGTGTGGCGTACCGCAAAACGGGACTCCACGGGACACTGTTCATCTCCACCATCGACCTCCTCCAGCCTCCACGGGCTACCGTCGACCTCCTCCAGCCTCCACGGGCTCCTGTTCATCCAGCCTCCACCGCGCGCTACTCCACCGGCTCCTGTTCAACCACCCCTCCACGGGCACCCCTCCACCATCTACTGTTCATCCAGCCCTCCACACCACGGGGTCCTGTTCAACCACCCCTCCACCGTCTACTGTTCATCCAGCCCTCCACACCACGGGGTCCTGTTCATCCAGAGGCAACGCCACCGCTCACCATTCATCCAACCCCCCCCCCCCCCCCGCAACGCTCACTGTTCATCCAATCGATCGGCTTCAGTTAGCAGCAGCAGCGAAGGAATCGCTCCATCGGGTTCAGTTAATAGCCATCGATCGATCGCTCAGGTTCAGTAACACGTAGACTGTAGTGCAATCGCTCGGGTTCATTTAGAGCCCAATGCCTCGCTCGGGTTCAGTTAGAGCCAACGCCTCGCACACACACGCGTACGTACGAGAGAAACGTGCATCGCTCGGCCCCCGACCTCCCACCATAACCGGCAACTCCCTGAAATTTTCCTCCCCCTCGCTTCTACCACGGTTTTTTCCGTCATGGACGGCCCAAAGAATGTCATGCAGCTGCGTCTCCGGCCCGCCTGTGACGAAAAGCCCATTTTCATCATGATTTTTTGTCGAGAAGTAGGAGCCCACCACATCTATGATGATACCGGGTTTTGTCACAATTATCGTCATAGAAGTGTCATATGTATGACAGAAAAAAATTTCGTTCGGCCCAAAATGTCACAAATGTGTCTTTTTTTGTAGTGTATCATGTCTCTTACTGATTTACCACTATCATTTTGGGGTTATGCTTTAGAGATGGTTGCATTCACGTTAAATAGGGCACCATCTAAATCCGTTGAGACGACACCATATGAACTGTGGTTTGGCAAGAAACCTAAGTTGTCGTTTCTTAAAGTTTGGGGCTGCGATGCTTATGTGAAAAAGCTTCAACCTGATAAGCTCTAACCCAAATCGGAGAAATGTGTCTTCATAGGATACTCAAAGGAGACTTTTGGGCACACCTTCTATCACAAATCCGAAGGCAAGATATTCGTTGCTAAGAATGGATCCTTTATAGAGAAGGAGTTTCTCTCGAAAGAAGTGAGTGGGAGGAAAGTAGAACTTGATGAGGTAATTGTACCTTCTCCCAAATTGGAAAGTAATTCATCACAGGAATCAGTTCCAGTGATTCCTACACCAATTAGCAAGGAAGCTAATGATGATGATCAAGAAACTTCAGATCAAGTTACTACCAAACCTCGTAGGTCAACCAGAGTAAGATCCGCACCAGAGTGGTACGGTAATCCTGTTCTGGAATTCATTTTACTAGACCATGATGAACCTACGAACTTTGCGGAAGTGATGATGAGCCCAGATTCCGCGAAATGGCTTGTGGCCATGAAATCTGAGATGGGATCCATGTATGAGAACAAAGTATGGACTTTGGTTGACTTGCCCGATGATAGGCAAGCAATAGAGAATAAATGGATCTTCAAGAAAAATACTGACGCTGACGGTAATATTATTGTCTACAAAGCTCGACTTGTTGCGAAAGGTTTTCGACAAGTTCAAGGAGTTGACTACGATGATACCTTCTCACCCGTAGCGATGCTTAAGTCTGTCCGAATCATGTTAGCAATTGTCGCATTTTATGATTATGAAATTTGGCAAATGGATGTCAAAACTGCATTCCTTAATGGATATCTTAAAGATGAGTTGTATATGATGCAACCAGAAGGTTTTGTCGATCCTAAAGGTGCTAACAAAGTGTGCAAGCTCCAGTGATCCATTTATGGACTGGTGCAAGCCTCTCGGAGTTGGAATATACGCTTTGATAGTGTGATCAAAGCATATGGTTTTATACAGACTTTTGGAGAAGCCTGTATTTACAAGAAAGTGAGTGGGAGCTCTGTAGCATTTCTAATATTATATGTGGATGTCATATTGTTGATTCGAAATAATAAAAAATTTCTGGATAGCATAAAAGGATACTTGAATAAGAATTTTTCAATGAAAGACCTCGGTGAAGCTGCTTATATATTGGGCATCAAGATCTATAGAGATAGATCAAGACGCTTAATTGGACTTTCACAAAGCATATACCTTGATAAAGTTTTGAAGAAGTTCAAAATGGATCGATCAAAGAAAGGGTTCTTGCACGTGTTACAAGGTGTGAAGTTGAGTCGGACTCAATGCCGGACCCTTTGAGAAGATAGAGAGAAAATGAAAGTCATTCCCTATGCCTCAGACATAGGTTCTATCATGTATGCAATGCTGTGCACCAGACCTGATGTGTGCCTTGCTATTAGTTTAACAGGTAGGTACCAAAGTAATCCAGGAGTGGATCACTGGATAACGGTCAAGAACATCCTAAAATACCTAAAAAGGACTAAGGATATGTTTCTTGTTTATGGAGGTGAAAAAGAGCTCATCGTAAATGGTTACGTCGATGCAAGCTTTGACATTGATTCGGATGACTCTAAGTCACAAACCGGATACATATTTATATTGAATGGTGGAGCTATCAGTTGGTGCAGTTCCAAGCAGAGCGTCGTGGCGGGATCTATGTGTGAAGCGGAGTACATAGTTGCTTCGGAAGCAACAAATGAAGGAGTCTGGATGAAGGAGTTCATATCCGATCTAGGTGTAATACCTAGTGCATCGGGTCCAATGAAAATCTTTTGTGACAATACTGGAGCAATAGCCTTGGTGAAGGAATCTAGATTTCACAAGAGAACCAAACACATCAAGGAGATGCTTCAATTCCATCCGCGATCAAGTGGGAGACATAGATATTTGCAAAATACATACGGATCTGAATGTTGCAGACCCATTGACTAAGCCTCTTCCACGAGTAAAACATGATCAGCACCAAGACTCCATGGGTGTTAGAATCATTACTATGTAATCTAGATTATTGACTCTAGTGCAAGTGGGAAACTGAAGGAAATATGCCCTAGAGGCAATAATAAAGTTGTTATTTATATTTCCTTATATCATGATAAATGTTTATTATTCATGCTAGAATTGTATCAACCGGAAACTTAGTACATGTGTGAATACATAGACAAACAGAAGTGTCCCTAGTATGCCTCTACTTGACTAGCTTGTTAATCAAAGATGGTTAAGTTTCCTGACCATAGACTGTCATTTGAAGAACGGGATCACATCATTATAGAATGATGTGTTGGACAAGACCCATCCATTAGCTTAGCATAATGATCATTTAGTTTTATTGCTATTGCTTTCTTCATGACTTACACATATTCCTCTGACTATGAGATTATGCAACTCCCAAATACCGGAGGAACACTTTGTGTGCTATCAAACGTCACAACGTAACTGGGTGATTATAAAGATGCTCTACATGTGTCTCTGAAGGTGTTTGTTGAGTTGGCATAGATCGAGATTAGGATTTGTCACTCTGTGTATCGGGGAGGTATCTCTGGGCCCTCTCGGTAATGCACATCACTATAAGCCTTGCAAGCAATGTGACTAATGAGTTAGTTATGGGATGATGCATTACGGAACGAGTAAAGAGACTTGCCGGTAACAAGATTGAACTAGGTATGAGGATACCGACGATCGAATCTCGGGCAAGTAACATACCGATGACAAAGGGAATGGCGTATGTTGTTATGCGGTTTGACCGATAAAGATCTTCATAGAATATGTAGGAGACAATATGAGCATCCAGGTTCTACTGTTGGTTATTGACCGGAGACGTGTCTCGGTCATGTCTACAAAGTTCTTGAACCCCTAGGGTCCGCACGCTTGAAGTTCGATGATGATTTGTATTATGAGTTATGTGATTTGATGACCAAAGTTTGATCGGAGTCCCGGATGAGATCACGGACATGATGAGGAGTCTCGAAATGGTCGAGAGGTAAAGATTCATATATTTTAAGGTTATATTCGGAATGTTCCGAGTGATCCGGTTATTTTTCCGGAGTACCGAGGGGTTACCGGAACCCCCCTGTGAAGTGTTGGGCCAACATAGGCCTAAGGGAGAGAGAGGGAAGCCCATGGGAGGTGGCCGCGCGCCCCCCTCCTTGGGAGTCCGAATAAGACAAGGAGGAGGGGGCGACGCCCCCTTCCCTTTCCCTCTCCCTCTCCTTCCTATTCTCCCCGGTGGAAGAAAGGAAGAAGGGGGGCTGAATCCTACTTGGACTAGGAGTCCAAGTAGGACTCCCCCCATGGCGCGCCCCTCTTGGCCGCCGGCCTCTCTCCCCCTCCTTTATATACGTGGCCAGGGGCACCCCAAAGCACAACAGACAATCTCTTAGCCGTGTGCAATGCCCCCCTCCACAGTTTAACACCTCGGTCATATTGTCGTAGTGCTTAGGAGAAGCCCTGCGCCGGTAACTTCATCATCATCGTCGCCATGCCGTTGTGCTGACGGAACTCTCCCTCGACCCTCTACTGGATCAAGAGTTCGAGGGATGTCATCATGCTGAAGGTGTGCTGAACACGGAGGTGCCGTACATTTGGTACTTGGATCGGTTGGATCGTGAAGACGTTCGACTACATCAACCGCGTTACTAAACGCTTCCACTTTCGGTCTACAAGGGTACACGGACACACTCTCCCGTCTCGTTGCTATGCATCTTCTAGATTGATCTTGCGTGATCGTAGGAATTTTTTTGAATTACTACGTTCCCCAACAGTTAGGAAGAGGGAGGATGGGGACGATGAAATGTTGTTATTCGTTTTCCCTGCACTACATTTGATAGGGACCGATGGAGTTGCTATTAGGGAGCCGAGGATTCTGCATCGTACATCATCGCTAACAGGCGATAAGTTTGTTAAGGAGTTACTCGAAGGGCACGTCAAAAACCGTCGACTAGCATTTAGGATGGAGTCACATATCTTCAAATCTTTGGCTAATTATCTTCGAAGGGAGAAGTTGGTGTATGATACCAGAATTAAAGTCGAAGAGAAACTAGCATCATTTTTGTGGATGTTATCCCATAATTCTTCATTTAAAGACCTTCAAGTTTGGTTCGGTCAAAAAGGGATACTTTCCATTGGAAAATGAAGAATTTCTTTGACATCATCCCTACACTCTCCAAGCATTTTCTGAAGCCTCCAAATCCCAGTCAAGTGCATTCGAAGATTCAGTCACACACGGATTCTTTCCTTATTTTTGGGTTTTTGCTTCGCCAACTTTGATCAACATCGATAACTTGCTCTTCATGTTATAGGTGCTAAGTTATAGTGTTTGATTGCAGAACTTCATCGGAGCAATTGATGCGACACATGTTCCCATAACAATTTGAGGAGAAAAAGCCGCACCATTCAGAAATAGGAAAGGGACCCTAAGACATAGTGTTATGGTCGTGTGCGACTTTGACCTTAACTTCACCTTCATTTCTTGTGGCTGCGAGGGATCTGTTATTGATGCTAAATTTCTTTGGTCGGTGATAACCCACAAGTATAGGGGATCAATTGTAGCCTCTTTTGATAAGTAAGAGTGTCGAACCCAACGAGGAGCTAAAGGTAGAACAAATATTCCCTCAAGTTCTATCGACCACCGATACAACTCTACGCACACTTGACGTTTGCTTTACTGGAAACAAGTATGAAACTAGAAGTACTTTCTAGGTGCGATAGGATAGGTTTGCAAGATAATAGAGAGCACGTAAATAGAATCTAGGGGTTGTTTAGATAAAGACACAACTAAGTTAGTTTTAGTAGAGAGCTTTTGTCAACAAGAAAGTTATTTGTCCCTAGGCAATCGATAACAAGTACCGGTAATCATTCTTGTAATTTTATATGAGGGAGAGGCATGAGCTAACATACTTTCTCTACTTGGATCATATGCACTTATGATTGGAACTCTAGCAAGCATCCACAACTACTAAAGATCATTAAGGTCGTGAAACCCAACCATAGCATTAAATATCAAGTCCTCTTTATTCCCATACGTCATACCCCACCTACTCGGGTTTAAGTTTCTGTCACTCTCGCAACCCACCATAAGCGAACCATGAACATATTCCAACACCCTACAGCGGGGACCCCTCAATGCGTGAGAACGGAGGGCACCGTAGGACAACACCATAAATAATATATACAATCATAGCAACCAAGATCAATATTAACCCACAGGACAAAATGGATCTACTCAAACATCATAGGATAACCATAGATAATTGGGAAATAATATATGGAGTTGAGCACCATGTTTAAGTAGAGATTACAGCGGGGGGAAGAGGTGTTACACCGCTACATAGAGTTGGAGAAAGTTGGTGTTGATGGTAGCAAGATTGTTGATGTAGATCGTCGTCCCGATCGTTGCCCCGGTGGCACTCCGGCGCTACCGGAAGCGAGGGGGAGAGAGCCCCCTACTTCTTCTTCATCCTTGGCCTCCCCTAGATGGGGAGGAGAGTTCCCCCTCTGGTCTTGGTCTCCATGGCGGCAGAAGGGCGGAAGACCCTCCGAGATTGGATCTCCCTCTCTGTTCTCTTCAGTTTCGTGTTCTCTAGATCTGACCGAAAACCATTTCTTATATTCCCAGAGATCCGTAACTCTGATTGCGCTAAGATTTTAACACGATTTTTCCGGATATAAGCTTCCTTGCACCCGAAGTAGAGCCCCAACCAACATACGAGGTGGGCACAACCCACGATGGCACACCTGGCTCCTTTGGCACGCCCTGGTGGGTTGTGCCCACCATGAGCCGCCGTTCGCGGTGATTCCAACTCTCAAAAATCACATATATTCCAAAATAATTCTTCGTGAACTTTTATTGCATTTGGACTTCGTTTGATATGGATATTCTGCGATACAAAAAACATGGAGAAAACAGGAACTGGCACTTGGCACTGGATCAATAGGTTAGTCCAATAAATCATATAAAAAGTTGTCAAAAGTATTTAAAACTTGTATAATATTGGCATGAAACAATCAAAAATTATAGATACGACGGAGACGTATCAGTCAGCACTTAACAACGGGTTTAAGTACCTCCGGGAGAGTTTTATCTGTTTGATGGTGTTTATGCCAACACACCTTATTTCTTGGCACCATATTGTGTTGTTTGGTACCATTTGAAGGAGTTTGCACGTGGTCGTTGTTAACCCCAAAATCATAGGGAGCTATTCAATCTCCGGCATGCTGTGTTACAAAATCATATCGAACGGGGATTAGGAGTCTTAATGAAACGGTTCCTGTTGGGGAACGCTGCATGAAAATAAAAAATTTCCTATGAACACCCAAGATCTATCTAGGAGAAGCATAGCAACAAGAGGGGAGAGTGTGTCTACGTACCCTTGTAGACCATTAAGCGGAAGTGTATATCACGCGGTTGATGTAGTCATACTCGTGACGATCCGATCCTGATCAAAACCGATGAAGTACCGAACGGATGGCACCTTCGCTTTCAGCACACGTACGGCTCAATGACGTATCCTCCTCCTTGATCCAACAAGCAAGGGGGAGAACTAGATGGGATCACCGGCAGCACGACGGCATGACGGTGATGGTGGTGGAGTGATTCCAGCAGGGGTACGCTGAGCTCTACCGAAACAACGAAGATGGAGGAGTTACGAAATAACGGGGGAGAGGGGGGACAAGGGCTTGTGTGTCCTATTGGGGGTGCCCCTCCACTATATATATAGGTGGAGGTGCATGGTGGCCAGCCCTCCAAGCCTAGGGGTGCAACAAGGGGGATGAGTTGGACAAAAGGGGCGCGTAGGCGAGGCGTGACCTATCCAGACAAGGCCAGATGATGGTGCTGCCGGTGCCTAAACGGAGGAGGAGTCATCGTCCTCCATCTTGACGCCAGGAGAGCCGTCGTCATCATCCTCGTCCTCCTCGTCACTAACCGCTAGAGTTGGCATTGCTGCTGCTCTCACTTTCTGCACAACACTCCAAATGACCGTCGACAGGTTTGAAGAACTTGACGAAGAGCGTGGCGGAGCCGTCGAACTTGAAGTGGAGAAGATTTCCACCTCCCAAGTCATGGGAGCGGGCGAAGGATTTCCCCTCACTGTAGATACAAGAAGCCATTGGAAGAGATATCCGTGGCCACCCAGACGGGGCCGTTACAGCATTCGTTCGCCCGCAACCATGCATAGGCCCGGGGGCTCATCATTCTCCAACGTCGTGGCGAAGGATCTTGGCAGCCGCAACCAGCTACATGGTCGGTGATGCATGGCCACAACAAACTCATGTGTTGTCTCCATCAAGTGAGCTTCTGTGGGGGAAGGAAGCACAAGTCCCCCAGTATGGCCACCCTACCATGAGATCATGTCCTCCACGGCCACAGTAGGAGTCCTCCACGGAGGCTAGAGCCTCTCAGAGCTGCAGACGAAGCGCACGTCCATGACTCCGAGAAGGAGTCCCCGCCGCCGCCGCGGCCTACGCTCGAGCTCATCCCCTACCTCTCGCCATTGCAAAGGTGGCCTTCTGGAAGAGCACAAGGGGACGAGGAAGCAAAGGAAGAGACCGATGATGATTATTAGATCAAAATGGTGGAAGGTGGATGAGCATCGTCCTCCGCGGCTCCCCTCTCTATAGGGAGAGCGTGAGGGCGATTCTTCATTATTTTTAGGTGACATCCCTTTTTTGCTAATCCGGCCCCCTGCATTCCTGTCCGGGCGTTGATAGCACATTTATGCATATAGTATTTTAAGCCCTTTTGCATCTCAAATTAAACATATGATCACCGTAATTACTTATAAAGTACTCATGGTTGTAGAAATATTCATATTGTGATATTTCTTACAACACTTCTTCATATTTTCTAGAACCGGTGCGTTTAGGCACCCGAATTTGTTCGAAAGTGGTCACCACACTTAAGCAGGGATCAACCTGGAGAAGAATTTAGCTCTGGAGGGGGCAAACTGAAAAGTGCTAGAAGAGGTCATGCACACCCAGTCGGACAGAGTGGAGGGGGTGTCTGATTGCGTGCGTGAGAAGAGCTGGATCCAAAGGCGCGATCGACCAGACGACCTGGCCGATCCCAAGCGTGACCCCTACTACACAAAGAAGAGGAGTGGGGGTCGAAGGAGACGCGATAACAGGGGCTGACTACTTTCTCTCGTCCTCCACGCTACTCACCTACCACCAGATCAAACCAGGGAAGAAAAGGGGGATCGAAGGAAGGGAGAAGAAGATTAGATCAGAGGCCGCTCCACCTTGCTGCCGCCCCTGACCGCAGACCTGACCACAGACCTGACCGCAGACCTGTTGCTCTCCCCTCCAATGATAACGCCGACCTGCTGCTCTCCAACCCCGACGCTTGCTGCTGTTCGTCTCCAACTCCGACGACCGCCGCCGCGACATCTCCTCGACACCAACGGCGGGACGCCGGAATCCTGGTGGTGCTCTGCTCCGGGTGGTCGGCTGACCTCCCGCAAAGGCCGCCACGATTCCTTCCCAAGGCCGGGTCCTCCGCTGCTGATCTTCACCAAGTCTTCTTCACCTCGCTGCAGCTCTACCCCAAGGATCCTCTGCTGCTACTCTTCTTCGCCTGCAACATCTACAGCTTTGAATCAAAGATAATCAAGACCCATAGGCTCTGAACCTCTCTCTTCTCTTGTTCCTGTTCTCTGAATATATGCACTGTTGGACTGAAAATTACTCTGTTACCTGTGTACCTTTGATGAAACCTCATGTATCATTGCTGAATTGTTGTGACACTTACTGGATATTAAGTTAGTAGTTATTCTCCTATGAGCCGCTGTCACTTTAATTGGTTGCATGAGTTGTGTGTGATGTATGAACCATCTTCCATGTGCTAGTTTTACTTGTCTGTTTGATTACAAGAAAACCACTAAAAAAGAGACAGTCCTATTTCTGAACCCTTTACCTTTGCTGCATATTATTTTGTTTGACCTTGCTCTAGTAGCTGCTTGTTGTCACTACGGTTTGATTCATCTGTTCTGTTGTTCTGAATATTTCGAATGTGTGCTTCGAAGTTTTAGATCCCTGTGGAGAACACGACATCCGTAGTTTGGGCGCAAAACCCCTGCTATATTACACTTGATCATTTTGGTGCCGTTGCCGGGGATCTAAATTTCATTAGCACATTAGTAGAAGCAGATCAGAATTTATTTTAGGTCGATTATGTAGTATTGCTGGCAACTAACCATTTCCTAACATTGGCTGCAGTTTTGAGAGAAACTAGCATGTGTCAATTTCAGGAACTTTACAGGAAATTGTCTTATGCTTCAACCTGAATATTCACTAGAGCCATTTGATCCAGAAATTGAAAGGACTTTCTTGAGAAGAAGAAGAGAGAATCAAACACGGTTTCAAGTTGCTGAAACTTTGCAAGATCAAGAAGAAGAAAAGATGCCTGATCCAGTACCTTTGCTCAGGGACTTGTGGATCCCAAGAGATCATGGGATACCAGGAGAAATGGTGCAACCAATTATTCAGTCGAACAAATTTGAATTAAAGCCTGCTCTGATTAACATGGTACAATAGTCCAGATTTGGTGGAACAGCTTTAGAAGACCCACATGAGCATATAAGGAATTTCTTGGAGTATTGTAACACCCTCAAGCAAAATGGAGTTTCACCGAGTGTTATCAGATTATCATTATTCCCATTTTCCTTGAGAGATGGAGCAAGAGTATGGCTTCATTCATTGCCTGAACATCTGAAGGATACTTGGGAGACTTTATTGCAGACATTTCTTGAGAGATACTTTCCACCAACAAAAGCTGCTGAATACAGGGACAAGTTAACTAGTTTTACTCAATATGATGGAGAAAGTTTGTATGACGCATGGCAAAGATTCAACTCTTTAATCAGAATGTGTCCTCATCATGGTTTAGAAAGATGGCTGGTGTTACAAACCTTTTACAAAGGACTGTCCACTCAAACCAGAGCTTTTGTCGATTCTGCTGCTGGAGGAGGAATCATGAACAAAACCCTTGATGAAGCATTTGCATTGATTGAAAGTATGGCGTCTCATCATTTCCAATGGTCAAGTGAAAGAGCAATAGCACCACCACATCCTGGTGTGTATAATGTGTCTGCAAATGATAGCATGGCGGCTCAGATTGACATCTTGAACAAGAAGATGGATAGTATCATGTCAAATTGCATCGGTACATTTATAGCTTCAGTAAGTGTGCCTCAAATGTGTGATGTATGTGGCCAAGCAGGTCATCCTTCAACAGAATGTACCTTCTATTCAGCAATTGGATCATCGGTTTTAGAAGTAAGTTATGCCCAAGGTCAAGGTCCATTCTCATATAGCTATAATCCTTCTTGGAGGAACCATCCAAACTTGTCGTACAAGAACAATCAGTCATATGCAAGTGGATCGACAGTACAAGGAAATCGACCACCAAATCATCCAAGTCAATTTCAAGTGCCGAGGCCGAATGAACAACAAAATGTTCAGTCAAATGGAATGGAGGAAATCATGAAGATCCAGTTGGAATTGATGAACAAGATGACAAATGAAGTTAATGGCTTAAAGGATTCTGTTAAGATGCTTGTGAGCAAAATGGATAGTATGGTGGGAGAAAACGAAGCAAGGCTGCCTGCTCAACCAATTCCAAACCCGAAATCTCACTGTGGGGCAATATCTTCAATTGATGCAGTGACTACAAGGAGTGGAGCTATGTCAGGACCATTACTTCCTATTCCGAAGACATATGTGCCTCCTGCTATGAGGCCAAGTTCATCCGGAACTCCACCTTAAACATCATCACAGAAAATAAAGGAGAAATAAGTTGATAACCGAATTGAAACTAAAGTCGAATTTCCTGGTTTTCAAACAAGAGCCGAGCCTTTGCTAGAGGAAGCAATAACAACCAACAACATTCCCTTTCCTGAGAGGTTCAACAAACCCAAAGATGACAAGCAATTTGCCAAATTTTTGGAAACTATGAAAGGAGTTCAGATTACTATTCCTATTCTTGAAGCAGTCTTGCATGTTCCAATGTATGCCAAATATTTCAAGGAACTATTAACAAAGAAAAGAAGCATGTCTGAGCCATAAGTTGTAACTCTATCAAAGGAATGTAGTGCAATAATTCAGAATTCCATGCCTGAAAAATTGGATGATCCAGGAAGTTTTTGTGTACCATGTGTGATTGGAAACAAAACTTACAATGCTCTATGTGACTTGGGCTCAAGTGTTAGTGTGTTACCACATTCAGTTAGCAAAAGGATGTTCTTGGGAGAATTAAATCCAACATCCATAAGTCTTCAGTTAGCCGACAGAACATACAGGAGACCTGTTGGAATTCTTGAGGATGTTCCAATCAAAGTTGGGAAGTTTGCTTACCGGTTGACTTTGTAGTGCTAGATATGGAGGACAAGAGTGAGGCCGTGATTCTTGGAATACCATTTTTGGCCACATCTGGTGCACTTATTGATGTCCAAGAAGCTAAATTGAGCTTGAGGTTTGGAAAAGAAAAGGTGGAGTTTGACATGAAGCATGCAACACATGTTCCGCAAAGAGAAGAACACTGCTACAGAATTGATACATTACAGAAATGTGTGGAAGAAGGTTATGAAGAGAGGTATGGAAGTAATTGTTGTGAAGTACTTGGGGAGGACAATAGTGAAATTAGATACGAGGAAATCAGATCTGTGAGCATGTTGGAAAGTAGTGCAAGGTCATTAGAGAAGATGCAACCAAGGAAAATAGAAATGAAACAACTTCCAGAAAGTTTGAAGTATGCATTCTTAGACAATGAAAACCAGTGACCAATTACCGTAAACAGTGAGTTGACGGAAATGCAAATAAAAGGGCTTCAAGCAGTTTTGCAAAAGTACAAGGATGTTATTGGATATTCGATTGATGATATGAAAGGGATAAATCCTGCTGTCTGCTCTCACATGATTTACTTGAAAGAAAGTAGTGTGCCAATTAGAGAAAGTCAAAGAAGGTTAAATCCCCATCTGCAAGAGGTTGTCAAAAAGGAGATTCTTAAATTGCTCTCTGCTGATATCATATACCCAATTTCGGACAGCGAGTGGGTGAGCCCCATTCACATGGTGCCCAAAAAAGGAGGAATAACTGTCACTGAAAACGAACAAGGGCAAATGATTCCTAGTAGGACTGTCACAGGGTGGAGAATGGTCAATGATTTCAGAAAGTTAAATGAAGTAACAAGGAAGGACCATTTTCCTTTACCTTTTATTGACCAAATGCTGGAAAGGCTTGCTGGGCATGAATATTTCTGCTGCTTAGATGGGTATTCAGGATTCTTGCAAATCCCAATTCACCCGGATGATTGCTACCTCTTGAGCACTGCGTTGGTTTTGCCTTGAAGAGGAAAGGGTGATGCAGCAAAGTAGCGTAAGTATTTCCCTCGCTTTTGAGAACCAAGGTATCAATCCAAAGAGGAGGCTACGCGAGTCCCTCGTACCTACACAAAGCAAATAACTCCTCGCAACCAACGCGATAAGGGGTTGTCAATCCCTTCACGGTCACTTACTTAGAGTGAGATCTGATAGATATGATAGGATAATATTTTTGGTATTTTTGTGATAAAGATGCAAAGTAAAATAAAAGCAAAGTAAAAAGCAAAGGAAATAACTAAGTGTTGGAAGATTAATATGATAAAGATAGACCCGGGGGCCATAGGTTTCACTAGTGGCTTCTCTCAAGAGCAAAAGTATTTTACGGTGGGTGAGCGAATTCATCGTTGAGAAATTGATGTAATTGAGCATAGTTTTGAGAATATCTAGGTATGATCATGTATATAGGCATCATGTCCGAGACAAGTAGACCGACTCCTACCTGCATCTACTACTATTACTCCACTAATCGACCGCTATCCATCATGCATCTAGAGTATTAAGTTCATGAAAACAGAGTAACGCCTTAAGCAAGATGACATGATGTAGAGGGATAAATTCATGCAATATGATAAAAAACCATCTTGTTATCCTCGATGGCAACAATAAAATACGTGCCTTGTCGCCCCCATCACACCGGGAAAGGACACCGCAAGATTGAACCCAAAGCTAAGCACTTCTCCCATTGCAAGAAAGATCAATCTAGTAGGCCAAACCAAAGTGATAATTCGAAGAGACTTGCAAAGATAACCAATCATACATAAAAGAATTCAGAGAAGATTCAAATATTGTTCGTAGATAATCTTGATCATAAACCCACAATTCATCGGTCTCAATAAACACACCACAAAAAAGAAGATTACATCGAATAGATCTCCACGAGAGAGGGGGAGAACATTGACTGAGATCCAAAAAGAGAGAAGAGGCCATCTAGCTACTAACTGTGGACCCGAAGGTCTGAGGTAAACTACTCACACTTCATCGGAGAGGCTATGGTGTTGATGTAGAAGCCCTCCGTGATGGATGCCCCTCACGTGAACTCAAACAGGCCCCAAGATGGGATCTCGTGGGTACAGAAGGTTGCGGCGGTGGAATTAGGTTTTTGGCACCGTATCTGATCCTTTGGGGGTATGTAGGTATATATAGGAAGGTTTCATTCCGTTTGGACTCTGTTTGATATTCCTTTTCTGCAAAACTCTGAAATAGGCAAAAAAAATAGCAATTCTGGGCTGGGCCTCCGGTTAAATGGTTAGTCCCAAAAATAATATAAAAGTGGATAATAAAGCCCATTAATGTCCAAAACAGTAGATAATATAACATGAAGTAATCTAAAATTATAGATACGTTGGAGACATATCAAGCATCCCCAAGCTTAATTCCTGCTCGCCCTCGAGTAGGTAAATGATAAAAAAGATAATTTTTTATGCGGAGTGTTGTTTGGCATATTTTTAATGTAATTCTTCTTAATTATGGTATGAATATTCAGATCCGAAAGATTCAATACAAAAGTTCATATAGACATAAAAATGATAATACTTCAAGCATACTAACTAAGCAATTATGTCTTCTCAAAATAACATGGCCAAAGAAAGTTCATCCCTACAAAATCATATAGTTTAGTCATGCTCCATGAGGGAGTTCCGGACTAGGGGGTGTCCGGATAGCCGAACTATCATCATCAGCCGGACTCCAAGACTATGAAGATACAAGATTAAAGACTTTGCCCCGTGTCCGGATGGGACTTTCCTTGGCGTGGAAGGCAAGCTTGGCGATACGGATATGTAGATCTCCTACCCTTGTAACCGACTCTGTGTAACCCTAACCCTATCCGGTGTCTATATAAACCGGAGGGTTTTAGTCCATAGGACGAACAACAATCATACCATAGGCTAGCTTCTAGGGTTTAGCCTCTTTGATCTCGTGGTAGATCCACTCTTGTAACACACATCATCAATATTAATCTAGCAGACGTGGGTTTTACCTCCATCAAGAGGGCTCGAACTGGGTAAAACATCGTGTCCCTTGTCTCCTGTTACCATCCGCCTAGACGAACAGTTCGGGACCCCCTACCCGAGATCCGCCGGTTTTGACACCGACATTGGTGCTTTCATTGAGAGTTCCTCTGTGTCATCACCGATAGGCCTGATGGCTCCTTCGATCATCAACAACGACGCGGTCCAGGGTGAGACTTTTCTCCCCGGACAGATCTTCGTGTTCGGCAGCTTTGCACTGCGGGCCAATTTGCTTGGCCATCTGGAGCAGATCGAAAGCTACGCCCCTGGCCGTCAGGTCAGATTTGGAAGTTTAAACTATACGGCCGATATCCGCGGAGACCGGATCTTCGACGGATTCGAGTCGCAGCCAAGCGCGCCGCACTGTCTCGATGGGCATGATCTAGCTCTGCAGCCGAACAATGCCCTGGAGGCCGCACCAGAATCCGCTACGACCCTTAATCCGGAGCCGGATTTCCCGATCGAGGATGAGTGGTTGGACACCGCCTCGGGGGCTTCAATCTCTACGGCGATCGAGCCGAACTCCATCCTGTCCTTTGCAAAGACCTTGACTCAGAAGCCGGACTCCTTTCCGGACTCCGAACCCTCCGCGCCCTTGCCAATCGAATCCGATTGGGCGCCCGTTATGGAGTTCACGGCAGCGGACACCTTTCAGCACTCGCCCTTTGGCAACATCCTGAATACACTAAAGTCTCTCTCTTTATCCGGAGAGCCCTGGCCGGACTGCGGTCAGGTCGGTTGGGATGCGGACGACGAAGAAATTCAAAGCCCACCCCCACCCACTTCATAGCCACTGTCGAAAGCTTACACGACGTGCTCGATTTCGACTCCGAAGACATCGACGGTATGGACGACGATGTAGGAGACAACAATGAACCAACACCTATAGGATGCTGGACAAACTCAACCCATGATGTATACATGGTGGATACACCTAAAGCAAATGAAGACGAGGAGCAACGGGACGCTACAAGGATAAATCCCTCGAAAAGCAGTCAAAGCGGCAACGTAAACGCCGAACAAAGTCCCGCCTCAACAAAGACCCAGCCATAGAGCAGGCGAATCGGTGGACAACGAATAAGCTATCGAGCAATCGTCCGAACAAGGCAACTTGGATAAACAATCTGTCCCCGACGAAGACAACAGTCCGGACGACCTCACACCGGACAAACCATTGGAGCAAAATAACCTCCAGAAAAGGCTCGTCAGAATCGCTAGCAGAGCCTGAAAAAGCGAAGCGGAAGCTCAAAACAGCGGAAGATGCACTCGAGGATTAGATGGAGCAAAGTATTCAAGCACCCTTGAACAAGTCTGGCGACGATCGCCGAACAAAGAGCTACCCAAAAGAAAGCTACTGCCTGAATTCGACGAGGAGGCCTTAGAGCCCCCACAATTAAAAAGCAAGAAGGCCACCCGGTCGGATGGACGACCTCATGGCAAAAAGAGAGCGGCGAATGGCGCCGCACACAAGCCAATATGCGATCCGCGTAAGGATTCACATCAAGAGGATGGCCCAGTTAGGTCCATCTATGGGCCAAGAAAACAATCTCGTCAAAGCAATGCAATACGCCAAAATTCCGAAGATCATGGCACACCCAAATATAGGGGCGCCGCACACCCCCTATATTTCACCGATGAGGTGCTGGATCATGAATTTCAAAGGATTCAAACCCGTAAACATAGAGGCATACGACGTAACAATGCACCCTAGAGTCTGGATCGAGGACTACATCCTCCACATACACATGGCTAGAGGAGACGATCTCCACGCCATAAAATACTTACCCTTAAACTCAAAGGGCCAGCTCGGCATTGGCTTAAAAGCCTCCCGAAAATACCATTGGAAGCTGGGAAGAGCTCGAGGGCGCATTCGGGCAAATTTTAGGGGGACTATGTCCGCCCTCAGGATCTGCAGCGATCTAAGTCACATAACTCAACAGCTGGAGAGTCAGCCCGAAATTTCGAACAGGTTCCTTACTAAAAGAACCAAATAGTCGATTGTTTGGACGCCAAGCCTTAGCAGCTTTCAAACACAACGTCCGAGACGAATGGCTCGCCGGACACCTCGCCAAGAAAAGCCAAGAACAATGGCCGCATTGACAAGCCTCATGACCCGCTTTTGCGCGGGAGAGGACAGCTGGCTGGCTAGATGCAGTACCAGTGACCCGAGTACATCCGAAACCAGGGATGGAAATGGGAAATCATGACGCAGAAAAGATCATCGCCGGAATAAAGAAAATGGCCCAAATAGTACGGCGGTCAACGCCGGATTCAAAAGCTCCCTACCGAACAACAAAACACTGCCCTAAAGGATAATAAAGGACGAGCTATCCAACCTAAACAAGATTACGGACAGACCGTGTCAAATACATGGTACCTCCGGGAAGCCTGCAAACCATACCCACAGAGATTGTTGGATCTTCAAGCAGTCCGGCCGACTTAATGCCGAACACAAGGGGCTCGACACACCAAGGGAAAATGATGACGAGCACCACAAGCAGATCCCCGGAAAACAAAAGAATTTCCCACAAAAGGTTAAAACAGTAAACTCACTTCACGTGATCAAAGGGAAAAACAGAGCGGCGCCCACTAAAAGGCGCGCCACACATTGGTTGTCAAAACCAATCACCTTCGACCATCAGGACTATTCCGATAATATCCGAAACGCTGGATGGACTGCCTTGATATTGGATCCTATAATCGACGGATTCCAATTTACACATGTCCTCATGGATGGCGGCAGTGACATAAACCTGATATATCAGGACACAATCCGCAGGATGGGGATAAACCAAACCACAATTCGCCATAGCAACACCTCCTTCAAAGGAGTACTGCCAGCCCATACGCCCTTTGCACGGGCTCCATATCGCTAGAAGTTGTGTTTGGTTCATCCGACAACTTCCGTCGCGAAAGGTTACTCTTCCATGTCGCCCCATTTAAAAGTAGCCATCAAGCACTATTGGGACGCCAAGCTTACCGCTTTAACGCAATACCGCATTATGCATCTCTAACACTTAAAATGCCCGCCCACGCGGCATCATCTCATTGAAAGGAAGTATTAAGTGTTACTCGGCGCGGAAGAAGGGGAGATCGCATAGACAACTCCACAGCTATCCGGCTCCACTAGGCAAAGAACACCGCAATAGGTCATTCAAGTCCCGGATACGGCTAGACGAGTCCGCGCCAACTAGCGGCATACCCCCATACAAGGGGCTGCATGCATGTATAACAAGAGACAATAAAGCTCAAATTTTATTCACTTCTTGAACTGCATTTTGTTTATTTAAATATTAAGTACATCTTTCGCACGATCCTTTTTTCTTTTAAACTAAGTTCCTCTCTTTACAGAGATGAACAACATGCCGCAATTGGCCCAGACACGGCACAATGGAGACACATGCGCAGACGTGCAGTAGGGACCCGTTGCAAGGATTCTTTTCAGATTAAGACCCTGCGTAAACCTTCTTTCACTGTCTCTTGTTGATACACATCCCCTCGGTTCCTTAATATAACCGAGGAGGAAGCTGGTGCTTTGGCATTAGCCGCACCAGAATTTTTGCGCGTACCTGGACATGAAGGGCTTAGGGCCTTATTTTGCCCATTTTTCATAAAGACCGAATACCTTAGGGAGTATTCGGCGTCTCGAGTTAGGCCTTATATGCATCAGCTCCGAATCATGTCTTTGGTCAAATGTTGGATTGCCCGGCTCCTGTGTTTTGCTGCCTTACATTCCGTTTTCGCGGCTAAGGCGGCACCAGGAGAACTACTGCGATTGTGCCCCGGTTCGGCCGGGCGAGCACCTCAGTAGAGAAAGCCGAAAACTGACTGTCATGATATAGCGAGAGACTGGTCAACCACTCGATGAATCACAGGAATGTTTAGAATTCCTCCGCATTAACGAAGGACCGGTTTTCGGTCAGGCACATACGCACTTCGACCGGGAGAGTGCGGTGCTGTGGGCTATATAGTAGCCCCACCCTCGAACTCCCATGGCTAAGTGAAAGTGATAAAGCATTATAGTCCGGTTGCACGGTTTGCTACGCTTATCACCTCCTTAACAGGACCAAGACGTTGGATTAAGTGTGAAAAAGTGCTTTTTGCAAACACCCCGCACTATGTGCGTGGGGGCTGAAGCCAAGGACTGCCATCTTTCAAAGTTATATACACATATACATAAACGGCCGCACAGGGAGTAGTTTACTACTTGAACGCACAAGTATAAAAAGCACTCTTATTACATTGAAACATTGTTTTCACAAATCATTCTAACATAATATCCTTCGAGCAATGCGTCTCTATTAAACGAGCGCCCGGCAGGACTTCTTCAAAGTAGTGCTCTGTAGGTGCTCGGCTTCTGTCTGAGTCTTGGGATGCAACGTCAGTGGCCTTCATCTCTGCCCAGTATGTCTTGACACGGGCAAGAGCCATCCGCACTCCCTCAATACATGCCGATCGCTTCATCGCGTCGATACGCGGCACCACTCCAAGAAACTGCTGCACTACACCAAAATAGCTCTTCGGCTGGGGTCCGTCCGGCCACAAGTGAGTCAAGACATGCTTCATGGCCAATTCGGACAATCGATTCAGCTCGGCCCACTCGGCCAACCGATCGGTCGTGGCGAGAGGACGCTCCGGACTATGGAATTGCGACCAGTATAGCTCTTCCCTTTTGTGCCCCTTCTGGCCCCGGAAGTGCTCAACCGCGTCAACAGCGCTCGCCGCCAAGTGCATATAAGCATCCTCTGAACTCCATAATTTATCCAACCGAGCATACTTTGGATCTATATATTTCCTCCGCAGCAGAAACGGTTTTCCAGCCGCAATTGCCCTGGCCTGACTCAGCTCCTCCTTGGCAGCTTTCAAAGCCGATTGGGCATTCTTGGTTTCGGCGGCGGCCTTCTTTAGGCCCTCCTGTTCCGCTTGATGCTATTTTTCAAGAACCTCGCAGCGATCGGTAGCATTCCTTAACCTTTTGGCCATCTCGGCCATCTCCTCTTTAACTTGGCGGTGAGCAGCCCGTTCGACTTCTAGCTCTTGGCCGCCTTTTAAAGCAGCCGCATTACTACTCTGGCTTGCTCTTTCGCTCGGGCAAGTTCTGCCCGCAGCTCCTCAACGGCAGCGGCACCATCTGCATTAAAGCATACAAACAAGAAGACATGGGCGTCAAGCTCCCTTAATAGGTGTCCGCATAGAAGTCGCATACCTTGTGACTCGTCAAACCGCTTATTGACCAGCGCGATGTCCGCATTCTGCCTCGTCAAGTTGCCGCTTCAGTTCGGCATATTCATCGATCCGACCGCCTCCGGACGCCCGCCACCTGTTTAGGAGCGGCGATATGTTAAAAGCGAGATTTGATCCTCGCACGTCGTCTATTTTTGACAACATACCGAGTCTCGTGGGCTACTATCTATACATGGCGCATTTTATATGCATAATCACAAGCCAGTACATCATTTTTTGTGTACCTCAAACCCCGTCAGTAAGCTTCTGACAGCTTCGTGCAATCCGCTCTCTGCGGATGCAATTCTTTCAATCACCGTACCCATTAGAGCACGGTGATCTTATGAGATAGCCGCTCGCCCGAGCAAATCCCTCAGCTCCTCTGACCGCACACCACTTGGCACTGGACCTTCCGCTCCCGCCGGACTTGGGGGAACCCTCTGCGATGACACCTCCGGGTCGTCCGCTTCACATGAGGGTGCGACAGGTGGAGGCGTTTCGCTCTCCATCATCTCCGGAAGAAGATCCCCCGAAGACGAGCTCTGCTGAGAAGGGCTGGGGTCCGAACTACAAGGTACAATTTCGGTTATCCTCATAAATAAATACAGGGATGCTCCTTATTTACAAAACCCCTTCTTTCTACTTACGGCTCGCTGGAGGGCTGATCCCCTTGGGGAAACAGTGCGGCTGGGTTACTTCCTCACGGACTCTCCGACGAAGATTCCCTTCATTTCTTTGAGGCCTTGACCTCAGTATCTTCTGAAGCGGTCCTCTTCTCTCCTCGGAAGGTGGGACTCTTAATCCCTCCTTCCTTGATAGCCTCCTTCGCAGAGGCAGTTGCTCCCCCGCTCCTCCCTTCGCCTTCTTCAAAAGGTGCGACCATCAACATCTTGGTCAACATGGGATCCGGCGTGGTCTCTGGAAGGGGAGCCGGACACCTTATCAACTTTGCCTTGGCTATCCACTCCTGTTCAAGAAACGGCTCCTTTAAAGGGCATATATGTATAATAAATGAATGAACAGCTTGTCTGGTTACATGACTACTTACTTGAGCATCTGGGCGATTGCAGCTTAGTCCTGCGTCCTCGGTCAAGTCCGGACACTTCTCTTGTGATCCGAAGAACAGTTTATACATCTCCGCGGGCGTCGTGCCCATAAAATTTTGGAGAGCTCGTGGTCCCTCCGGATTGAATTCCCACAAGCGGAGGGGGCGACGTTTGCAGGGCTGAAGATGCCGGATCACAATAACCTGCACCACTGCAACCAGATTGATCCCTCTTTCCTGGAGATCTCGGATACGGCCCTGCAGCAAGGGAACGTCCTTGGACGACCCCCAGTCGAGCCCCTTGTTGACCCATGACGCCCGGCCATGGTGGACCTGAGCGGAAGGCGTGAGCGCCACCCATTTGGTGCCCCCGAGCGGTGATATAAAGCCACTCCGTTGCCACAAACCAAGCTCCTCTTGAAAGGAGCCCTCGGGCCACGGAGCATCAGACATTTGCTTATGACCGCCCCTCCGCTCTGCTTGCTGCCCCTTGATCGCCTTTTGGCTCCACCTTGAAGATTTTGAGCCACAATCCAAAGTGGGGGGTAATATGGAGGAAGGCCTCACATACAACAATGAATGACGAGATATGGAGGATGGACTCCGGATTCAAGTCATGGAAATCAAGCCCATAATAAAACATGAGCCCCCGCACGAAGGGGTCCATCGGGAAGCCTAAACCCCGACGGAAGTGAGACACGAACACCACGTTCTCACCGGGCTCAGGAGTGGGAATAACCTGCCCTGGAGCAGGCAGCCTATGCGAGATCTCGCCGGTTAGATGCCTGGCGTCTCGCAGCTTTAGCACGTCTTCTTCTGTGACGGAGGAAGACATCCATCGGCCATGCTGGTCGGAGCGGACATCGTCGAAAGTCCGGCGCTGAATCTGAAGCTTTGGGTGTTGGAACTCGAAGCACGAGGCGAACTCGATAGAGGGTGTAAAAAGGAGAGGGCCTTGGTCTCGTCATAAAGAGGTTGAATACCAAGAGCCCACCCCGTGGTCTACTAGGACTCGCCTTTGATAGAGAAGGCAGGCCAACGGGCACGGTTGGGTTACTCACGTCCGTATTGATGAGAATCCTGGAATAAGGGGGCACGATCTACGCTTTGATAAGACGTGCCAAGGAAACCGCCTCGCTAAACACGCTGAGGTGGAACAATAAAAAACGATTCATATAAAAAGGCGGCCGTGGTGTGATGTCACGCCCGGAATACGTCAGCAGATCTATGCAAAAATTATTCTCTCTACGGTGTTATGTGGAACTTGTTTTGCAGAGCCAGACACTATCCCGGTGTTCACAATCTTCTATAAATTATTCGGAGGAAGAACCCGCCTTGCAATGCCGAAGACAATATGCGCGCCGGACTCGTCGCCATTGAAGCCTGGTTCAGGGAGCTCTTGAGGAGTTCCGGACTAGGGGGTGTCCGGATAGCCGAACTATCATCATCAGCCGGACTCCAAGACTATGAAGATACAAGATTGAAGACTTCGTCCCGTGTCCGGATGGGACTTTCCTTGGCGTGGAAGGCAAGATTGGCGATACGGATATGTAGATCTCCTACCATTGTAACCGACTACATGTAACCCTAACCCTATCCGGTGTCTATATAAACCGGAGGGTTTTAGTCCGTGGGACGAACAACAATCATACCACAAGGCTAGCTTCTAGGGTTTAGCCTCTTTGATCTCGTGGTAGATCCACTCTTGTAACACACATCATCAATATTAATCTAGCAGACGCAGGTTTTACCTCCATCAAGAGGGCCCGAACCTGGGTAAAACATCGTGTCCCTTGTCTCCTGTTACCATCCGCCTAGACGCACAGTTCGGGACCCCCTACCCGAGATCCGCCGGTTTTGACACCGACACTCCATTTTCGTCACACAAGAATATTCTTATCATGCACAACCCCGATGACAAGCCAAGCAATTGTTTCATACTTAAGTAATCTCAAACTCATAAACCTTCACACAATATATGAGCGAGAGCCATGGACATAGCACTATGGGTGGAATAGAATATGATGATGGGGGTTATGTGGAGAAGACAAAAAAGGAGAAAGTCTCACATCAACGAGGCTAATCAATGAGCTATGGAGATGCCCATCGATTGATGTTAATGCAAGGAGTAGGGATTGCCATCCAACAGATGCACTAGAGCTATAAATGTATGAAAGCTCAATAAAAGAAACTAAGTGGGTGTGCATCCAACTTGCTTGCTCATGAAGACCTAGGGCACTTGAGGAGGCCCATCGTAGGAATATACAAGCCAAGTTCTATAATGAAAAATATCCACTAGTATATGAAAGTGACAAAACAAGAGATTCTCTATCATGAAGATTATGGTGCTACTTTGAAGCACAAGTGTGGCAAAGGATAGTAGCATTGTCCCTTCTCTCTTTTTCTCTCATTTTTTTGGGCCTTCTCTTTTATGGCCTTTCTCTTTTTTATTCCTCACTTGGGACAATGCTCTAGAAAATGATGATCATCAAAGTTCTATTTATTTACAACTCAATGATTACAACTTGATACTAGAACACAAGTATGACTCTATATGAATGCCTCCGTGATGTCTTTGGGATATGCAATGAACCAAGAGTGACATGTATGAAAGAATTATGAATGGTGGCTTTGCCACGAATACTATGTCAACTACATGATCATGCTCGCAATATGACAATGATGAATGTGTCATGATAAACAGAATGGTGACAAGTTGCATGGCAATATATCTCGGAATGGCTATGGAAATGCCATAATAGGTAGGTATGGTGGCTGTTTTGAGGAAGATATAAGGAGGTTTATGTGTGAAAGAGCGTATCATATCACGGGGTTTGGAAGGACCGGCGAGGTTTGCACCAACTCTCAATGTGAGAAAGGGCAATGCACGGTATCGAAGAGGCTAGCAATGATGGAAGGGTGAGAGTGCGTATAATCCATGGACTCAACATTAGTCATAAAGAACTCACATACTTATTGCAAAAATCTACAAGTCATCAAAAACCAAGCATTACGCGCATGCTCCTAGGGGGATAGATTAGTAGGAAAAGACCATCGCTCGTCCCCGACCGCCACTCATAAGGAGCACAATCAAAAACACCTCATGTTTCAAATTTGTTACATAACGTTTACCATACGTGCATGCTACGGGACTTGCAAACTTCAACACAAGCATTTCTCAAATTCACAACTACTCAACTAGCATGACTTTGATATTATTACCTCCATATCTCAAAACACTCATCAAGCATCAAACTTCTCTTAGTATCCAAAACACTCATAAGAAAGTTTTTACTATTCTTGCATACCTAGCATATTAGGATTATTTAAGCAAGTTACCATGATATTTAAGACTCTCAAAATAATCTAAGTGAAGCATTATAGATCAATAGTTCTATAAAACAAATCCACCCCGTGCTCTAAAAGATATAAGTGAAGCACTAGAGCAAAACTATATTACTCAAAAGATATAAGTGAAGCATAAAGAGTATTCTAATAATTTCCAAATCATGTATGGATCTCTCAAAAGGTGTGTACAACAAGGATGATTTTGGTAAACTAAAAAGCAAAGACTCAAATCATACAAGACACTCCAAGCAAAACACGTATCATGTGGTGAATAAAAATATAGCTCCAAGTAAAGTTACCGATGGAAGTAGACGAAAGAGGGGATGCCTTCCGGGGAATTCCCAAGCTTTGGATTTTTGGTGTCCTTAGATTATCTTGGGGGTGCCATGGGCATACCTAAGCTTAGGCTCTTGCCACTCCTTGTTCCATAATCCATCAAAAATCTTCCACCCAAAACTTGAAAACTTCACAACACAAAACTCAACAGAAATCTCGTGAGCTCCGTTAGCGAAAGAAAACAAAAGACCACTTCAAGGTACTGTAATGAACTCATTCTTTCTTTATATTGGTGATAAACCTACTGTATTCCAACTTCTCTATGGTTTATAAACTATTTTACTAGCCATAGATTCATCAAAATAAGCAAACAACACACGAAAAACAGAATCTGTCAAAAACATAACAGTCTGTAGTAGTCTGTAACTAACGCAAACTTCTGGAACTCCAAAACATCAACCAAAATAGGAAGACCTAGGAAATTTGTTTATTGATCAGCAGCAATTGGAATCACTATTTTTAACGTTCTGGTGATTTTTAACAATTGTTTTCGTGAACAGAAAGTTTCTGGAAATTTCTGCAAGATCAAATAACTATCATCCAAGAAGATCCTATAGGTTTAATTTGGCTCAAACACTAAGTAAAACATAAAAACACATCTAACCAGAGCCTAGAACAAATATTTATTCCTAAACAGAAGCAAAAAGCAAAAAACTAAAATAAAATTGGGTTGCCTCCCAACAAGCGCTATCGTTTAACGCCCCTACACTACTAGGGAAAAGCCTATACACAGAAAGTTACTAGTAGCGAGGGTTAAAAACCCTCGCTACTGCTACTTACCAGTAGCGCAGGTTTTTAAACCTCGCTACTACTAGGTTGATAGCATTAGCGCGGGTTTTTAACCCTCGCTACTACTAAGCGGTCTCTACCGTGCCCCCCCGGGACATGCCATAGTGGTAGCGCGGGTTTTTAAAACCTCGCTACTACTCAGTTTGATAGCGATGGCGTTGGTTTTAGCCCTCGCTACTACTAAGTGGTGCCATAGTAGTAGCGAATGGGTAAAAACCGCTACTACTAAAGGTCCCATTTTCAAACTCTACCCCCGTGCATACTAACTCGGATGAAAAAGTTTTTTATATGAAAAATCATCTACTCGAAAAGTTACATCCAAATTTAACAGGGGGAACCCCGTTAAACATTTTCAAAATCCTCAAAAACCAAACAAAAAAAAAGTCACGGGGCTTTTAAGATCTAGAGTGAAAAAAAACGAAAAAATTTCAAATTGTGTGCTCAAACTGTGGTCAAACAATGGTCAAACTAATTATTCTAGAATATTAGTGTTACTAAATAATTATTTTAGTTTTTTTGAATTTTGGTCAAATCTGGTCAAACTGTGATCAAACTATGGTCAAACTAATTATTCAAGAAATATTAGTGTTACTAATTTTTTAGAACAATAGTTTCAAACTCAAATAGTGAAATGTGTGACTTCATGCTCAAGCTAAATTCACGAGATTAATAGGATTGACATCTTACTATTGTCGGAAAACAACAAGTGCAGACTTGGAAACGAGGGAGAATAGAACCCGGAAGTTAAGCGTGCTCATTTGGAGTAGTGAGAGGATGGGTGACCGTCCGGGAAGTTAGATGATTTGGAATGATGAGGGGTGATTAGAGATTAAATTGAGCAGCGATGAGGGGTGATTAGAGATTTGAGGTTAAAATAAGAAATTTGAAAATTAGGTAAAAAATCAAAATATTTTTTCAAAAAAATTCAAAGAAAACCCCGCGCTGGTAGTAGTAGCGCGGGTTTTTACCCACGCTACTACTAACGAACGTAGTAGTAGCGCGGGTGGCACCTGGCCATCTTGCTATCGTTAGTCAGAAGCGCCTTATTAGTAGCGCCGGCCCCCGCGCTACTAATAGGCCCAAAACCCGCGATGCAGCTAGGCTTTTCCCTAGTAGTGCTAGCTAGGCATAAAAGCAAGGATAGATCTAGGTATTGCCATCTTTGCTGGGCAATCCATAAGTGGCTCTCATGATAGATTCATATGGTAATTTTATTTTCTTTCTTGGGAAGTGTTTCATGCCTTTATTTAATGGAAATTGGAATCTAATATTCCCTTCCTTCATATCAATAATTGCACCAATCGTTCTAAGGAAAGGCCTACCAAAAATAATAGGACATGAAGGATTGCAATCTATATCAAGAACGATAAAATCTATGGGCACATAATTCCTATTTGCAACAATAAGAACATCATTAATTCTTCCCATAGGTTTCCTAATAGTGCAATCCGCAAGGTGCAAGTTTAGAGAGCAATCATCAAAATCGCAGAAATCTAGTAAATCGCACAAAGTTTTGGGAATAGTGGAAACACTAGCACACAAATCACACAAAGCATAAAACTCATGATCCTTAATCTTAATTTTAATAGTTGGTTCCCACTCATCATAAAGTTTTCTAGGGATAGGAACTTCCAACTCAAGCTTTTCTTCATAAGATTGCATCAAGGGATCAACGATATGTTTAGTAAACGCTTTATTTTAACTATAAGCATGAGGAGAATTTAGCATGGATTGCAACAAGGAAATACAATCAATCAAAGAGCAACTTTCATAATTAAATTCCTTGAAATCCAAAATAGTGGGTTTAGCAACATCTAGGGTTTTGATTTCTTCAATCCCACTTTTATCAATTTTAGCATCAAGATCTAAAAACTCCGAATTTTTGGAACGCCTTCTAGGTAAAGGTGGATCATATTCAGTCCCGTAATTATCAAGATTCATATTGCAAAACAAAGATTTAATTGGGGACACATCAATAACTTTTAGATCTTCATCTTTGTTTTCACAGAAATCCGGTTTAGCGGCCATCTTATTAACTAAGGTAGCCTGCTTATCCGATATTTTAGCTATCAAATTTTCAAGACGAGCAATTTGGGATCTCAAACCATCAAATTCTTTAGACATATCATCGGGCTCTTTGTTCATATACCTCATAAAGTTTTTTTGTTCCTTAAGCTCGTTTCTGAATAAATTATTATGCTCAAATTGCAGAACCATAAAACTCCTGACGTTGCTTTCGATCTCACCTAATCTTTTAAGGTGAAGATCACCGAATCTAGGTAGAGCCATCGAGACAAGCAAGCAATCCAACACACGAGCAACAAAAAGCAAGCGAAGAAGAGGCGAACGGAAAAAGAGAGGGCGAATAAAACGGCAAGGGTGAAGTGGGGGAGAGGAAAACGAGAGGCAAATGGCAAATAATGTAATGCGGGAGATAAGGGATTGTGATGGGTACTTGGTATGTTGACTTCTGCGTAGACTCCCCGGCAACGGCACCATAAATCCTTGTTGCTACCTCTTGAGCACTGCGTTGGTTTTCCCTTGAATAGGAAAGGGTGACGCAGCAAAGTAGCGTAAGTATTTCCCTCAGTTTTTGAGAACCAAGGTATCAATCCAGTAGGAGGCTACGCGCGAGTCCCTCGTACCTACACAAAGCAAATAACTCCTCGCAACCAACGCGATAAGGGGTTGTCAATCCCTTCACGGTCACTTACGAGAGTGAGATCTGATAGATATGATAGGATTTTTTTTGGGTATTTTTGTGATAAAGATGCAAAGTAAAATAAAAGAAAAGTAAAAATCAAAGGAAATAACTAAGTGTTGGAAGATTAATATGATAAAGATAGACCCGGGGGCCATAGGTTTCACTAGTGGCTTCTCTCAAGAGCATAAGTATTTTACGGTGGGTGAACGAATTCTTGTTGAGCAATTGATGAATTGAGCATAGTTATGAGAATATCTAGGTATGATCATGTATATATGCATCACGTCCGAGACAAGTAGACCGACTCTGCTCATATCTACTACAATTACTCCACTCATCGACCGCTATCCAAAGCATGCATCTAGAGTATTAAGTTCATGAAAACAGAGTAACGCCTTAAGCAAGATGACATGATGTAGAGGGATAAATTCATGCAATATGATAAAAACCCCATATTGTTATCCTCGATGGCAACAATACAATACGTGCCTTGCTGCCCCTACTGTCACTGGGAAAGGACATCGCAAGATTGAACCCAAAGCTAAGCACTTCTCCCATTGCAAGAAAGATCAATCTAGTAGGCCAAACCAAACTGATAATTCAAAGAGACTTGCAAAGATAACCAGTCATACATAAAAGAATTCAGAGAAGATTCAAATATTGTTCATAAGTAATCTTGATCATAAACCCACAATTCATCGGTCTCAACAAACACACGTAAAAAAGAAGATTACATCGAATAGATCTCCACGAGAGAGGGGGAGAACATTGTATTGAGATCCAAAAAGAGAGAAGAAGCCATCTAGCTACTAACTATGGACCCAAGGTCCGAGGTAAACTACTCACACTTCATCGGAGAGGCTATGGTGTTGATGTAGAAGCCCTCCATGATGGATGCCCCCATGGAGCTCCTAATGTGCCCCAAGATGGGATCTCGTGGAGCCTGAAGGTTGCGGCAGTGGAATTAGGTTTTTGGCTCCGTATCTGATCGTTTGGGGGTACGTAGGTATATATAGGAGGAAGGAGTACGTCGGTGGAGCAACAGGGGGCCCACGAGGGTGGAGGGCATGCCCTGGGGGTTGGGCGCCCCCCTACCTCGTGGCCTCCTCGAAGCTTCCTTGACTTAGGGTCCAAGTCTCCTGGATCACGTTCGGTGAGAAAATCACGTTCCCGAAGGTTTCATTCCGTTTGGACTCCGTTTGATATTCCTTTTCTGCAAAACTCTGAAATAGGCAAAAAACAACAATTCTGGGCTGGGCCTCCGGTTAATAGGTTAGTCCCAAAAATAATATAAATGTGGATAATAAAGCCAATTAATGTCCAAAACAGTAGATAATATAGCATGGAGCAATCAAAAATTATAGATATGTTGGAGACGTATCAATGATCAAGATAAAACAACTTTCACTTGCCCATACAAAACATTTGCTTACAGAAGACTTGCTTATGGACTTTGTAATGCACCCCCAACATCTCAAAGGTTTATACTCTCTATATTCTCTAATATGATAGGAATCAAAGTGGAGGTGTTCATAGATGATATTACAGTCGTTGGAAAAAGTTATGAAGATTGCTTGAATAATCTGGCAAAGTTCTTCAGAGGTGTTCGTAACACAATCTAGTCCTAAGTCGAGAAGTGTCAGTTTCTTGTAAGGGAAGGAATTATTTTGGGACATTTGGTATCTAAAAGAGGAATTGAGGTTGATCAAGCAAAAGTTGAAGTAATATCAAAACTTCCACCACCTGTAAATGTGAAGGGAGTGAGGAGCTTTTTGGAACATGCTGGGTTCCATAGAAGATTCATAAAGGATTTCTCCAAGATAGCCAAACCCCTCACTAATCTCCTAAACAATGATGTTAAGTTCAACTTTGATGCAGAATGTGAAAAATCCTTCAACTTGCTCAAGGAAGCATTGGTCACCGCCTCCGAGTGCAACCTCCTGACTGGGAATTACCATTTGAGATAATGTGTGATGCAAGCGATTTTGCTGTAGGTGCAGTACTTGGACAAAGAAAAGGAAAAGATTTGCATGTAATATACTATGCTAGCAAAACACTTGATGATGCTCAAGCTAATTACACAACCACCGAAAAGGAGTTATTGGCAGTAGTGTATGCCTTTGACAAATTCAGGCAATATCTTGTGGGATCTCATTGTGTAGTTTACACAGACCACACTGCAATAAGATATTTACTCAGCAAGAAAGAAGCCAAGCCAAGGTTAATTAGATGGATACTCTTGCTTCAAGAATTTGATGTGGAAATCAAGGACAAGAAAGGGGATGAAAATGTTTTGGCAGATCACTTGTCGAGATTGCAAAACAATGCAGTAGACTCCTTACCTATCAATTATTTTCACCAGGGAGCAATCTTATGCAAGTGACTAGTATACAAAACTATACACCATGGTACGCAGATATAGTTAATTATCTGGTCTGTAACAAAGTTCCTACAGATTTTGGGTAACAAAAGAAGAAGAAATTCCTATCAGATATAAGGCACTTCTTTTGAGATGAACCTTACTTATTCAAGCATTGTGTTGATGGTATTGTTCAAAGATGCTTGCCGAAAGGGAAATAAAAGTGTGATCTATCATTTCCATTCATCCTTAGTTTTCATAGAAAAGTTTTTATGTGTTTATGTCTTTCTTTTTCAGCGAATAAAGGCAAGGGGAGAACAAACAGGGAACACAAAGAGAGAAGAGTGGAGAGAAGAAACTAGGGAAGAAGATTATACAAATACTAGGTGATTCTGTTCCACTTGAAGCAACCTTTAGAAAATTCAGTAGGATGACTGGTATTTAATTGCACTGAAAATCTTTCTTTTTCTGCATTGTGACACGTTACTCATCACTGCAAAGTAGGATTCACCCCAAGAAGATTGTTGATTCTCTTAATACTAAAACTATGCAGATGTATTCTTCTTATGGTAAATTGTGATAATGAATACTTTATACCTCCGTGTAAATGTTCAATGGGAATGCCTTGAGTCTAAGTGAAACCCTCTTGATGAATTGATGTGTCAGGTCTCGACTATCCCAAGTTAAGCTAAGTAACTGGTGGCACTTAAGTAGTAACTATGATCTCTGGATCTGTAGTCTGTGAAAAACAGTGCCATTAGCTATGGATTTCTCTTTCAATTACTCCTATTTTACTTAATTTAAGTAATTTTCAAATAAATATATAATATGTTTATAATAATTTAAGTCTAATCGACCTACAGTAGCATGTCATGTTCCCTGGATCGGTGGCTTGTGAAATCTGGTAGATTGGACTGTAAAATTTTATATAAAAATGCTATAATTGTCGAACCAGGTGTATACAATGTTCTCTGGATCGGTGGTATGTTCCTTTGGGGAGACAATAACTAAAAAATGCTACAATTGTCGAACCAAGTGTATACCATGTTCTCTGTATCGGTGGTATGTTCCTTTGGGGAGACAATAACAAAAAAAATCTAATAATTGGTCGAGCCAGGTGTATACCATGTTCTTGGGATCGGTGGTATGTTCCTTTGGTGAGACTGATATAATATCATCACTTGTGCTTTAAATTCAATAATTAACTTGTTTTTCTAATTGATTTTGGGATCCCAGCTTATCTTAGGACTGAAGACACATCCAGCTCTTGATTAATAGGATTCACTTTCACTCAAGGCCATTGACTTGGAACATTTACAATGTGTTATAAATTATTGTTTATCGCAATTTAGTTTCAGTAGAGTACAGTTGCCTAGTTCCAGTATTGTCGGAATTAATATCTATCCAAAAGTGCATCTTTACTAGGCAGTGTGGGTAGTGTCACCATCATTTTCCTTTACTTGAGGACTAGCAAAGATCTGGGTGTGGGGGAAATTGATAGCACATTTATGCATATAGTATTGTAAGCCCTTTTGCATCTCAAATTAAACATATGATCACAGTAATTACTTATAAAGTACTCATGCTTGTAGAAATATTCATATTATGATATTTCTTACAACACTTCTTCATATTTTGTAGAACCGGTGCATTTAGGCACCCGAATTTCTTTGAAAGTGGTCTCCACACTTAACCAGGGATCAACTTGGAGAAGAATTCAGCTCTGGAGGGGGCAAACTGAAAAGTGCTACAAGAGGTCATGCACACCCAGTCAGACAGAGTGGAGGGGGTGTCTGATTGCGTGCGTGAGAAGAGCTGGATCCAGAGGCGCGATCGACCAGACGACCTAGCCGATCCCAATTGTGACCCCGACTACACAAAGCAGAGGAGTGGGGGTCGAAGGAGGATCAAGATCCAGTGCCTTGCTGTGGCCAAGGCACAGCGCGCCTTGCCCCCTACCATCCACCGTTCGAATCCATCCAGCGGCCAGCAGCAGTTCACATCCAAGCGACAAAACACGAAGGAAAACTCTCGGGTGGGGCAGGGGAAAAGGGCGCGGGCTGGGAGAAATTTTCGCGGGCAGGCCACCGCCGCCGCTGCCGCTCGGCTTGCCGCCCTCCGCTCGCTCGTCCGCCCCGCCGTCGCTCTACCTGCCGCTGCTAGAAAGGGAGTGGATCAAGCTCCGGCGGTGGCCACTGAAGAAAACGGCATCGGCGGGTTCCTCCGCTGCCACTACGGGCTACTCCACCCCCACCCCCTCCGACGGCTCCCTCTGCCCCCTGCGACCCCTCCTCAAGGAGAGTCCATTAAGCAAGCTCTAGGCCAACTCTAGCAGGTAGCCATCTTTGCTATTTAGCATTTTTTTATATGCTCTGTGAAATTGAGAGATGTACGTCTTCAGATTTGATGTAATTGTTGTTGATTGGGCTTGCGGTGCTGTGCAATTTGACAAAGTGTTGTCAGTGTTGTGCATTTGCAAGTGATGTGCAATGGAAGAAATTGGCAAGGGAATACCTCAAGTTGGTATGAGGTTCAGGGATGCAGATGAAGCTTGGGTGTTTTGGGTTGCATATGGGGGTCGTGCGAGGTTTGATGTGAGGAAGAGAAACAAAAATGTAAGCAAGTGTGATGGTGAAGTGACTTCATGCAGATTTGTTTGTTCCAATGAGGGTATTCGGAAGAAAGGGATAACATGGATCATGTGCCAAAGCGTATTAGAGCTGAAACAAGAACAGATTGCAAAGCTCAGATGACTATTACATTGGATCGAGTGGCAAAAAATTCTGAAATCACAGATATTATGCTAGAACACAATCATTATCTTCAATTGCCACAAACTTGTCACTTGATGGCATCACAAAGGAAGATCTCCGAAGTACAAGCTTTTGAAATAGAAGCCTCTGATGATTCTGAAACATGCCAAAAGCTACACATGAGCTTGCTTGTCGTCAAGTTGGTGGACCACTTAACCTCGGCTACACTTGTGTTGACCAAAAGAATCATTTGCGAAGCAAGCGGCAGAGAGAGTTGGCTTTTGGACAGGCTGGTAGTATGTTGAAGTACTTCCATGACAAAATCACTGAGAACCCATCTTTCCAATATGCTTTGCAGTTGGACTGTGAGGAGCATATAACCAACATATTCTGGGTTGATGCTAAAATGGTTCTTGACTATGCACACTTTGGCGATGTTTTCACATTCGATACTACTTTTGGCACAAACAAAGAATATAGGCCATTCGGTGTTTTTCTTGGACTCAATCAGTTTAGAGAAACCACCATTTTTGGTGCTGCATTACTATTTGACGAAACATGTGACTCATTTACATGGCTTTTTGAGACTTTCCTAGCTGCACATAATGGGAGGCAACCTAGAACTATTTATACGGATCAAGATGCAGCAATGGGGAAGCTATAGGGAAAATCTTCACGGAATCATATCATGGATTGTGCACCTTTCATATAATGCAAAATGCTGTCAAGCATTTATGTCCATTGGAGGGTGAAGGAAAAGATGAAGAGAAAGAGAAAGAAGAAGGGAAAGATAAAGATGATGGGAAAGATGGAGATGAAGATGAGGAGTCTCATATTCTCATTGATTTTAGTGAATGTATGTATGGCTATGAGGACAAAACAGAATTTCAAGAAGCATTTGACAATATGAGGCATAAAGTGCATAAGAAAACTTGGTTAGATAGTATCTACAAGTTGAAAAAAAATGGGCTGAATGTTATATGAGAGATGTGTTTAGTTTGGGAGTGAGAAGTAAACTTAGTGAGAGCTTCAACAATTCATTGAAAAACCATTTGAAATCAGATTTTCATATTGTTCGGTTCTTGAAGCATTTTGAGAGGACAGTGGAAGTGAAAAGAAGAAAGGAATTGCAGTCTGAATTTGATGCAAGGAAGAAGTTGCCAAGAATCAAGATGCACACACCTATGTTGGTGCTAGCAAGCCAAGAGTACACTCCAATTATTTTTGAAGCTTTCCAAAGTGAATATGAAAGATCCATGGCTGCATGCACTAGAGCATTGGATGGACATAACAAATTTAGTAGTTGCTATTGGGAGTTTGCATGGTGATTTAAAATTCAAGGAGGAGCGTGTAGTGATTGGTGATCCTCGACCCAAAGAGCTTCATGTAGTTGTGGAATGTTCAATAGGACGGGAATATTGTGTGCACATGGTCTCAAAGTGCTTGATTTGATGAATATAAAACTATTGCCAACACATTATTTCTTAAAAAGATGGACTAGAGAGGCACACAATGGAAGTATACAAGATAGACAAGGAATGTGGTAGAAAATCCAAAGTTGGAAGCCCAATTTCGGTACAAAGATTTGTCTCATAAATTTCACGCTTTGACATATAAAATAGCCTACTCTCTAGAATGTTGTTTGATGTTAGAAAATGCACTTGATTGCATTGGTCCACAACTAGAGGAGAAACTCAATCCAACTACCAATGCGACGAATAAGCCATGCAATGACAAAGAAAATGTTGACCCAAATGTGCAGCACACAAGTGAGGTTCTTAGTGCTGCAAAGCTCAAGAAAAAAGAGGTTCAATCAAAAAATCTGAGGAGAAGGACAACTTGGCTTGATAAGTTACTCAAAGGGAGGCGCAAGCCACCTAAAGTTGTTGCATCCAAAAACCAAAGAGCAAAGGTATGTAGTAATATGTACACGATGTGTTGTTACCATTCATTTCTAAATTACTTACTAGAAGTTTTATTACAACAACAAAAGAAACATGATGGTGCCGAGCCTCAAGTAGGAGTGGAGAAGGATGGACGCGATAAAGGAGCAAATATGGAGTTTCAAGACTGCAACAAGACAATGAGTTACACGCAGCTCTTGACAGCTAGCCGTTATGATGAAGATCTGTTCTAGCATGTACAACTTGTTAGATAGTAGTTTGGGCAGTGTGGATTGTATTTTGGACAGGGTTGACTATAGTCTTTTGTGGCTCAAGTGTACAAGTAAAAGGGCCAACTCTATGTACTTGAATGATTACGTAAGAACAAATTTTTATGTTAAGTGCTTCAGAAATTAGTTTATTCACTCCTACAAACGACTCTGTACTGTGTTGCACTTTCTGTTGTTGTTTTTCTGAACCTCTTAACTGAATGTCCATGTATTTAAAATAGCTCAGATTTTCCTTCTTTTTGCTTGATGTTTGCTAAACTGAGCCGAAGTGTTTTTGCTTGATAAATTGAACTGTATTGTGTTATATATACCGCCTTGTATTGTGTTATATATATAGCCTTCTATGACTGCTGTTTTGATGAATTGAACAGTGTGCTAACTGAACCAATGTTCTGTTCTGTTCTCTACATGAGTAAATTGGACTTTGTTCCCTGTTCTCTGAAGTGTTGAGACGTACTCCTTTTTTGTTGAAGTTTGCTAAACTGAACTGTACTGTATTGTGTTAACTGAACCAATGCTCTGCTCTCTTCTCTGCCTGAAGAAAGTGCACTCTGTTCTCTGTTGTTTTGTCCACTCATTCAGTTCTTTTGACTGTGAACTGCTGCCGGCCGCTGGATCAATTCCAACGGTGGATGATAGGGGGCAAGGTATGCTGTGCCTTGGCCATAGCAGGGCACTGGATCTCGGTCCGTCGAAGGAGACGCGGTAATAGGGGCTAACTGCTTTCTCTCATCCTCCACGCTACTCACCTACCACCAGATCGAACCAGGGAAGAAAAGGGGGATCGAGGGAAAGGAGAAGAAGATTAGATCGGAGGCCGATCCACCTTGCTGCCGCCCCTGACCGCTGACCTGCTGCTCTCCCCTCCAATGATGACGCCGACCTACTGCTCTCCAACCCCGACGCTCGCTGCTGTTCGTCTCCAACTCCGACGATCGCCGCCGCGACATCTCCTCGACACCAACAGCGGGACACCGGACTCCTGGTGGTGCTCTGCTCCGGGTGGTCGGCTGACCTCCCACGAAGGCTGCCACGATCCTTCCCAAGGCCGGGTCCTCCACTGCTGATCTTCACCAAGTCTTCTTCACCTCGCTGCAGCTCTACCCCAAGGATCCTATGCTGCTACTCTTCTTCGCCTGCAACATCTACAGCTTCGAATCAAAGATTATCAAGACCCATAGGCTCTGAACATCTCTCTTCTCTTGTTCCTGTTCTCTGAATATATGCACTGTTGGATCTGAAAATTACTCTGTTACCCGTGTACCTTTGCTGAAACCTCATGTATCCTTGCTGAATTGTTGTGACACTTACTGGATATTAAGTTAGTAGTTATTCTCCTGTGAGCTGCTGTCACTTTAATTGGTTGCATGAGTTGTGTGTGATGTCTGAACCATCTTCCATGTGCTAGTTTTACTTGTCTGTTTGATTACATGAAAACCACTAAAAAAGAGAGAGTCCTATTTCTGAACCCTTTACCTTTGCTGCATATTATTTTGTTTGACCTTGCTCTAGTAGCTGCTTGTTGTCACTGCGGTTCGATTCATCTGTTCTGTTGTTCTGAATATTTCGAATGTGTGCTTCGAAGTTTTAGATCCTTGTGGAGAACACGACATCCGTAGTTTGGGCGCAAAGACCCTGCTATATTACACTTGATCAGGCGCACTACTCCCACGGCCACCCCTCTTCGCCAGTCCGTTACCTTGCATGCAAGCATGCGTGGCGGAAGGGTGCCGGAAAAAGGGGAAGTAATAGTAGATATGTCAATTATCTTTTGCTACGTGTGGCGAGGTGCCTGATCGGGTTGAAACCAATGGCGCCTTACACGCGTGCGCTCCTGGTCTGTGCTAAAAAAATCCTGCCCATCCAACGACAAGAGTTGCCAGGGGATAACAAAAAGTGAGCACATAATCAGATCATTGAAGAAGCAAAGAAGATCTCAGAGGGTAAAGATTGTCATGAGAGTCCTAAACATTGGTTTTCCGCTGCATGTCTGTGCATTATTTGGGCCTATCCCAACGATGCTCTGGATGAATGTATGGCCTAGGCCCGGGGGCTCCTATCGATGTCTAAAACACAGATATTTTATACCCTGACTTATGCACAAACAGTAGTAGCTTTCTCTATTGACCAAGGCTTGTCGGGGAACCAAGACTCAAGACCCAAGTTGCAGAAAACAAGACAAAGCACCAAGTAGAGACACCAAAAACTTCCCTTGCCGACGAGGTCTAGCCGGCAAGGTGAAGGCTCGGCAAGCTCCGTGCTGGCAAGCTCTCGCCAGCTACCAGCGCTCCACCTCATCATGCAGCTAGTCACTAGCTAATCAGTGAGGTGTCGAGCTTGCAGCCAGTTAGGTGAGGCTTGTTGGTCACATGGCAGCATGCTGGAAGGGGTTTTACCTTTAATGACACCCGTGATGGCGTGTTGAGCTAATAGGAAAAGTAACCAAGCAAGCGGTGCAGCAGCCTTGCCGGGACTCCTCCTCCATAGTACACCTAACAAAGCATTTAATGCTCTTTGTCCTATTCCGACAGAGTTAGATATGATCAATGTTGAGGAAATCGTTAACTGGTAGCTGCTCGCTTGGCTTGGGAGTATCGATTGATCGTTGAATCGGCCTATTAACTGGAATAATCGGTCGACCATTAATCGATGTAATTTTAAACTCAATAGAAGCAAAAAAACTGGAGAAAAAACAACAACATTGCAAATATGAAGCAAATGGCACCATTTTTTTCTCAATAGATGACAAACATGTGTACTACAACAATCATCCATGTGGGCATAAAAATCATCAATAAACATGTATACAACAACATTTTGTGCTGATTTCCGCCTGGGACGTAACTCCGAGAGATGGCGGCCAAGCAACAACGACAGAGGCAAGGTGACGGCAGACGCGCAGGGTGTTTGAACAGGTCGATTGCCGGAGGTGGCAGGTCCTGAAGGAGGAGGAGACGTGGCGGCGCATAGAGGGAGAAGAGGAAGTGGTGACACGCATGAGAGGAGATGAAGCGGCGGAGCACCGACGAGGACCTGCCTAGCTACCATCTAGGTCGGGAGGGGATGAGAGGAGCGGGAAGGGGGGATGGAGGGATAAATCCTAGCCCTTTAGGAATGGGAGGGACTGGGAGGGGTTATGGGCCAAATAATCGGGCTTTGTTTTCCCACAAGTTAGCGGGCCAACATCGATTAATCAACCTCACATCTGATTAATCGGTCTAACAGACCATTTAATCAGTCTGACAGACCATTTAATCAGCCTGGCAAGTTAACATGATGAATAGGCGTTATTCGATTCGGTCCCCCGATCAGTAGCGATTAACTAGCTAATAAATTGTTTAAATCGGATGAATTCTTGAACAATGGGTATGATAGCACTGTTGCTGTCTAATCAGCAAATGATTACTGTCTTGTCGAGATAACGCTCCTTGTACTTGTGCTCTCAAACACACCCAATATACTAAGCAGGAGTAGGGTTTTACACCTCCAGGTGGGGCGAACCTGGGTAAAAACCTTGCACTCTCCATTGATTCTGCTCTTTGCGTCTGTGCATCTCCCTCACTGAACTGCAAAGGGGTTGTATGGCCCCATAGATGATCGATCACCCCGACATGTTTGGCACGCCAGGTAGGGGGATTGCCGGCATGAACCAGAATCAGTAGATTGCGCGTCAAGTTCGGCGAGCTACATCAACATCTTCGTCGTCAATGGCTCCCAAGAAGAAGGGCATCACAACGGCAAATCCCTCCACCTCAAAGGTTCCTTCACACGTCTCCGCAGGTGGCGCAGGAAATGAGCCGGCGCAGATGGCGAAAAACCATGGCTGGCACGGCCGGCGCAGGCGGCGCTGCCGCCATGCCCACCACGACCGGAGCAGGAGGCAGATGCACCGGAGGTGGTGACCTTATTGTGATCATAGTGACAACAACGCGGGTGGTGTGGACGAACGGCTCCCACCTCCTAGACGCACCGACGAGCATAGCCACCGGAGCAACAACACCCGGTCTGCTGCGAGGTAAGACCTTCCTGCTACGGCAGCGGGGGTACAACATCAAGGCACATACCGCGACAATTGCGAGTTGGGCACAACGTGACCCCGAGCGGTGTTGTAGATCATAGGCAGCAGCACCGTCACGGCAAGTATCCTGTTGATCAAGCCCAAGATCCTCGAGCACCTCTTCCACGATGCCAACCCGCCCTTGCTCTTGAGCCACAACGGCAAGATCACAATGGAATCCTGCTGGCTCTGCCAGGAGTAGAGCGACGTCTCTTTCTTCGCCCCAAGCCATGCCAACAACGACAGCAGAGGCAATGGCGCGGGCCCAAATGCTTCTAAACTTCCCTCCGACAGCAGACATGATGGATGAGTCACTGGTACAACGAGGTGCTATACAAACAGTTTTTATCGCCTTTCCGCGATGGCGTTCTGAACCGTCGCCTAGTGAGTGACTGCGATAGGGGGGTCCTTCCCGCACGACCTAGGATATGCCCTCCTGGCACACACGCTCGGCAAAATATGGTCGTGTGCGACCGGTGAGCGATCAAATACGGTTAGACATACGGTTGTGCTAAAAAAATACAATTATACAGGCCAAATTGTTTCCGGTCGTAAGTACATCCCACACAGTCAGTCCCCGCTAAACGTTTCTGTTCGTATGTACATTTCACACAGTCAATCCAAGGAATACGTTTTCGTTAGTATGTACATCCCACATAGTTAATCCAAGAAGCACGTTTCCGTTCATATATACATCCCACACCGTCACTCCAAGGAAAATGTTTCCGTTCGCAAGTACATCACACACAATTTTCCCCATTAAAACGTTTGTGGTAGCGTTGCCATTGCACACAATATTAACAATTTTATCATTTGTCTTATTGAATGCATCACACACGGTGCATGGAAGAAACTGTGTGGCAAAGGTTGTCCATCACACACACATTTTATGTGGTAAACATTTGCGCTAGGTGGCCTAACACAAACGGTTTCCAAGAGAATGTCGTGTGTGATTGTTCATTGATCCAACACTGTTTATTCCTAGAAACTGTGTGCATTGCCTGAGGTCATCGCCCACGGTGTTTTCTCAATAATTGTTTGCAATAGAAAACCCAATTAGCAGGCTAATTGCCCTATTATTAATAATCCATTTATTAATCTAATTGACATTTCATATTAGCACACAATATATTTCATTTCCATATTAAGGAAGCAGGCTTTCATAATTCAAATACATCAGAGTACAACATCATATAGCTTCAGCACTAAGCTACCTCATTACACAACTGCACCAGCACCAAGTTTCACATGCAACATCTACAACCTTTTGAAATTAGCATCATAGATGGAACATAGATAGATGAATCTCATCTAGAAAACTGCTAAAGCGGAAGGCGAATATTGAGCCATCATTGATGTTGAAGGTCTTTGCAACTTTAGGCCAGTGCCTATGAATGATTGACCGTCCATCCTTCGTCGTCTTCAGGAACACTTCAATATTGAACCGTGGGTGTTGTATGAAAACCTTCCTCGCCTCCTGACCATACAAGTGGTTTGAGAGGTAATCATCAATGAAATGCTTTGAAAAGGCCTGAAAACAAGGATATGCATAAATATCTTCTCCAGATTTGAAATGACGCAAAGGAATTAAAAAGACAAGGTATAATAGTTAGTACCATCCTGTAGTGAACTGATGTCTTGTTCATTGTGCAGACAAAGATCTTGTTGTTTTTTGTCGCTAATTTCTTTATCGTAAGAATCTTTTTGAGTGTCTTGACTTGACTGATATTAACAGAAAACTTATTTCCACATATGCAAAACGGTCAAACAGTGTGTCAAAACCTTTGACAACAGAACGTATATGTGTAAGACCAAATTGTCTGTCTCTTTTGGCCTGCTAAAGGCCCATAGTATAGTTGGGCCATATGTAGCCCGACCTTAGTATCAGCCTGTTAATGACCCGTGAAATCAAATGGGCCCACCTGTTGCGCGCTTTGATGTAGGCCTGTTAACGACCCAGGAGGTAACATGCCACTAAAGTTCGAACATGTCTGTAGGCCCAATTAGATAATTTGAGCCCATTACTACGAGCAATTATGCATAGGACCAAAACCGATCAATCAAAGGCCTATGAGAATTTTGGCCCCTGCGAGCCCATTAGGGAAGCCCATTAAGGGCAGTGGGCTGCTTCCTTCATATATGGCCCACGACTGTTCGTGCTAACTAATAATTTCAGTGCCTTTTTTATCTTCCTAGCGACCATTTAGCTGGAATGCGAGGCACGCTAAGCAAAGGTACGGCATACAGGGAAAAACGTTGCACATCCAACATATATTACAGGAAATTACATCCACTGGGCAATCAAAGACTGATGCTAGTGCAAATAAATGAACAGAACCTAACGATCTACAACGTCACAATCTGCAACCTCGGCACGAATGACGCCCATAAGCATGTGGGCAAGGTCTTCCTGCTTTGCTACACTGTCTCTGAAAACATTGATCAGTTGTTGTTGCACAAGAATGTGCACCACTGATTCCTCCACCATTTCCATCATTGCTTCAGCCAGTAATTGGTTCACAAACATACATTTTTTCCATTGCATTCGAGATGGAGGAAACTGAACAGATTCAAATGGCAATTTTGGTAGGCTTGTATTATTGATAGTGGAGAGTGTCTCGACCACTGCATCATAACCTAAATTAGGAGGGGAACCGAACAGATTAATCAAGAGTTATTGCCATATTACCTGGCCTAGATTTGTTGGAAAGAAACAATGGGGTTACCTTGCTGTTTTCAGAGTTTGTCTTTTTATCTCTAGTAGCCTGCACCAAATTAACACACTAGCATTGCTATCATTGGCCAGGTCAGATAATAGGAAAGCAACATTGACACAACGAACGTTTGGGCAACCAGACCACACCAGCCTACACCAAATTAACACAATATGGCACAACTATCATCAGCCAGGTAAGGTAATACGAAAGCAACATTGACACAATGAATGAATGGGAAACAAGTGCAGCACTACAATTCAGTATTGTGCATGATACGAGATAGTACACTCATGCAGCTCAGTATGCAAAACTACTAGGCAGTTTTCCTTACAAAAATCAACATTGTTGCCTTTAATTATACATTTTTCTACAACTAAATTTAGATCAGATAAAGGTTGGATTCACGCCGATTAGCAAAATACATGCTGATGTAAAAATATAGTCATATACAACAGGTACTTACATCAGCATTGGAGCACAGAGAATTCCCGCAAGATACTTTCCTCGAATACGATCCCAGTGCAAAAAGTCTTCTATCCTTTAAGCTTATTTTCTAAAAGAGAGATGGGTAAGAAACATGTAGAAAATATGATCAGAAAGCTATAAAATTTCATGATGCGAGGATACGCACACGCTTCTTAGAATGGAGTTGACATATTTTTGTTGGACTGGAGCGGACTAGTTCTTTGGCCACTGGAATCTGCTTATTATCAGTAGGAGTTGGGTTTCTCTATGCTGGAGCAGTATCTATGAAAACCGGAGTTCGTTTACTATCTCCTGGCATTTGGATCTTTTGCAAAGATCTTGTTTGTAACTGTCGGATCACGGGTTCCGGCAGACCCTTAAGGTTCGAACTCTGGGGTGCGCGCGGAGATCCAACCCTCCACCGTCTCGTACCTCGCCGAATCGCAGGGATCTAAACTACTAACAAGAACAACACAAGAGACGCAAGATTTATACTAGTTCGACCACCGTTGTGGTGTAATACCCTACTCTAGTTTGTGGTGTGTGGATTGCCTGCAGGGCCGACGAAGAACAAGATGCAGGGAAGAACAGCCTCGCGAGGGTCTCATTCTTGGTGGGTGTGATGAACTGCTAAGTGGTGCCCGTTGCTCTAGCTTGAGGAACGGGTTTCTCTCTCTGGATTCCGACCGCCGATCCGATCCTCCCCTTTGAGTGCTGCTTCCCTATTTATAAGCGAAGGCCTGGGCCTCTTCCCGAATATTGAGCGGGAAGGGCGCCAACAATTGGCCATTTTGAAGGGGAACAACGGGTACACTTATCCTGACTAAAGTTGGTCCTCGCCTGCCAAAGGCTCTGGTGGTGACGCCTGCTTGGGCTCCACGATGACAGCATTCCAGCCGTTGGGGCTGGTCTTGGTCTTGTTTGCACCTAAACGGATGCCTTTGCCTGATGCCCCTTGCCTGCGCTTGCCCCCTTTGCACCAAAGAGGAAAGGAGGACGCTGCTGGCCGGGCGCCTCGATCGGGCGCCTTGGTCGTCATGGCTTACGTCACGGGCACCTCGCGAGGCACCCCGCCTTGAACTCTCCGCCTCCTCGTGAGCCAGCCTGACAAGGCCGTGCCTGAGGAAGCTCTTGGTCGTCCGCCCCGCGAGGCTTGGCCCCTCGCGAGGGTCTTGAGCTTGTGTTGGTGAGGATGGGCCGTCCTGGGCTTCCTTTGAGCCACGCCGCAGGCCGCAGTGTGCAAGTCTGGGGACCCCGTTCCCGAACGCCGGCAGAGCCCCCTGGGCCACGACGCGCCAGCATTCTGGCCGCAAGTGAGAGGCGAAAGGGCAAAGTCTGGCATCGTGGGCCCTAACAGCCTGTGGCCTTGGGCGCCCAGCGTGGCGGTTGATTCGACGTATGCTTCGCAACTGCGGGTTGATAATAGAGCGGCATCTTTCTTGCCTCCTTTACTTTCTCCGATTGCTGCTCGGATCCCCTTTCTTGCGCCTCTCCGCCTGCTTCCAAGACCTTCAGATCCACTCCGCCTCCGTTCTAGCTACCATGGCTCCTCGCCAAACCCGGCCGGAGCCTGGTACTCTCCTTTGGACCCGCCGAGCGTGTCGGGCGAGCCTTGCCACAATCGCGCCGGTGGCGGAGGCGCTTGAGGCGTCGTGAACGGCGGTGTTCAAGGCCGACTCTTCCGCCCCTGAAGGTCGGGGGAGTACCTTCTACCCGTTCTTCGCGGGCGCCATTATTGCTGGTCTGTCGCCTCCCTTCTCTGAATTCTTCTTCTCCGTCCTTCGCCATTACAACATTCACGTTTTGCACCTCCATCCCAACTCCGTCCTTCTCCTGGCCATCTTCGCCTACTACTGGGAGGCCCATGTTGGGGTGAAGCCCTCGGTGGCCTTGCTGCGCCACTACTTCTTCCTCCGATTCTCCCGTGGTCCCATCTCCGCGTCTTGCGAAGCCACGACACAAATGGAGCTATTGCCATTCAAACACTGGAAGCGGATTGAGGGCTTCGAGGAGCAAGTGGGTCTTAGTGGATGCCAGGCGGATCCACCTCGACCGATCCTCCCCACGGAGCCTGGCCGAGAGCTCCGGCCGATCGGTCCCGGGCGAAGCTTGGGATCCTCGCGCTAAGTCTTGCCGAGAGGATGGACGCAGATCTGAAGCCAGACGATGCGGGCGGCGAGGTTGACGGCAAGGCGTCGTTCTTTGAGGAGTTCCTGGAGCACCAACTGGCTCCGCTCCGACAGTAATCACTTCAGATTTGGAGGCCTAACCCGAGCCCCGTGGCCCTGGCCAGCGAGGATCTGGTGACGGTCCTCCAGTCCTTGGTAGGGGGCGATGTGGCGAGACCGGAGGGCGCCCCCGCGCCCCTGTTTCTTCGCGAGGATTGGGAGCAGGTCGTGGGGTTCATGCCCGCCTTCAATGGGGACGGGCTCGTGCCCGCGGAGGCTCCGGAGGACCTGGTGGACGTGTCCTCTTCCGACTCCAGCGAAGAGGCGGAGCAGAGGGAGCTGGGAGAGGGGGTTGATTCGAGGGCGGAGTCAAGGGCTCCCTCCCTGCGGCGCAGGCCGCACGTTCTCCGCCTCCCCGAAAGTGACGACGACGAAGATGAAGATGAGCGGGAAGGCAAAAGCCTGCCTCCGATCCCGAAGAAGGACCGGACCGGGCTGGTCCCAGCTGGTCCGCCCAGCCCCGGGCGATCCGCGGACGCTACCGCCGCTCCTGGTCCCCTTGAAGCCGATCCCTGCAGCCGGCTCTCGGGCTTCAAGTATGGCCGGAGGCTGCTCGAGTCCACCAGAGACGACCTGTAAGTGCCTGTCTCCTGCCTTGACTATTGCTTTGTTGACGAGATCTGATGTCCATGCTCTTCGGTCAGGCTGGCGCCTGCGGCGAAGAAGCTAAAGGGGGCTCCTGAGGCCTCATCCATGGTGGTGCCTTTTCCCGAAAAGGAAGACGACCCGACACCCGTGCCTCTCTCCCGCCCGGGCGTCCTCGCGAGGTTCGGCCGAGCCTGGCTGGGCGAGCTCAGCCCCTTGTCCCAAGCGGCTCGAGGCGGCCTTGCTGGGCGCAGCCCCACCGTCGTCGTGGGCGCTACTGGTTCCGCCTCGAGGCGCGATGGTTACGCCGCCAACTCCCCTACTCCGCCTCTGCTGTCTCTCGACTCCTCCGCGGTCTGGACCGGCCTCTTGCTGGACCCGGCCGCGACAGATCTTCTGGCGCCGACCCTCGCCAGTGGCCGGGCGCTGGAGCTGGCCTCTGGCTGATTCGTGCGGCAGCGATTCGGGCGGTGCTGGTCCAGGCTTCGACGGCCTGTGACGAGGAGAAGCAGGCTGTTCGCGAGGCGAAGGTAGCCCGCGATGCTGCCCTGGGGGAGGCAACCAGCATCCGAGGCCGCTGCGAGACGCTGGAGGGTGAGCTAAAGGGCTTGCAGAACCAGCTCGCCGAGGAGGCTCGCCTCCGCCAGGAGCAGGAGGAAGGCATGAAGGCTCGCGAGGCGGCCATCAAGGACCGGGAGGCCAAGCTGAGGAAGCGCCGCGACCGTCTTGGACGCGTTAGGCAGGAACCGGAGGCGAGGAAGGTCGAGCTGGATGCCAAGGCGCGGGTTCTGGCTGAAGACCGCGTGGCCTTCATGGATATGGAGGTGAAGGCTCGCGTCCTGTTGAGGGAGCTTTATGACAGCGGCTTGGAGAGCCCACTGGCCGGCGTGGAGGACGGCCCCGCCAAGCTGCTTCCCTTCATGATCCGCGCTCTTGAAGATGTCTCCCTTGGTCTTGGCCCCACGGCTGAGGCCGAGGCGCGGGTCTTGTCTTCTGCGGCACTGACGCAGATCCTCACCCACATCTATCTTCGCGACCCCAGCGTCGACATGGACAGCCTGCTGGAGCCGGTGAGCGGCGAGCACGCAGCTGCCGCTGCCGAGGCTGTGAAGGGTCGCGCGGAGGCTCTGTTGGGGAAGTTCCAGGCCTTCAGCACCAAGCCAAAGCGAGGCGCTGCCGGCCCTGCTGCTTCACGAGGCGCGCCCACTCCGCGCTGCTCCACCGCCGACAAGTGACTCCGCTGCGGCTCCTACCTCGCTTGTAACTCCTGCACATGTATCATGCCTCGGGGAGGCGTTTAAACTTGCGTTTGGTACTGCGATAACAGTGCGGACTGTAATATTTGCTTTTGAATTCCTTGAAATTTGTGCTTCCTACTTGCTTATGTTCTACGCCGGCAGAGCCCGGCCCCGCGCATACCTCAGCCGCCGTTAGCCCCGACCGGAAACCAGGACGGGACCAAGGGGTGAGGGGCTACGTGACAAGTTAGGCTCCTGAGTCGCGATGCTTAGGAGTCCCCCTTGGCGCATTTAACAGCCATAGGGAGGTGAGGCGCGCGGATCCACCGTTCTACGTCTGCAGAGCTCGGCCCCGCGCATACCCCAACCGCCGTTAGCCTTTCGAAACTAAGGGGTGAGGGGCTACGTGACCAGTTAGGCTCCTGAGTCGCGATGCTCAGGAGTCCCCCTTGACGCTCAAATGGCATGCGTACCTTGGCTCCGCTCGGGGAGTGTCGTGCGACGAACCAGGCCCGAGGGGCCTGGCTGGGTGGCGTGCATCTGGGCGTGACCCAGGCGCAGCCCCCGTGTCCAGCCCCCTCGCGCGGCACTCCCGAGAGGAGGCGTTGCGACGAGGCCAGACACTGAGCTCTGGGCTCCCTGAGGTTGACGCAACCCGGAGGCCACCCTCAGTTGTTTATCACCGGTGAGCATAAGCGCTTCCGCATGCGTACGGGCATAGCCGCTCCTCGGTGGTGTCGTCAGCCAGCGTGGAGCATGGTGCTTCCACTGGAACATGGGAGGGGGCTCCCCTCCGGGAGGATCCCCCGGGGCGTATACAGCCCCACCCTGACACGTGGCTGGCACGGTAGGGCTAGACGAGGTGTATCTGGGTACCCGTGAGCCAGCGCGGGACTCACGAGGCCTTACCTCAAGGCGGGTTGCGCCTGGCTCTGGGCCTTATCTTCGAGTGTGTTCCTACAAAAATGGCTAGATGCGGTGCTCTCGTCTTGGTCCCGGCTCTCGGGCTGGTCTCTCTACCGTCATTGGCAAGCCAGTCGCGATGCCATGGACAACACCAGAGGGTGAGGGCCGGAGAGCCGGTAGGAGCCCCGAGTCGCGATGCTCGTGCACCCCCTTTAGCAGCATAAGCAGGAATTAGATGACACAACTCTCGTCCTCGGTCCCGGCTCTCGGGCTGGTCTCTACCGTCGCTGGCAAGTTAGGTCGCGATGCCATGGACAAGACCAGAGGGTGAGGGCCGGAGAGCCGGTAGGAGCCCTGAGTCACGATGCTCAGGCACCCCCCTTTAACTCGCAAGCTGGATTGGATGAGGAAACTCTACGTCCTCGGGTCCCGGCTCTCGGGCTGGTCTCTACCGTCGCTGGCAAGCCAGGTCGCGATGCCATGGACAAGACCAGAGGGTGAGGGCTGGAGAGCCGGTAGGAGCCCTGAGTCGCGATGCTCAGGCACCCCCCTTTAACGTGCAAGATTTCGCCGCCCAGGAGAAGGCACTAAATAACAAGCATGGTGGAGCATAATCCTAAGGAAAACGCATGAAGGATACATGCCGCGGGGGTAGCCCGAGCGGCTTGGGGATGACGCAGCCCGAGGGGCGCCCAACGAGGTAAGCTAAGGACATGAAATAAAGGGATACATGCCGCGGGACGGACCCACGCGGCACTGGGAATAATGCGCCCTCAAGGCGCTCCCCACCGGAGATAAAACTTAAAGATGTCACCTAGTGATGTTGGGGATGAAGGGCTGTTGATGTAGCAGACTCCGTGGGCTGCGGGAGCCGATCCTCACGAGCCCCCAGGCTCAGGGGCCTCGGGAGGCTCTGGAGGCGCTGGCGGCCCCTCACGGGCCATCTCCATCTCCGCCGTGGCTGCAGGCGTGCACGACCTCTTGAGCCTCCAGGATGGTCCTCATGAGGCGCCGGTGTGCAGCAGCCACGTTTGGCGAGGCCATAAGGCATGCGACGTAGTCAGGAGGCAGGCCCTCATAGCGTCCCACTTGCGAGGGCCAGAGGCACTCTTGAGATGCGGCTCGGTTGAGCCCTGGTACATCGATGCAGACGCGCAGCCCACCATCCTCGCCTGGATGGGGGGCCAGAGCAGGCAGGCGGCGGCTGGCCCTCATGACCCTTGACTCCTGTAGCTCCTGAATGGCCTTGCTGATGAACTCCTGAGGGTTCTGTTCTCTCGGTCTTGCTCACCTTGCATGGAAACGTGCTTCAAACACGCCTCACGTGGTGCCCAAGCGCCTCCCTCGAGACCTTGGCGAGGTCGGTGGCCCTCCAGGAGAGCCCCGAGCCCTGCCCGAGGAGGCGCCCGCCGCCTTTCCTATGCGATGGAAGAAGGCTCCCCCTGGCCCGGCGCGGGCCCTGAGGGGCCTGTTTCTTGATGAGCCGGGCCGGCCGATGTCTTCTTCTTCTTGGGTGCTGCCTCGGGAGGCGTCCTGCCGCTGTGGTCTGGGTCTTCCAGCGATGCGGCCTGAAAAGATCGCTCCAAGGAGCACACTGCATCTCTCTCTTCACAGGGCACGGTGATGACCCCGCTGCTTCCTGGCATCTTGAGGATGTTGTAGCCATGGTGGGTCACGGCCATGAACTTGGCCAACGCTGGGTACCCGAGGATGGCGTTGTACGGCAGGCGAATGTGGGCGACGTCGAAATCGATGAGATCGGTGTGGTAGTTGTCGCGGGCCCCGAAGGTGACAGGAAGGCGGACCTGCCCGATCGAGATCGTGGAGCCGTCGGTGACTCCGGAGAAGGGCTTGGTTGGCTGAAGCTGGCTGTAGGGCACTTGAAGATTGTTGAAGGTCTCCACGGACAGGACGTTGAGCCCTGCTCCGCCGTCGATGATGGTATTGGTGTCCAACACGTTCTTGATGATTGGGGAGCAAAGCATTGGGAGGACTCCGGGCCGTGGCTGCGCACTTGAGCTGATCCGGCCGAAATTTGAGCGTGATGGCGCACGCCGACCACCCGAGAGGGCGTGGACTCGAGCTTGGGAGGACTGCATTCACTTCACGGGCGAACTACTTGAAGATGCGGTGGGAGGTCGGGCTTGGGCTCCGCCCAGGATGCAGCGATCACACGCTTCCTGAAGCCCCAGCCCCTCGCCCCGATGACGGTCTTGATTCTCCTTGGTGGCGGCGGCAGCGGAGGGAGGCCCGCGTTCCCTTGCGGACGATCCTCACGAGGCTGATCCCTCCAGCCCCCCTCGCGAGGTGGGTCTTGCCAGCGTCCTCGCGAGGTTGGTCGTGCCACCCTTGGCGCGGACCGCAGTCTTCCCAGCGTCCTGCATTTCTTCCTCCTCCTCGGCCGTAGCCCCGGTCGCTACGCTCAGGGCGTCTGCCGACCCTTCCTTCAGCGTCTGACCCGGAGCTCTTGACATTCATTGGTGTTGTGGGTGTGGAGGTCGTGGTACACGCAGTACCGGCTGCCCTTGGAAGACTCGGGCTGATCTCGCCCGCTTGGTGTCCTGGTTTGGCGCGAGTACGGCAGCCCCTTGGCGCTTTTACGTCCTTGGCCTTGGACTTCTTCTCTTGGGATCTTGTGGCGGCGAGCAGCTCGAGGAGGAGAGGCGCCCTCCTCAGCCTGGCGCACTTGGTCGCCAAGTTGAACAGCTCGAGGAGGTGCATGATCTTCATGCATCGCCAGCTCCTCCTTCATCTTGATGTCGCGCCGCGTCCGGAGAAGGCAGAGATGATGGCCTCCTCCGTCACCCTGGGGATCTTGAGGCGCACGTTGTTGAAGCGCTGGATGTACTTTTGCAGGGTTTCCCCTGGCTGCTGCTTGATTCTGCGCATGTCGCTCACGGCGGGTGGCCGGTCGCGAGTACCTTGGAAGTTGGCGATGAAGCGGAGTGCGCATCTCGGCCGAGAAGAGATCGTGCACTGGGCCGATTCGAGAGCCAGTGCGGGCTCCGTCCTTGAGCGCCATGGGAAACCAGTTCGCCATGACCTTTTCATCTCCGTTGGCAGCTCGATGCCCAGCTCGTGAGCCGAGGAACTCCGTAGGGTCTGCCCGTGCCGTCGTGGCGTGGGGCAAGTCTGGCTTGAACTTGGCGGGCCACGCGACGCCCGTAGCTTCGATGGTGAAAGGCGCGGCAGCCTGCCGTGGCAGCGGGGGCCTCGGACGGCGAAGATTGGTCTTGCAGGCCTCCTGCGCCGCTGGCCGGGGCAGCGCAGGTCTTGACGTCTTTGGAGCGGAGCGCCGGGCAGCTTCTTGTGGGCGAGAACTTCTTGGCAGCTCTGCTCTTGCAGCGTCGGCGGTGGCGCGGAGCGGAGTTCCGCCAGGCCGCGCCTTGGGGCTGTGGCGCCGTCTTGAGGAGGAGGCGGCTGAGGCGCCCGAGTTTCATCGCCCGCAGGCGGGCGCGGTGCGGCCGAAAGCAGACGGCGGGGTCGCCTCCCGCAGCGCGGACGAGCTCGGCGACGCGGTCGAGCCATTCTTCATAGACGTCGTCGACGGGGCGGTAGCGCAGGAGTTCGTTGGCCGCGATGAGTGCAGCTCGGGCCTCCATGGCCGCGCGGGGCGCGCGCGACGAAGAACCAGCCGGTGTGAGCGAAGGCGTGGTGGTGCGGCCGTCCCGCCTCATGGACGGGTGCTGGGACGACGGTTGCTGCTCGTTCCCCGCCGGGCCGGTGGCGGCGTTGACAGCCGGTGACAGGGAACGACGAGCGTCGCCCGGCGGAGCTGTCTGGCGGCGATGGGAAGCGAGGGTGGCTCGGCGCTCGGTGCGAGCCCGACGGGCGTCGGACATGGTTGCGATGGTCGGGGAAGAACGAGGCGACGAAAGGCAGATTCCGGCGCACCCCTACCTGGCGCGCCAAATGTCGGATCAAGGGTTCCGGCAGACCCTTAAGGTTCGAAATCTGGGGTGCGCGCGGAGATCCAACCCTCCACCGTCTCGTACCTCGCCGAATCGCAGGGATCTAAACTACTAACAAGAACAACACAAGAGACGCAAGATTTATACTAGTTCGGGCCACCGTTGTGGTGTAATACCCTACTCTAGTTTGTGGTGTGTGGATTGCCTGCAGGGCCGACGAAGAACAGTCTGAGGGAAGAACAGCCTCGCGAGGGTCTGTTCTTGGTGGGTGTGATGAACTGCTAAGTGGTGCCCCGTTGCTCTAGCTTGAGGAACGGGTTTCTCTCTCTCTCTGGATTCCGACTGCTCGATCCGATCCTCCCCCTTTGAGTGATGCTTCCCCTATTTATAAGCGAAGGCCCTGGGCCTCTTCCCCGAATATTGAGCGGGAAGGGCGCCAACAATTGGCCATTTTGAAGGGCAACAGCGGGTACACTTATCCTGACTAAAGTTGGTCCTCGCCTGCCAAAGGCTCTAGTGATGACGCCTGCTTGGGCTCCACGATGATGACATTCCAGCCGTTGGGGCTGGTCTTGGTCTTGTTGCACGAAGCGGATGCCTTTGCTCGATGCCCTTGCTGCGCTTGCCCCTTTGCACCAAAGAGGAAAGGAGGACGCTGCGCGGGCTGGCGCCTGACTGGCGCCCTTGGTCGTCATGGCTTACGTCACGGGCACCTCGCGAGGCACCCCGCCTTGATCTCTCCGCCTCCTCGTGAGCCAGCCTGACGAGGCCGTGCCTGAGGAAGCTCTTGGTCGTCTGCCCCGCGAGGCTTGGCCCCTCGCGAGGGTCTTGAGCTTGTGTTGGTGAGGATGGGCCGTCCTGGGCTTCCTTTGAGCCACGACGCAGGCCGCAGGCAGGCAAGTCTGGGGACCCCCGTTCCCAGAACGCCGACAGTAACCCTTCAAATTCTAACATAGCGTCTTCCCCCCGCATGCCTTATATAGAAGAATGGTGCTTCAATTATAAAACATGCTACAACAGAGAGATGGGATAGGTACTGAAGAATAGAAAGGCATGACATATTGACATGTATTCCCTCCATCCGGAAATAAATGGATGGGTCTAGGCATATTTAAGTTCTAGATACATCCATTTTTATCCATTTCTGCGACATGTAATCCGGACGGAGGGAGTATGATGTAAGAGTTAGGGATACGACAGGACAATAGTGTAAAAAACACTAGTTGAATGTAAAATTGTATGCTAGCGGAATACATACAGAAAAACACTAAGGCAACATATGCGTGTATGATTGGGAAACTAAGATGGCATTGCAACAGAGCACTAGAACAACACTTCAATGTAAAAAAACTTGGTATGGTAGACAGATGAAGTACATACTGATGAATAACAATGCATAAGATATTCAGAAGCATGATGTCCAAACTAAGCAGATGGCATTGCGATAGAGTAGAATGACAATACTTGAATTTGAAAACATGTTATCATAAACGGAATAGGTACTGAAAAACAGGAAGACATGACATATTTACATGCATGATCATCAGGCTAGGCACATGGCATTGCAACAGAGTAGATGCAATCCAGGACATTATATGCATGTTGTACCCATATCACGGGCCAAGTTAGAGCAAGGACCTTGTGGGGTGAATAGGATTCATCATCTTTCTACAAGTCTTCTGAAGAACTGCCTTCACATGATCCATCATATTGGGTATCATTGACATCAAGTTTGTTGGCCGTTACATTGCTCCGTGAGGTTCTTGTGGATAAATCAGTGTGTGCAGTTATATCTGACATGCATGGAAAACAACTAGTATTTAGATTTATGTAATGAGTGCCTATAGGAGACGACATAAATAGTAGGACTAGGGTTAACTCGCAGCAACATGTCTCAAAAACTAAAGGGAGAACACAGATGAAAGCCAGAGAATATGTATCGTTTGTACTCGAGATTAACTAGGTGGCACACAAAAGTATTAAAGAACAACATAGGTAATATTAGAAGTGGTATAATACTATAATCACCAGCCTGTGGGATAGCATTCGCTGATGGATGATAACTATGGAACAGGGTAACCTAGAGAACAAGTCGCTTAGCTGAACTATGGAACAACGTTAACTCCTAAACAAGACCCGTAAGATATCAGCATGAATATAATGTGAAATGTGATAATATATTTTCCATGCTTAGATGAATAACAAAGCCATAAATGTTGCACACAAGTAAGATGAGGGTACAACCTATCTGGCCGCCATCCATAGGAGTGAGCATCATGTGCTGGCTTGTCGATGGCCCTGCAGTTGTTGTGGCTGTCCATGTCGGGCACACGCATTTGATGCAGGGAACTATTGAGTGGGGACTATAGCTCCCTTCTGGTGTATGCTTCCCTTGTTGGAGCAGCTGCGGTGAATCGGAAGACGGTGTGGCTGAAGATGCAGAAAATGCATAATGTTAAGAACGACATATATCTCTGATCTAAAGAAATACCCTAAGAGATCAACAGTAAGGTATGAGAGTGGTCACATGTCTGTTGACTCAAGACTAAATTGGGGTCACACGATGTTATTTTATTTTGGTACTGTACGATCTACGCCGGATGGCTTGATGGCCGTCTTGTGCCTCCGGCTTACATTGTTCAGAATCTTCCCCGAAGAGCCAGCGACCACCAGCAGAGTAGCCTGCCTCTGCCGTTCGTGGCCGCGAGAGATCCGACCAAAACCCCGCTCCCCGCCCCACCGCACTGCCATGGTTGCGCCGCCCCCGGCCAATCCACAAAGTCCAGATTCGACGGCGGCAGTACCTTCAACCCACACAACTCTAAGATAGCCATCTAAGCATTGCTTTCACGGTGAACTTGCGCCGCCGCACCCTTACATTAGACACCAGCCAACCGGCAGCCTAGGAGCTCCGCCGCCTCGAGGGGTGCTGCTTCCCATTGGGAATCGATTGGCCTAGAATAAAAATTCAGACAACTGACACCTAAATAAAGTGATTTGAGATGAGGGTGCGACCTATCTTGCGGCCCTGTGAAGTAGGCAGCTCCAGCTGTCGAGTCGGTGAGGTCGGCGCGGTTGCGGTGGCTATCGGCGCTGGAAATCGGAGATGTTTGTGACGGTCGACGGCTACGGGGAAGCAGCGCCTGGGCTCTGGACGCATCCGAAGTTGGAGCCGCTCTTGTGCCGTGCCCAGCGGTGGGGGTGAATCAGCTCTGGTACGGTTCACGCGGCCGTCGTCGAGGCAGCTCCGCCAGCACGGAGTAAGAGGCACACAGCCCAGTGCACGTTCGCAAACGGACAGCGTCTCCGACATTGGGGTGGAGGGCGGCGGTGAATTTGGTGCGGTGGGGGGCGCCATGGAGGAGGGGCTGAGGTTTCACGGCTGGGGAGAAGGGAGCTTACGGGGAGAAGGTGATTTGGTGCCCACGAGGCATGAATTGGAAATTGGGAGCGGGAACCATGTCTTACGGACGCATTTGTCTGAAATGTGGAGGAGTTACAGTTCTACCCCTGCCTTTAGGCTTCTCGGCTTGGGTCTGTGTACTGAGGGTCGGGGATAGTAGAGTAACTTTGCTTCTTCCAAATAGTGGGCGCGAACGACTTCGGGCGTGTTTTGAAATAGTGGGTGCGAGCGATTCCGGGCGAGGAGGGCGTGTTTTGAAATAGTGGGCGCGAGCTATTTCGGGTGATGAGGGCGTGTTTTGAAATAGTCGGCACGAGCGATTTCGGGTGAGGAGGGCGTGTTTTGAAATAGTCGGGGCAAGCGATTTTGGGCGAGGAGAGGGTGTTTTGCTGCCCATGGTTTATGAATTATTCGGCACATTACATTTCGGTTGAGGAGAAGGCGCGCTTGGATGAAATTACAAACCTACCCTCGATGTACAATGGGCCAATTGATGTGTGTCCCACATAGGCCGGTAATTTCGCGTCTCCCATTTATTTGCTCGGGCGAATTCCACCGAGCAGAGGGTGTTCAGCGGTTCGTTCAGATTTTGGGAGAACGAGCATCCACGTCTACCTTACCAAGTCGATTCGAATGAAATTTTGAAATATTAGCTTGCCACTTCTTTTTTAGATGGAGAGATGATGCTTGGGACTAATGTGTTTTTACATGCTCGTTGCTAACGACTTACTATATGACAAATAGTTGACCCACTCAAAAATGGGAGTCAAACCCAAAATGAAATATCTCGATTCAATGAAATAGCTCGATCACTAGGTCAAAATAGTGAACTAAATCTAAAATTGAACACCTCAATCCAGTAGCATGTTGTACAGTATTATAGTACTCCATGAACATGTTGAAAGTCAAATTAATAAACTTGTTTGATATGCATATCCCAGTTCATGTGTGGATTGCAGACAACATGTTCTCCAATTTAAATATTTGAATGCAATTTTATATCGAAACATGGTTTATATCAGTCTTTCATGCATAAAATGCGACCTCCGCCTCTCCCGGACTCCTGCTCTCTCTCTCGCCAACAATCTTCAATTCTACCGCATGCATTCAAACACAAACCTTGTTGGTCCCTCTCCCTCTCTCTCTCTATCTCTCTCTCTCTTTGTGTGTGTGTGTGTGTGTGTGTGTGTCGGGGGGGGGGGGGTCTTTCTAGTTCGCATGCACACTCCATGTATAGGTCTCTCTCGCACACTATGTATGATTCTCTAGTCCAAGCTAAATATCTTGGGTGCACTCATCGTACGCACACAAATTCCCTGGCTCGTTGCCCGTAACTCTCTCACGCACCACTCTGCCGTCCCGGAGCTCTTCCCTCTCTCTCCCAAACTCTCCATCTCCCCGGATCACACATACACATGCATATCTCACTCGCACTCGATAGACCCATCTAAAACTCTATCTCTCTCCCTCGTTCTCTCCCCATCTCACGCACACACACACACAATCTCACGCCTAGCCAAGTATGATGATCTCTCACTCAATTGTAGGCACACGCAGTCCCCCCTATATGTATATGACTAGCTAATTCTTAGTCTCCATCACAAACATGTGCATGGTCTATCTTGATTTCTTTCGGGGCATCTTTCTATTGCACACGCACCTCGTCCCTCGATCTCCCACCCATATAGTCCCCTCACGATCTCGAGGGGATCTCTCTATCACAAACACACCCTCTCTCCCTCCCCACGCGTCCATCTTCTCCATGCGTCCCTCTCGACCTTTGTTCCTTGTTGGCCAGACCTCTATTGGACATGTGCTATAGGGGTGTCTCTCTCCATTGCAAACAATCACACACTAGCTATCTTCGTGTATTTCCTCACCTCGCTTTTCTATCTCGGAGATGCATGCGTGATATGTTTGCATAAGAAACGAACACACACTCTCTCTCTAATTTATCGTTTGTTGTCCCTTTCTCTTTCACACACATACTCTTTTTGCACACTCACTCATTCTCCTTCACACGCACTTGATCTCTCTCGACTTAGGCACTCTCTTCGGTCCATAGCATATAGATAATATTACATCTAGAACGACAAACATATATCATTAGATTCATCAAGAGGTGTAGTTTCGTATGATGTATCTTTGGTATTGTAGATATAAATAATATTTGCATAAACCTGGTCAAAGTTTCCAAAGTTCGACTTCTAAAAAATTTATATGCACTGCATTATCGAGCGGATGGAATATCTCTTTCCCCTCTCACTATCTCGATGCACCACTCAGCCGTGTCGGGGCTCCTCTATCTCTCTCAAACTTTATATCTCCCTGGTTCACACATACACATATCTCGCTCGCGCTACATAGACCCATCTAACACTCTCCGCCCTTGTTCTCTCTCTATGTGACAGGCACCCCCCTAAGTACCATAATCCCTCACTCCATCATAGGCACACACACTCCCCCCTAAGTATGACTATCTCTCACTAGCCTTCAGGAACACATGTATTGTCTCCTTCCATCCATACATCTATCTCGATATCTGTCGGGGTATCTTCTATCGCGCACACACCTTGTCACTCGATCTCCCACCCATGTAGTCCCACCACGATCTCTAGGGGATCTGTCTATCACAAAAATACACTCTCTCCTCCCCATGTCTGCATTTTCTCCATACGTCTCTCTCGACCTCTCTCCCTTGTTTGTCAGACCTCTCTTGGCCACGTGCTAGGGGTCTTTCTCTCTCGGTTTCAAACAACCACACACTATCTCCTCACCTCGCTTCCGCTGTCGAAGATGCATGTGTGATATGTTTGCATAAGACACACACGCTTTTTCTCTACTTTTATCATGTGTTGTCCATGTCTCTTTCACACACGCACACGCACCTTTTTCAGACACTCTTTCTATTTCACACACACACACACACACACACTAGTTAGGTACTCTCTCACGTCCATAAGCATATGGATGTTTTGAAAAGTCAAACCTCGGAAAAGTTTGACCAGGTATATGTGGAGAAAAACATTTACATCTGGAACGATCATTAGATACATCACAACATGTACTTACTTCATACTATCATTTACCTTTGGTATTGTAGATATAAGTAATTTCTTTATAAACTTGGTCAAAGTTTCAAAAGTTTGACTTCAAAAAAATGTAGGCACTACATTAATGAATAGAGGGAGTAGCTATTTCTCTCTCTCTACTATCTCTCATGGGCCTCCCCTCTCACTCAAACTCTCTATACCGAGGGATTATACGGTCAATGTGTCAGTGTATAGCTCCGTATATTGTTTAGTTGACCGGTCAACCAGTCCACCTTCTGCCTTGTCAGCCCGTGTTCTCTATCTTTATGTGCTGGCCCATGTGGCAATGGGTGAAAATAAGTAAACTAGAGGCCCATTTGACATGCGGGGAAGTAAACAAAGTTGAAACCACTCAGGGTAGCACCCTGCATGTTAGTAAATTGAGGGCACACTTCTTCCGCGTGAAGGATGCACTCGCGCACACTGAGGGAGTCCTGGACTAAGGGGTCCTCGGGCGTCCGGCCTGTTATCCATGGCCGGACTAATGGGATGTGAAGACATGAAGACCGAAGACTATACTCGTGTCCGGATTGGACTCTCCTTGGCGTGGAAGGCAAGCTAGGCGACCAAATGTGAAGATTCCTTCTTATGTAACTGACTCCATGTAACCCTAGATCTCTCCGGTGTCTATATTAAACCGGAGAGCATAGTCCGGATAGGGGACATTCATTACCATATACACATAGGCTAGGCTTCTAGGGTTTAGCCATTACTATCTCGTGGTAGATCAACTCTTGTAACACTCATATTCATCAAGATCAATCAAGCAGGAAGTAGGGTATTACCTCCATAGAGAGGGCCCAAACCTGGGTAAACATCGTTTCCCCCGTCTCCTGTTACCATCGATCCTAGACGCATAGTTCGGGACCCCCTACCCGTGATCCACCGGTTTTGACACCGACATTGGTGCTTTCATTGAGAGTTCCACTGTGCCGTCGGCAAAGGATTCGATGTCCCCTTTGATCGTTAGTAATGGCGCCGTTCAGGGAGAAACCTTCCTCCCCGGACAAACCTTTGTGTTCGGTGACTTCGTGATGCGTGCCAACTCGCTTGGCCATCTAGAGCAGGGTCGATAGTCACGCCCCTGGCCATCAGGTCAAATCTGGAAGCTTGAACTGTGTCGCGGATACTCGCGGAGACTTGATCTCTGATGAATTCAAGACCGCGGCAGTCGCCCTCCCTCTCTCCGATGAACATGACTTAAATCTGTCATCAGATCACACCCAGGAGATGGATCCTGCTGCAACGACCTGAGCATCGAAGCAGATCGTGCCCTTCGAGGCCACAAGGTCCACGGCGTTGGAGCCGCACACGGAATCGACATCCTGCAATACTTGCGTCAATGGAACTCCGTACTCGTTTTCGGCTACACGTTCCAGATCAGGCGCGCCTGCGGACACCGAGCTAGATCGGTTATCGATTTTCGAATTTGGCGCCGCAGGCTTGTTCCAGCACTCACCTTTTGGTGACATGCTAAATTCTTTAAAGAACTTATCCTTGGAGGAGGACTCACAACCGAACTATGTTCAGGTCGATCTAGAGACGGATGACGAGGAATTTTGCTTCCCAGCCACCACCCACTTCATAGCCACTGTCGATGACTTAACCGACGTGCTTGACTATGGCTCCGAAGACATCGACGATATGGACGACGATGCCGATATGGAGCAAGGCCAAGACCCGCCATTCACCGGACGTTGGACGGCTACCTCTTCGTACGACGTGTACATGGTTGATATACCCAAAGGATCTAGCGATGACAATGAAGAGCCAGATGCGAATAAAACCTCTGAGACGCAGTCCAAGCGCCGACGCCCCAAGTGCCATTCTAAGCCTCACCGCTCAAAAGATAGCAATACTGGCACCGGAGAAAATAGTACACCGGGCGATGCTGAAAACAAAGAAGACCCTGTCGGAGCTACATCTGAACAGGAGGAACGCGACAACAGGCAAGACAACCTTGGTGAACAGGCCATATAAGATGACTCGGAGGACGGTAGTTACCATCCACCCTCCGAGGAGGAGACAAGCTTCGGCAACAAAGACTTCATCGTGCCAGAAGATCCTCTGGAGCAGGAGCACTTTAAGCTTCAGCTCATAGCCACTGCAAAGGGCCTGAAAAAGAAACAACAGCAGCTTCAAGCCGAACAAGATCTGCTCGTCGACAGATGGACTGATGTCCTGACAGCCGAAGAATACGGCCCCAGGCGCCCAGCCAAGAGCTACCCGAAACGCAGACTGCTACCTCAATTCGATGAGGAAGCACCAGAGCGCACATCTCCCTCGCGTAATGCGGAACGACAACCACGCGGTCGAGACAGGGCGGCTGACCGGCCACCCCGTGGCCAGGATAGAGCGGCAACTCAGGCCGAACAGCAGCCTGCCCCACCGCCTCGTAAAAATAGAGACGGAAGAGTTTGGTGTCACACGTACGACCTTCGGCAGATCCTGGACGATAGAGCAGGACATACAAGATCGATCTACGGATCGCGAGGGCGCGCCTCGAGGCACGACGACAGCTACCTATTCGGACGTGATAAATCTAACCACGCCCGGGCCGAATGCCGCAGACGGACTCCATTAGAGCTACGCCATGATGCGGCCCGATATAGAGGCGCCGCACACCCTCTCTGCTTCACAGATGAAGTACTGGATCACGAATTCCCCGAGGGGTTCAAGCCCGTCAATATCGAATCATACGACGGCAAAACCGATCCAGCAGTATGGATCGAGGATTTCATTCTCCATATCCATATGGCTCGAGGAGATGACCTCCACGCCATTAAATACCTCCCACTAAAGCTCAAAGGGCCAGCTCGGCACTGGCTTAACATCCTGCCTGAAAATTCTATCGGCGGCTGGGAGGACTTGGAAGAAGCTTTCCTGGACAACTTCCAAGGAACCTATGTCCAGACACCAGACGCCGTTGAATTAAGCCACATAGTTCAACAACCTGGAGAATCAGCCAGAAAATTCTGGACTAGGTTCCTAACCAAAAAGAACCAGATCGTTGACTGTCCAGATGCCAAGGCCTTAGCAGCCTTCAAACACAGCATCCGTGACGAATGGCTAGCACGCCACCTCGGCCAAGAAAAGCCGAAGTCCATGGCAGCCCTCATGGCACTCATGACCCGCTTTTGCGTGGGAGAGGACAGTTGGCTGGCCCGTAGTAACAACACAGCTAGCGAGACAGGCCCCTCCGAGGCCAAGGATAGCACTAGCAAGCTCCGGCACAATAGACACAAACGCCGACGCAATGGCAACAACACCGATGACACGACGGTCAACGCCGGATTCACTGGCTCCAAGTCCGGCCAATGGAAGAAGCCCTACAAAAGGAACAATGAAGGACCTTCCAGCCTTGACCGCATACTCGACCGTCCGTTCCAGATACACGGCACCCCGGATAAGCAAGCTAATCATAGCAACAGAGATTGTTGGGTTTTCAAGCAGGCTGGCAAGTTAAATGCCGAAAAGAAGGAAAAGGGATCACAAAGTGAGGACGAGGACGAAGAGCCCTGGCAGCCTAACACTGGGGGGCAGAAGAAATTTCCCCCTCAAGTCAAAACGGTGAACATGATATACGCTACGCACATCCCCAAAAGGGAGCGTAAGCGAGCACTTAGGGACGTCTATGCGGTAGAGCCAGTCGCCCCAAAATTCAATCCGTGGTCATCATTTCTGATCACCTTCGATCGCCGGGATCACCCAACTAGTATCCGCCATGGCGGTTCAGCTGCACTAGTCCTCGACCCAATTATTGACGAGTTTCACCTAACACGAGTCCTGATGGACGGTGGTAGCAGCCTCAACCTGCTTTATCAGGACACAGTGCGGAAGATGGGCATTAACCTCTCGCGAATCAAACCAACAAAGACTACCTTTAAAGGAGCCATACCAGGCGTAAAGGCCCCCTGTACGGGCTCAATCACGCTGGAGGTGGTCTTCGGTTTTCCGGACAACTTCCGAAGCGAAGAGTTAATCTTCGATATCGTCCCCTTCTGCAGCGGCTATCACGCACTTCTTGGACGAACCGCGTTTGCTAGATTCAACGCAGTTCCACACTATGCTTATCTCAAGCTCAAGATGCCCGGTCCACACGGCGTCATAATAGTCAATGGCAATACGGAACGCTCCCTCCGAACAGAGGAGCACACCGCCGCCCTAGCAGCAAAAGTACAGAGCGGCCTTCTCAAGCAACACCATAGTACGGCTGTCGAGCCCTCGGACATCATTAAGAGGTTCCGGACTTCACTGCAACAGGACAGCGCGGCTCGTCAAGAGCTTGACTAGCAATTCGGCCTCTATCCCAGTTCAATGAGGTAGTGGCATCCGTGCCACGCGTACACAATTATGCTTTTCAAAATTCCATGGACATCGACGGAGGCACAAGATAACCCGGGATCTACAGTTCGGCCAGACAGATCCTGGACACATGCACTTTTACCCTTTTCTTGTTTCAGGTTCCTCTTTCCTCAGGCCTGATCGCGATTCCTTTGGAAGGATTGGCATGCAATGGAGGCAAGCAGCATAGGTGTGTAGGGTAACCTTTATACGTTCTTCTTGACGGTATTCATACTTATTTCTCAGGACCCGCACGCTGCGCCCGACTGATTCTGGCATGTTAAATAGCCCGGATACTTCTCACACCATCGGTACAAGATACGCCTTGACGTATCCATCCACTTATAATAAAAATGGTTCGTGGCCCAGCTTCTGTGGTTTTTGCTTCTTACTTCGTTTTATTTCGATCTGCTTATTTGCCGCATCGATACTCTTCTGTACGTTTCATATTCGCCAGGGGCTACTTATCGCCCCACAACACGGCAGCAAAGTCCGAACACTTCTTATACAAAAGTTCGGCACCCCGAATTTAGCATTATATGCATTGGCTCGGAATCAAGTCTTTGGTCAATAGTTGGGTTGCCCGGCTCCTGTGCTTGCTACCCTACGTTCCGCTCCATCGGCTAGGGTAGTAAAGGGAGAACTATTGCGATTGTGCCCTGGCCTTGACCGGATGAGCACCTCAATAGAGAAAGCCGAAACCTGACTGTCATGATACGGCGAGAGCCGGTCAGCTGTTCGAGGGTTACAAAATTGTTGGAGATTTTTTCCGTGTCATGCAAAGGATCGGCACTTCCCGATCAGATGCTGACAGCACCCTGGCCTGGACCAGGGGCTGCACACTTGCTTAATTATAAAACTCCTATGGCTAAGTGAGAGCGTTCAAGCCCTACAGTCCGATTGCCTTGTTCGTTGCGCTAAACAACTCCTACAAAGGACCATATAATTGGATCAAGATTGTTTAGAATCCATTCCGAACACCTCCGTACTACCTACGTGAGGGCAGAAGCCGACGACTGGCCAACCCTCAGATTACAAATAACACGGCCGCACAGGAGGAAACAATTCAAAGCATAATAAAATTATTTTACAAACACCGGCTTTGTTCCCATAATACAAGGCAAAGGCAACATGAATACATTTATTCAAATACAATGTTCTGCGAACATTGCGCCGCCACAAGTCGAGACCCCTCTACGACATCCGTGAAATATCGCTCGGGTGTGCGGTGCTCCTTGCCCTCCGGCGGCCCGCTGGCAACTTCAACAGCATTCATCTTTGCCCACCACATCTTGCAGTGAGCGAAGTCCATACGTGCACCTACAATACAGGCGGAGCGCTTGATGACGTCCAGCCACGGACAGGCCTCCACCAGACGCCTCACGAGTCCGAAGTAGCTGCCGGGCATAGCTTCGGCTGGCCATAGCCGGATTGTCAAATCCTTCATGGCTAGGACGGCCACCCTGTGCAGCTCCACCAGCTGCTTCAGCTGATCGGTGAAGGACATGGGATGCTCTGGAGTCGCGTACTGCGACCAGAATAGCTTCTCCGTAGAACCTCCTCCTTCGGCTCGGTAGAACTCTGCAGCGTCTGATACGCTGCGTGGTAGATCCGCAAAATCCCCTGGGGAACTCCGAACCCGGGTTAGTAAAAGGTATTGCTTCTCCGCATACTTGCTTTGCATCTTAAATGCCTAACCCGCCGTGATCTACTTGGCCTCCTGGATCTCCTGGAGGGCGGCCTGGGCCTCATTCCATGCGGTCTCCGCGCTCTGACGAGCCTTGGTGAGCTCGGCCTCTTAAGCCGACGCATCATTCTCCAAGATCTCACATTTTTTCACCGCATCCTGGAGCTCCTGCTGGATTTCCTTGACCCGGGCCTCGAGCTTCTTACGGGCGGCTTGCTGTTGGACAGCTTTCTCCTCGGCCTCGCCCAGGGCCTTCCTCAGGGCCTCGACCTCGGTCGTGGCTCCTGCACATATTACGACACTACAGTCAATATACATCGCATACACTTTCCGAACATACAACAAGTCGTTATTCACCTCGCTTCTCCTGGAGCCGAACCCTAACCTCACCGAGCTCGTTCTCGGTCCGCTCTAGCCTCTGCCTCAATTCAGAGACTTCGGCAGCATGCGAGGTTACGGCCAACAGCGACGCCTGCTTATGCATACATGTTACGTTAGTCTCCTACAATAGATCCTCCGTCCGGTTCTTCTCGCCGGACACCAGACAGTGTCTCAGGGGCTACTGACTATAGGTTTTTTTTCTCTTTCTATGTTGCTTACCTCAAAACTGTTGCTGCAGGCATCGTTCAGTCCACTCTTGGCAAACTAAACCTTCTCAATCACCGCGCCCATAAGGACGCGGTGCTCGTCCATAACGGAGGCGCCTCGTAGCGCCTCCATCAGGTTGTCCAGCGCCCCTGGATGGACAGGGACCACAGGCGGAAGTGGCGCACCTCCCTCCTTCAAAAGGAGCTGCTCGCCCGACTCCGGAGCAATATGGGTCTCCGGTATTGTATCCGGCTAAGGGCCAAACTAGATATGGCCCTCTTCGCCAGTCTTCATGGGGATCGTCTCCTCCATGTGTCCGGCAGTGGAGGCTTCGCCTCGTGGCGCCTCTCGGACAGCGTCCTGGGCTCCTCCCCGGTTCGGATCGGCCCTCTGGGACAGCACTTCGGTGTCGTCCCTGGCCCCGGGGGAGTAAGCAGGCGGTGGCGACTGGCTCGCCATCTCCGACGGAGCCAACGAACCTTCAGATGAGGATCGCTGGACAAGGTCATGGGCCGGACTGCAATAGTACAGTTAAACTATGTCAAAGATAAATGGAGAGAAAGGGTCGGATGCGCGCACGAGCAAGCCACGTCACTTACATGTGGCCTGGGGCTTAGTGCGGGGGCGCCGTTCCGGACTACTGTCAACGTCCCACGCGGTGTTGACCGCTGGGGCGCCCTTCCCCTTTTTGGGCGCTTTCGCCTCCGGATGTGCTGAGGGCGCCCTCTTCTTCTTCTTCTCCTCGGGAGGAGGGTTGTTTTCCTCCTCCTCCTCCTCCTCCTCGCCATTGTCCTCAGGGATGGAGGAATTGGCCTCGTCGTCTTCGGATATCGCGTCCGAAGTGCCCTTGCGACGGGGGCCAGTCTTGGCTCCCTTGGCCTTCTTCTTGGCCTTCTTCTCCGGCGCCTTGTATGGTGCCGGCACCAGCATCTCCGCTAGGCGTGGGATGACCGGTTCTTCGGGCAGCAGAGCCAGACACCGGATCCGCTTCGCCCTCTCCATCCAGTCCTAAAGGAACCATAATAAAATCTTAGACGTCACCCTCGAAACGATGAGGTTGGGGATACGTCAGAAATAACATACCTTGCTGGCGGGGTGTGTACAATCGTGACCACGGTCTGAATCCGTGGCCGGTGGCTTCTCGTTGCCCTTAAAAAGCAACTTCCAGGCGCCTTCGTGAGTAGTCTCGAAGAGCCTTACCAAGGTCTGGTGCTTCTTCGAATTGAACTCCCACAAAGGGCGGCTTCGGCGCTGGCACGGAAGAATCCGGCGGACCAGCATTACCTAGATGACATCAACAAGCTTGCCGTTCTTGGTCACCATGCTTTGAACGCGCGTCTGTAGCACTATCAGCTCGTCAGGTGAACACCAGTCCGGACACTTCTCGACCCAGGAGGTAAGTTGCATGGGAGCACCGGAGCGGAATTCGGCAGCCGCGACCCAGGTGGTGCCGCAAGGTTCTATGATGTAGAACCAGTGCTTCTGCCATTCCTTTACTGTCTCCACAAAAGTGCCTTTGGGCTATGAGACGTTGGATAGTTTGGTCACCATGGCTCCCCCGCACTCCGCGTGTTGGCCGTCCACCACCTTCGGCTCCACGTTGAAGACTTTGAGCCACAGCCCAAAGTGGGGATGGATGCGGAGGAAGGCCTCACACACGACGATAAACACCGAGATGTTGAGGAAGGAATTCGGGGACAGATCATGGAAATCTATCCCGTAATAATACATCAGCCCGCGGATGAAAGGGTGGAGTGGAAACCCCAGACTGCGGAAGAAATGAGGAAGGAATACTACCCTCTCGTTGGGCTCCGGCGTAGGGACGATTTTTCCATCGGCCGGCAAGCGGTGGGCTATTCCCTTCGCCAGATATCCGGCCGCTCGGAGCTCAGTAATGTCCTCCTCCTTGACGGAGGAGACCATCCACTTGCCCTGACCACCGGATCCGGACATGGTTGCTTGAGTGGAAAGGGGATGAGAACTTGGGTGCTGGAACTCGAGATCGGGAAGGCGGAGACAGAGAGAAAGCGTGAGAAGAGGAAGAGGGAATCCTTATCCTCTTATAAAGGCAACAAACATTAAACGCCTCCTCACTCGCCTTAAGATTCGGCTATTCCCAAGGGTTGTGCAAACGGCACGGTTGGGTTACCCATGCCCGCATTGATGAGAATCCCGCAATAAGGGGACACGATCTCTGCTTCGACAAGACATGCCAATAGCAACCGCGTCTTGAAACGTGGGATGGCAGAAGAAAAACGTGGGAAGGCAAGCTAGGCGACCAGATGTGAAGATTCCTTCTTATGTAACTGACTCCATGTAACCCTAGATCTCTCCGGTGTCTATATTAAACCAGAGAGCATAGTCCGGATAGGGGACATTCATTACCATATACACATAGGCTAGGCTTCTAGGGTTTAGCCATTACTATCTCGTGGTAGATCAACTCTTGAAACACTCATATTCATCAAGATCAATCAAGCAGGAAGTAGGGTATTACCTCCATAGAGAGGGCCCGGACCTGGGTAAACATCATGTCCCCCGTCTCCTGTTACCATCGATCCTAGACGCACAGTTTGGGACCCCCTACTCGAGATCCGCCGCTTTTGACACCGACACACACTTCATCATTGCGCGACGGCATGCACAGAAGGACGCACTCGCGCACACCCAACACACAATACACACCAGCACACGTGTACATCGGAGTCGCCACCGGCTGAGATGGACGGCGAGGCAGCCAACAAGCAAAGGCGGCTCGAGCCAAAACCGCATCCGGCGAGCCTGGACTTCATCAGCAGCCTCCTTGACGACATGCTGCTTGTCATCATCGGCCTCCTCCCCACCAAATCTACCGTGCGGACCTCCCTGCTCTCCCGGCGGTGGCGCTCCCTCTGGCGCCGCGTCCCCCTCAACCTCACCGTCGAGAGTTGCCTCTGCGACAGGGATTGCAAATGCATGGCCGCAGTCTCCAAGATCCTTTCATCGCACCCTGGGCCAGCCAGACGCCTTGACATCCGCATGTTTAGTACCAACTGCAAGGTCCAAGCCAATTTCGACGAGTGGTTATTATCCCCCACCCTAGATCAACTCAAGGAGCTCAACTTTGAAGCTGAACGATGCTGCTCTCTGCCGCTGTCCGCGCTTCGCCTCACGCAAACGCCGCGTCGCGCCAGCTTCAGCTCCTGCTATCTTCCCTAGATTAATGTCGCGCCCGCCCTTCTTCTCCCTCAACTCAAGCAGCTCTACCTCTTCGAAGTTGGCATCTCGAACAAGGCTATGGTGCACCTTCTACGCAGTTGTACTGCGCTCGAGTACCTTCGTCTTCAGCAGATCCACGGGTTCATTAGCCTCCACATCACCTCGACGAATCTCCACTGGATTTATGTGTCTTGCTGGCCCCGCAACAAGACATCAATTGGGAAGAGATCACTCCAGCTGTTCCACGTTATGGTCATTGAGAATGCGCCTTTCCTTGAGAGATTCCTTGTATCTGATCTAGAAGGTCCAACAAAAATCAGGGTCATTGACGCGCCGAAATTGACAGCGTTGGTGTACTCGTCTGCCAAATTCTTCGAACTCTTTATTGGATCCATAATCATTCAGGTACAACACTCATCTTCTTCTCCGTCTTCTTGAAATTCACATTTTTAAATTTCTTTTTGATGTATTTACGACTGTCATCCAGAAAACGATTCCCACAAGCTTGACCCAGTCTAAGCGCACAGTGAAGATCTTGGCAATAAAATCTATCGGCCCCAATCTGGATCAAGTTGTTGGATTTCTTACATGCTTTTCGTGCATGGAGAAGCTACTCATCGAGGTGAAACTTCTTTCCTATTAGTAAACGGTAATCACAATGTAGCTCAATTTTTTTGTAATTTTTCCAAATTAGGATGACAAGTATAGTGTTCAAAACTGCATCTACGCACTGCACCAAAAGAAATGTTTTTAGTATTTTTTTCTCACGTGATCACCTGCATCGTTTTTTTGTTGTACTACTATAGTAGCCTAGGCTAGTCATAGTGGCAAGTAACTTAGACTAGTAACTCTATGATTACCCTAAGAGCAAGTACTACCTCCGTCCTGGTTTACTCTTTCTATTTTGCAGTATCAAAATTTGACCATAGATTTAACTGATAAAATGTTAATGCATGTCACTAAAAATTATATCGTCGGATTCGTATTTGAACATAATTTCAAATGGCATAATTGACATGCATTGGAATTTTCTTAGGTAAATCTATGGTCAAAATTTTACACCAAATACAAGGTAGTACAAAATTGGGCTATAATGGTCCTCCACTATGTAGGCCAAAACATGTGCCAAATTCACTTGTGATGCATTTGGCATCGATGCCCCTCCATTGCTCACCTGGTGCCCCGATATGGATCAGCTACTTTGCTTCGGTGCCAAATTAACTCACGCAATGAAAAAACACTTGCGTGGGAGAGGGAGAGGACGGAGGTAAAAAAACACTTGTTTGGGAGAGTGAGAGGCTGGTGTAGTTGGTTTGATTTATTTGTTTATACATGTGGATCTGTGTGCACAGCGGTGCCAACTCTCTCACATCGCTAGAGCGGTGCCAAAATCTTTTGATTTGACATCGATGCGTATTATGTGGCATACTGTTGAGAAATATGGCATCGGCCACATAGTGGAAGGCAACAAATGCCCAAGCTCTTCACGTGCTCCTAGGTAAATGAGAGGAAAGAGAAAGAGAGAGAGAGAGAGAGAGAGAGAGAGAGAGAGAGTGAGTGAAAAATATCACTAGCCAGCCAACCCTATCATATGAGCGAATGATATTGGTACCTCTAGATGACACGACAACCTTATACAACCAGCTGCTCTAATATGTTCTCTTCTTTTGCAGATAAAAAAGACCCGAAAGTGAAAAATGTGATGCACTATAACAATATCATCGAATGCCTTCATCTCCATCTTACAGAAATTGATTTGATCGACTACCGAGGCAGCACATCTGAGATTAAATTGGCTAGGTTCTTTGTTTTGGAGGCAAGTGTGCCCAAGATGGGATCTCACGGGAATAGAGGCTTGCGGTGGTGAAAACGTATTTTGGTGGATGCTTCTGTTGGTTTGGGAATATTTAGGAATTTATAGTGTAAGAATTAGGGTTGGAGGACCCCCCGAGGGGTCCACAAGCCCTCAGGGCGCAAACCCCCTAGGCCACGCCTGGCAGGCTTGTTGCCTCCTCGGCCATCTTCTAACCCCATCTCCAAGTTTCGTGGATGTCTTCTGGTCCAAGAAAAATCATCGTAAAGTTTTATTCCGTTTGGACTCCGTTTGATATTCCTTTTCCGTAAAACTCAAAAACAAGGAAAAAACAGAAACTGGCATCGGGCTAGTACACTCATCCTGACTAAAGTTGGTCCTAGCCTATCAAAGGCTCTGGTGGTGACGCCGGCTTGGGCTCCACGATGACTTCCTTCCTGCCGTTGCGACGGTCTTGGTCTTGTTGCACCGAAACGGGTGCCTTTGCTTGATGCTCTCGCTTGCGCTTGCCCCCTTTGCACCAAAGAGGAAGCGAGGACACTGCGCGGCTGGCGCCGCCTGGAGCCCTTGGTGCGTCATGGCTTGCGTCATGGGCACCTCGTGAGGTACCCGCCTTGATCTCTCCACCTCCTCGCGAGCCAGCTGACGAGGCTGCAGGCTCGAGGAAGCTTCACGCCGTCCGCCCATGAGGCTTGGCCCCTCGCGAGGGTCTTGAGCTTGTGCTGATGAAGATGGGCCGTGCTGGGACAACCCTTGAGCCACGCCGCAGGCCGCAGACAGGCAAGTCTAGGTACCCCCGTTCCCAGAACGCCGACAGTAGCCCCCAGGCCGAAGGCGCGTCCGGACTTGGCCGAGCAGAGAAGCGAAGGGGCAAGTGCGAAGCGCCGCGGGCCCTAACAGCCTGCGTCCTTGGGCGCCGCATGGCAGTTGATTTGACCTGGGCGCCCCTGCTTCCCCACGACGCCTCGGCAACTACATGAATTGACAACTCCCTGCATGCAAAGCGGGTCATGACTACCTGTGATCGTGGAGGTCGCCGGTTGGCCTTCCCCGGCTATAAGTACGGAACGGCGCGTGCCCTTCCAGTCCATCTCTTCTTGCTTCTCCTTCTTCTCCGTCCTTGCTCCACTTTGTGGCAATGGCCCCGATCCGCCGGTTCTCCGCGGAAGAGAAGGGAAAGGCTCCCCGAGAGGGTCCCGACCCGCTTCCACCGAAGAAACGGCTAGCCCTATGCCGTCGAGATGAGGGCGCCCGACAGGAGGTGTCGAGGCGTTGGTGCGGGCGGCCGCCGCCGGGGTTCCCGCTGCCCTTGTACGCCCGCTTGGAGGGCCCTGAAGGAGTTGACGCTGAGCGCCATGGACGACGCCGCCGTCGGTGTCGGCGGGTCACGGCGGTGCGCGTTGTCCCTCCTGGAGTCCATGCCGAGGGCTCCTCCCGAGAGTTTGTGCTCCACGCCGCCATGCCTCCTCAGTCTTGGATCCGCCTTCCTCCCTCCTTCGCCTTCGTGATGCCGCAGGGGGGATACTTGGAGCTCTGGTTGCAGCACGCCGGCTGCAGCACCCTCGCGACCGAAGCGGAGGTCGCGGTCGTCGCTCCGGGCAAGGTCTTCATGACTCAAAGGTCGAGATCGCCCAGTCTGCAGGGGGGCGCCTCCCGATCCACAGGTATGGACGGCGCTTCCATGATGCTCTTCAAGGTCTTTGACGTGGAAGGACGCCGGCTGGAGTGCTGCCCTGAGAGAGGTGGTCGGGGCTCTACCGCGGCGAGGACCAGGCTCGTCGATCGCTCCCTCAGCAGCTCCTCAGGCGGCGGAGGGTCCAGCGACTCCGCCGAGCTCTTCGCGACTACGGAGACGAGCGACGACAGCTACGAGCCCCCGAGCCTGCGTCGCTCTCGGAGCAGGGCGGGCTCGTCAGGCCTCTGGATGAGGTTGGCATCCAGTGCCTGACGGCCCACTGTTGATGATGGCGTCTCTCGCGGAGGCGCGTGTAGTTAGCGTTCTTTAGGATCTGCTCCCTCTGTTTCCTGCGAGAAATCGAAAAGCGCGCCCCGTGGGGGCTTGTAAGGTGCCTGTGGTTCTGTTTGTTAATATAATCCTTGCCGTGATGTAGTGTGAGGGCTTGGTGCTCTGGGCCGACAGGTCCCGGTCCCAAGGCGGCTTCAGTCGTCGCTGGTATGCCAGGTCGCGATGCCGTGGTCAAGGCCAGGAGGTGAGCGGCCCGGGGTCCAGTAAGAGCCCCTCAGTCGTGATGCTCAGGAGGTCCCCTTTAGCGCTCAAGCAGCCATCGTTCCGTGAGAAAGGAGCGCGACGTTGCTAACACGGGATTGCATTAGGTGTGTGGTCGGCGCTGCGATAGCCAGTGCTTCTGGAGGGTGACTTATCTCGGGAGTCAGGAACCGCTTCCTGGTGCGACGTTAGGTCCGCGCATCGGCAGCGAGGGTTGCTGGCGAGGTCCCCGTGCCTCTTCCCTTTCGCCTTTGCTCCCCTTTCGCTCTCGTCCTCGGGTCCCGGCCCTCGGCGGGTCTCGGCCGTCGCTGGTATGCCAGGTCGCGATGCCGTGGTCAAGGCCGAAGGTTGAGGGCTGGAGAGCCGAGGAGCCCGTGAGTCGCGATGCTCAGGTACCCCCCCTTTAACGTGCAAGCGGTTCGCGCGGGCGAGTGTGAAGAAGACGCCGTGAGGGCCTCGCCTGGCGCTGCGCCTTGAAGAGATCCTGCAGGCTCACCACAAGAAGAACAAGAGTCCGCTATGACAAGCGATGGTCAGCCGTTGGTTACTTTGGAGAGGTGACGAGGCCTTTGAAGGCCCCGACGAGGTGGCGGCGTGTGGGGCTGCCGCGGCGAGCTCAACCATTCAGGTTTGTCGGCGTTGCGGGGCGGACCCATGCGCAAGCGTCGTGCCGTTGAGGAGCAGCTCCATCGGTTGGTGTCGATTGAGCGGTAACTAGGTCAAACACGTTAATCATGGAGGAGCAAGTTCATTTAGATAGGTGCAAGGAAGGCGTACGTCATTGGGTCTCGCCCGGCGACTTGGGATGATGCAGCCCGAGGGCGCCCAACAAAGTAACCTAGGAACATGAAGTAAAAGGGATACATGCCGAGGGACGGACCCAAACGGCACAGGAATGATGCAGCCACTGGGGCGCTCACCGAAATGAAACTTGAAGGATGCCACCGATAACGTTGAAGGCGAAGGGGCGATGAAGTAGCGGACGTCGTGGGCTGCGGAAGCCTACCTTCCACGAGCCCCAGTGCCGGGGAGCCTCGGGAGGCTCCGGAGGCGCTGGTGGCTCCTCGTGGACCACTCCATCTCCGCCAGGACTGCGGAACACCTGGCCTCTTGAGCCTCCAGGATGCCCCTCACGAGGCGCTGGTGCGTGGCGGCCGCGTTCAGCAAACCGTAAGGCATGCGAATGTAGCTGTGGGGTGGACCTTCGTAGCGCCCAGCGTGAGGGCCAGAAAAGCGCCTCGAGAGGCGGCTCGGTTGAGCCACGGTGTATCGATGCAGCCAGCAGCCCACCATCCTCGTCTGGATGGGGAGCTACGGGAGTGGCGGCAGCTGCAAATCATGACTCTTGACTCCTGCAGCTCCTGAATGATCTGGCTGACGAACTCCTGAGGGTTTGGCCCTCCTTGCCTCGCTCCTTCCTGAGGGAAACGTGCTTTGAAACATGCCTCCAAGTGGTGCCCAAGCGCCTCCCTCGTGACCTTAGCAAGGTCGATGGCCCTCCAGGAGAGAGCCCCCGAGCCTTGCTTGAGGAGGGCGCCGGGCGCGCCTTCCTATGCGACAGAAGGAGGTTCCCCCTGAGCAGGCGCGGGCCCTGAGGGGCCTGCCTCCTGACGGGTCGGGCCTGGCGATGTCTTCTTCTTCTTGGGGGCAGTCTCGGGGAGCCTCCGCCTCCCGCGATCCGGGTCTTCAAGTGATGCAGCTTGAAAAGCTTGCTCCAGGGAGCACACTGCGTCTCTTTCTTCACAAGGCACCGTGATGACTCCGCCGCTTCCTGGCATCTTGAGGACGTTGTAGCCGTGATGAGTCACGGCCATGAACTTGGCTAGAGCTGGGTACCCGAGGATGGCATTGTACGGCAGGCGAATGTTGGCGACATCGAAGTCGATGAGCTCGGTGCGGTAGTTGTCGCGTGCCCCGAAGGTGACAGGGAGGCGGACCTGCCCTATCGGGACTGTGGAGCCATCAGTGACTCCAGAGAAAGGCTTAATTGGCTGAAGCTGATTGTAAGGTACTTGGAGATTGTTGAATGTCTCTACGGACAGGACATTGAGCCCTGCTCCGCCATCGATGAGGGTCCTGGTGACTTGCACGTTGCTAATGATTGGGGAACAAAGCATCGGGAGGACTCCGGCTGTGGCCGCACACTTGAGATGATTTGCGGAGCTGAACGTGATGGCGCACGCTGACCACCTGAGAGGGCGCGTGACCTCGAGCTTGGGGAGGACTGCATTCACTTCGCAGGCAAACTGCATGAAGATGCATTGAGAGGTTGGGGCTTGAGCTCCGCCCAGGATGCAAGCGATTGCGCGCGGCTACTGGAAGCCCCCAGCCCCCTCGTCCTGATGATGGTCCTCATTTCTCCTTGGCTGCGGCACCAGAGGAGGGAGGCCTGCGTTTCCTTGCGGGCGATCCTCGCGAGGCTGATCCCTCCAGCCTCCCTTGCGAGGCTCATCCTGCCAACGATCCTCGTGAGGTCGGTCACGCCACCCTTGGCGAGGGCCACGGTCTTCCTAGCGTCCTGCGTTTCTTCCTTCTCCTCGGTCGTAGCCTCGATCGTTGCGGTCGGGGCGTCGACCGATTCTCCCTTCTCGCACGGCTCGGAGCTCTTGACATTCATTGGTGTTGTGGGTGTGGAGGTCGTGGTACACACAGTATCGGCTGCCCTTGGAAGACTCGGGTTGATCTCTGCCTCGCTTGGTGTCTGGTTCCGCCGCGAGCACGGCAGCCCCCTTGCGCTTCACGCCCTTGGCCTTGGACTTCTTCTCTTCTGGGTCTGCAGCTGGCAGCTCGACGAGGGAAAGGCGTCCTTCCTCAGCCCTGGCGCACTTGGTCGCCAAGTTGAACAGCTCCAAGGATGTGCACAAATCTTCATGCATCGCCAGCTCCTCCTTCATCTTGACGTCACGCACACCGTCGGAGAAGGCTGAGATGATGGCCTCCTCGGTCACCTTGGGAATCTTGAGGTGCGCGTTGTCGGGTTACCGATGTACTTATGCGTGGTCTCCACAGCTGCTGCTTGATGCGGCGCATGTCGCTCACGGTAGGAGGCCTGTCACGAGTACCTTGGAAGTTGGCGATGAAGCGGGTGCGCATCTCGTCCAAGGAGGAGATCGTGCCAGGAGCCAGGTTCAGGAGCCAGGTGCGGGCCCCGTCCTTGAGTGCCATGGGAAACCAGTTCGCCATGACCTTCTCATCCCCGTTGGTGGCTTCGATGCCCAGCTCGTAGAGTTGAAGGAACTCCGCAGGGTCGGCCGTGTCGTCGTAGCAAGGAGGCAGATCCGGCTTGAACTTGTCGGGCCACGCGACGCTGCACAGCTCGGTGGTGAAGGCGCGGCAGCCTGCTGTGGCCACGGGAGGCCTTTTGTGACGAAGAGCCTGCTCTAGCGGGTCCCCATGCGCTTCCGCTGGGAGCAGCACAGGGTCTGGGCGCGCTGGAGCAGGAGCGCGGTCGAGACGAGCCGGTGCAGGGAGCACGCGGGCAGCTTCTTGGGGGCGAGGGACCTCTTGGCAGCTCTGATCTTGCTGCGCTGGCGCCGGGCGGAGTGGGTTCCGCCCCGGGGCCACGCGCCTTGGGGCCAAGGCGCCTTCTTGAAGGGGAGGTGGCTGAGGCGCCCCTGGAGCTTCATCGCCCACGTGCGGGCGCAGCAGCGATCTTGGCGAAGGGCCGGAGCGGGGAGCCCCTGCGGCACGCAGACGAGCTTCAGCGGCGCAGTCGAGCCACTCTTCGTGAAGCGTCGTCAGCAGGCGAAGAGCGCAGAGCTCGTTTGCAGCGATGGCGCAGCTCGAGCCTCCAAGCGAGCCTTTGCAAGACAAAGCAAGGTAGGCGAGTGAGGGAGTAGCGGTACGGCCGTCTCGCCTCACAGACGGATGCTGGGACGACGCTTGCTGCTCGTTCCCCGCCGGGCCGGTGGCGGCGTTGATGGCAGGCGACGGGGAACGGCGGGGGTGGCCGCCGACGGGGGCCGTCTGGACGACGCGGTAGCGAGAGCGGCTCGGCGCTCGACGCGGGCCCGATGATCGTCTGACATGGATGCGATGGGTGGCGAAGAACAGGCGGAAGATGGTTTCCGTGCACCCTACCGGCGCGCCAAATGTCGGATTCGGGTTACAGCGGACCCTCTAGGTTCGAACTACAGGGTGCACGCGGAGATCTCACCCCCTACCTACCTGCACCTCGCCGCCTCGCTAGGATCTAAACTACAAAAAGGACAACACAAGAGACACAAGGTTTATACTGGTTCGGGCCACCATTGTGGTGTAACACCCTACTCTAGTGTGTGGTTTGGTGGATTGCCTCTTGGGCTGATGATGGATAGTACAAGGAAGAACAACCTCGCGAGGGTCTGTTCTTGGCCGGTGCAATGAACTGCTAGGGGGAGTTCAGTCGCTTCTCTCTCTCTCTCTCCCTCTATTCAAGATCCTCTCCCCTAGCTCTGTGGGTGGCTAGTCCTATTTATAGGCAGAGGCCCTGGGCCTCTTCCCAAATATTGAGCGGGAAGGGCGCCAACAATTGGCCATTTTGAAGGGGAACATCTAGTACACTTATCCTGACTAAAGTTTGTCCTGGCCTGTCAAAGGCTCTGGTGGTTGGGCTCCACGATGACTTCCTTCCTGCCGTTGCGACGGTCTTGGTCTTGTTGCACCGAAACGGGTGCCTTTGCTTGATGCTCTCGCCTACGCTTGCCCCCTTTGCACCAAAGAGGAAACAAGGACATTGCGCGGGCTGGCGCCCGCCTGGCGCCCTTGGTCTTCATGGCTTGCGTCATGGGCACCTCGTGAGGTACCCCGCCTTGATCTCTCCGCCTCCTCGCGAGCCAGCCTGACGAGGCCGTGCACGAGGAAGCTTCACGTCAGTCCGCCCATGAGGCTTGGCCCCTGGCAAGGGTCTTCAGCTTGTGCTGATGAAGATGGGATATGCTGGGCCACCCCTTGAGCCACGCCGCAGGCCGCAGGCAGGCAAGTCTGGGTACCCCCGTTCCCAGAACGCCGACAGCGGGGCTACCAAAAATTTTGATCATGGGATTGAAGCAGAGCGGGGCAGGAGTAATGAACATCACACACGGTTAAAACATAATAATCGTGTGCTATCAAACAGAAAAACACACCATCCGGGCAGATATTTTTGAGATTGAAAGGGATGGACGCGGGAGTAAAATGCCAGGGCTACTGAAAATTTGGATCTACTGATTGAAGCAGAGTAGGAGTAACAGACATCGCACACGGTCCAGCCATACTAATCTTCTGCTATCAAACAGAAAAACCATCTACACGGGTAGATATTTCCAAGATTGCGAGGGAGTAGATATTTTTGAGAGGGGGAAGGAAGCCTTGTGGATCCCAATCTACTATGATCATGTGGGTGACAAGTGAGGGGCAGGGGCGCGGCACACAGGTAGTCTTAGGGAACCATGTCTGTTTCGTACCCGATCATGAACGGTTCATGCGTCCGACTCGTCTGTTGTTTATAAATTTGGCCAAAAAATGCGGGAAAGGGTCAAAACACGAACACACTTTTATGTGGACTAAATATATGTATGAAAAGGGTGGTTTGATGTTCAAATACCCAATGCACAACTTTGATGTGGCACCTGTCGCACAAAGCGCACGTTATTATTGTTGGGATTTTTACATCTGTGCCCCTTGTTCCTTAGCTCTACTCATTCATCCCTGCGCTCTTAACTTTTGCTCAATTTTCTCCCCTCCCTTGCCAGAAACCCTCATAACTGGGCACAACAGACGTTGTCGTCGGGTCAAAGGCTTGACCGTTAACTCTGACTAGTGGGGCCATGCTGGACTGTGTCGTCCGTTCGACCTGACAAGTGTGGCCGCGTTGGGTGGTGTCACTGTTCGACCGTTGGGCCATGGTTTCGTTGGGCCGTCCCTTGCATTAAATGTCTTCGCACGCCGCCAGGGCAGAAGCTTACTATGCATGCACTCAGCAAACCCTGCCTGCATGCGCTGATGCCACGATCCCATGATGCGCCGGCCGAGCCTGCATGCGCCGATGCGTCCACCATGATGCACTGACCGAGCAGCTTTTTGCACGCCAGCCGCCACGGATGCAGCGACGGTCACTGCCACTAGTTCCTCTCTTCTAGCTAGGTGGCCACATATTTGTGGCTTGTGTAAAAAAACAGCCACTCCCTTGCTTCGTTGTACTCATTCATCCCTACTAACAAAGCTTGCTTGCATGCACTAGGTGGTTACTAACAAGGGAACCCTACTAACAAGCCGAGCTCTCTAAGAAAATAATCAACAAATATGTAGTCCCAATATGTAGATAGGGCCAACAAGCCCATAGCACGATCACATAGCTCAAACTAGGAAGAACTTAATAATAGAATAGATAGAAAACTTAATAATAGCATTTAAGAAAAGGGCCAACAAGCCCAAACTAACTCCAACATAGTTCAATTACAACTTAACATAACATAGACTAAAAAAAGATAGAGGGTTCAGAACCCTAGCCGTCGCCACCTCGTTCCTCCTCCGGGCGCCCTTTACACTGCTCCTCCAGGGCGTTGTCGATGGGGTACAAAAGAGTGTGCATGCGCGTCGCGGTGGGGAAGATGTTGTTGTACTCCGTGAACCTGTTGTGGGTGGTGAAAGCGATGAACTCGGAGCCACACCAAAACACTCGGCCGAGGAGGCAGAAGGCATCGAATGTGTTGGTGAAGTGGGCAAGGAGAGCAACCACCACCCAGTTTTGGATGACCTCCTCGACGCGCAACATCGTTGGAGATCCCCTCGGGAGGTGGTGGTAGCCGGACGCGAGGAAGAACTAGGTGAAGTTCCTTGCGGTCCTCAGCCTTGATATCACCCACACATGTAGTGTGCGATCAACGTACACACCGGTAGGGTAGAGCCTCTCCGGCACGGTGGGTGGGAAGCAGTAGGTTGGCCCGGTGTACTGCATGGCTGAGGGATGTGCAGAAGACGGAGAAGGGGTCGAAGAGCAAGAAGGGCAGATGGATGAGGGATGGCAGAGGCAGAGGCTGGCTTAAATAGCCGTAGTGCTACGTGTTATTTGGCTGTGGCAATAACGGGGTCAAATGTGAAGTTAGTAGCCCGTTTTCAAACCCACCGCAGCATCGGGAGTGTACACGCGTGGGAAAAGGTGGTTTGAAAAGAAGAAGAAAAACAAGCTAATTTCACGCGTGGGAATTCGTGGTCAAACCCTATGTTATATGAACAAAAAGAGACAATTTTTGAAGAGCTTGTGGCCATTTTGAATGATAAAAATAATTTGGCCCTTAAAAATTTGGTCATTTTGCATGATAAAAAGAGATAGAGGGCTTACGCCATTATACAAATGCAAAATGACCCATTTTTTGATAGTTTGTGGCCATTTTACATGATAAAAATAAATTTAGCCCTTATAAATTTGGTCATTTTACATTTGTATAGAACAAAAAGAACGATGCAAAAACAGAGCAAACGATGCAAAAATACAGAGCCAACACGTTCACAAAAAACTGAGCAAATGATGCAAAAAAACGACGCAATTCGATGGCCCAACCAGAGCTTGGTTTCCTTTTGGACCCAATAACAAAGTTTTTTTTCACGGAGTCAGTGGTGGGCGAGCAGCCGAGCACAACCAATAGGATCGCCTCTCGCGGATCGCCCCACGATACAACGATGCGGAGTCGTCCTTCTGATCCAACGGCGCAGAGCCTGGACACAGCCAGCCCACCTAGTTCCAACTAGAAGGCCAGATCTGAGGGCTGTTGCTTGGCGCGAGGGTATGATCGGACAGCTGACGTTGGGAGCTAGGGTTAGGCGAAACCCCACGGGGTTTAGAGGGGTTTTGAGCTGGTCAACGGGGTTTCGAAGGCTTTGACTGAGCATAACTAATTTAAATAAAATCAAAAAAATATGAAACCTTCGCCGTTCGTCATTTTATAAGACAAACTAACGAGGAAAAATACTAAACTTGGTCGATGGTCATTTTCATGAAAAAACCCTAGCTGGCACGATCGAGGTCAAATGAGCACCATTAATTTAAAAAATCAAAAAAATATGAAACCTTCTCACAATGTTGTCTTATGTGACATGTTACCAACCAAAAATCATAAACTTGCTCTATGGTCATTTTCATGAGAAAACCTTCACACATATGAGCTATCATGTACATGATTTCATAGAGTTCAAGGAGAGGAGGTGGTGTTACCTTCTGTTTTTGAAAAATTAAAAAAAAATCAAAAAAATCACTAAAGCTTTATTTTAAAGTGAATAAGAAGGATCTGAAGTTAGTTTTCCATTTTCATATTTCAAAACGTGTTTTAATAGTTTTATATTAAAGCATATGTTTTCAAAAGAAAATGTAAAAATATGAAGACTAATTCAAAAATAATAAACTTGGCCTATAGTTTTATACTAATGTTGTCTTATGTGACATGTTACCAACCAAAAATCATAAACATGTCCTATGGCCATTTTCATGAGAAAACCTTCACACATATGAGCTATCACCTACAAGATTTCATAGAGTTCAAATTTCTTTGTCCTCCTCTAAATCACCTCAAATTTTGCACACATGATCTCGTACACAAACATAGATAGTTGATAATACATCTTCATTAAAATGTTGTTTTTTGCTCTGTTATTGGAATATTTGATAAAAGGGACCCTTGGTAAAATGATGGATTGAAGCATATTTGCAGCATATGTGTGATCATTGCAGCACCTTAACTTTCAAAACACTGAAACAAATCGTAGCAGATAAATTTAAAAACAAAAAGTACCCAACATAGATAGCCACATGCATATAAAATTCATCCAACCACCAAAAGGTAACCCACATCCTGTTCACAAACATAGTTCGCCCACATAGTTAAGCAAACAACCTATAGTACTTAAAACACATCATAACATCATAACATCAGGGAAGGGGGGAGACATGACTTTGGCTAGGGCAGCATGCTGCCCCATGATCTTGTAGTCCTCGCCGTGGATGGCCACATCTTCTGCATGAGCTAGAAGGTGAGCAAGCGGCCGGACTTTGGCTTTGGCTTGGTGGTGCAGTAGGGGCAGCGCCCAGTTTTGGTCTTGCTCTTGTAGTAGTAATCCACGCCCTTGATCCTGATCTTCTCCTCTTCCTTCTCTTTGAAGGAGGCGAAGTTGTCGCGGTCCACATCCACATCTTACCCAGAGACATACTGCACACACGAATGAATTACGTTAGTACATTATAGATTCATGGGAATACACCATGTCAAACGAACTAAATGAACAATCTAAATTTCAAGTAGGCTCACAACATCTAGCATTTTTGCAACGAATTTATCCAAATCTAAAAACAAATCTGAAAACCCCAATTATTGCAGCACCTAAAATCATAGTTCACAACATCTAGCTAGCATTTTTGCAACCAACTTATCCAACAAACCCTAGTCCAAAAAACCCCATCCCCCAACCCATAAAAAAACATCGGCCCATCTGTCAAACCAACTACTCTAACCAGCAGAACTACAGTATGAATCACAATCGAACTAACTCTACAAGCTAAGAAAGTGCAAGTGGGTGCCCAGTGCAAATACCTACTCCTCCACGGCAGGCGGCGCAACGGGGGCATCAGGATGGACTGCGCCGCTCGACGCCGTCACCTTCTGCAGCGATGAGGTAGAGCCCGCCACATCCACAGCGGTTGCGAGTTTCCCCGCACCGCCGTGGACGCCGCCGACATCCGCGGTCACCGCGTCCTGACCCTGCAGCTCCACCACATCTCCGGCCATTGCGGGTCGCCATGGCGTTAGCCATCGGCAGATGGAGGCGCTGAAGGTGAGGAAGAGGATGCGGTGGGGGGGAGCGAGACGGTGCGGTGGAGGCAGTGGAGGAGAGCGAGACGACGACGACGTGCAGAGATGCGGCAGCAAGTGGATTTGGGGGAAAATGGTAGGGGCGATATAGGTGGTTGCCCTCTTTATATGATGGGACGTTTCGGGCATGTCCATGGACACGTGCTACCCCACGACCGCGGTCTTGCATGTGCCCACGTATACGCGGCCCCACTCGTCAGCTAACGGACAAAGGCATTGACCCGACGGCAACGTCCGTTGCAACCAGTTATGAGGGTTTAGGGCAAGGGAGTGGGGAAAAGTGGGCAAAAGTTAACAGAGTGGGGATGAATGAGTAGAGCTAAGGAACAAGGGGCACAGAAATAAAAATCCCATTATTGTTAGCCCCCACCCCAAACACACACACACACACACACTTCGTGTTGCCGAGAGGGGAATCCTAGCTTTGAACGCATGCCCCCAAATAGCTAGGTCTCACATCTCACCATACCGTAACACAAAAGTGAAAGGAGTAGATCAACCCCCTCCCCCCTTTGCTTCTGATCAAATGTGGATAGTGTGCGGGCCCACAGATGTGTTCTTATGGCGTTAGATGGGTGACACCACCTACCAACCACACCTGCGGGTGGCCCGATGTGTGTGTGAAAACGGTGTGATATGATATTTAAATAACTAAATCACAAATATATTGTGGCACATGTGCATCGCAAATTAACCGGGCATCCCCGACCCCACGGAGGTTCATCTAGTACGAAGTAGTACTGTGCCCCCCCCCCCCCCACACACACACACAAACTTTGAGTCGGTGGGAGGGGGCATCTCACCAAGGCGTATTGTAAGGCTGACCATGAAGCTAGAATCACCACCATGGTCGTATAACCTCTCTTGTTTGTTGGGTCAAAGTCATGCGTTGACATTCCACACGCGGCCCCACAAAATAGGCTAGCTTGTCGCCGATAACCACGCGAGGGAGTGCCTGAAGACAACCACTAAGTGCATGTGGCCCAAACATATGTATGAAGTGTCATGTGGTGTTTGAATATACCCAATGCACAACTTTAATTCATGTGTATGCGAACCGTCAAACTTAGGTCTCAAGTCTCACCATGATCGACGTACGACTATACGGTAACGCGAACCAAGAGAAGAAGAATCCACCCTGGTAACCTGTCTCACGTTGTTGGTCGAAGTGATGGAGATGTCCACGCGGGCCCATGAATATATAGGGCGTCGATGATACCCAAGCGAGGGAGAGTTTCCCAAGACAACCACTGCATCTATGTGCCCCAAACAAATGTATGGACATGCATGATGCATGCATATATGTTTGAATACCAAAAGCACAACATTTTGATGTGGTGCATGCATGCGTCGAAAAACGCATAGTCCCCACACAGATCCGGTTCATGATGCGTCGTGTGCTTGCCCCCCCCCCCACTTCGACCCCGCGGGAGGGATTCGTGCGTACACATGTGCACGAAGTATAGTTGCATGTACTGAACCGTATAAGATGAACCAAAATTTGGTCCCCTCCTAATTTTAAGTCAAAATAACCTCTATCGCTATGGGTCGAAGTGATTAACCAAGAAGGCACATAGAGATGGGCGAAGCATCTCGCTGATAAACCCGTGAGTGAGTGCTAGAGGACAACCGCCATCGCTTGCTTCTGGGCCAAACACATGTATGGAGATGTGTGGTTGTGATGTTTGAATACCTAATATATATGCAGAATTTTGATGAGGCACCTGCCTCGGAAACCTTTAAATCCCCAACACACGAACAGAGGTTCATGACACGTAGTGTATATTGTGTTGCCCCCTCCCCTCTTTGACGCATAATATATACTCCTATGTACGTACCATAACACAACCCGAAAATAATCCTCCTTGTTCATCAAATTACCTTTCTGGTTGTGTCATATATATATGGATGATGACCTCGTGGGCCCATGGAGGGAAGAGTCGCAGGAGAATGAGTGACAACCATTGTCTGCACGTGGCCCAATATGTTGGTGATGTTTTTAATACCCAATATGCACAACTTGTTTGCGGCACCTGCCTCGGAAAGAGAAAATTCCCCACACGGAGTGAGATCAATTCATCATGTGTGTGTAGTATACATGTGCTGCCCCGGCCTCCTCCTCCCCTCTTCAACGTGTACTATATACTCCTACCACAACACAACCCAAAAAGAAACCTCCTTGCTGGGTCAAAGTGATGGAGGACAACCTCGCGGGCCCACGGACGGAAGCATCACACGCGAGTGAGTGTACTATATGACGCGTAGTACCGCCCCGGCCACCCTCTTCAACGCATACTATATATATACTCCTACCATACGTATAACAAAAAACAAAAAAAGATCATCTTTGTTGGTCAAATTAGCCTCTCTCATCGCATGTCATACTGCTAGACGGCGACCTCGCGGGCCCACGCGAGTGAGTGTCCTAGGACCACCGCGTGCATGTGGCCCAAAGATGCATGTGGAACTTTTTCTGCAGCGAACATGCGACCAAAGGAGTTTAGCGTTGAAAATTGAAGAAAAAAAATAGATAACATCTATTCGTTTTTTATAGATTGATTGATGTCCCAGGGATTTAAATGTGCAAAATCAAATTTGATCTACATGATACCCGTGATAGTGCACGAAAATAGATTGCAAAATCATATGTGTACATGTCCCTGGGTGCATGTTTAGTCCCCATGCAAGAAATTTCTAAAATCTAGAATCTTGATTTTAAAATCCAATAAATCCAAAACTAAGTTGAAATTCATGAAACTTATCTGGTCTCATATGGACACCAATAGATTGTGATCTTATTTTTTCAAATTTGGTACAAGTTTTGATATAATCTTCTTACATACAGGAAATTATAAATAATTATCGACCAATATCACAAACGAACTCTTTATTCGAACAGTGTGCGTTAGACCAACAATGTAAGTGTCATGCTTCGGTTAAGCAATAAAGCGGCATAATTAATCATCATAAAGGAAAAATCAATATAATACGTGTCATGCACGCGTCCCGTGTGCCATACGAGCATGCATGAGTTGACGAGATGCATGCCAGCAGGCAGACCTGGAGGCCAAGGCATGCGCGTGTTCGCTATGCACTCACCGTGGGGTGTCCTAGTAGCTGTGTGAAATGACGGTAGGCGTGCTAGCAGTCTGCCGTGCAGGCTCACCAGGAGGCGAGCCAACCCTTTGACTGCCGCCCACCTAGCTCCCACTGCTCCATATTAATGGCGCGCCCGCCTCGCTCCGTGAAATGATGGTATAGGAATGCCAGAAGTCCGCCGCGCAGGCTCACTGGGAAGCGAGACAGCCTTCTTCCACCATCCGGCTCACTCCCACTTGTCTGTATTAATGGCGCGCCCGAGCGGCCGCACCCCCCATCCTCGCCACACACACAATCCTCTCTCTCCGCTCGCATCCTCAACGCCGCTCTCAGTCCTCAAAGCCAGCACCCCCCATCCTTGCCACACACACAATCCTCTCTCTCCGCCCGCATCCACGACGCCGCTCTCAGTCCTCAAAGCCTTCAGTGCATGAGGATGCCACCAAAGCACCCCATCGGAGGGAGTGGCGACGCCGGGGCTACTGAAGCACCGGAGCACGGCGTGAATATGGAGACAGAGGTTTCTGTCGCCGCCGACGAGGTGGGAACGAGGCTGCCAACAAGCAGAGGTGGGTCGAGAAAGAACCGCAAGCGACTCCAGCAGGCATACACTTCATTAGCAGCCTCCCTAATGATATGTTGACAGCCATCATATCCCTCCTTCCAATCAAATATGGGGCGAGGACAATTGCCCTTTCCTGGCGGTGGCGCCCCTTGTGGCTCTCCAGCCCACTCGACCTCCTCGACGCCCACGAGCTCTGCCATGGCTATTGCAAAAGCTTGGATGTGTTCTCCTAGATCCTCGGCAGTCACCATGGCCCAATCAGAGGCCTTATCACGGGCAAGTACCGTTCCAATGGCAAGGACCGAGCCAAGCTTGACGAGTGGTTCCGATCCCCCGCCCTAGATCTGCTCGAGGAGCTCAGTTTTAATGATGGGTATATGCACTCGCTGCCAACATCCGCGCTCCTCTTCGCGTCCATGCTGCGCCTCGCCAAGTTCATGAACAACCATTACCCCCCTTAATGACGCGCCCGCTATTTTTCTACCATGACTGAAGCACCTCGAGCTCGTCACCATCTGCATCCAAAAGGATGACATGGAGTGCGTGCTCCGTGGCTATACCGCACTCGAGTTCTCCAGGACTCTCCGGACTATTTATGTAGCTTCCACATCACCTCCAGGACTCTCCGGACTATTTATGTGTGTTGCCGGTGCTGCAATGAGAGATCGCAAAAGGTGGACCAGAATATGGCCATTGAGGACACACCTTCACTTGAGAGATTACTTGTAGTTGGTCAACATGGTCCAACAAGAATCAATGTCATTTCTGCGCCGAAATTGATAGTGGTGGGCTACTCATCTATCAAATACTACTACTTTTAGGCATAAAAGTCGCCTTCTACCTCTCCTTCTTGATATCAACATTATTTCTAGTTTTCAAAATGTATGTTCGTTTGTCATCTAGCAAAGCTTCACCCAGATTGTGCGCACAGTGAAGGTCTTGGCACTAGAATCTGTCGGCCCCAACCTGGACCAAGTTGTCAGTTTCCTGAGATGCTTTCCGTGCCTGAAGATGATGTATATCGAGGTGATGTTCCTTTCCTGTTAAATGTTAACCATCAGGGAGTTTGATTTTGTGCACCTTTTCCCAAGTTTACAATGACAATGTACTACGATTTCTGAAGGAATTTTGTAGGATTTCAGGACATACACCCCCACCCCATATTGGTTGGTTGATTCATATGGTTACAATCCATAAGCATTTCTCCTTTGGATTCATCTGTACTAGTTTTCTTAGGGATTTTTTCATCCACTCCAACCTTTTGTGAAGAAGGCTACATTTTTCTAGATTGTAATCAAGTACCCATGTTAATCATGTCAGATCAAAGATGGCACGTTGGTGCATTTTACAAATCCAGCAAACCAAATAGGCGTGTAGTAGTGTTCAAAACTGCATGTAGGCACTAACACCTTCTCTTCTTTTGCAGATAATAATAGTCTCAGAGGTGGATAATATTTATAACGACAATCACATCAAATGCCTGGATCTGCATCTCTCAAAAATTACTTTGAACTCCTACCAAGGGACCTTACCAGAGATTACATTCACCAGGTTCTTTCTTGCCAGAGCAAGGGTGCTGAAGGTAATGAGGTTGAACATGCATTTAATTAGGAAATATGAATGGTTTGTTGATCAGAGCCGGTAGCTACTGCAGAATGGAAGAGGCTCCAAAAAAGCTAAACTTCGTATTGGAAGAGCATATGACAGAGTAATTGGAAGTCATTGTGTCAAACGTATACATGACTTGTCAGCAGCTGATCCCTTTGTAGAAATGACGAGGTTTCGAAAGTGTCCTTACTATTTAAATTTTTAGTTTGAACCTCTCTTATACCCATGTTATCTGATCAGCACGAGCGTTTGCAGCTGAATGAGCTGAATTTCATTTCTACTATAGTTTGAACCTTGTAATCTTTGAATTTGAACCATGTAACTCTAGAATTTGAACCTTGTAACATTTTGGGCTTTTGTGGTACAATCGTTGAAATGGCATCGTATGAGACCCGTAGATTGGTAGTACTATTTTGACCTTAATATGCAATAAACTTAGATTTTGTTAACCATTCACGACCAGGGATCCAGCCGAAAGCAGAGCAATGGCAAATGCCGGTGCAATAAGATGTAGATGATTAGATGCTCGTTTCTACTAGTTTAGTATGCATGTAATTACTTACTTTGGTGTGTGGAAATGTTATGTGTATAGTCACTTATGTAATTGTATGCTTAACTTGGTCATGCAATGATGTTCTTATAAGTATATATGTTGATGTTCTGTAGATAGAGCATATCACATCGCACATGGACCACACTAGGGAACCCGTCGGTCACGAATTCATCAATCACAGACGGTTGTATATCAGCAAGCGTTTGCCCACCACACACATGGCTTATTCCATCACAAACAACTTGGATGAATCAACTGTATGCCACATATTGCACACACAACTCTAATTAGATTCGTGCTTGATGTGTCCACCATCGCTCGCACAGTTCGTCTTATTTGCCACGTATCACTATGCCGGCCAATGCTCGCGTCCCTCGATGCGCTGTGCTCGCCGTTAGGCGCTGCAGCGCGCTATGCTCCCGTCCGTCAGCGCACTCTGCTCGCATACCTACACGTGCTCGGCTTGTGGACAATTTTTCCTTGCTTGTTCAACTGCTATATGCATACATATGGTTGCTCGCTATTGAGGCGACCGAGAAGCGCTCTCCTCCCGTTCCACTGCAGGTGCTCTACCAGCGATCGGGCCTGCGCACGATCATGTCGGGAGCCCCATATGCATGCGGTTGTGTCACGCGCATCACCATGATGCAGTTATGTGCGGCACGATGGAGGTAGGCGCTGCAAATTAGAACTGCCACCTTGGTGTGCCGATATTCCAGGTTGTCCGGCTTCCCCTTTAATTCTCGCGGCCATTATAACCTTAGTCTCTTCAACATTTCAATCATGCCCGACAACACAACAAGCACACCCACAATGACACATAGAGAGGGGATGTCTAGCAGCGCTCCAATGGAGTTCGGCGAGCAGAAAGTGGAGACCCACGCGAGCGATACAGATCTCTCGTTGGTGTACACCATCGACCCGACCGTGGTGGACAACTACATCAACACCATTGAGTAGTTGCTTGCTCGAGACAAGTACAAGGTGGTCGGCATCGACCTCCAGTACACCAGCGGTCGTCCCAACATAGATCAGAAGGTTGCCGTCGCCCAGTTATGCGTGCGCCATCATGTCCTCATCTACCACTACTGCATGGCCATAGAGCCTTGTGACCGTTTCTCCAGGTTTGTCAACATCACCGACTAAAAGTTCACTACGGTGGAAACCACCGACAATGTGAAAGCACTCAGGGTTACGGCCTTGCCCTGCAAGAACCTTGTCGAAATCCTGAGCACTATAGGGTCTGGGGCAACACGAAGAAGGACTCCCTGGTTGAACTCACCTCGGCCATCATTGACCCATACTATGAAAAGATGAAGCAGGATGCCAATAGAACACGTTCGTATCCTGGCACGGGGCCTTGATACAGGAACTGGATGAACCTCACCTCAGGTTTGTGGCCAAGAGCGTGTACACATGCTACGAGCTGCACAGGCCGATCGTTGACATGAGGAAGTGCCTCGTTACTGAAATCGGCGAGGTCGGATTGAGCCACAAGCAGAGCAGTAGCGACAAGTGTCACAAGAAGTAGATGATGATCAGATGATCGTCTATCCTAGTTAATTATGCATGTAATATATAGTTGACTTTGGTGTGTGGAAATGTCATGTGTGTAGTAGCCACCTATATAATTATGTAATAGTTTACTTTGGTGTGTGCAAATGTCATGTGTGTAGTAGCCACATATGTAATTGGATGTATATATATATATATATATATATATATATATATATATGTGTGTGTGTGTGTGTGTGTGTGTGTGTGTGTGTGTGTGTGTGTGTGTGTTTGTTCTTTATGCAATCCCAACGCACAACACACGCGTCTTATTAGCAGCAATCGTCTGTGTTATAATCGGTTTTCGCACACATTTCTGATTACAGACCTGTTTGCCGCATATCACACACATCTTGTTAAATTGAACCGTTTCTGTTATCTTGGCTCAACGCAAACAGTTCATCCGAGTGAACTGTTTGCCCTCTATCGCACACACCTTGATCTGGCTGACCGTTTCTTTTGTTCTGCCTAATCACAAACACTTCATCTGAGTGAACATATGTCGTATATCGCACACACCTTCATCTCACTGCCCGTTTCTGTTCTTCTGCCTCATCGCAGATAGTTCATTGAACTGAACCGTATGCCCTGCATCGCACACGCATCTAAAATCTGAACCATGTTTGATGCATATGTCATCACACGTTTTGCATCTTTTTTGACAGTTTTTACATCACTATTTGTGATTATTGCATCGCACACAGTTTCTTCAAAGGGTCTCTGATTGTAGTTTCAGATTAGCACCATCCTATAGTAGTGCCTGTTGAAAACATAACCTATTTGTCATCAATCACCAAAAAGGGGAAGATTGTTAGTGCATCTAATGCCCCTTAGTGATTTTGGTGTATTGAAGACTTATAGGTTAAGGGACTAATGTGTTTATGAGTGTACACATGTTTTATAAGTCTCTGAAGAATTTGATATTCCCGAAGAAAGTCGAACCCTAAAAATGAATGTCTTCATTTGAAGACTTTGGTTTTCTTGAAGACTTTGAAAATGAGGAAATAGGTGTGACCTTGAAGATATTGATATTGACACGAGGACTATGAAGCGTGAAGACTTTTGTTTTCGTAGTTTCATTTTCCTTTTTTGATTCATAGGAAACACCATACTATTAAAGGGGGTTGAGGTAATACTGAGGAAAAATTTCCAAGTGATGCTCATCTCAAAGCCTACACTTACCGAATCCTTTGAGTAAAGCCTTTGGAAATGCCTTTGGAAATCTCATACAGTTCAGTGAGTTTCTTCAGTGACAGAGACGAAGATCTTCTCGTCTCTAAGGAATTTGTTTTGACCAAGGACTTAGGAATTCGCCAGTGTAGATTGCCTACAAGTGAGGAACATGATAGTCCTAAGGAATTTGAGAGCTCAAATTTCTGACCGTTGCTGTGCTTCGCGCCAGCTGTCCAAAATATCTTATCCACATAACGGTCATATCATTAGGGGCATTTATGTCCTATCATGTCGGGCTACTCCCTGGCTATAAATAGCTGCCCCCTCAACCACTAGCTGGTTGGCTACTCCGAGAGAAACTGACACTTGTCATTTAGGGCATCCCATCCTCCGAGGACTTTGAGAGAAAATCATCAGCAAGGAAAAACCCAAAACCCAACACCTACAACCCAAAGTGATTGAGCATCACCGAAGAGATTTTTCCCGTGTGGAACCGAGTCTTGTTACCTTTGAAGACTGTGCATCTTCCAGATGATTAGGCGTCAAGGTCTAGAGCACCCAATAGGAATTGTGGATCGCCGAGTGACCAAGTCTTTGAAGGTTTGGAAGTCACGTGAAGACTTACCACGATTGATTGGGCGAGGTCTGTGTGACCTTAGCTCAAGGAGAATACAATAAGGACTGTGTGTCCTGTGGCTGTGTGTCCTTTGGTTTAAATCCCAAGCCGCTCCAACAAGACGTACAACTGTCATAGCAGTTGGAACTAGTTAACCAAATCACTGTCTTCATCGAGCTACTGGTTCTATTTCCTCAACCCTTTAATTTCCTTGCTCATGTGTTGATGAAATTTGCCGGATTTCAGTCTCCGCAGACCCTTGAGAGGTTTGAACTCTGGGGTGCGTGCGAAGAACTAGATCTCCCCAGTCTTCCTACTCGCCAATCTCGCGGCCTAGCTCGATGAACAAGAAGGAAATGGGACACAACAGTTTACCCAGGTTCGGGCCACCTTGCGGTGTAAAAACCTACTCCTGCTTTGTGGTAGAATGGCCTCGAGGGGCTAAGGATGAACTGGTACAGTGGGAGAACAACCTCCGGAGGAGGCATGTTCTTGTGCTCGAGTAAGCTGGTGAGCTGGTGCACTACAAAAAAAATACACTTCCGTGATGATACGTGTTTGTCACAGTAGGTCGCGGTTTTTGTCATGCATGTACATCCATGACAAATTTATGACAGAATCAAGATAGTCATACATGTGCTATAGTAGAAGTGTTCCATGACATTACCAAAATTATCATCACGAAGTGTCCACTTCATGACGATAAATGACGCATCACAGAAGGGCTTTCGCCAAGGGTGACCGACACGTGGCATCCACCGTAACGGAACGCCGCTAAGCTATCGGGTCCAGTTTTGGATCCGATAACCCGTTAACAGCCCCGACCAATGGGGATTTTCCACGTGTAAAATCATCATTGGCTGGAGGGAACACGTGTCGGCTCACCGTTGGGACAGATGTCATCCACTCATTGGACACAAAGCGCCTATGATACGTCGACACGTGGCAAGGCCCAACAGAGGCCCATTCGTGTGAAAAGGCCGGCCCGTTTGACTTGGGCAAAAGGTGGCGGGCCGGCCCACGGCAAGCCTGTTAACGGCCTGTTCGCATATAGCCCATTTACAGCCCGCTACCCTAGGGCCCGTTTATGGCCTATCCGAATTAGGCCCAGTAGCGTCATCTGGGCCGTCCAATATAATTCCAGCCCGTTTTAACTTCCGGCCCATGTATGGCCGATGACGTCTTTCGGCCCATATGATGCCCTTAGTAACCCTCGGCCCCTTAACGGCCCGTGGTAAAACTGGCCCATAATGAATAGTGTATCACTTTATACCCATTAACGACCCATTATTCCGTTGGGCCGTTTCCATCCCATGATATCTTTCGGCCTTCTCATGGCCCATTTAATCTTGGGCTCATTTCCAGCATTCGGTTACTTACGGCCCGTTACTGTCATTTTCTGCTTGTGGGCCAAATTCATCCCGTGGTTACAGTCAGCCCGTTTGCGGCCCGTTAATACGTTGGGCCATTTTCATGTCGATAAAAACCCGTTGGGCTGTTTTCATAGAGTTATCAAATACGGCCAATAAACGGCCCGTTATTGTCCATGAATAGTACGACCCATGATTGGCGAAATGATGATACGCCCCGTAGAAGGCCCATGGATCCTACGGCCCGTAAAAGGCCCATGGATCGTATGGCTGATAGAAGGCCCATGGATCGTATGGCCGATAGAAGGCCCATCGATCCTACGGCCCGTATAGAAGGCCAATGGATCCTACGGCGCGTAGAAGGCCCATGGATCATACGGCCCGCAGGAGGCCCATGGTTACAACAGTCCGTGTGTTGCCATGATTATTAGAAAAACACAGAAAAAGAACTGCAGTGACTACAAGCAAACAACTAAACAAGACAATAAGGAAATAAATAATCAAGCAATTAACGCTAGCCTATTACCGCTATTACACATATTACATCCACTAGGCATCAAAGTTTGCCAACCAGTGCAAATATAGGGAACAAAGCAGCATATTACATACACTGGCCGTCAAAATTGGCCACCAGTGCAAATAAACGCGGCAGCAAAACAAGGCATAACTGAAACAACTTCATAAGAGCTCAAGAAACATGGTATCCACCATGCTGGTAATAAGCTTAGCAAGCTTATTAGCTTTGTCCTGTTTGGCGCTAAAATCCTCCAACGCTTGTCGTTGCACCGTAAAGTATGCATCCGAATGCTCCAGGACTTCCCAGTCCTTCCGCTTCTTGTCGCATGACAAATTGATCGATGTCTTTCAAATGTAGTTGAGAATCAAGAAACTGAACTGATTCAGACAGTGAGTTTGAATAGCTTGTGCAAGCGGTAGTGGCCAGTAACTCCATCACTAAACCAAGACAGGACTTTGGGGTTGTCTCACTGTCTTCGAGATAGTCTTCCTTAGTTTTTTTATCAGCTTTGTTGGAGACCAACAAGGATGTGTCACTATCCTAAACCTTATCTGCATTACTTCCTTTACCATTGCTTAATAAGGCACTCTTCCCCAATATTTCACAAGATTCTAAAAGAAGAAACAAGCGGACACATAACAGTTTAGCATGTACTAGTATATGAAACTCATTTCGTGAACCAGTTAATTAGTAAGGTGGACAGGATTAAACTACCAAGTCTTCTATTGCCAAGTACTAGTACATAATAAAAGCATCAAACAGACATATATCTATGTCCTATGGTCACTACATTGTCTTGCCAAATCAAAATAGAGACACGGTTCAAATCATTTCAGTTCAAGACAAAGCAGCAATGAAAGAATACAAAGCATGGGAAACTACACGGCACAACAAGATTTCAGATGGGTACCATAGGTCTACATGTACAACAACACTACATGCACAGCAAGATTTCAGATGGGCTCTGTTGTGATGCTAGTATTGTGCATGATATGAGAAGTAAACTATATACACAACTGAAATTGAAATCAGTAGAGCTATTGATAAGAGCAAGCCTGTTAAAGAAACATGCATGAACATACCTGCTGTGCCATTGCAGTTTTGATTGGATCCTTCAATTTAAAAATAAGTTTGTATGAGTAAATACAGTGATACAAGAGCAAAGCAGTATGCACAATAGCAATCATAGTTAAAAAAGGCACGCCTAAGTGAGCGCGTAAGCGCGCCTAGGCTCTAAGCGTTGGCTAAACGCATTGCGCATAACTACACTTAATCTGTGCATAACTGCGCATAAGCATGCGCTTTGGTCAGTAAAGCGCAAGGCGGTGGCAAAACGCACAATTAACACCTAGCGCTTTTTTAAACTATGATAGCAATGGAATCTTAAATTAGAACAGTTGTTCTTCAGGTTTAGGCACTTGATCTACATGAACAGAGTACAATAAGACGCAAGAATATAGTACTTAAAAAATAAAATGAGCCCATAGACCTTACCACATTCTTGGTTCGGGACCAGTACAGAACAAGGCGTTCCCAGTCATCGTCCAGTAAATGTGTCTCAGGAGAATGTAAGGGAATTTGATGAGTTTCTTTGCCGGTGAAGTACGTTTTCTTCAGGTAATTCCGATAATACCACCAAGCATTCTTGAAGATAGCAGAGGTATTAGCACGGGTTACCTCATCCTGAGTTTCCAAAGCGGTCCTTCTCTATAGAGAAAAATGGGAAAATTTGTTGTATTATAACCATCATGGAGGTAGGATGTATGGGACAAAGCAATGTAATTTCCGTGAATAACATTACTTACACATAACTCCTGGACAAACACCTGCAACTTGCATTTCCCTTCATCTTCAGTATAATATTTCCAAGATGGGAATATAGGCACATACGATTTAACAACATCAAATGCAATAGATGCTAAACTACGACTAGCTGGTTGTGCTTCCTCCACAGGAATAGGCATACTAACTGGTGGAGTTGGGGTTCGTCGTGGTAGTACTGGCCCTTTGGGCACTAGAGCTGCCTTACTAACTGCTCTTGTTTGGGAGCTCTATGGTGGAGATGGTCTTTGTGTCAATCGAACTGATTCTTGTCTGCTTTGGGGTTGGGGTTAGATTGGGTGAAGCTGGTTCTCTGTCCATCGCAGTAGGGGTACAATCTGCAAGAGTTTGGGTTATGTGTGGTAGGGCTGGTTCTCGTGCATGTACAACCGAGGTGCTATCTCCACCAAGAGGTAGCACTGTTTTATTTGAAGACCTGTTTTTAGTCTGCTAGATGCTGGCATCATCCGCTCCAATTCAAATGGCTGATAAACAGGAAACATAGTTGAATGTACAGACATTGTATGAGAGACAGATGCAATAGATAGTGTGGAAAAAAGAGGGCATGGAATAGTTGACATGTATATTGTTTAACTAAAACGGATAGCATGACATAATTTCACATATATGATGTCTATCTAAACAGGATAGCATAGCATAGCATAACATAATTCAAAGATATGATGAATAACTAAACAGGATCGCATGACATAATTCACCTACATGTTATATAAGTAATCAGGATCGCATCATTTAATTCACACATGTGATATATATGCTAAACAGAGGGCATTAGATATGATGTCTGAACTAAGAACATGGTGTTGAATATTGTGTATATGATGTCTAATCTATGCAATGCAAGACACCATATGCATGATATGAGTAGTATAACCGTGCCAAGTTAGAGCATACACCTCGGTGGGGGAATAGGACTGGTCATCTGTCTCTGAATCCATCTCTGAGGAGCTATCGGGACCCAACAAGAGATCTGCTTCGACAGGTAGCATTATGCCTTTCGTAAGGCCTTGTTTTCACTACAGATTTTTCAATCTCCCACCCAAATGGCTGATTCACAGGAAGAGTAGTTTATTGTACAAATATTGTCGAAAAATGGAAATGTAATGAAGAAAAGGATGGGCAAGATATCATTCAAATATATGATGCCTGGTTAAACAGGATGGCATTGCACATTTCACGTATATTATGGCTTGCTAAAAGACATGAGACTGCACAATTCACATATATGATATAGAAACTAAACAGGTGGCATTACGTAACATGTCTAACCTAAGCAGATGACATATATGATGACAAAAGTACGCACTACAAGGCAACATATGCATGATATGACTAACATCATCATGCCAAGGTAGAGCAAACACCTTGGGGGGGGGGGGTAAATAGGAGTGGTCAGCGGTGTCTGAATCCACCTCAGAATAGATAGCTTCATCTGGATTACAATCTGGAGAGAGGGGTGGGGAGGGTTTGCCATTGAACCCACCATGGAGCGATGTGTGCATGACATTGTATTGCCGCACAAAACTCTTCTCCTTTTCTCTACATGTTCAGCATGACTGTGCACAATATCTGACATGCATACAAAAAATATATGGTGAGATTATGTAAGGAGAGCATGCAGAAATTTAGAGTGATGGCAACAACCAGTGGATGGATCCAAAAATAATGATAGCAGGCTGATGATTGCTTTAATTTAATAAAAAGATAGATGATGATTGCTTTACTATTTGTTTCCCACCCAAGATGAACAACATAGGCATACCCTAGGTGAACCAGATATTAGACAGAGATACTATTCATTGCTTCCTCGATATGTGCCCCATAACTAATTTAGAACTCAAGTTTGAACATTAATTTGGAATCTGAATGTTACTGTCGAAACTGAACGCAATGGTAGCAGAGAGGCACTTGACATGTAGTTTAGGGAGGGCCTGAAGTTCATCTTCAACCTGCACCCCCTCTGAGCCACCAGCCACCACCAGCCTCGCCGCCTGCCCCAGCGCTGCCTCGCCGCCCCGAAACAACTCCCCACCGTCGGTCCGCCGCCGCCCCGGCCAGCCCTATAGGCCCCCCGCCCCCACCCTGAACCCTAAGAAAGATAGTGGGGTACCTCTCCGGCGAGCCCCCGTACCTGCTGCGGGTGGTTCTTACTTAACTCCAGCGAGCCCCCGCCACCCCCTAAAAATCGAATGACCAAAAAGTCGATTCAGTTGACTGAAGTGTAGCTAAATCAGAGCAGAGCAGCAGCACGAGCGAGGGGGAGAGCAGTAGCAGCAGCGCGAGCGAGCGAGCGAGAGCCAGAGCAGCAGCAGCAGATCCGGCTGGTATGGACGCTGCCACCGAAGGGGCCTCGCACTGGGGGAGAGCCGCCGTGGATATGTCACCCGCGCGCCGGCTTCAAGGTAGCCGCTCCATGGGGGTGCGGGATGGAGCACCGTCTGGCGCCGGGAGGTCGAGCTAAGGAGAAGGTGCGATGTGATGAGTGTACAACCTCTTTGGTGGTGCCGAGTAGGCCTCGGCTTCGTCTGAGGAGTCGGTGAGGATGCTGCGGTTCCGGTGGAGCAGGTTAAGGCGGTGCTGTTGGGATGGAGCAGCCGCGATAGACGAGGCGTTCGAGCAGCTCCTTGGAGGTGGAGGACGGGGCGGCTGTACCGGCGGGATGACGAGATGGACGATGGATCCTCATCCGGGGAGGTGGACGAGGGACGTCGAGCTGTTGCGGTGGACGACGTCGTCGGGGAAGAGGCTCCGGCTAGGCAGCGGTGAGGTGGTGGACGGAGGAGGGTGGGGTTTCGCGGCTAGAGCGGAGAGGTTATGGCGGCCTGGGATTTCGAATGGCAAAAAAGAGGCGATGGGAGGGGGTGATCCATGACTTAGGGACGCGCTTGTCCAAAATGTAGGGTGTGTTACAAAAGTACCCCTCACCGATTTGAAGTAGCGGCCCTTTCGGCTCAGGGTTAGAAGGGGGATTTCGCGTGCCAGAATTTGGTAGCTGGAGGGAGTTTTCGCGCGCGTTGTAATTTCAGGATAACAAGGCGCGGGTTGTGAAGGCACCAGTTTTGGGAGCACGATATCTGAATTTTCAGGATATAATAAGGCGGGGGTTGAATTTTAGGGACAAGCCTAACGTGTAATATTGTACTTGTATGAACCAAATCAATTCGCACTTCCCTCAACCAAAAAGAAAACGAAAAAATAAAACTATTCACACCACACAAAGAGAGAGTCTTGCCCCGTTTTACTATAAAAATGCTATTTAAAGCTACTCATACCAACAATTTAGTGCAATTAAATGCTATTCGGTAGTATGAATCCTTGTTATGTCCAACTAAAATTTTTCGCTTGCTGTATAATGCATGTAACCTACTCATACCAACATTTTAGTGCATTCCAAATGTCTATACTACCGCTGCAATTCGAACTGAATTTGAATTCGTTTCTCTATTTCAATAAGAAATCTACAATCATGATTGTTGCCAACTTCAGCCATCATTCGTGGATAGATATGAACTATGTGTACTACCTGAACTCGAATTCTATTTTTTGAATACACTTGATGTTGATTCCAAATAATAGTACATTTGATGTACTAACTATATATTCATAATCTAAACCATGTTCCATACGTGTACACCGTGTTTATCAAACATAGTATAGTGCCCCGCCCCCTACATTATGACAAGTATTTAGACCTGAGCTGCAAAAGCCACACATTAGCCCAAATTATGATCAATGTTCTATATGTTATACATAGTACTAGCAAGATGCACATGCGTTCCATAGAACATCAACATGATCAAGGGGAGGCCTAATTTGCAAATATGGAGAGGGGTGTGGGTATCTTTTTCCAAAATTGCCATAATTTCCTTCCTATCCGTCAGATATAAATCGGACGACCTATATTGCTGAATGGCACCATCATCAACAACTCCATTTTTTTATAAGAGTAGAGATAAAATATATTATATGTAGTATAACATTTTCATAACCGCACCATGTGTATCACCGTTATCTATATTCACACATGCGTCGGCTTAAAACACTATGATAAATTCTTCAAATATCCGAATTCGCTTTTTTATAATGAAGTATGATCTCTATTCGTCTTTTACACCCACACAATCCTCTTATCTTTGTAGCTAGCTAGCGCTAACTTTCTCCCGTGCATGCAGACGCCCGCATCCCTCTAACCCTCCCTCAGCATTCTCTAGCTCCATCGCGCAGTCTTTTCACTTTAGGTTGTTCACCCACGGTGTGTGTAGGCCCCCCAGCTCCTTCTTTACGGCACACATCGATCGATATGCCTCTCTAGCCAGGTGTGCCTAGCACAAAACACAAGCTTCCCCTCTTCTCTTATCACCGTCCATGCCTCACTCCCACCACTCTTTTCATCGATCTTGTACTCGCACACTTCTCCCCCCTCGATATAGTATGACTCTTGCACAACCTCCTAGATGCATCCCTCTCTCTCTATCCTTCTCCCCATGCCTCATTTGCTTCTTACACACATGCATGTATACAGATCGATCTCCCAACATATACCTAGGTCGACTTTAACTATCCCCCCCCATCGATCGACGTACCTCACAAGTTATGTCTCTCCTTTCTCTGACAAAGGACAATTGATCTTCCTATGTAGTTATGTCTGCCTACCACATCCATATCGCCCCCCCATCATTCGTGCATGCCTCCTGACCCGTCTCGCACACGCACGTGGACAGACAGGCAGCCATCCCCTCTCTTATTGATATTGCAGGCGTGCCCTCCGGTTGTCTAGCAATCCTATCCCACCATTTGTTAGAAGCAACTCCACTACCACCCCTCCAACACTCTAGCTCATCTCTCTCCCAACCTTATTCCTCTCTGCACATATGCATGGATGCCGATCGATTTCCCTTAATACATGAGGTAGATCGATATCCCTTAATACATGAGGTAGGCCTCTCTCCTCCTCCACACATATACCAGCCATTGTACCTCTATAGTTAATTAGGCCTCCCTCCCCCCCACCAACACACACCGATAGTCGACCGCTGTAGATAAGTATCCATGCCACAGAGACAAACCGCACATGTCCCCTCTCTCGTTCTAGTAGGCCATCCACTCTATATCTTTGATGTGGGCACACACAAATTCGATGGCACTCTTTATCGACCGCGCGCTCACACAGACACACACATCATCCCTCTCTTCGATTCTATGGACACCTCAAGTCAATGATACCTCCACTCTCTTCTCGTGGATCGCCCCTCTATATATATGATATATCCAGGACTCTATTTCACACACATTGCATATGTTACATTTTTTGATTGACCCACCCAAAAAAAACTCTCACGAACCCACACAATATATCTCTCTACGTTTGTATCTCTCTCACACAACCCCACGTAGGTGGTGTATGTATACAAGAAAAGAATAGGTGCACCGTGCACGTACTCACGCTTCGTGCCCAGCCACACCCGCACGGGTACACGGTGGAGCTCATTTCTGTACGAAATGGCAGCCCACGTGCTAATTTGAATGCGTGTAGCGGTTGTTTACCTACGGAGGTCGTGTACACGCGTGCACCAAACAAAGTTCCACTTGATGCGTTGGAGCGTTATTTTTAAATAAAGTTATATCGCTCAATGGCACGTACACAGAATATAAACCAATTTTTATGGAGAAAAAGGTAGTCCGCTCCACTATACACAATGGAGCCTGCCTGCCTGGTTTGTCTCTCTTCATAGTATCTCACACAAGGCTGCGGTGGCCTCTCTCTCTCTCTCTCTCTCTCTCTCAACGTTGGTCACTGATCCGGCCGCATCCCGTCCGCCGGCAGAAAGGGAGGACGTGCATCGTTTCTCCGTTCGACGGCGCCGAGGCAGCACGTCACAATCCGCGGTACACGCTGTTCTCTCTGACCAAGCGCCGGTGCGGTAGGGGCCTCGCCACTGCTTTCATTTGCCTTGATATGGGCAGATTCACTTTGCCACCGCTCACCTAGTTACATCCCGACGACCTCCGGGTATCCCTTCCAGCCTTGCTCCACTGTCCGTCTTCCCACGTCGCTGCATGTGGATCTTCCATAGTTCTTTGCACAAAACGTAGCTCGTCCGGCATACTTTCCATATTGCAATCTCGTCCTCACACTGTTTTAGACAAACACAATCGTGTTGTTATCTTCCCTTAGGACAAGGAATATGCTTCTTTTTTGTCGTCGCAACTGTCATCAACAATATTTATCTTTTTACAAATTTCAAATGGGCATATTTTAGAGTGTAGATTCACTCATTTTGCTTCGTATGTGTACTCCCTCCGTTCCTAATTTTTTGCCTTTCTAGAGATTTCAACAAGTGACTACATACGGAGCAAAATGAGTGAATCTACACTCTAAAATATGTCTATATACATCCGTATGTAGTAATCCATTTTAATCTCTAAAAAGACAAATATTTGATTTGTCACTCGTTGAAATCTCTAGAAAGACAAATACTCCGGAGTATATTTAAGAACTGAGGGGGTAGTGCACAGCCGCATGGGAGACTTAGACTGGGCGTTGCGCCGCATTAATAGTGAGTAATGAGCAGTCAAATCATAAGACCTACCTTTCCCATTGTAAGTTGCTCGGAAGAATCAACCATGAATACGCTCTTCTTTGAATCCGCTCATACTACTCCATCTGTCACTGTTTATAGAGCGCGCTTCAGAAAAAGAGAAAATCTATGGGACCAAGGTGACTAGCGGTCGGCCTGAAAATAGCATTGGTAGTTATAGCACGACATCTATTATTAGAGGAAATAATGCGTACACACATGCATGCAGTGCTTCCACCCAGGATAGACACATGCATGCACGTACTCCACTCCCTAGTACTACATCGAGAGAAAATTGCGGTTACCACGCCCTAATTAATTGGGCATTAAACCAAACGCGTCTAAAGTCTCTCTGGTGGTGGAAATGCATTGAGAGAAATGCATCATAATGATGCGCGCCTTGTAAACTGTGACGGTGGGAGGAGTAGTATGAAGGTGCAAAACCAACTATGCGTATGGCCAGTCGGTCAACGCACCTCGCATTGGCATATCACTGACATGTGGGACCGGAGTGTGAGCAAACCAATCTCAATTGACGGCAAAATGGCCAACCCTCCGTTCCTTGAGAGAGATGAGGAGCGAGAACACACACACGGGCTCGCATGGAGGCCAAGATATATCCGAGCATGGTTGATCGATATCATCATTACATGTTGGGCTGCCGTTTTCCGCCCTTCTCCGAATTAAGTGTGTACTTTGTCAAAGATTAAGAAAAATAAGAGTACAGAGGCTCCACCATGCGGTTCTAGTAGTAGTACTACTCGTACTACTAAACCTTGCGCTTGGCTCTTGGCCTCTTCGTGAAGTCGAACAATGATGGTACTCCGCATGTTTGGTACTACAGTGTATGCCTCTGGCAATCTGACACCGAATGAACTGATGCATGTCCACCGCCTGGGCGAGGTACGTTGCATTAGTCAAAAGACGTAAGCGAGCTTCACCTTGTCCTGCAAGCTTCTCCTCATTCTGCGAGTTGACGGGACACACCAATAAGTAGTGCTAGTCCATACTCCCTCCTTTCCGGTTAATACGTCTTAATCTTTTTTGCGGGTAAATGAGAGAGCTTTATACATATACTAGTTAACCTGTTGCGCCAAATGGCGCAGAGACCTGCTGAAGACATGTTGTCGATGAAAATAGTTTCATGCTGCAAGAACCTTCAACTAAATCATGCTATTTTTTAAACATGTTTATTACGTTGTTAAATAACAGTCCGGGAAAAGGGGAACTTTGCATAATATGAATATGTTCAGTTTGAAAATATGGGCACTATGATGAGAGAGCAAAGTTGGCATGGTTGTATTTTTTTAGCAAGTTTAAAAACACGGTTATCATGATGAGAAACCTGGCCATGCATATTTTTCCTGCAAAAAAAGAGGGAAAAGGATAAGAAACCTAAGGAAAAAAACATGGTTTAGTTGATTTTGTTATGCCAAATGGCACAGAGGCACGCTAAAACCATGTTTGCAATGAAAAACATATCCGTGGTTTAAATATTGTATATAATGATATGAATATACACGGCTTAACTTAAGTATAGAGTCTAATTTAAAACAAAAATACATGTCTTGGTTTGAAAAAAATAAGATAGAATTTTCTTTCAAAATCTATAGAGAGTGTTTTGAAAAGTTTGTCTTTCTCGGCAAAAATAGGCTTTAGAAACCACTTAGGCGTAAATAGGAAACTTCTCTGATTAAGGACAACACTTGAGATGAACCATCAGATTTACTGGAAAAAGTGTTGTAATCTTGTAACAAAGCAATGCCATATGTAAGCACTCTCAAGCAAAAAATACTGTTGTTTATTTTAAACACCAGCCATTACGCTTGCTAAAACAATAAATCAAGTACTACCATCGAGATATTGTACAACAAGTCAGAAACATGTTGAATCTCCAAAAAGGTTCCATTCCAGTGTAGAAGCATCTGTCGTAGAACAAATGGAAAACTACATCTGCACCTTCCAGCAAAGACTACGAAAGGAAGAGCTACACAAGAAAGGTATAGAGTTCCAGTTCTCAGTGGAGTCCAGTATTGTTGCTACCATTCCAGAGTAGAAGCATCTGTCGTAGAACAAAGCGGAGACATGTAATTCAGAAAAACTACATCAGCCCCTTCTAGGGAAGACAACAAAAGGAAGAGCTACATAAGAAAGGTATAGAGTTCCAGTTCTATGGAGTCCAATACTGTTGCTATCATAGGCTTCCTGCTCCGCACCAGGCATAAGCAGCTCCAAAAAGGTTCCATTCCAGACGGGGCTCAACATCATTCTGTAAGGTATTTCTCCATCAGTGATGCATCCTGTAGTTTAAAATAAACTCAGGTGAATCTACGACAATATTAAAACTGCCTCATTATTTCATATCGAAGGCAGAAGAACTGGCAGGCTCAAACTATATTCTCTATAGTTATAATATAGGTTATCAAACAGCGAGAAATAGGCAGGCTAACTAATAACTTTGGGAACCAGACATAAAAGACGATTGCTGCAAAAATACAGGCCATAGGATTAAAAAGAACTGGCAGGCTCAAACTATATTTTGTTTAGTACCCCAGCTCCCTTTCCAGCAGCAGAGTTTCTTAACTGCAAGTTTTGTTCTAGTCAGAAATAAATATTTGTTTTGTCTGTACAAACTGAAGGGATGCATATATAGATGGACAGCATAAAAAGCAGCACCACTTGTTCCTGGTCACTCGAGCCTGCACATCCTTATCATCATTTTCTTCAACAGGAGGCGAAGAAGCATCAGCTTGACCACCAGAGCTCGCCTGGTGCGTGAAAGAAAACCAGTGAAGAGGGAGACATGTGTAAATATGTGGGCATATAGCATAGCCGGCAGGGCACGGCGATTTGGTACAAAAGGAAACACAAACATGAGTGCAATTAAGTAGTTATAAGCATATTATAGTTGTCTGTTTCAGAAGACATACCTTGGGGTTGTAGCTTGAAGGAGACCAGTACTGAGCTTCGAAGTAAGGTAGTTAGAAAGAATCTAAATAATATGCTGGCCTGCAGACTGAGTAAATAGCATAGTAGGAATCAAAGAAACCGCAATGTTCTTGAACAGAAAGATCTCCTATAGGCCATCATACATTCATAGTTATTGTCATGAACGAAAAGTCCATATAAACCTTGCAAAATACGCAAGACCTGTAGAGCAGCCTACTCATAGCCATTCATAAAACCACACCAAGCCGAGCTCGGAAAAAATCTCTTTGTGGCACTGGAGCAGAACCGTCCCCTGGGAGCTCGAGTTCTACACCAGCAAGACCTGAGTTATATAGATGTGAACATATCAAATACTTGTTTTCATGAATATCTTGAAGTATCACAGTCCTATACTTTTTTTCCTGGAAATCATAGTCCTATACTAAAAGGCTGATCTACAAATAAGTAAATACATTATTTCTTCCTTATACATCGTATCAATGTACAGAATCCCAGCCTGCAAATTAAAATTCTCAGATATGTGCATTGATCTTTTTTGCTGTTATTATCCTAGTAGGAGGCCTCTATCTCATCTTTTACTGTTCGTTTATACTTCAAAGTAAAATACACGACATTGATCTTCATATATATATACATGTCAATAATTATTTTTGGTCGAAAGTAGCATAATCTAAATGGTTGTTGGGTTATTCCACCGGGTTAGTATAATTTAGGTGATGACATATAGTCAAATATAATAAACTATGTACTGTCATATTCACATTTATATTTTGCTAATGCCCACTACAAAAAACAAATTGTAACTCGCTAGTCTAAGCGATGTTGGTTCTTCTGTAAACATCTCTACCTTTTACATGGTTGTCCTTCATCTGTTCTGATTAAAACTGAACAAGATTCCTTTCTCCTTGTCATACTGAAGCTCGTCCATTCATTTTCATCCAAGCTAAAGATAACCTGCAAATAAAAAACAACAGACAACTACAGAATCTGTTAGAGCCCAAATTAGTTAATCAAATTTTAAAAGATCGACAACTACCAATGTGACACTAATTTACTGTCAGGCAGGTTACATTCAACGAAAATGAATCCAGCCTTTAGTTGCTGGCCACATGGGGGTCGCTGGCCTCATGGGGCACAACTTTTGAGAATCCTGTGCTTAATCCCTTTCTGCCACCAGCAGCCATAGCCTGGAGGATCCATGACTCGTCTCCGCCTTTTTGGCCTACGCATATCGAGGGTGGAGAAGACTGAGAAGCAAGTGATATTAAATCCATCTATCCATGAAGCATATCAACATACGCATCACAATGGGTAGGGATAATGAATAGAAAACTACAAAAGCTAAAACAAATTGTAGAATTTCATATGGGATACCACATGCATTGAACTACAAATAGCAAGAAACCAAAGCAGTACCCCGCCTCCTAAACAAGAGCTTCAATAAACTTAAATTGTCATCCTATCAACTAATCTATACAGACAAGAACCTTCTGATGATATTCAGACCTTCACCAAAAGGAAGTAACTTCATCAGTCGTGACCTATGACACATATATGTAAAAATCACAACCAAAAGAAGTAACTTCATGAGTTGTGACCTATGAGCAAGTATATATTTGAATAGCAGCTGAAAAGAAGTCAATCTCTGAAGGTTCTTGCCATATGTATGCCGGCTAGACATCTTTGCTTCAAGCAAATCTTTTAGTGCTTTTATGTTTATGCATCTCAAATTCTTTCCATTTGCATCCCTTCTTCTGCTAGTTAATACAAACACCTAACTAAAATACATTTGGAAAGGTCTAGAGAGATCTCAGGAGAAATTCAATGATATTAGCAAAAAGTTATGCATAGAGGAGGCACCTGTTTGTCACATGCAATTCTTATTACATCTAGTCCTTCATCCAGCGCAGCAAGATGGATCCATATCCATAATTGGCGTTGTAATAAACTGTGGTTTCTTTCAAAAACTTAGTCTGAGAATTGGACAAATATGCTGCTGTGTACAACAGAAAGAGTGAGCGCCGGGGGCATCGAGTTACCACGGCCTCCAAAACTGGTATAACAACGGAAACAAAGCATACACATCCTGCTCACACGCATACACGAAATATAAGCAGCACGAGAAAGAACAACACACAACACCCCACCATATCCGGAACATTTAAACGATCAGCACGACATACAGATATTTAAAAAGATCACCAAGGCAGACATGACACAGAAGATACTGAAAGTATAACACACACATGTAGTAGAAAGGAAAGAAGAAAACCTTGATGAGTCGAACAACGCAACGACAGAAGAGATCGTACAACCTGCGAAATACACAAAAAACCACCTGTCAGATCACAACGACACATAGGCATGCAATGAACACTCGCCGGTCACATAAGCAACAGAACGGCCTATTTACCCGAGGCAGAAAGCAGAAGGTTGGGTATGCAGCAGGACCGACGAGAAGATGAAGCGCCAGCGACAGGAGAATGAAGCTGAACCGTAGAACAAGCGTCAGCACACACGCATTTCATCAAACATTCTATAGGAAAGCACAAGAGGAGTGGACTAACCTCAATGAGAAGGAGAGACGGACCCAAGGCTCGACGCAAGCGACAACAGGAAACCGTACCAAACTGCCCATGAAGGAAACGAAGGCAAACATGTGAAATTAGCACGACGAATCAAAAGCAGTAGCAAAGAACATGCGAACCAGAGAAGGACGAACCTCAACCAGCGGCAACATCGAGCAGAGGAGGCCCATCGGAAGTTCGGAACAGAGCATGGGGCTGCCGCATCTCGGCCACCATGCGGCACGGCGAGGCAATATACCCCAGTCCATCTGTCATCTCCCGTCACAGTTTCATTCATCTTCTAGATGACTAACACGATTAGCACATCAAGCAAGAAAATAAGGAATGATGAGCATCACATGAAAAAAACAAGAACGATGAACATCACCTCAACAGGAGAAGAGGTAGATCGATTGGGATATTTTTCCTCGGCCGCCATTCTCCTCGGCGGCCCGGAGATCCTTGTCGACCGCGCGCACGGCGCGGCACAGCTCGTCGTGGCGGGTGGCGGCGGGGCCGAGGCCGGCGGCGGCCGCCTGGACGAGGCCCTCGGCTCGGTCGCAGGAGTCGCTGAAGGCATAGAGGCAGCGGTGGAGGTCCGTGAGCGCGACCGTGCACCCAGGCTCGTGGACTGCGGCGGCCGCCGCGTCGACCAGCGCGTCGTAGGCACCAATCCATCTCTCTCCAACTGCAGATGGAGGTGAGGCACGCACGATGCAATGGTCAGCAAGGCCCCACAAGCACATGCATCGGGCAGCTGCAGTCCATCCTCTCTCTCCAAAGTCCAAAGCAGACGAGACGCAACACCGCGCACAGGAAAGGCGTACACGCGCACTAGACACAGTAATAGCAGCCGACGAGCGGGACCAGAGCAGCGGCAGCCCAGACGTCATCGCGCTAGTACAAACGCGTGTGCACAATCCGGGTGCACATGTGTCAGCCCAGACGCAGGAGGCAGTAAACTCCCCACGACGCACGACACGGGCAGCGCGTGAGGAGCGCCGCGCCAGGAGCAGTTGACCGAGGTAACGAGGAAATATCCTATACACGAGACATGTAGTCACCGCAGCTGATGAGCGGGACCAGGGCCAGCACTGGCCCACCCGTCATGAGGACAGCACAAGCGCATGCGCAAAACGCGAGGAGCAGCGCACAGCACCCGCGACCCGGGCTTCCTCGCATGCACGCAGCGCGGCAGGACAGGCTGCCCCGCGCACCCAATAAGCTGGCACCCAACCAATGAAATTCGGTCCGAGCCCACAGGTCATCCGCTGGCCAAGATCTACCGTCCGGTGAAAACGCACAAGTCAAAACGTAGCGACCATCGAACGGACAAGAACGAAAAAAAGACCGGGTTGACTAAAATCGAACGGCCAACGAAGCTTGCCATCGGGGGGAGCGCCTTGGGAGCGAGTTGCCCATCCTTTGTTTTGTTTTAAATAAGCATTCTTAGAATGATCAGCCAAGACACTGGTCACTAGGAAGTGAGGTACCCCGCAAAAAAAGATGTAAGAAGCGAGGTGTTTCATCAAGCCAGCTCTCGTCAACATTCAAAGTGCAGCAAGCACGGTTTGCACAAAGATGCACCGCAAGGTTTGCTGACCTGTTTACATGCTGAATAAGAAAAAAGAGAGGAAATATTACCGAACGCTCCTATTTGTAACAGGATATGAGCCAGAATTAAGCGAGAATTGTGGCGAGTGTTCCATGCAATCAACTTCCATTATCACATGCGAGAACCCTCGAAGAGAACCAAATGTGTTGAAGATTGCTTTATCACATTTTAAAAATATAATAAGAGTGCAGACGCTCCGCCATTCCCGTTCCATGTACTAGTAAACTTTGCGCTTGGTTGTTCCCCTCTTCGGGAAGTGCAACAATAATAGTACTAGTATAGTGTATGTTTCTGACAATCTGACACCGAATTAACTGTTGCACGTCCACCGCCTGAGCGAAGGACAGCTTGCATTAGTCAAAAGTTTCTGCTTGTCCTGCGAGCCACCGCCGCAAGCTTCTCCCATCCTGCAAGCTTCTCCTTGTTCAGCAAGTTGACGGGAAACAGCGAAGTACTGCTAGTCCATACTGCCTCCTCTCAGGTTAATATGGCTTAATTTCAAACGGGATAAATACACTGTCTGTCACTGTATATTTGTAAAATTACGGTCAGTGGACTTCATAATATGCTCATTGCACTCAATGTATACATTTTCCGGTGTTTATACGGTCACTAGCTCACCCTGGCTGAGTATGTGTGTGCATGCACGTGTAGGTTGAGCACTTGAGCGTGACCGTGTGTGTTCCGTCGTGTGCTCGGACATGCATGCATTAGGGCATCGCGCTGCGTTTTGCGTGCATGTATGCGTGTATTTGTTGCATACACGTTTGGGGAGTGCGATGTAGGGGCCACTAAAGGAGCGGTCAAATCACCACGATAAGTTAGTCGAAAGAAGCAACCATCATTTCACTCTTCAATGGCACGTACACAATATAAAATGGTTGATATGGAGAGAAAAAGAAAACCACTATATATACACTAGCAGGAGCCTAAGCTACCAGCCTACTTGCTTGGGTTGCTCTCTTCACAAACATCGAACGACGGTGGCCACACTGCTGGTCATATATCTGACCTGATCCCGCAGCTGGGGAAAGGGAACAATGTTCTGCGTAGACGCGGTCGACATCGGCGAGGGAGAAAATCCATAGTCGGTGCGTCCCAATCGGGGTCACCGCGGTATGGGCCGATTCCGCGTCCCAACTGCCCTTCTAGCTACAACCCGATGTCCGTTTTGAAATATTAGTGCATGTCAACAAAAATTATACTAGTATCGCTGTTTCGTTTCAAAAAAAAGCATATAAGCTGTTACTTCTTACCCAAAGGCCTTTATATCCAACAAACACAAAATATCCATTCGACTGTTCGAAATTACTTTCACTGCTGATCTGATGTCGAGGTAATTGTTGCATTGCCACCAAAACCCACAATCTCTTAAGCTAAAGTAGACCGAGCTAACCCCTATATTAGCATATTACTAAAATAAACAGAAGGACGTGAGCTTGTCAATCTGAATGTGGAGGGACACCAGCTTAGCCCCGGCTAGCAGCTTGGGCGGAACTGTGAAGAAGGTCAGCTCCTGCACGGCAACGTTGCCAGGATCCTTGTTGCTTGTCACCTCCATTTCCACCTTGACAGCGTCGGTCCTGCCTTTGGGCTCCCCTGGCGGGCCATTCGCCCACAGCTTGGCCATGTAGTGTGGCAGTGGGGATGCCCCCGCTCTGATGCAGACGACCGACACGGAGATAGGCGCGCCGATGTCGAGCACGCCGCCGACCAAGAAAAACGCGCGGCCATCCTCCTCCGCGGACAGCAAGAGCCGTGGCTCCGACAGTGGCACTTGCGGTGGAGCGCCTTGCGTCTTGGATCCCGTGCACGGGCATGGGATGCACGGTCTTGATGTGGTGGGAGAGCCATGGCGGCAGACGCCGTAGCCTTGAGCGGGCAGACGGGCACGGGGCATTTGCAGGGCACGAGCGGACACACGCTCTGGTGATCGGCGAGCTTGTGGTAAGTGACGTAGAGCCCACAACCTTCGTGCGGGCACTCCACCCTCACCGAGGAGAGGACAGCGTCCACCGCTGTGTTCTGCACGTCGAAGCCACCGCCGCGCTTGCACTTCTGGCACTGTCGCTGGTTCCCGGGGCGCGCGACGCGGTAGTCCGCGCAAGCCAGGTTCCCTCCTTGCACTGCACAAATCAATCGAACAACACATAAATCAAGAAACCTGCACCTTGCTCGATCAGCCGAACGGACGAGGTGTATTCGAACCTCAGACACTGGAGGCTTCAAGGGGCGGAGGCACAAGGGGCAGTGGAGCAAGGTGAGGTCCATCGAGACCATAGAGAGCTCCATCGTCGAGTCATGTTTCGTCTGCATGATCTCGCCCTCTTCGTGCACAACCATCTTTCGCTTTTTGTTAGGGCTGGGGCATTACAAATCTTTACTGTCACATATTCATACTTCTTCAAGGTGCATTAAATCAACACACACAAGTATCAAAAGGAGAGTCACGGCATGCATGCAAGCATTGTAATTAATGCATCGGTAAACACAAATTATTGAAATATATCGAGTGCAGTGCTTTGATGTGTCGCATCAACTCGTACAAGACCGAGAAGTTTGATTACTACAACGCCCTCTCGCCTTAGCACTTGCCTTTGGCTGCATGACAGTGGGCCACCGACCTCCTGGGCCCACCTATCATGGGCGCAAAGGCAGGAAGCGATGAAGTCAATGAAGCATCCCTCCCTCACACATGAGCGTGGTGGTGGCGGGGACTAGGAGAAGCTTTTAGATTACACGCTCTCCCTCCCGTACGCGGTGGACATGCAGCAATTCAATCGGTGCCAGATGGCCAGAAGCATACTGTAGTACTCCTCCACTACAGTAGTACTCCATCATTTTTTTTCAACTTCCCGAAGAGGCGAAGAGCCAAGCGCAGCCCGGACACTTGTGTGGCAGTTTCATGTGTAGAGTAGTCTAGGATAGTATGTACCGTGCCTGTAAGCTTAAAATCGTTGGGGTCGGCTCCATACTATATTTTTTTGATTAAAATTATCTTCTGGCCCTACCTGTCATCCTGGTGATTCTAGTGTGCACGCTCATCTGGTCAAGACAGGAATATATATTTTAATTTGTGGTGGGGTAAAAGTTAGAGGTTGCAGCAAATGGAGTATTGTACACTGCGGGTCTTTCAGCCAAGTTTAGAGGCAACCATGTGGGGTCAGTGCTATGATGTGTCGCGTCAACTCATACAACGAGGAGAAGCTTGATTTTACTACTACACTACTTCTCCCTCGCCCATGCGTGCGGTGGCTCGCAGACGAGGACAGGCTTTTGCTTATATAATACTACAACAAGCTATCCCTCCCGCTCGCGGTGGACGGACATGCAGCAGTGGATTCGATATTGTAGAAGCAGTAGTAGTAACATCATTATTCGTCTTCTCGAACAGGCGCAGAGCCAAGTGCAACCCGAACGTGGCAGTTGCGAACCTTGGAGCACGCATATAGCCAGGCTCTTGCATGAGACAAAATTGCTATGTGAGCCCACTATTGTAGTAAGTACTTGCTAGTATAGCCCTATAAACCAGAAAGGAGTATTTGCCTTTCTTGAGATTTCAACAAGTGACTAGACTACACCGAGACAGAGTACATATGGAGCAAAATGAGTGAATGTACACCGTAAATAAACACGTAGTTCTCTCGTTTTCCTCTCGGCCTTGGTCGCGGTGCACAATATTGAGTATACTAGTACTATCATCTTGAAACATCGTCGTCGACGGGAACGTCTCCTGACACGCGATAGACGTGAGCGGCAGTCGCCTCCGTAGGTGCTTGAATGCTAAGGAGGGAGAGGGTAGCGGTTCCCGAGACGTTGAACGGTCAATGATGCATCCTCAAATTACTCTACATGCAGAGGGAAATAATTTTTTTTGAAGGAGCAGAGGGAATTAATTGGAGAAGCAGAATAGAGCCAGCACGATGTGAATGCAACAGAGTTTGGATTCTCATATAAAGGCGCCCCACCACTCCAATCCATCTACTCCTTAGTCTCTGCGCAACACTGCTCACTCCAATCCAAGACCAAGTGACTAGAAGCCCGAAGCACCTATCGAGGCGATGGGCGCGAGCGGCAGTCGGCTGTGCCAAATCATCCAAGGTGCCGGCCTGCGGCCCCGCACCATGCAGCGTTTCCAGATGGTGCTGGCGACCGCTGGCGTCGTAGCCCTCACCGATGCAGGCTTCGCCTCTCGCATGGACGACATGATGGTCAACTCCATCCGCAAGTTCGCCGTCGTCAAGAAGCGCACGGACGACCTTGCCATACTGCTCCAGCCCACGGGCCCAGGCTCCTCATTGCCTGCCACCCTCATCGGCCTCCATGGTGACGAACTCTTTCAAGCCCTGGTGCCCCTGCAGTTGCCGGAGGTCGCGATGAAGAATGTGCACCTCGAGGCCGCACTCGTCGCGCAGCGCCTCGCCATGCAAGAAACCGTCGACCTGCACATCCACGTCTCTGAAAACCGTCTACATAGGCCACTACAAGGCCGGCAAGGGCAGAAGACGTTGGCCTTCTTCCGGTAGTGGAATCTTTGGGCGCCATTTTTCAAGCATGTAGACACAGCCACGAAAGCCGTTGCTATTTAGCCGCCGTTCGATGGGCGGCGCCACTGAAGTCGAGGAAGTGGGCGTCGTCGATTGATGCATCTCTTCTTCTTGCCTCCTGTAACCAGCACTGCATCGCCTCGTGGCCTTAATGTTTTATTAGTATAGGAGTATATGGCATTTTTATTCCAGTAGTACCGTTTCACTGTGAGGTGGGGCCGCAGTTGAGCAAACTGACCATCGGAAAATCCCACCCCGCCAAGACCAAGTGACGAGAAGCTAGAAGCACCTATGGAAACGATGGTCGCGAGTGGCAGTCGGTTGTGCCAAATCATCCAAGGCGCCGGCCTGCGGCCCCGCACCGCGCAGCATTTCTAGACGGTGCTGGCGACCGCCGGCGTCGTAGCCCTTGCCGACGTCGGCTTCGCCTCTCGCATGGAGGACATGATGGTCAACTCCATCCACAAGTTCGTCGCCGTCAAGAAGCGTGTAGCGAAAGCTCCTACTAGTCTTGCCAGCCAGCACGCTCATGCGCGAGGGAGGGGGCGTTGTAGTAATCAAACTTCTCGGTCTTGTACGAGTTGACGCGACACATCAAAGATCACTTTTCGATATAAGTCTTTTTACACATTTCGAATGGACTACTACATACGGATGTATGTAGACATATTTTGCTTCGTATGTAGTCACTTGTTGCAATCTCTAAAAAGACTTATATCTGGAAACGAAGGGAGTACAACGCATGCATGCATGCTGTGACCTCCCTTTTGATACTTGCATGTGTTGATTTGATGCACCTTGCCAAATTTTGACTATAAATTTAACTAACCAAATTTTCATGTATGTCACAAAAAATTACGGGGCTGTTTGGATTGTGACTATGTTTGTCTTATGTTGCCACATATTTTTCTCACACTTGCCACACTTGCCTAACTTGAGTTGCTCAAATTGTTAGACACACTTTGGCTTGCCTAAGGGAATCTTGCCACACTTTTTGTGTCTATGACATGTGGGGTTCACTGCTAATAAAAAAATTCTTGTCTTAGGTGTGGCTAATAAAAAAGACTTATATTTAGGAACAGAGGGAGTAGAAAATATAAATAATAATGCATGTTGGGGAAACCCACGTTTCCGATAATTTTAGCCGTGGGCTCGTTCACAATTTTTACGAGGGGGTGGTTGTTCATTTAATGGAGGGACTTGTACCAGACTTGAACGATACAAAGTGCGACCTGGCATCCTCAGAAAATAAAGAGCAACCTGGCACACCGTAACACAACTTGGAACAAGCGGGTAGCTATCTCAAAAAACAATCAACAACTAAAAAAGGGCGACTTGGCACGTAGTACACAATTTTAAACGATTGTTTTGATGGAGTGAAAAAGGAAAACTACCCCACTACGTATATATAGGCTGGAGCCTCCACGCTTGCTTGCTAAGGTTGCTCTATTCACACACTCTCATCCTCTCCAGATCTAAACAAGATAGGGATGGTATGTCACGCCCTCGATGCGGCTATATCTCCCACGTGTCGAAGCACGACTTAGAGGCATAACCGCATTGAAAGCAATGTCGCAAGTGAGGTAATCTTCACACAACCCATGTAATGCATAAGGAAAAGAGATACATAGTTGGCTTACAATCGCCACTTCACACAATACATGAGTAAAACATTACATCATACAGATACAATCAAGGTCCGACTACGGAACCAAAATAAAAGAAGACTACCCCAAATGCTACACAGATCCCGATCGTCCCAACTGGGCTCCACTCTTGATCAACTGAAACGAAACAACTCAAAGAACAAGATCTTCATCGAGCTCCTCCTTGAGCTCGGGTCCATCACCCGCGGTTCATCGGCACTGCAAATTGGTTTTGGGAAGTATCTGTGAGTCACGAGGACTCAGCAATCTCACACCAGCGAGATCAAGACTATTTAAGCTTAAAGGTAGGACAAAGTTGTGAGGTGGAGCTGCAGCAAGCGACTAGCATATATGGTGGCTAACATACATAAAGAGAGCGAGAAGAGGAGGCAAAGCACGGTCGAAACAACTATGATCAAGAAGTGATTACGAAACTACTTACGTCAAGCATAACTCCAACACCGTGTTCACTTCCGGACTCCGCCGAGAAGAGACCATCACGGTTACACACTTGATTGGTGTATTTTAGTTAAGATCAACTTGGGTTTTCTACAACCGGACATTAACAAATTCCCATCTGCCACATAACCGCTGGCACGGCTTTCGAAAGTTCAAACCTGCGAGGTGTCCCAACAGCCCATGATAAGCTCTCGCGATCAACGAAGGAATAGACCTTCTCCCCGGGAAGCCCGATCAGTCTCGGAATCCCGGCTACAAGACATTTCACAGCAATAAAACAAGTCCAGCAAAACCGCCCGATGCGCCGACAATCCCGATAGGAGCTGCACATATCTCGTTCTCGTGGCAACACCGGATGAGACTAGCTACGAGTAAAACCAAACCTCGGGTTGCCTCAAGGTGGCCCCAGTAGCTCGGTTCGGGCCAGACTTAGAGAAGCACTGGTCCGGGGCTAAATAAAGATGACCCTCGAGAGAGCGACTCCCAAGGGAAAAGTAGGTGGTGGTGAGGCAAATGGTAAAACCAATGTTGGGCCTTCTTTGGAAAAGTCTTATTCAAAGCGAACCGTCAAGGGGTCCCATAAATCACCCGACCGCGTTAGGGGCGCAAAATTCGGGAACATAATACCGATATGACGGAAACTAGGCGGCAAGAGTGGAACAAAACACCAGGCATAAGGCCGAGCCTTCCACCCTTTACCAAGTATATAGATGCATTAATTAAAATAAGATATAATGTGATATCCCAACAAGTAAACACGTTCCCACAAGGAACAACATCTCCGAGTTCCAACAAGGAACAAACTTCATCTTCACCGCAACTAACAACGCTATAAGAGGGCTGAGCAAAGCGGTAACATAGCCAAACAACGGTTTGCTAGGAAAGGATGGTTAGGGGCTTGACATGGCAACATGGGAGGCATGATATAGCAAGTGGTAGGCATCGTAGCATAGGCATAGCAAAAGAGCGAGCATCTAGCAAGCAAAGATAGAAGTGATTTCGAGGGTATGGTCATCTTGCCGGAAATCCCGCAAGGAAGAAGAACGAGTCCATGAAGAAGACAAAAGGGACGAAGTCGAGCGAATCCTCACAACTCCGGAGCGGAACCGAAGCTAACGAGAGAAGCAAACCGGAAAGAAGCAAACAACATAGTAAACACACAATCATAAACATGGCATGATGCACAAACAAATATGATGCATGTCCGGTTTAATGAGGCATGGCATGGCAATATGCACAAACAACACCACAGGTTAAGTGGAGCTCAATATGCAACGAGTTGCATATTGACGAAACACCACAACACTTATTTAGTTTGATCTCGGTTAGGTACACAACAATATTAAATGTTGTTAAACATGGCAAGAGGTGGAGCATAATTAAACTAGCTATTTAGGCAAGTTTAAATGAGGCCGGAAATAAGAAACAACAATTCCGGAAAATCCCCATAAGCAATATTTTAGATTCGGTACTGTTCTGCCCTAAACACAATTTTAGAGTTGTTAAACAGCAACATAAAGTGGACCATGATAATCTAGGCATTTTTCCACCCCATTTACATATAAAGAACATTTAATTCCGAGTTACGGTTATTTAGTTATGAAATAAATCATTTTAGCATGGCATATTAGCAAATTAATGCAAACATCAAATTAAACATTTTTAACATAGATGAAAGTGGTGTATTATGAAACTAGACAAAATTCTAAGCACTTTACATTATTATATCATTTTAATCTGAAGCACAGTTGTTGAGTTATTAAATGCATGAACATGAGGGTACAATCTGTAAACATGCAGTTTCTCGAAAAAGGCTAAAATCATTCCGCGGAAAAAACATGAATCGGGCCGAATCTGGTGGACCAAAGCAGGTGTGAGAGGGCTGGGCGGTTGCTCACCCATGGGCCAAGGCCCGGTTGGTGGAGAGGCGGCAGCCGGGCGGATCCGCAAAGAGGAGCCGGGCCTAAGCGGCGGCCGTGACCAATGGATGCTCGCGGTCAACGGGACCGGATCAGCTGGCGCTGCTGGGTGCAGCGGCGGGAAACAGAGGCAACGGCGGCGGCTTGGTGCTGGACTCGGCACGGGTGACGCAGCATGAGGCCGGGAAGACCCAGAACAGGACGAAGCCGGCGGATCCGAGGAGGTCGCGCTCAGCAGGCGGCCAGCGGCTCGCTCGAACTTGAGCAGCGCAGTGAAGAAGGCACGGCGGTGGGAACTTGGCGCTGGAGGGAGGGGATGGAGCAGATCGCAGCTCGACGCGGGGAGGCCAAGAACGGGCAATGAGCATGCTCCCGTGTAGATCGAGCCGGGACCAAGGCGGGGCTGGAGGCAACGACGGCGGTGGACTTGAGCTTCGGGGGTGGCGCTGGTTCACTGTGAGAGAAAAGGAACAAGACGAGGGATGGTCGGGGAGGAGCAGCGTGATGGGAAAAAAAAGGAAGGAGGCAGGCGTAGAGGAACGACGATGTGACTGCATCTCGCCGGCCCGGCATGAACGGGAAGTTGGAGACGATCACGATCGCTCCTGCTCGGGGACTTGGGAGGCTTCACGATTCATGCGAGATCGAGGGGGAGAAGAGGTTGGCTTCGGGCTCCTGGGCAAGAAGCAGAGGAGGAACTCAGGATCGAAGCTAGCAAATCGGGGAGGAGCAGTGGAGAGCTCTGGTTGGTGGGTGGAGGAAAACAAGGAGGAGGGGGATCCCGAGGTGGCGGCGGCGAGGAGGAAGGATGGGACAGCTTCCTAGGTTTTAGGGTTGGGAACTAGTTTAATAGTAAGGGAATTAGGCGGGGGTTAACCCGTCCGTCCGATCGAAATCGGGCGGTCGAGAAAAATATAGGTTAGGAAGTCTAATTAAGAAAACGGAGATATTTTATAGATGTTTGGGGATAATCCGGATCCATCGGTCATGACAGCCCGGGTCGGGTCCGGGAGAAGTTTTCGGACTAGGTTGCGAGGGGTCGATGCACTATGGAAAGAGGGTCAAACGGTCGGACAACAAAGAACGGTTGCTCTCGAAAGGGATAACAAAGGCAAGGGGGCAGCGGCAACTACGAGCGGCTGCAAGCTTTATGAAAATATCACGGATGCAATGCATGATGCTATGAGATGAGATGCATGACATGAACAAAATGCAAAACAAAAGACAAAAACCCAACCACGAAGGAAAAATAAATCACATCTCCGGAAGGGCAAGAGTCGGTTACGAATATGGAAAGTTGTATCCGGGCGTTACAACACTCCACCACTCTGAGAGGATCTCGTCCGAGATCTAGGATGGCACCGGAGAAAAGCGGAAGAGGAAGAGGTAAAACAAAGTTGCTTCTTTGACAAACGAATGAAACCAAAGAACCTTGAGAGGTTGAACAAAATGAAAGAAAGAAAACAATGAAGATGAAGAAAGTTGAAAACACTCTGTTAGAAAAAAAAAGGAACAAGGGATACGACGAAAACCAAGAGGTTTAGTGATAAGATAGATATTGAAACCACTCCGGTTAAAACTAGATAGAGAAGGAATAAGATTGATATAATTTGAGCAGCACTCATTTGAAAGAAGAAGGAAAACTTGATAAGATGAAAAAGAACTTGAAGAGATGACACGACACTCCAGTTAAATGGATAAGCAAGAAAATAACATGATCTTGACAAAACGAGGTGATGGGTGAAGAGAGCAACATCACAAAGCCTCCGGGAGAAAGAATAGAAGATCGATCATTGGAATAAGAATGGAGAAGAAAATGCCAATTCTGCCACAAAAGAGCTTGGAAAGCACCCTTAAAAAAAAGGATAGAACGGAGTTGTTGGATTATCAACAACGAAAAGAATAACCTTTTAGTGGACTTATGGAAACATCTCCACATTATGAGGTGAGCTTCTGCCACCAACGAAAACAAATGATTGGATTGATATCAACAAGGAGGCGAAACTTCTTTCACCAGGAACAAATGAAGAACTTGGGTCATTTATAAGCACCATAAATAGCAACAATCCTTAGGGAAAGCTTTAGGTGAAATATAACCCAAGATAACTCCAACAAAAGATTGATGGATTTAAAATACCTCATTCTTGACAACATTTGAATCATGAAACACGAACTCAAATTGTCGAGAATGACATAACACCATCTCAAGAGATAAGGTAGAAAGAATTGCACTTGAATGCAAGAAGAAGAATACTTGAACTCCTCAAAACAAAACATGTGTTGGAGCCATGTTTATATTGAAGTATGGCTTGACGGATCTTAACTCCATGAGAAATCTTGATGAACAATTGAAGAATGAAACGAATCCTTGATGAACCATCATGTATAGCCTCCATGAAGAACTCCGGTAAGAAAAGGATGATAAAAGAAAGAGAAGTTGCAAATACAAGGTGAAGCCTTGCAGTGGTAAGATGAAGCTTTGAAATGATATAGCCGAGAAGAACTTGGAACTCCGGAAAGAAAAGATGAAGCAAATGAAATCAAGAATTTTGATGAACCTCCAAAATAAGGAATTGAATTTACTCGATGAAACAAGAATAAGAATTACATTATGCTGATCCTTCACCAATTAAATTGATGACAAGCAATGGATTAGGCATACTACTTATTCTCGTAGAAAGTATTAAGATAGATATGGCGCAAACTTGGGAAGGTCTTCAACGAACCACGGTAGGATTGGAAAGAACGAATGAGTCTATATGATAACGAAGGAAGAGAACTCTTGAACAAACCACCATAAGAATTGAAAATGAAAGTAGCAAAGGCACAATTCACGGGAAGAATTGGAAAAGCGAATAAAGATGCTTGACAAAATTTAGATACATTAGAACGAAGAGATCATGAACTGATTAGAGGAAATTTCGACGATGCACCGGTGAGATTTGGAAAACCAGAGTTGAACGCTTGAATGAATAATTCTGAGATGATGGGCTCCGAAGAATCAAACTGAAAAGACTCCTGAAATGCTCTGGGTGGGTTAAAAGAATTATCACAATCAAAACAATTATGAGGATGGCACGAAGCTAGAACCATGAATCTTGAAGAGAAAGAAGCGAGATTTAAGAGAAACTCTTCTTCGGTCTTCAAAATTCGAGAATGACGACGAGAAACACCATGAATTATTGAATCACTCCTAATGAAAATTAGGAAGGTTGAACCAACAATGAAAATAATTTGGAAGATCTTGGAGAAAACCAAGACTGATGATAATTCCTTCTTACGTCAAACTTTGCAAAGAATTTGGGAATAGCTCCAGGAAAATAAAAGAGTCAGGTAAGATCCTCGAAAAAGACACGTGGGTTAGGGCCCACTCAAAAGAACCACCGTTGAACAAATGTTTGAAATAGATATTGCACCGGTAGAGTTAAATGGCTTGAATGAGATAGCATCCTCAAAAGAACTTGAGTGAATTGAGAATGGAAACTAGAATCTTCCGAGATATCTTCAACACTCCGGAACAATTGAATAGCGAGAAGTGGATGATTAAGAGATGCACCGATGTGAGAAAGCATTTGAAATGATGAAAAGAATACGATCAACACCGAAAACTTGGCTTGAGTCCACCGGAGAAGAAAATTAGAATGGAACAATGATAAGGTTAAAGCTTCCTTAGCGTCTTCATGAGAATCACCGGATAAACATTAAAGGAAAAAGAATGAAGAAACTTCACTCAATAAAATGGATACTTGATTAAGAAATCTGAGTCCTTGAAGAAAAAGGGTGGGAGGCGGAAATCAAAACAACTTGGGTCGGATGAAACGAACACCGTTGAGAAAAAGCTTAGAATTGATCTTGCGAATGTTGGAATGATCGGATTCACTTGAAGAGAAGCACGCCCGGTTGGAAAAGAATTAACATGACAAGCTCGGTGATCAAGAAGGATTAGTATTCCCATAGCAATATGAGAACACCAATTAGGAAAGGTATGGAATCAACACTTGGCATTGAAGCAACTCGAATACCACAAAAAGGAACAAAAACAAAGGATTTGGCTTGCAGAATAAGCCGGAACAAACACATGATAGAGATTTCGCCCAAAGTGTTCGTGGTGGGGCCCACACGGGCACGACGTATAGCGGACGTCACGAATGACAAACAAGACGTCCCCGAATCAGCATAGCCAAGGATTCTTTAAGACGCCTCGCGACCACTGTAAATCGACCGTGAATGGGCGGACCACTAGACGTTGAACCCCAATCTCAAATCATACATCATCGGAAAGATATCACGTAAGCTACTAGAATTCCCACCTATAAACTCCCGAAATTTTCTGGTTATGCAATGCGGTGTTGGGGATACAGGGACACAAAATATATCACCCAAACTAACAATACCTAGATCCAAATTGTATCCATCCGTCAACACATAACCAAGAAATCCTCGGAAATCGTGGTACCTCGACCTTGAAAAACATCCGTTATACAAGTCATGGCAATACTCCCTTTTCGCCATAGTATCTTTGGGCTATCGTGGTTATCTCACCAACAACTGCACAAAAGAGATTTCGATGTCGGTAAAACTCGTGTATTCCGTAATCAAGCAACGATAAAATTGTGACGACAACACCTCGTAGCTCAACTCCCCGGGACACCGCCACAACCCCTAAATGTCGGGAGGCACCAAGAACAATGTTCTCGTCACAAAACCATCGAACGATTCCAAGATACCCACGTGATCCTAAAAAAATTTAGTGAAATTTGAGGAGAGAAAAGACAAAACTCTACGTCGGGATACCTCACCGTGAGCGATTTAAGGACCGAGGAGTAAAAAGAATCCTACTCTCCGATATATATAATCCTAAGACTCAAAACATTTTTCCGTTCTAGACTCAACAACGCCAAAGAAACAATCAAGTAGGGGCTCCTAAGTCGGGAAGGCTCGATTACCAACTTGTCACGCCCTCGATGCGGCTATATCTCCCACGTGTCGAAGCACGACTTAGAGGCATAACCGCATTGAAAGCAATGTCGCAAGTGAGGTAATCTTCACACAACCCATGTAATGCATAAGGGAAAAGAGATACATAGTTGGCTTACAATCGCCACTTCACACAATACATGAGTAAAACATTACATCATACAGATACAATCAAGGTCCGACTACGGAACCAAAATAAAAGAAGACTACCCCAAATGCTACACGGATCCCCGATCGTCCCAACTGGCTCCACTCTTGATCAACTGAAGCGAAACAACTCAAAGAACAAGATCTTCATCGAGCTCCTCCTTGAGCTCGGGTCCATCACCGCACGGTTCATCGGCACACCTGCAAACTGGTTTTGGGAAGTATCATGAGTCACGGGGACTCAAGCAATCTCACACCCGCGAGATCAAGACTATTTAAGCTTAAAGGTAGGACAAAGTTGTGAGGTGGAGCTGCAGCAAGCGACTAGCATATATGGTGGCTAACATACATAAAGAGAGCGAGAAGAGGAGGCAAAGCACGGTCGAAACAACTATGATCAAGAAGTGATTCTCAAACTACTTACGTCAAGCATAACTCCAACACCGTGTTCACTTCCCGGACTCCGCCGAGAAGAGACCATCACTTACACACGGTTGGTGTATTTTAGTTAAGATCAACTTCGGGTTTTCTACAACCGGACATTAACAAATTCCCATCGCCACATAACATGGCACGGCTTTCGAAAGTTCAAACCCTGTAGGGGTGTCCCAACTTAGCCCATGATAAGCTCTCGCGATCAACGAAGGAATAGACCTTCTCCCCGGGAAGCCCGATCAGTCTCGGAATCCCGGCTACAAGACATTTCACAAAGAATAAAACAAGTCCAGCAAAACCGCCCGATCTGCCGACAATCCCGATAGGAGCTGCACATATCTCGTTCTCGTGGCAACACCGGATGAGACTAGCTACGAGTAAAACCAAACCTCGGGTTGCCTCAAGGTGGCCTCAGTAGTTCGGTTCGGGCCAAGACTTAGAGAAGCACCGGTCCGGGGGCCAAAGCAAGATGACCCTCGAGAGAGCGACTCCCAAGGGAAAAGTAGGTGGTGGTGAGGCAAATGGTAAAACCAATGTTGGGCCTTGCTTTGGAAAAGTCTTATTCAAAGCGAAGCTGTCAAGGGGTCCCATAAATCACCCGACCGCGTTAGGGACGCAAAATTCGGGAACATAATACCGATATGACGGAAACTAGGGCGGCAAGAGTGGAACAAAACACCGGGCATAAGGCCGAGCCTTCCACCCTTTACCAAGTATATAGATGCATTAATTAAAATAAGATATAATGTGATATCCCAACAAGTAAACACGTTCCCACAAGGAACAACATCTCCAGGTTCCAACAAGGAACAAACTTCATCTTCACCGCAACTAACAACGCTATAAGAGGGCTGAGCAAAGCGGTAACATAGCCAAACAACGGTTTGCTAGGAAAGGATGGTTAGGGGCTTGACATGGCAACATGGGAGGCATGATATAGCAAGTGGTAGGCATCGTAGCATAGGCATAGCAAAAGCGAGCATCTAGCAAGCAAAGATAGAAGTGATTTCGAGGGTATGGTCATCTTGCACGAAATCCCGCAAGGAAGAAGAACGAGTCCATGAAGAAGACAAAAGGACGAAGTCGAGCGAATCCTCACAACTCCGGAGCGGAACCGAAGCTAACGAGAGAAGCAAACCGAAAGAAGCAAACAACATAGTAAACACACAATCATAAACATGGCATGATGCACAAACAAATATGATGCATGTCCGGTTTAATGAGGCATGGCATGGCAATATGCACAAACAACACCACAGGTTAAGTGGAGCTCAATATGCAACGAGTTGCATATTGACATGGCTCTCTAACACTTATTTAGTTTGATCTCGGTTAGGTACACAACAATATTAAATGTTGTTAAACATGGCAAGAGGTGGAGCATAATTAAACTAGCTATTTAGGCAAGTTTAAATGAGGCCGGAAATAAGAAACAACAATTCGGAAAATCCCCATAAGCAATATTTTAGATTCGGTACTGTTCTGCCCTAAACACAATTTTAGAGTTGTTAAACAGCAACATAAAGTGGACCATGATAATCTAGGCATTTTTCCACCCCATTTACATATAAAGAACATTTAATTCCGAGTTACGGTTATTTAGTTATGAAATAAATCATTTTAGCATGGCATATTAGCAAATTAATGCAAACATCAATTTAAACATTTTTAACATAGATGAAAGTGGTGTATTATGAAACTAGACAAAATTCTAAGCACTTTACATTATTATATCATTTTAATCTGAAGCACAGTTGTTGAGTTATTAAATGCATGAACATGAGGGTACAATCTGTAAACATGCAGTTTCCTGGAAAAAAGGCTAAAATCATTCCGCGGAAAAAAACATGAATCGGGCCGAATCTGGTGGACCAGCGATTAGGCTGTGAGAGGGCTGGGCGGTTGCTCACCCATGGGCCAAGGCCCGGTTGGTGGAGAGGTTCGGCAGCCATGGATCTCGCAAAGAGGAGCTGGGCCTAAGCGGCGGCTGTGACCAATGGATGCTCATGCGTCAACGGGGACCGGATCGAAGCCGGGCGCTCGTTGCAGTGCAGCGGCGGGAAAGCAGAGGCAACGGCGGCGGCTTGGTGCTTTGGACTCGGCACGGTGTGACGCACATGAGGCAGGAAGACCAGAGCAGGGGCGAAGCCGGCGGATCCGAGGAGGTCGCGGTCAATCCAAGGCGGCGGCTGCGCTCTGCTCGAACTTGAGCAGCGCAGTGAAGAAGGCACGCGGTGGGGAACTTGGCGCTGGAGGGAGGGGATGGAGCAGATCTGAGCTCGGCGGGAGGCCAAGAACGGGCAGCGGAGCATGCTCCCGTCGAGATCCAGCCGAACCGAGGCGGGCCGGAGGCAACGACGGCGGTGGCCTCGAAGCTTGGCGGTGGCGCTGGTTCAGAGAAAAAGGAACAAGACGAGGGATGGTCGGGGAGGAGCAGCGTGATGGGAAAAAAAGGAAGGAGGCGGCGTGAAGGAACGACGATGTGACTCGCATCTCGCCGGCCCGGCATGAACGGGAAGTTGGAGACGAGCACGAGCGCCTCCCTTTCGGGGACTTGGGAGGCTTCACGATTCATGCGAGATCGAGGGGAGAAGAGGTTGGCCGGGCTCCTGGGCAAGAAGCGGAGGAGGAACTCGGGATCGAAGCTAGCAAATCGGGAGGAGCGGTGGAGAGCTCTGGTTGGTGGGTGGAGGAAAACAAGGAGGAGGGGATCCGAGGTGGCGGCGGCGAGGAGGAAGGATGGGACAGCTTCCTAGGTTTTAGGGTTGGGAACTAGTTTAATAGTAAGGGAATTAGGGCAGGGGTTAACCCGTCCGTCCGATCAATCGGGCGGTCGAGAAAAATATAGGTTAGGAAGTCTAATTAAGAAAGCGGAGATATTTTATAGATGTTTGGGGATAATCCGGATCCATCGGTCATGACAGCCGGGTCGGGTCCGGGAGAAGTTTTCGGACTAGGTTGCGAGGGTCGATGCACTATGCAAAGAGGGTCAAACGGTCGGACAACAAAGAACGGTTGCTCTCGAAAGGGATAACAAAGGCAAGGGGGGAACGCGGCAACTACGAACGGCTGCAAGCTTTATGAAAATATGCAGATGCAATGCGCATGATGCTATGAGATGAGATGCATGACATGAACAAAATGCAAAACAAAAGACAAAAACCCAACCACGAAGGAAAAAATAAATCACATCTCCGGAAAGGGCAAGAGTCGGAGTTACGAATATGGAAAGTTGTATCCGGGGCGTTACATGGTAACACTATCTTTCTCCCTTCAAAAAACACTGTCTTTCTATCCTCACCGCTGGTTATAGATCCGGACGTATCCCCCTCCGCCGGTGAAGGGGAGGAGGGGCAGCGTTTAGGCCGTCGTCGACAGCGAGGGAGGAGGCCCACTGCCGGCCGCATCGTTATCTCTGGCCGAGCGCCGGCGCGAGAGGTCCTCCGATCCCTTCGTCGTTGCCCTAGTGTGGGCGGATCCGGCCTCCCGCCGCCCACCTATCCACATCCCGACGACCTTCAGGTATATCTTCCTTCGAAACTGCCTTAGCTCTACTTCCCCAGCTTGCTATGTCGCTGCATGTGCATCATTTTCTACCTCTCAGCCCCTCTCAATCGGATGGTCCAATGTCACCTATTTTTCTTCTTCTATTGTTAGAGGTAAAGCTACTTCATGGAGTCGAATCTTGTACTTGGTTCAGACAAGAAATAAAGTGGGGACCAGGACTAGATTTGCTATCCACACATGGGAGTAGGTGGCTAGAGTGAACAAAAATGGGACCAGCCCAGATATGTTTCTTGTATGTTTATTTCTCGGGGCAACAAACTATGAATCACCACTTTATGCCCCTGTTTAGGTACATGGTCTTTGGACTCTTTGGTGCACCTTTGTCCCATGCCCTTATACCAAATATTTAGATGTTCTTATTCTAATGCCCCTGGTAAAAATGAAGCCATGCCACTGTTATAAGCCATGACAAGTTTAGACAAATGTTTTTGGCTGTAATTATTTGAGACTCTGACTGTTTCCTCTGTAGCTTTTTGTGCAAACAGGGATATCCATTTCACACAGTTCTTTGTTGTAGACCTTTGGTGCCTTTGCACAAAACTCTTCTTAAAAGAAGTGACTTTTGTGTTATCTAACTGGAATGTCAGAATGGAACAGTTGGTTCATTTTGGTGGAACTACATAAAGGGAGATCCGTGTTCCAATCCTCATCATCCATATTGGCCCCATAACCTTCCTTTAGGTAAGAATGATATTTAATGAATGTGTTCATCTCTATTTTGCGACTGCCATGAGAAAATAATGCTATTTTTTACTTGTACACTTGTACTCCCTCACTGACAAAACCAATTCTGAAATAGAAGGCCAATCATGTACTTGGTTTCACCAACTGGTGAGGAGACTGAGAAACAGAGCATGAAGAGGAGGAAGAAGAAGAAGAGTAAACAGTGCCAAGGCGATCTTGCTGAAGCCAGAGGCCTCAGTCAAGGCCATTCAAGGGCTCTGGCAACGACTACCTTACATGTGAGACGATCCTCCAGGGAGCCCTTCCAATTCTGCCGTCTCACTTAATTAATTAGGAGTACTTAAGTACCACTAATTTATTGCTGCCTAATTTTCCTGTCGGAGTTAAACAAATCTTTAGTAGCACCCTATGCTGAATCATGTACGTGTGTATGTTTGTCTATGAGGTGAATCATGTGGTGGAGCAGGGAGGGAATGCTAACTTTACCCATTAAGATAATGAGGGTGCTTCTATTTGTTAGTGTATGTTTCATCAACTAGTAATCTCACTCTCTCAATATATGTGCCAACATGGATGCTCGATTTTGGTGGAACTGCACAAAAACTTTGGGTGCTTCATTGCCTTGACAGCTTCCTTCCTTTCCTGTTAGTTGCTAATCTCGGCTTGCATTCTTCCTTTCTTTGTCGATCGCTTGGCTTATCTCGGCTTCCAAATAAAGGAAATAGTAATGGATATGCTACCTCACACAGGTTGGTACTGGTCTTTATCCTGATTATTGTGCTTGTCATATGTATTGGTAATTTGGTATTGTGCTACTGTTTGCCGATTTCATAAAGGAGTAACTTGGAGCTTGAACTCGCAGACAAATCATTACATCGGGTTATTTCAGTAGAACTGCACAAAAAGATCAGATGGACAGGTACTTATGCTGCTGCTATGTACTCCAAAAGTTCACTCAGACAAGCATCGATGTTGACAAGAAGAAGTGCCGATATTCATTCGAGTATCAGCCGGCGTCAACCAATTGTCAAACTGCAAGTATTAGTAGAGTGAACGCCAAAAGTATTGCTTGGCGCATAGCCCAGAAAAACGCAGTCCAGTCTTTGGTCCCAACTTGTGCCTTTTGGTTATCTGCACATATGGTAGCGAACTCTATGGCATGTAGTCTAAAGATTCCATACAAGTCGGTTGACGCGTATATTCATCTAGCACTTAATTAGTCTGCATGCCAGGGATGCTCCATTTCAGTTGAACTGCACAAAAAATTCGGGTGGTTCATTTTCCCAACCGCCTCCTTTCTTGTCTGCAATGTAGAATTTTGGCGATATACAGGACCAAGATGAGCCAGTAAACTAGTTGGATGAAAGTAGTGGCCAAGTTGCTCAAACCTCCCTCGCCACGAGGCCACTATTTGAGGACAAACCTACAAGCAAAGTTCAGATTATGCATCACGCCTCTTATGTACTCGAAAGTTTACTCGTAGAAGCATTAATTTTAGCAAGAAGTACCTCCGATCGAACACCATTTACCCGACCGCAATGTAGAATTTTGGCGAGCTGCGGGACCAAGATGAGCCAAGAACTAGTTGGATGAAAGTAGTGGCCAAGTTGCTCAAACCTCCATCAAAGACGAGGCCACTATTTGAGGATAAACCTACAAGCAAAGTTCAGATTGTCATGCTTTGCCTCTTATGTACTCGAAAGTTTACTCGTACAAGCATTAATTTTAGCAAGAAGTACCTCCGACTGAACACCATTTACCAGTCTATACCCTAGGTAATTAAAGTTCATCCATGGATCATATTGGCTGTGATCTCAATCATTTGGATGCATAAACATACTGAACATGTGTATATCTGAATCTTTTTGTGAATTATCTATGAATATTGTTGTGTGATCTATCAATCATTTGGATGCATAGACATGCTGAACTTGTGTATATATGAATCTTTTGAGTTGTTGATAGTGAATGTTGGCTATGAATATGAACGTGTCCTGTGAACCTGAGTTTGATACGAGTGTTTACCTTTTCTGTTGTGCTTGTGTGTGAACTTGTTAGTATGCCTACTGTGGGGTATGTGACGTGTGGGTGTCAACAGCACACCTTCTTCCCGATAAGAATTACACCTGCTTTGTTAGGGTAGCAACGGCGCATTAGCTCTTTTTAATCTTTTTGCTCTGTCTTGCCCCCGCCCCCGCTCAACCCCTGCCGTAATGTTTTCGGTCTCAAAACAAACATAGTACTGCGTTGTTTTTGGGGCTTGATGAAAAATCAAGTGCTTTAGGTTTACGTAGGTTGGCCCGCCCAAAGAATGGGTTGTTGGTCCAAGACGGACCGGGAGGCTAAAAATACAAGTTGTATGGTGCGAGAGGCAAGTAAAAAATGCCATCGAGAGCCATCCATCAAGAAAACAAAATCTCTCTGATGTGCTTCTTCAATGTGCTGCCGGCCCCTCTATAATCCAGTTCGCTCGGGGATCTGGTATCATTTTTTTCCATAGGGCGAACAAGTAACAGCTAGGCCTAGGTTTTGTATTATAACATGCGTAGCCCACGACATACGGGTGACAGTGGTTTCAACTTATTTTTTGAGGTCCATACCGACCTATGGGCTTTTTCTTACAGATCAGCAGCCTAATGTATTTTTTAACCACATTATATATATTTATATTATTACTATTATCGTATATTTTATAGAGACTTATATATACATTATGAAAACATCCCACGTGTTATTAACTTATAAAAGTAAATGCTTAACAGAAGTTGGCAAGGAAAATCCTGGTTGTTTTTGACTCATAGGCAAGGAAAATCCTTGTGATTGCGTACAAAAGCTTGCGAAGATTTGAAGGACCAATGTAATAATAACGCGCTCATTTTTATTTTGAGCAATAACTCACTAATTTGTTAATTATGTATATGAAAAATGTGCCTCTTCGGTTTATTTTTGATATTAATTGCTCCTTCTAACATAACATTATATATATAACGAGCCCAGCTAATTCGTGTATTTGAAGGAAGTGCAAATGGGCTGGGATTTCTTAGATAATGTAAATGGGCCGCATTGACGCAAAATTATTTGTTCACCCAGCCCAGCAAATGGACTGTACATTCTAGAAAACATGGGTTAAATATATGCCACATTTTTGCAGGCTGACATGTGGGCCAATAGGTCGAAGCCTACGCAGGGTGTTGTCAACTTGGTCGGCATGCACCTTCAATCTCTCGTCTTCTTCCTCTAGCGTCACCAGGACCGCCTGGTCCGGCCTCCGACGGCTAGCGGTTCTGCTTAGCATTCATCGCTGTGAAGCGCTACCCCACCGCTGGCCAGGCTATCCCTCCACCCCTCCACACCTCCTGTTATTCTCCACCGACTGCAGCCCCACGCCGCACCAGAACCAGTTATAACCCTTCTCCTCCACTCAATCTGTGACTCCACTGTCGCGTCTTCCCATCTCCGAGTCGTTCCCGTCCGAGGCCTCGCCGTCGTCCACCGCCTCGCTGCACCCGGTGCGGCGTGGTCAACAAACGAGAGTCATCGGAAGAGGACTATACGTGGAGAGCCTGACGGCTGGGACCCACGAGGTCCATGGTCGCACGCAAGGAAAGTTCCTCCTTATTAAGCTGAAAAAAATATTTCCTCCACCTGACAGCTGGGACCCACTAGCTGTATCTTCGCACGGAAGGAAGTGCCTCCTTGTTATGCGAAAAAATTATTCCTCCGTTGGCCGGGACCCGTCGGATTTGGTGGCTGACTTGTTGGCCTACTAAGCGGGCGTGCACGCAGGGCTTTGTCGACAATCAACAAATGATTCTAGCAAGCTGGACCGTTGGATGTTAATCCAACAGCCGTGCTCCTTCTTCAACCTCTGTTCTTGCTCCTGTCTCCGTGGGCGGCACCGCAGATCTTTGCCAGCACCGAACCAGTCAAGTTTCACACTCCTCTCCATCTGCGATTCCAGTGCCCCGTCTTCCCCATCTTCGGGTCGTTCCAGTCTGGGGCCTCGCCGTTGTCCACCGGCCTTTGGTGCGCTCGGCACGGTATGGTCAACATGGTCAACAACCGAGAGTCATCGGAACATGACTGTACGTGAGAGACTGACAGTGGGGACGCACCACGCCCATGGACGCATGCATGCAATGGAACGCGGCATGGTCAACATGGTCAAGGAACGACTTCCATCGGAAGTGTATCAGATGCGGAGAGGTCGACAGTTGGGTCCACAACCGCAGCAAAGAAGTGCCTCTTTATAACACGGAAAATAATGATTCCTCCACCTAACAGCAGGGACCCACCGGACAGGCCACCATATTTTGCGAAAAGAACGTTTCCCCCCTAACTGCTAGGACTCACCGGACGGGTCACAGTATTGCACAAAAAAACGTCCCCCCCCCCACTGTCAACTCGGACCCACCGGATGTGCCTCCTTATTACGCAAAAAAAATGAATACTCCCCCTACTAGCTGCTGGGTGGCTGACTTGTGGGTCTACTAAGTTGACGGGGACGGAGTGCTTTGTCAACTTAGTCAATATGAACGATTCTAGCTCCAGTGACCGTACGATGTCCATCCAACGGCCGTAGTGCTTCTTCAACCTCTGGTCTTGTTGCTCCAGCCGCCCAAAGCAGCGCCCGGTCAGGCCGCGCTCCTGCCTCCCGTGGGCCAGGCTGTCTTTGCCGCGAGGCCTCACCGCCCCTACTATTCCCACCGCTGGCCGGGCCCTACGACGGCAGCACCTCACACCACAATGAACTAGTGAACCTCGATTCTCCTCTCCGCCAAGGCTTCCGCTGCCAGATTCCCGGCTCGCGTCGTCCCCTTCCTAGGCCTCGCCGTCGTCCACCGCCCTGGTGCTCTCGGCCAGGCGTGGTCAACGTGGTCAAGGAACGGCCTCCATCGAACGTGGGTATGCGTGGAGGCTGGCAATTTGGGTCCACGACGTCAGCAAGGAAGTGCCTCCTTATTATGCAGAAAATAATGATTCCTCCACCTGACAGCAGGGACCCACCGAATAGGCCACCGTATTTCACGAAAAAATGTTTCCCCCTGACTGCTGGGACCCACCGGACGGGCCACCGTATTGCGCAAAAAACGTTCCCCCCGCTGTCAGCTCGGACCCACCGGAAGTGCCTCCTTATTACGCACAAAAAAATGAATACTCCCCCTGCTGGTTGGGACCCACCTTCTTTGGGAGGCTGACTCTGGGCCTACTAAGTTGGACAGGACGGAGTGCTTTGTCAACTTAGTCAATATGAACGATTCTAGCTCCAGTGACCGTACGATGTCCATCCAACGGCCGTAGTGCTTCTTCAACCTCTGGTCTTGTTGCTCCAGCCGCACAAAGCATCGCCGGTCGTGCCGCATGCTCCTGCCTCCCGTGGCCGGCTGTGCTACCGCGGAGGCCTCAGCGCCCCTACTATTCCCACCGCTGGCCAGGCCCTGCGGCGACGGTAGCCTGACACCGCAGCCGAACCAGTGAACCCTCGTACTCCTCTCCGCGCGGGCTTCCACTGCCGCGTCTTCCCCGGCTCCGCGTCATCCCCTTCCTAGGCCTCGCCGTCGTCCATCGCCCTGGTGCTCTCGGCGCGGCGTGGTCAACGTGGTCAAGGAACGGCTTCCATCGGACGTGGACTGTACGTGGAGAGGCTGACAGCTGGGTTGATGGCCACAGCAAGGAAGTGCCTCCTTATTACGCGCAAAATAATTATTCCTCCACCTGACAGCGGGGACCCACCGGACGGGCCGCCGTATTTCACGAAAAACGTTTCCCCTGAATGCGGGGACCCACCAGCTACCTCTTCGCATGCAAGGAAGTGCGTCCGGGCAAAAAAAAAAAACGATTCGCCCCCCTGAGTGTTGGGACCCACCAACTACATCTTCGCAGGCAAGGAAGTGCCTGACAGTCGGGACCCACCTGGTCGAAGCGTACATAGCGTTGTCATTCTGGTCGCGAACGTGTACGTACATACTGGTCGATGTAGAGGCGCGCACGTGTCGTAGTAGAGGTGCGCACGTAGCATGTACACGTACGTGCAACGGCCAGTGTGCAAGAAAGAAAATATGGCCACGTACGTACATCCGGGCAGGGTCTCGAATGCCTTCTCGCGCATACGTACGGCCAGGGCTCGTGTACATGGCTGGGTCAGAACGGAGAAATAGCGTCATCGTTGTGTTCATGGGGAGCCAACCGGCTGGGTCGGAACAAAATGTGTCGTCGTGTTCATCGGGAGGGCTTGGACGGAAAGCCGATGGAAACGAGGCCTGGCGTACCGCAGAACGGAGGAAACGGCCTTGTGTTCGACCGACCACGTTCGAAACGGGATCCTGTTCATCGGGAGGGATCTGGCATACGGCAAAACGGAGGTAACGGACCTCCTACGGTCGAAACGGGGGTCCTGTTGATCAGGAGGGGTGTGGCGTACTGCAAAACGAAGGAAACGGACTTGTGTTGGAGCGCTACGGTCGTAACGGGGGTCCTGTTCATCGGGAGGGGTGTGGCGTACCGCAAAATGGGACTCCACGGGATACTGTTCATCTCCACCGTCGACCCTCTCCAGCCTCCACGGCCATCTGTTCATCCACCGTCGACCTCCTCCGGCCTCCACTGCATTTGTTCATCCACGGGGCTCCTGTTCATCCAGCCTCCACCGCACGCTACTCCACCGGCTACTGTTCAACCAGCCCTCTCCATGGGCTCCTGTTCAACCACCGCTCCAAGGGCTACTGTCATCCTGCCCTCCATCGTCTACTGTTCATCCTGCCCTCCACGGGGTGGTCCTATTCATCCTGCCCTCCACTGGGTCCTGTTCATCCAGCCCCAACCGGCTCGAATGATCGGGGTACTGCTCATCCAGAGGCAACACCACAGGGTCCTGTTCATCCACCCCCACCGGGAACTGTTCATCCAAACCCCCCAGCAATGCTCACTGTTCATCCAGAGGCAGCATCGATCGGCTTCAGTTAGCAGCAGTAGCGAAGGAATCGCTCGATCGGGTTCAGTTAATAGCCATCGATCGATCGCTCGGGTTCAGTAATGCGTAGCCTACAGTGCAATTACTCAGGTTCAGTTAGAGCCCAACGCCTCGCACATACGCGCGTACGTACAAGAGAAACGCGCATCACTCGGCCCCCGACCACCCACCATAACCGGGGACTCCCCGATTGTGGCACCCCGTCTCAGAGCGACCGGTTTACCATGCATCGCCAGCCCAGAGACCATGTCTTCTGGCAACACACAACATCTTAGTACACAAAACAACTGCTTTATTGATGCTAGCGGAACAGAGTTTATATTACAACAAATTGCCGAGGCTAAGCGGCACGCCCGGTCTTGGTGAACAATATGTACATTATTTAGTGAACATAAAGGGGCCTCGATCTGAACAACTATGTGGCAGCGGAATAACGTCGTAGCGGAAGCTCCATATCAAGGGGACACCGATGTGGACACGATCTAGACTCGAACAAAGCTCCTTTCCAACGAGACTTTCCTGAAATCTTGCATGACACGCCAGGTCAGTACATTGAATGTACTTGCAAGCTCACAACAGGCATAATCATAATGGCAAACAATATTATGATACTTAACCAATTATTAAGAATGCAACAGTATATGTCAAACGTGTTGTGATCATGCTTGAGCGTCCCTCGGGACAACTTACCAACCGTGATCATCCTCAGATCACAAACACACCACCAATGTGGCCTTTTAGCAAAATGACTCGTGATCCTTGCGGCGATAACAACCACGACCAATATCTGGTCCCAATTTCCTCGATGGCCTTTCTACCATTCTCAATCATGCAAAGTTTTCAGCTTAGTGTGCAATTTTTATTAATCGTTGACTCATGGTGGGACCTACTACGAGGTGTCCGTGACCGTGGACTCCGCTATCGATAGATTATACACTCTGCAGAGGTAGCACACTGTACCCACACCACAGAACCCATGGCCTCGCACTCCCATTCGGGTGGACCAACGACATTCCGACAAAACCCTTCCATTGCCACAACACTCTCCCGGCCACTCCGACCAAATCCCCAACGGGCTAGTCCTGGGTGGCCCCGTGTCTACCAAAGACACCCCGACCACCGTCGTGGTCAAAACACTCCCACTCGGGGACTCGGTACCATAATCTCATCAACAAGCACACAAGATTATGCCTGCTTACCGGGCCAGGGCAAGCACGGCATAACCTTCCCTAGTTGGAGGCACCGACCAGAGGCCATGTCAATGGACTGAATCAAGGCCTTCCCACAAAGGCAAATGTGGTTGCACTAAAAGAAACTCGATTCAAAGAAGACCATGACCCGATCAACGGTATATTCAAGTTGAGTTATATTCAGGTTCAACTTAAATTGAAAATGACCGTGTCATAGCATGCCATGAAATGCAAAACTACACATGCATCACTTAATAATAAAAGACCGATGTCATCCCTATACACACCAAGCATAAACATCAACCACTCATGTTACTTTGCTGCTCAAAATGGCTCATAGCTTAACCAAAATATTTTGCAGCAAGTTTTATTAATTTCTCACACAAGAACGTAACTCCGATAAATTTCTCATATGTTTAACAAAATATTTCACTATCAACAAATCTTAATCTTTTTATCAACTAAGTGAGGTTCAAACATTACGTAAAGCGTTAGAATGACTAAATAAGTGCTTAACAGAATAATTTATAGCAAATTTTTACCAATTTATTTATGCAAGAACATAACTTAAATATTTACTATCATGCATAGCAAAAATTATTTCTATCATCACCATGAATAAATCCTAGCTTTGCTTCACCAACTAAACTAGTTTCCACAATCTCTAAATCAAGCATAATAACTAGCAAACACTTGACAGAATATAAATAACAAAATAATTAATTAAATGCATGGGTTAATAATTTCATTAAAGTAAGAAAATCACAAATATTGAAGTGACACTATGAAAATGTTGCTGTGGCTTGCCTTAGTGCAGATGAGGTTCACAAACCTCCTGGTGATCATCAAGACAAGCCTCGCCTTCTGAAAATAATTTTAAACACAACAAGAAAATATCAAGAACACTTCTGAAAATCACCAGAAAGTCTAAACAGCTCAGAAAAATCTCATCTTTGGTGAGCTGCTAGATTTCTTTTCGAACAACCCAATGCAAAAAGAATCAATTCATTTGGACTTATGGTTAAAAAGTTATAACTGTTTGAAGTGTTCTATAAATTCAAATGAATTTGAATAAAATAAACAAATGAGGGGGTGACGTCGAAGGCGTAAAGCCAGGGCGCCACCACTGCATTGGCCACAGACTGAGTGGGCTGACTAGCGGGCCCCGCTAGTCGTGAGTGAGGGGAAAGGGAGAAGGAAACAGAGGGGGGGTCATGGCCACTGGAGCTCTCGCCGGCGACGAGGGCTCCTTGGCCAAAACGAGAGGGAGGGATGGCAAGAGGGGGTTGAGGCGCACCTGCCTATACCCGTAGCGTAGCTAGGGGCGGTCGGACGGTGTCAGAATCAACCTCGCAAGTGGAGGCAGAACATGGAGGTTTTCGGAGTTGAGGAAGACGGTGAGCAGAGGCCACTCCAGGGGTGCCAAGCGGGCGAGACGGCCTCACCGGAGAGAGGCGGAGGCCCTGGAGGGGTCGACCAGGCCTGGGAGGGGCTGGAGCTACCGCGGCGACCAGAGGGGATCGCTGGTGAGCTCGACCTCGGGGATGGCGGCCCGAGGCCTGCCCGGCCGGGCTACGGTTCCCTACTCGATCGTGGGGTCTGTGTGAGTGCTGGATGGTGCTCGAGGAGGCTGGGGGTGGCTCTATTTATAGGAGAGCGGCGAGGTTGCTTCGGGCTCCGCCAGTGGACACCTGTCCACGGCGCCCGGCGACGAGCGGCGTCAGTGAGAGGGGGAGAAGGCGACGGAGGTCACGCGGCCACTATGGACGGACCGAGACGAACACAGGATCAAGAGGATGGCGACGAGCACAGTGCGCTCCGCACTGTTGGGCTGGCCGGATCTTGCCCGTGCTCGCTGTGGTGAGCTCCGGCATCGGCGAGCGCCAAGGTGGAGTTAAGGACAAGGAGACGATGATGGTGGCGAGGTTTGGCATGGTTGGGCAGGCGGGGAAGCGAGCACGCGAGCAACAGAGGCTCGGGCGCGTCGCAGAGCGCGTCGGCCGCATGCCAGCACGCCTGGACGAACGCGGTCACCGCGTGAACTATGACATCAGGTCGATCTAAGCATAAACTCGATGTCTGGCATGTTGTTCGTGGTAGTTTTGAGTGTTACCACGATTTGGTTTGGATCCAGGTGCAGTAGAGAAGTTTTCACACACCAAGTAAGTTTCTGGTCAGTAACTTTGTGATGTTACTGTGGTCAAATAGCTGGGAGTTTGAAATTGTGCTTTGGAGGCTAGCTTAGAGTTACTAAGGTAAATATGCACAAGAAAGTTCAGGTCAAATGGAGCAAGTAAAATTGTAGTTGCTGTTGAAACCCCCATTTCTGTCCACAACAGAAAATATTTTCTGTAGCAAAAATACTCCAAAAAGTGATGAAATATTTTTACTCAGGAAAGTTCCATAGGGTTCATAGAATACTTGTGAATTATCTCAGATTTTTCTAAGCCATAAAAATTAGAGTTGCTTTGAAGCCTATTGAATTGGCTAGGGTTTCAGAGAGGAAAATGAATATTTTTCATTTAAGAAAAATATTCCAATGATTATTATGGAATGGACCAGAGAAGAGATGATGATTTAGGAGGGAAGTGAAGCACTTGGGTGAAAGCCAAGGATGCCCAAGTGTTTAAGTCCATATGAAAAGATTAAAAAAGTCCAAGTTTTTAGAAAATTTTCAAATGCAAAGCAAGCAAATAAGATAGGGCAAAAATCAGGCTGTAACACCGATATTTTCCGCGCCCTCGCTTCTACCATGGTTTTTTCCATCATGGACGGCCCAAAGAATGTCATGCAGCTGCGTCTCTGGCCCGCCCAGGACGAAAAGCCCATTTTCTGTCATGATTTTTGTCATAGAAGTAGGACCCCACCACATCTATGATGATATCGGTTTTTGTCACAATTATCGTCATAGAAGTGTCATAAGTATGACAGAAAAGATTTGTGTTCGGCCCCAAATGTCACGGATGTGTCTTTTTTTTGTAGTGGTGAGGATGGAATGGATCCCATCCGGTCTCTCCCCTCGTCCATGGTGGTGGCCAGGCCCTATTTATAGTGACCTTGGTCCTCTTCCCAAATGAATGCGGGAAGGGATCCCACAACAGCCAAATTCAAAGGAAGACAACTAGTACACGCTATCTTGACAAAAGTAGTCTTCGCCTACAAAGCCTCTGGCAATGAAGCCGTGGTGGGCTCGGCGATGACCTTCGTCCTGCCGTCCTGGCGGTCTTGGTCTTGTTGCATGGGAATGGAAACCTTTGGCCGATTCCTCGGGACTACGCGCCTGTGCTTGCCTCCTTAGCGCCAAAGAGGAAACTGTCGCCCTGCGCTCACTGGCGCCCGCCTGGCCTTGGTTTTCATGGCTCATGTCATCCGAGCCTCGCGAGGTGAAACTTCCATAGGAATCTCCGCTCCTCAGGAGCCAGCCTGAGGAGGCCGCTCCTTAGGAGCCAGCCTGAGGAGGTCGCTCCTCGTGGAGGTCTTGGTGTCGTCCGCCTCGCGAGGCTTGGCCCCTCGCGAGGGTCTTGAGTTGTCGATGCTGAAGCTGGGCCATACCAGGCCACTAATGGAGCCACACCGTGGGCCGTAGTCAGGCAAGTCTGGGTACCCCCGTTCCCAGAACACTGACGGTAGCCCCCGGGCCCAAGGCGCACGCGGACTTGGCTTCGAGGCGAAGCCAAGGGGCAAGTGCGGAGCACCGCGGGCCCTAACCGCCCGTGTCCTTGGTCGACGCATGGCGATTGATGGGGCGTGGGCGTCTCCACTTCCCCACGCCACCTCGGCAACCGTTCGACTTGATGAGTCCCTGCTGCATGCATAGAAAAACCATCATTGCATGAGATCATGGAGGCCGGCGGTTGGCCTTCCTCCGGCTATAAATGAGGGGAGGGGCGGATCCCCCCTCGCTCATCACCATCTTCTCACCGCCAGCTCCTTTTTCTTCTTCTTTGTCCTGCTGCCTTGCTGAAACGCTCATGGCGTCGACGAGGAAGTTCTCCGCCGCAGAGAAGGGGAAGGCCCCCAAGGAAGGACCAAGGTCGCCGCCGCCCAAGAGGGGCCATGGACGCCCCCGCAAGTACACTATGACCCTGGCGGTTGCCCCTAGGGGCGCAGGAGCACTCCTCCAAGAGCTGGAGCTGCCTCCGGCGGTCATGGCGGTGCTTCTTCTTGCGGAGGGAGACACCGAGGGCGAGGCAGCTCCTGCGGCGGGGAAAGGCGCGCCTTGGTAGAACGGCCTCCTCGGCCGCGCTTCCATTCCTTGGATGCGTTCCAGGAGTTTGTCGTGTGGTTGGAGAGGCCCGTCGCACCTAGCTCCAGCTTCCGCGCTTCTTCGCCGGCGAGATGCCGGCCGCGGGGCTTGACGGCCTCTGGCTATAGGCTAATGGCTGCTGCTACAGGGCCTCATGAGCCGGGGTCAAGGTCACCGCCGCAGGCAACATGGCCTTGACCCGCGGTTGGCAGGCGTTCGCCCGCGCACGAGGCCTAAGCAGAAGGTGCACCCTCCACTTCAATTACGACGGCCTCGCGATCCTCTATGTGAGGGTGTTCAGGGAGGATGGCCACCGTGTGGGGTGCTGCCCCGAGGATGGCAGGAGCGACGATGAGCTTTACCTTGGCGACGACCGCGACAATGACAAGGGAGAGCTTGCCCTTGGAGATGGCTGCGCCTCCCCCAGTGGCGGCGGCTCCTCCTCCAGCGAGAGCACCAGCAACGGCGGCTATGATCAGCCACCCCGCTGCCGGGCTCGGATCGGGGAAGGCCACATGCCATCTCGCCGCTGCGCTCCGGTGAAGCAGGTGGAGGACTCGGACTAAGCGTCGGGCGTTGCCAAAGCCTGGCCTCGGGAGCTGTCGCAGTCATGCGGCCCGCTTTTGTTTATCCTTTCATTTCCGCTGCATTCCAAAAAAGTAGAGGGCCCCGCTGGGGTGTGTAATGAACTATGGAACTTATGCCACTATGCTATGTTTGTTATTCATATATTGTGCCATGATACCCATGTTCAAGGTAGGTGTGATTAGGGTAACTTAGCTCGATATGCTTGCGGTAGTTTCCTACCTTGCAAGGGCGAAGCTCCCTTCCTGGCGACTCAGGAGCCGTCGGGCCTCAAGAGGTGTTGTAGAGCTGCAGAGTTATTAGAAAGCTTGAGGGGGCGTCTCATTCTTCCTAGCGCGAGCCCCCAGGCATGGGTTGGTTGGGGCTGGTACACCGCGTCGCACTGCCTAGAGGCACGGACTTAAGAGGGTGCGCACGCCCACGAGCTCATTCGAGAGCATCTCGCGGGGATAAAAGAAGCCGAGGCTTTGGCGAGGTGTGTTTGTAGTGCGGGCGAACCCAAACACACACACCTGCCTAGCGCCTGCGCACGGGACGTGCGAGGAGGAGCGAGGGACAACTGCCGCTCTTCCAGGGCCAAGACTGAGAGGCGAGCAAAGTAAGAGGAGAAAAATTCCAGTGCGGAGTTAAGTGCAGCCACTAGGACGTGGGAGGGAGCCCCCATGAGGCCCGTGGGCGGCACTCTGGAGACTCCGGGGCATGTACAGCCCCACTCATTATTACGTGAGAGTGTCACGAGCAGAGACCTTCACAGGCACGGGGCCTTGCTTCATGGGTAGAACTTCCAGAGGTGCTGGATGTTCCAGGCGTTCTGGATGGGGATCCTGTTCCGTGTCTCCAGGCACGCGGAGCCAGGCCTAGAGACGTGGGCGATCCTGAATAGGCCCTCCCACATGGGTGAGAGCTTATGCAGCCCCTACCTGGAGAGAACCCGCCTTAGGAAGAGTTCACGCACATCGAGCGTCCTGGAGCGGATGCTGCGGTAGTGGTATCGTCGCAGCGCCTGCTGGTACCTCACGGCTCAGAGCGAGGCTTGGCGGCGGTGTTCCTCCCACAGCACGAGGTACATCCCCCGCGAGGCGTCCTGGCATGCCTCGTCAAACGCCAAGACCCGTGCGGAGCAATGCCTGACCTCGTGAGGGAGAACCGCTTCAGCTCCGTAGACGAGGAAGAATGGAGTTTTGCCTTTCGGTTTGGTCGTGGTGGTGCGGATGGACCACAACACAGACTGGAGCTCATCGAGCCAGCCCCCTGCCGCAGGCCTCGAGCTCCTTGTTGAAGGTTCTTGCCTTGAAGCCTCTCAGGATCTCCGCGGTGGCGCGCTCGGCCTGGCCATTGCTCCTGGGGTGTGTCACCGAGGCGTAGCATATCTGCGTTCCAAGATTAGCACAATATGTTTTGAAAAGGTTGCTAGTGAACCGCGAGCCATTGTCGGTGATGATGCGCTTAGGAACCCCGAACCGGCTCACGAGGCCCTTGATGAACTTGACTACCGAGCCGGCAGGGATGGTGCGGACGACCTCCACCTCCGCCCACTTGGTGAACTTGTCGATGGTGACGTAGAGGTAGCAGTAGCCCCCGGGCGCTCGAGGGAATGGTCCAAGGATGTCCAGCATCCATACCGCGAACGGCCATGAGAGTGGGATGGTCTGGAGACCCTGAGCGGACTGGTGGATCTGCTTGGCATGGAATTGGCAGGCTTCACATGATCTCACCAGCTCGGTGGCATCATTGAGCGTCGTGGGCAAGTAGAATCCACTGTGGAACGCCTTGCCCATGAGGGTGAGCGATGAAGAGTGATGCCCGCAGTCCCCGCCATGTATGTCGGCCAGCAGCTCGTGTCCCTGCTTGATACGTCTCCAACGTATCTATAATTTTTTATTGTTCCATGCTATTATATTACCCCTTTTCGATGTTTATGGGCTTTATTTTACACATTTATATCATTTTTGGGACTAACCTACTAACCGGAGGCCCAACCCATATTGCTGTTTTTTTTCCTATTTCAGTATTTCGAAGAAAAGGAATATCAAATGGAGTCCAAACGGAATGAAACCTTCGGGAGCGTGATTTTTGGAACGAACGTGATCCAGAAGACTTGGAGTGCAAGTCAAGAAGCAGCCGAGGCCTCCACGAGATAGGAGGGCCCCCCCCTATAGGGCGCGCCCCTGTCGTGGGCCCCTCATGACCACCGACGTACTTCTTCCTCCTATATATACCTACGTTCCCCGAAAACATCCGGGGGCACCACGAAACACAATTTCCACCACCGTAACCTTCTGTATCCGTGAGATCCCATCTTGGAGCCTTCGCCGACACTTTGCCGGAGGGGGAATCAACAACGGAGGGCCTCTACATCAACATCCTTGCCCCTCCGATGAGTTGTGAGTAGTTTACCACAGACCTACGGGTCCATAGTTATTAGCTAGATGGCTTCTTCTCTCTTTTTGGATCTCAATACAATGTTCTCCCCTCTCTTGTGGAGATCTATTCGATGTAAACTCTTTTTGTGGTGTGTTTGTCGAGATCCGATGAATTGTGGGTTTATGATCAAGTTTATCTATGAATAATATTTGAATCTTCTCTGAGTTCTTTTATGTATGATTAAGTTATCTTTGCAAGTCTCTTCGAATTATCAATTTGGTTTGGCCTACTAGATTGGTCTTTCTTGCCATGGGAGAAGTGCTTAGCTTAGGGTTCAATCTTGCGGTGTCCTTACCCAAAGGATGTAAAGGGTTGCAAGGCACGTATTGTATTGTTGCCATCGAGGATAACAAGATGGGGTTTATATCATATTGCATGAGTTTATCCCTCTACATCATGTCATCTTGCTTAAAGCGTTACTCTGTTCTTATGAACTTAATACTCTAGATGCATGCTGGATTGCGGTCGATGTGTGGAGTAATAGTAGTAGATGCAGGCAGGAGTTGGTCTACTTGTTATGGACGTGATGCCTATATACAAGATCATGCCTAGATAATCTCATAACTATGCGCTTTTCTATCAATTGCTCGACAATAATTTGTTCACACACCGTAATACTTATGCTATCTTGAGAGAAGCCACTAGTGAAACCTATGGCTCCCGGGTCTATCTCTTATCATATTTGCTCCCAATCTACTTTTATTTGCATCTTTACTTTTCGCATCTATATTATAAAATACCAAAAATATATTTATCTTATCATACTATCTTTATTAGATCTCACTTTACATGAAGTGGCCGTGAAGGGATTGACAACCCCTTTATTGCGTTGGTTGCGAGTTCTCAGTTTGTTTGTGTAGGTGCGTGGGACTTTTGAGGAGCCTCCTACTGGATTGATACCTTGGTTCTAAAAAATGAGGGAAATACTTACGCTACACTTGCTGCATCACCCTCTCCTCTTCAAGGAAAACCAACGCAAGCTCAAGACGTAGCAAGAAGGAATCCTGGCGCCGTTGCCGGGAAGGTCTTCGCTCAAGTCAAGATATACCAAGTACCCATCACAAACCCATCTCCCTCGCATTTTCATTATTTGCCATTTGCCTCTCGTTTTCCTCTCCCCCACTTCACCCTTGCCGTTTTATTCGCCCTCTCTTTCCCAATCTCCTCTTCTCTTTTTCGCTCGCTTTTTGCTGCTATGTCTGAAATTGGGGAGATTATCGTCGATATGGACAATAATGAAAACACAGAAAATCCCGATGCTCCGGCCGATGAACCCCCTATCTTGCATACTAAAAAGTTTCGAATCGGTAGTGGTAACATCATTGGCAAAGGTGTTATTCAAGATTTCTTTACTTGTGCGGGTGCTTTACCTTCCATGGGTTGTTCTATTCTTCATAGAACTAGTAGTCTTGTGGATGCTATCGCTATGCTTGTAGTTGAACTTGAAAGACAATTTATGCATATGCATCCTTGCATACAAAGAACTTTCCTACAATTCTCTAATGTTGAACATTCTTCTGTTAAGCGTGCTGTTACTATCTTTTTGGCTCATGAGTTTAGATTTATCATAAGAGAGGCCAAAGAAATCTTTGCGCACTATAGGGTGGGCGCCGGTCGTCCTCCCATAGAAGCCATCCTCTATGATCAAGAGGAAATTAGACGTTTTCAATCTTCGGACTATGTCGCTTTTAATGAAAACCTTAGAAAAAAGGTTCCTACTAATATCTTGGTTGATTGCATTAGTGAGCTTAATAATGATTTTGCCCTTCGAAACAATGAGCTAGGATACTCTCTTGAGTATAGGCTCACAAGATTCTGCCAAAAGAATGCTTTTAGTGATGAAATAGTTGTGCACTATGAAGGGCCAAAGGAGGAACCCGTTCCTCCTGTGATTGATCTTGGGGACCTTTGTCCCACTAAATTTAGCCATTTTGATTACTTTTGCTTGCCTCAAAGGAAACTTGCTGCCGAACGTAGAGAATATGAGATGAGCTTTCAAGATCTATCTTCGCTTTTATGCCTAGCTAGGGGCGTTAAACGATAGCGCTAGTTGGGAGACAACCCAATTTTCTTTATGTTTTTTGTTTTTGTTTATGTTTAGGAATAAATAATCCATCTACCTTCTGTTTAGATGTGGTTTTTATGTTTTAATTAGTGTTTGTGCCAAGTTAAACCTATATGATCTTCTTGGATGATAGTTATTTGATCTTGCTGTAATTTCCAGAAACTTTCGGTTCACGAAAACAATTGTTAAAAATCACCAGAACGTGATAAAATAGTGATTCCAATTTCTTCAGATCAATAAACAAATTTCCTAGGTCTTCCTATTTTGGCTGAATTTTTTAGTTCCAGAAGTTTGCGTTAGTTACAGATTACTACAGACTGTTCTGTTTTTGACAGATTCTGTTTTTCGTGTGTTGTTTGCTTATTTTGATGAATCTATGGCCAATAAAATAGTGTATAATCCATAGAGAATTTGGAATACAGTAGGTTTAACACAAATTAAATAAAGAATGAGTTCATTGCAGTACCTTATGTGGTGGTTTTGTTTTCTTTCACTAACGGAGCTTATAAGATTTCTTGTTGAGTTTTGTGTTGTGAAGTTTTCATGTTTTGGGTAAAGCTTTTATGGACTATGGAATAAAGGGTGGCAAGAGCCTAAGCTTGTGGATGCCCATAGCACCCAAAGATATTCAATTATATCCATAATCCTAAGCTTGGTGTTGCCCAGGGAAGTCATCCCCTATTTCGCCTTCTTTCATTGGTTAATTTACTTGGGGCTTTATTTTTATTCACCACATGATAAGTGTTTTGCTTGGAGCGTCGTGTATTATATTAGTCTTTGCTTTTTATTTTACCACAATCATCCTTGCTGTACGCACCTTTTGGGAGAAGCCTATTTGATTAGAATTTGCTAGAATACTCTATGTGCTTCGCTTATATCTTTTGAGCTTGATAGTTTTTGCTATAGTACTTCACTTATATCTTTTAGAGCACGGTGGTGTCTTAATTTTGAAGAAATTTCTAGTCTCTCATGCTTCACTTATATTATTTTGAGAGTCTTTAGAACAGCATGGTATTTGCTATTATCATTAAGTTGGTCCTAGAATGGTAGGCATCCAAGTTGGGTATAATAAAAACTATCATAGGAAGTGAATTGGATGCTATGATCAACTTGATACTTGATAATTGTTTTGAGATATGGAGGTAGTGATATTAAAGTCATGCTAGTTGGGTGATTATGAATTTAAAGAATGCTTGTGTTGAAGTTAGCAAGTCCCGTAGCATGCACGTATGGTTAAAGTTGTGTAACAAATTTGAAACATGAAGTATACCTGGCTTGTGCATCCTTATGAGTGGCGGTCGGGGATGAGCAATGGTCTTTTCCTACCAATATACCCCCCTAGGAGCATGCGCGTAGTACTTGATTTTTGATGACTTCTAAATTTTTGCAATAAGTGTATGAGTTCTTTTGACTAATGTTGAGTCCATGGATTATACGCACTTTTACCTTTCCGCCTTTGCTAGCCTCTTCGGTACCGTGCATTGCCCTTTCTCACCTTGAGAGTTGGTGCAAACTTCACCGGTGCATCCAAACCCCGTGATATGATACGCTCTATCACACATAAACCTCCCTATATCTTCCTCAAAACAGCCACCATACCTACCTATTATGGCATTTCCATAGCCATTCCGAGATATATTGCCATGCAACTTTCCACCATTCCGTTCATCATCATGACATACTTTACTTTTGTCATATTGCCATTGCATGATCATGTAGTTGACATCGTATTAGTGGCAAAGCCACCATGCATTATTTTTCATACATGTCACTCTTGATTCATTGCATATCCCGGTACACCGCCGGAGGCATTCATATAGTGTCATATTTTGTTCTAAGTATCAAGTTGTAATTGTTGAGTTGTAAGAAAGTAAAAGTGTGATGATCATCATTTTTAGAGCATTGTCCCAAGTGAGGAAAGGATGATGGAGACCATGATTCCCCCACAAGTCGGGATGAGACTCCGGACGAAAAAAGAAAGAAAAAAAGAGGCCATAAAAAAAAAGAGAAAAGGCCCAAATAAAAAAATGAGAGAAAAAGAGAGAAGGGACAATGCTACTATCCTCTTACCACACTTGTGCTTCAAAGTAGCACCTTGTTCTTCATGTAGTGAGTCTCATATATTGTGCTTCAAAATAGCACCATGTTTTTCATATAGTGAGTCTCATAAGTTGTCTTTTTCATACTAGTGGGAATTTTTCATTATAGAACTTGGCTTGTATATTCCTACGATGGGCTTCCTCAATTGCGCTAGGTCTTCGTGAGCAAGCAAGTTGGATGCACACCCACTAGTTTTCTTTTGTTGAGCATTCATTTATAGCTCTAGTGCATCCGTTGCATGGCAATCCCTACTCCTCATGTTGACATCAATTGATGGGCATCTCCATAGCCCGTTGATTATCCTCGTCAATGTGAGACTTTCTCCTTTTTGTCTTCTCCACACAATCCCCATCATCATATTATATTCCACCCATAGTGCTATATCCATGGCTCACACTCATGTATTGCGTGAAGTTTGAAAATGTTTGAGATTATTTATGTATGAAACAATTGCTTGGCTTGTCATCGTGGGTATAGAAGTTGGGAACATCTTTGTGTGACAAAAATGAAGCATAGCCTAACTATATGATTTTGTAGGGATGAACTTTCTTTTGCCATGCTATTTTGAGAAGACATGATTACTTTGATTAGTATGCTTGAAGTATTACTATTTCTTTAATCAATATGAACTTTTATTTTGTATTCATTTGGATCTGAACATTCATGCCACAATAAAGAAAATTACATTATGAATTATGCTAGGTAGCATTCCACATCAAAAATTCTTTTTTATCATTTACCTACTCGAGGACGAACAAGAATTAAGCTTGGGTATGCTTGATACGTTTCCAACGTATCTATAATTTTTTATAGTTCCATGCTATTATATTACCCATTTTGGATGTTTATGGGCTTCATTTTACACATTTATATCATTTTTGGGACTAACCTACTAACCGGAGGCCCAGCCCATATTGCTGTTTTTTGCCTATTTCAGTATTTCGAAGAAAAGGAATATCAAACGGAGTCCAAACAGAATGAAACCTTCGGGAGCGTGATTTTTGGAAGGAACGTGATCCAGAGGACTTGGAGTGCAAGTCAAGAAGCAACCGAGGCCTCCACGAGATAGGAGGGCGCCCCCCCTATAGGGCATACCCCCTGTCTCGTGGGCCCCTCGGGCGGCCACCGACGTACTTCTTCCTCGTATATATACCTACGTACCCTGAAAACATCCGGGGGCACCACGAAACACAATTTCCACCACCGTAACCTTCTGTATCCGCGAGATCCCATCTTGGAGCCTTCGCCGGCACTTTGCCGGAGGGGGAATCAACAACGGAGGGCCTCTACATCAACATCCTTGCCCCTCCGATGAGTTGTGAGTGGTTTACCAAAGACCTACGGGTCCATAGTTATTAGCTAGATGGCTTCCTCTCTCTTTTTGGATCTCAATACAATATTCTCCCCCTCTCTTGTGGAGATCTATTCGATGCAAACTCTTTTTGCGGTGTGTTTGTCGAGATCCGATGAATTGTGGGTTTATGATCAAGTTTATCTATGAATAATATTTGAATCTTCTCTGAATTCTTTTATGTATGATTAAGTTATCTTTGCAAGTCTCTTCGAATTATCAATTTGGTTTGGCCTACTAGATTGGTCTTTCTTGCCATGGGAGAAGTGCTTAGCTTTGGGTTCAATCTTGCGGTGTCCTTACCAAGTGACAGAAAGGGTTGTAAGGCACGTATTGTATTGTTGCCATCGAGGATGACAAGATGGGGTTTATATCATATTGCATGAGTTTATCCCTCTACATCATGTCATCTTGCTTAAAGCGTTACTCTGTTCTTATGAACTTAATACTCTAGATGCATGCTGGATAGCGGTCGATGTGTGGAGTAATAGTAGTAGATGCAAAGGTGAGTCACCTACTTGTTATGGACGTGATGCCTATATGCATGATCATGCCCAGATAATCTCATAACTATGCGCTTTTCTATCAATTGCTCGACAGTAATTTGTTCACCCACCGTAATACTTATGCTATCTTCAGAGAAGCCACTAGTGATACGTATGGCCCCTAGGTCTATCTCTTATCATATTTGCTCCCAATCTACTTTTATTTGCATCTTTACTTTTCGCATCTATATTATAAAATACCAAAAATATATTTATCTTATAATACTATATTTATTAGATCTCACTTTTGCAAGTGGCCGTGAAGGGATTGACAACCCCTTTATTGTGTTGGTTGCGTAGTTCTCGCTTGTTTGTTTGTGTAGGTGCGTGGGACTTTTGAGGAGCCTCCTACTGGATTGATACCTTGGTTCTCAAAATTGAGGGAAATACTTACGCTACACTTGCTGCATCACCCTCTCCTCTTTGAGGAAAACCAACGCAAGCTCAAGACGTAGCACTGCTCCCTGGAGATACACCGCAGAGAGACGTCGTTTGGCCGCTTTCGGTAGAGCCCACTGTCCTGATTGTAGTAGGCAATGGCCTAGCGAGCCACGTGCTCTGCGTCTTCCGCCTTCTCCAGCAGGGTCCTCTAGAGCAGGTACGCCTTGAACTCCATGGTCCAGCACCCCTCCTGAGGCTCGAGCGCGAGGAGCAGACAGGCTCCCGAGGTTGGACCACAAGCATGGGCGCCCGAGAGGGGTGTTGTCGGATTTCAGGTTCTGGAAAAACACTTGAGGTTCGAACACTGGGGTGCGCACGAAGATCTCTCCCTCCCCCTAGCTCGCTCTCGCAGTGATGGCCGAGCCTAGCGCGTCGAACCCAAAGAACAAAGGGACACAAGATTTATGCTGGTTCGGGCCACCGACGTGGTGTAATACCCTACTCCAGTGTGGTGTGGTGAATTGCCTCTTGGGTTGAGGATGAACAGTTACAAGGAAGAACAGCCTCCTGAGGAGAGGTGTTCTTGTGCTCGGTGGGCTGGTGTGGTGTCTCTCCAGCCGATCCCCATCCCCCTCTATGGTGGTGGCTAGTCCTATTTATAGAGGCCTTGGTCCTCTTCCCAAGTATTGAGAGGGAAGGGATGCCACAATTGCCAAATTCAAAGGGAGACAACTAGTACAAGTTATCCTGACTAAAGGTGGTCTTCGCCTGCCAAAGGCTCTCGTGGTGACGCCGTCTTGGGCTCCACGGTGACCTCCGTCCTGCCGTCCTGCTGGTCCTGGTCTCATTGCACTGATATGGAAACCTTTGCCTGATGCCTCGGGACTCCTCGCCTGCGCCTGCCTCTTTAGCACCAAAGAGGAAACGAGGACACTGCGCGCGCTGGCGCCTGCCCGGCCTTGGTCGTCATGGCTTGCGTCACAGGAACCTCGCGAGGTGCCCCTTGCCTTGATCTCTCCGCCCCTCGCGAGCCAGCCTAGTGAGGCCGCCCCCAAGGAGGTCTTGCGTTGTCCGCCTCATGAGGCTTGGCCCCTTGCGAGGGTCTTGAGTGTTTGCTGGTGAAGATGGGTCATACGGGGCCGTTGGTGGAGCCATGCCGTGGGCATGACGAGCAAGTCTGGGGACCCCTGCCCTGTATAGGCCGACAAGAGCCCCGGCCCAAGGCGCGCTCGGACTTGGCTTCAAGGCGAAGCCAAAGGGCAAGTGCGAAGCGCCGCAGGCCCCAATAGTCTGCGGCCTCGCTTGACGCGTGGAAATCGATTGGACATGGGCGTCTCCGCTTCCCCACGCTGCCTCGACATTTGCCCGACTTGACGAGTCCCAGCTGCATGCAGAGAAAATTCATCATTACATGTGATCGTGGGGATCGACGATTGGCCTTCTCTTGCTATAAATGAGGAGGGGGCAGAGCCCCCGTCGCTCATCTCTTCCTACTCCGCTCGCTTCTTCTCCCTTGCTTCATTGCTAGTAGCGATTCCCATGGCGCTGATACGGAGGTTCTCGGCGGCAGAGAAGGGGAAAACCCCCCGCGACAAGCCCAGGCCACTTCCTCCGAAGAAGAGGCCGACCCACCACCGCGATGTAGTTGTGAGGCCGGAGGTGTCGAGGCGTTGGTGCGAGCGGCCTCCTCCCGGGTACCCGCTGCCTCTGTACGCCCAAGCTGAGGGCTCCGGAGGCATAGGCGGCGAGTGCTGCTGTCCGTGCCGTGGCCGTGGTCGCCGTGCCGCGGTGACGCATGCCGTGGCCGTTGGTGCGAGTGCTGTTGTCCTCGCGTGAACTCATGATGTGGGCGGCGATGCCTCCGCGCACTTGGTTTCACTTCCCGTAGTTCTTCTCCGTCGAGATGCCGCCGAGGGGCCCCCTCAAGCTTTGGTTGTAGCACGCCGACTGTGATGCCCCGGCGACTAGAGCGGAGGTTGAAGCTGTCTCCCCAGGCAAGATCTTCATGACCCACGGCTGGGGCGAGGTTGCTCGGGTTTGCCGTGTGGAAGGCGCCCTCGCCATCAACTTTGAGTACGACGGCGCCTCCACCATGTTCTTCAAGGTCTTCAACAAGGAAGGCCGCCGCCTGGAGTGCTACCCAGGAGGGGCTCGTCGAGACGGTGCAGCGACCAACGCCGAGCCTGCCGCTGGCTTTGCCAGCAGCCCCTCTGGCAGTAGCGGTGGCGGTTGGGAGTCCAGCGACTTTCCTGAGCCCTACGAGACTCCGGAGACGAGCGACGACAGCTACGTGCCCCCGAGCTCTCGCCGGCCCAGGAGCAAAGCCGGAGCATCCGGCCACCGCCATCGCCGATCTGGATGGGTTCGGCGCCAGCCTCCCTTGGCCTGCTGTTGATGGTGGCGCCGGCTGTGCTGGCGCCTTTAGATAGGGCTCCTAGAAACTTCCTTATTTTGTTCCCTGCGAGGAATCGAGATGGACCCCGCGGGGGCGTGTAAAGGGTCTGTAATGTCTTTTGTTGATACTATCCTTATTATGCAAATTTGCGAACGCATGTCTTGTTCCGGCTCGTTCTCCCCTTTCCAACCCCGTGGCAGCTTGGCGCTGTACGCTGACAGGTCTCAGTCCCCAGGCAGGCTGCAGACGTCGCTGGTATGCCAGGTCGCGATGCCGTGGTCAAGGCCAGGAGGTGAGCGGCCCGAGGTCCAGTAAGAGCTCCTGAGGCGCGATGCTCAAGAGGTCCCCTTTAGCGCGCAAGCAGCTACCAAGAGATAGGGAAGGGAGGCGACCTTGCCGTAACAAGGCTGCAACAAGTAAGAGTCCTATGCCGCAGTGCTTGATCGACCCGGCATGAAACTTATCTTGGCAGTTGAGAGTCGGTTCCTTGTGCCGTGCCAGACTCGGTTCCTAGTGCAGCTAGGTTGGGCCCATGCGGGTCTCCTCCTGTAGGATCGAAAGTATGTCTAGAGGGGGGGGGGGTGATTAGACTACTTGACCAAATAAAAATCTAGCCTTTTCCCAATTTTAGTTCTTGGCAGATTTTAGCAACTTAGAACAAGTCAAGCAATCTTAACACAGTTCAAGCAAGCATGCGAAGAGTATATGAGCAGCGGAAAGTAAAGCATGCAACTTGCAAGAATGTAAAGGGAAGGGTTTGGAGGATTCAAGCGCAATTGGAGACACAGATGTTTTTGTCGTGGTTCCGATAGGTGGTGCTATCGCACATCCACGTTGATGGACACTTCAACCCACGAAGGGTAACGGTTGCGCGAGTCCACGGAGTGCTCCACCCACGAAGGGTCCACGAAGAAGCAACCTTGTCTATCCCACCATGGCCGTCGCCCACGAACGACTTGCCTCACTAGCGGTAGATCTTCACGAAGTAGGCGATCTCCTTGCCCTTACAAACTCCTTGGTTCAACTCCACAATCTTGTCGGAGGCTCCCAAGTGACACCTAGCCAATCTAGGAGACACCACTCTCCAAGAAGTAACAAATGGTGTGTTGATGATGAACTCCTTGCTCTTGTGCTTCAAATGATAGTCTCCCCAACACTCAATTCTCTCTCACATGATTTGGATTTGGTGGAAAGAAGATATGAGTGGAAAGCAACTTGGGGAAGGCTAGAGATCAAGATTCATATGGTAGGAATGGAATATCATGGTCTCAACACAAGTGTAGGGGGTTCTCTCTCAGAAAAAGTAGGTTGGAAGTGTAGGTTCGTTCTGACGGCTCTCTCCAAGAGTGAAGAGGAGGTGGAGGGGTATTTATAGCCTCCACAGAAAATCTAACCGTTACACACAACTTGCCAAACTCGATGGGACCGAATTGGTAAACTCGGTCGGACCGATTCAGCAAATCTAGGGACCGTTAGGATTTTCGGTCGGACCGACATGCAACTGCGTAGGACCGATATGGTTAGGGTTAGGGCGTAACGTGATCTCGGTGAGACCAATTACACAAACTCAGTGAGACCGATTTTGGTAATAAGCTAACCAGAGAGTTGGTCAGGTAAACTCGGTGGGACCGATTCGCTCATTTTGGTGAGACCAAAATGTTACAAAAGGGAAACAGAGAGTTTACATTGCAATCTCGGTGGGACCGATCGCTCATCTCGGTGGGACCGAAATGTTACAAAGGGAAACAGAGAGATTACAACCCCATCTCGGTGAGACCGAGATCCCTATCGGTGAGACCGATTTGCCTAGGGTTTGTGGCAGTGGCTATGACATCTGAACTCGGTGGCGCCGGATAGAAAGAATCGATGGGGCCGAGTTTGACTTTTTGTTTAGGTCATATGTGGATGTGAGAATGTAGTTGAGGGTTTTGGAGCATATCACTAAGCACTTTGAGCAAGAGTCTCATTAAGCAACACCTCATCCCTCCTTGATAGTATTGGCTTTTCCTATAGACTCAATGTGATCTTGGATCACTAAAATAGAAAATGTAGAGTCTTGAACTTTTGAGCTTGAGCCAATCCTTTTGTCTTTAGTATTTTGAGGGGTCCACTTTTCTTATCATTGCCATGCCAATCGTTGAGCTTTCCTGAAAAATTAGTCTTGAAATAGCATTAGCTCAATGAACTATATGTTGTTAGGAATTACCAAAACCACCTAGGGATAGTTGCGCTTTCAATCTCCCCCTTTTTGGTAATTGATGACAACATATAGATCAAAGCTTAGACAAATGATAATAAGAGTGAAAAACATTGTCGCTTTGAGAAGTATGTGAAAAGCAAGAGCTCCTCCTAAATTTGTGCATAGTTTAAGATTTGCTTTGGACTGCAAATGCATAAAGAGTTAGGATCATGGGTTACTCTTCCATGTCACATACATCTTGGTGGAGCGCTCAAAATGATAATAATTAAAATACATGCACTCATCACCAAGCAAAGTGAGTGATCATATGGAATATAAAAGGATAATGTCATCCAACAAGCATAAAGGTAGTATATGATCAAACACATGATCATCCAAGTATCACACACACAAGCATAAAGTATTTCACGTGAGGCCTTTTCTGTTGTGCTTATCAACTCCAAACTAAAACAAATCTCCGTACAAGACTCAGGACGCTGCCTTTTATATCCTAGACACCAGCCAGCCGTAAGGGCCTAAACTACTAACTGTCTCAAACTAATACGGAGATCCCCTCCTTTTACATCTCGGAGAGAAAGAAAAAAAAACAAGATAACTAACACAACCTGTACGTGGACCCTATTCCGAAGTAGTATTCTTTAATTAGAAAGCTACTTAATCAACCGGCCACGCTAATCACACATGACTAATATAAGAACTACTTATTTGCTTGCATGCTTGAAACTACTTCACCGGACATGAAATACTACCAATATTAGTGCACTTTTGAGGGGTTCTGAAGTTTGGCTTCACTCTGTCCTTCTTCGGATCCACCGACGAAACCTCAAAGAAGAGAGAGCCAAGCTATAGCACACTCGGAAGATCAGAATCTGAAGCCTCTGGTATACTTGCGTCAAAACAAATGGTTGTGCTTGTCTTTTGTTCAACACTTGGAGTCACCCCAAGTAAACCTACGGCATTGGTGCACACATCATCCTCCCCCTCTTGAAGCGAAGCCGTCCTCGGCTTCGAAACAACCTTTTCGATCTTTTGTTGTAGAGAAACATTAGCATCTACATTGATGGCATTGGCAAACATTGGGCTCACCACATTCCGTTTTCCATTATTCCAAAATGAATAAGTGTTAGACCTTCCATCATGTGTGGCTCCATGATCATATTGCCATGGTCTTCCTAACAATATATGGCACGCATCCGTTGGCAAAACATCACATATCGCCATATCAGTATAATCGCAAACAGAAAAATTCACACGGACCTTATGTGTAACCTTCATCTTCCCTGTATGATACATCCACTCGACATGGTGTGGCTGAGGGTGCTTCCATGTAGGTAACCCCAAAGCTTCCACCAATTCCTTGTCAATCGCTGCTGGTGTAGCTTCCTCCATCTATAATTAACTTACAATTGGTGTTGTTGATTTTGCATTGAGTTTGAAAAATATTCCAGCGCTGCCCCTTATCCTCAATGCGATCCTCTTGAACCCGCTGCACCATCAAAGACGGATATGATTCAGCAGCTTCAAAACTCGCAAACACCTCTTCTGTTTCTTCAGTTTTTTCACTAGAAGTGTCAAAAACTGCCTCTTCGTCACTAGCAGACGCATATCCATCTCTTGTGAGCAACACTCTTTTCTCATTAGGACATTCACGCCTCATATGCCCTCTTCCTCCACACTTGAAACAGTCTATGTTACTGGTACGTGAGGTGGACTATGCACTAAAATCAAACTTCGACAGTCCTGATTTTGAAGCATCCTTTTGCACGGAACCATGGGAGTGATTTGACACGGTTGTCCTAGAGCTAGGACCTACATCCTCACTCTTATGCTGTGAGCGCCACCATGTGTTCAAAGTGGTACTAGGAACTGTGCTAACTTGGCGTCGCTTAATCTGCTGTTCTGCACGCACAACTTGGTGCACAAGATCTTGTATGATGTAGTAGACCACCATCTCAACATGATCCTGCACCTCAATATTTAGTCCATTAAAGAAACGTGCCATGGTTGCCTCCGGATCCTCCGTTGTCCTTGTACGTATCATAAGCAACTCCATCTCCTTGTAATATTCATCAACACTCATATTGCCTTGAGAGAGCCGTTTCAACTTGTTATACATATCTCTTTTATAGTGCTCGGGAACAAAACGCCGCCTCATGAATTCTTTCATACCTCTCCAAGTCGTCGGGCTATGTCTTGAACGACAAATTTGACTCCACCAAATTAGTGCGTAACCGGTGAACTCAATTCAAGCAAGTTGAACTTTCTTCTCCTCGCTATAATGATGGGCGTCAAAAATTTGATCAACACGCATCTCCCACTCCAAATAGCCTTCTAGTTCGCACTTGCCGGAGAACGAAGGGACTGAAATTTTTATGCTCCCAATTCCATCATCCAAAGGAACACGCACAGCTTGACCCACACGGTCCGCTCCACCACGAGCGGAAGTTTCATGACGGGGCTCATAGTGTCGTGGTCGTGGTGCGTACCCCGCCTCATGGTCAACTCCGTCATCGACGCCATCATCTCCAGCATGTGGTTGTGCCACCAAACGGTGATCATGCACGCCGACATGTCCATCACGAGCCGGTGGTGCATAATGCAGTGGAGCAGCCGGAGCAGCCTGTGGTGGTGCAGAATTAGTCGTCGGCGTATTGGTGGTGTCCGCCAAAGCGTCGAACCGCGCGATCAGAACATCAATCCTTTGGCCAAGCTTCACCTCGAGCGCGTCATGGCATTGCTTGACGTAGTTGCACGTGTGGTCAAAACCATCCTGAATATTTTGAGGAATATCATCCGCGTACACTGGACGCACAACTTCCTTAGAATCAGCAGCAACCTCATCAACCTTGTTGACCAAAGTTGACGTCTTAATCAACACAACAGCGTGAACAACCTTAGCTCTGAATACCACTTGATATGACTCGACTAAACGACGAGTCGCTGGTTGGTACGATCTTCCACGGTACTTGCGAGATAACAATGAACGACGGCAGCAAAAGTCGCAGAAGAAATAGACGTAGAAGAAAAGAAACCTTCGGATCAAACGGATAAGATAAGAAACCAAAGGAGAAGACTTGCAGCAAAACTGATATGAGATCAGACACGAGCATAGCAGCAACGAATCCCTAGGATTTGCAAGAACACTTCCTTGGTGCCTCCTGACGTGAGGCCTTTTCTGTTGTGTTTATCAACTCCAAACTAAAACAAATCTCCGTACAAGACTCAGGACGCTGCCTTTTATATCCTAGACACCAACCAGCCGTAAGGGCCTTAACTACTAACTATCTCAAACTAATACGGAGATCCCCTCCTTTTACATCTCGGAGAGAAAGAAAAAAAACAAGCTAACTAACACAACCTATACGTGGACCCTATTCTGAAGTAGTATTCTTTAATTAGAAAGCTACTTAATCAACTGGCCACGCTGACCACACATGACTAATAAAAGAACTAATTATTTTCTTGCATGCTTGAAACTACGTCACCGGACATGAAATACTACCAATATTAGTGCACTTTTGAGGGGTTCTGAAGTTTGGCTTCACCGTGTCCTTCTTCGGCTCCACCGACGAAACCTCAAAGAAGAGAGAGCCAAGTCAGTACGCAGTCGGAAGATTAGAATCAAGCCTCCGTATACTTAAGGCCAAAACAAATGGTTGTGCTTGTCTTTTGTTCAACACTTGGAGCCGCCCCAAGTAAACCTACGGCATTGGTGCACACATCACGGAATAAACAAGGTACTGGTTTTGAACGACAGTTCAATGCCAATGGAGTTGAGTGGGAAGAAGACTAATACCCCAAGACGAAGTTTATTCCTCAACAAGAGAAGTATGATCCTACTTATTTCAATTGGACACAAGCTAAAGATGATCTTCCACCACAAGACCACAAGGAAAAAGGCAAGGACAAGCTTCAAGAGGAAATTGATGCATTTGAAGAAGCTCCTAAGGCCTTGGTCAAGTGGGTTCCCAAGACTACATCAAGTTCCACTTCATCAAAACTACAACTCCGAGGATTCCCATCAAGAGGGTGTGGATCCCGAAGAAGAAGAACTAGAGAGTTCTTGAGGGTGACTCCGCCAACATACTTCACTCCTATCATTTTGGCAAGAACAAGTGCAATCAACCTCCACATCTTGCACTAGTTCAAGGAGTCACAAACCCTCTTATTGGTAAGGCAAGGGACAAGGTAACCAAATGATTTCATAGAGATCATCTTGTGTATGCATCACCCTATGTCTATGGATATTCCTTGTTTGTTCCTTGTGGGACTAACCAGTGTAGGTATTGAAAGTATAACTCACTCCAAAGGATTGCTCCAAATGATCTACATCAACATTGAGCATCCACATCTTCAACACCTACATGAAGTCATCATCGACAAAACCCAAGGTTGGTTCATCCCTCTTAGGGGGGATCTCACATCTAGCGGGAGCTTTACTCTAAGAATTGAGCTAAAGCAACTCTAATGGTGTGAACACAACAACGCTTTATGTAAAAGTGGTAACCCCACTTGTGCTTAAACGATGAGTATGACCTATGATCAAATGTTCTCATTTGACTCCTATGTCAATATACTCATATATAGATGACCTAGTCATCGCCAATTTCTTGATAGATGCTAGAATTGGTTGTGCATGCCTTGCCAAATATTTCATTTGCCATTTTATTGTGTGACCATGTTGGTTGCATAATTTACTCATTCAAGGACATCCACTTGTTGTTTTGATTGATTGGTTTATTTTTCTCTTGCCAAGTGGATGGACAAGAATGCCTAAGAACCTTCTCTAGGTATCTATGCTCTTCTCGTCTCAAACTCTATTCATGATGCATCACAAAGTTTGATCAAGTCAGATTTGAACCACTCTGTGTGAGGAGCACTCGGAGTTCCCCGATTCATCATAGACTTAAACTTCCAAAACTTCTTTGTGCGTTTCGGTCTGACCGATTCATCCATTTCGGTCATACCGAGATCACTAAGTCAATCTAGGTTTTCAATCTCGGTGCAACCGATTTGAACTCTTCGGTCACACCGAGTTGTTCCACTCGGTCACACCGATAGGGTCAGGCTATGTATACCCACGGGCCAAAATTTGGAAAACTTTTCGAACCTCTTCGCCCGCGCTCAGCCTGCTCTGCCTCCGTGGGTCTCCGGATCGTCCTCCTCATCGCCAGTCGCCTCCAGTCGCTGGTCTCCGCCGCCGTCAACGGGATCGTCTCCGCCGTTGCCGCCGTAGCAAGTCCATCGCCGATCTAGGGTATGGACTTGATCCTTGTGCTGATCTCACTCCAATTCCCCAGGACATTGTTTTGCCATGAATCTTGCCACGATTGAGATCACTCTATCCAATGAAAACACTCTATAGTTTAGTTGTGGATTGAGAATTTAGGGTTAGGTTTCCGCCGAAACCATCTCGGACCGACCGAGTTGTTGAAATCGGTTCCACCGATTTGGCTCAGGCCATTGCACATGTGATTCTCGGTCTGACTGAGAATTGCAAATCGGTGTGACCGAGTTCAAGTCTTTGTGAAACCCTAGCAGTCTCGGTGGCACCGAACTGTGAATCGGTCTGACCGAGTTCACTAGTTTAGGTTCCAACAGCTGCTTCGGTATCACCGAGATTTCAAATCGGTAGATCTAATGCTTTCTGTGGAAAACTAAAACTCGGTTTTTGATTCATTCTTTTGAAAAAAACTCTGCACTTTGTGATGCTCATCCACTCTACCTCATCTATAATCTATTCACAGGGTCAGCTGTTAGTGTTTGCATCATGTCAAATCAGAGTGACAGTCAGAACAAGTCTGAGGAGCAGGTTCACATGAGTGAGGGCACTAGTCCCTGTAGCAGCTCAGATGATGGAAGCAGGAGCACACCCAGCAACTTGCCAAAGGCTGCCACAAGGGCCAGCAAGAAAAGAACCTCAGATTCAGAGGATGAGGACTATGTGGCTGAGGAGGAAGAAGCCACCTCAAAGAAGAAAGTGCTCAAGAAGGAATATGGCATACCGTCAGAATTAAGCTGGTCTGAAGACCAGGAGGCCAGCAGGAAGACAGCCAATGTCTAAGCCAAGGAAAGTTGCCACAGGTGAGAAAATGGTGTTCACTCTTGAACCCAAGGAAGCTGGAGATGGCAAGAAGAGGAAAGAGTGGGTCAAGAAGACCACTGCCAGAGTTCTAGGGAAGCCCTCAATGATGAGAGACTCTGAAGAGGAAGAGGAAGAGGTTGTGTAACATCCCAAAATTCTAAATTTTGGAATGTTATAAACAAATAGATAGTTTTGATTGATTGCTTGATTGATTGACCGAAAGTGAGTGAATTCGAAACTTTTGAAAGTTAAATGAGAGGGAATAAAAGGACTTTCCCAAACTTTCATTTTTGCTTTTATGATCTTCGTGAATTCAAATTCTTTTCACCGCAAAACCCTGGAGAGAAGATGACATGACTTCTTCCATTTATTTAAATGACAAGGGGTGTTGAAAATATTTGAATTTCATTTGAGAATATTTCTAATTCTGAAACTTTATGCAACTCAATGATTTTCACGAGCGAAGATAAAATGACCTCTTCAAAACATATGAAATATGAGTTGGGAGTTTCAAAGAATTAAATTCAAAGTTCCTTTGAATTATTTTCAATTTGGAGTTATTTGAGTTTTATTCAAATTATTTTTCTCCAAAAATAAAATATATGGAAAATAGGGTAACATGATTCCCTACCTCAGAAAAATGGAGAGAAATAAATTTGAATTCATTTTGATATTTTTAAAATGATTTTTGTTGGATTTTATTGGTCCAGAAGCACTCTTTGCTTTATTTTAATTTGTGTGAATTTTATTTGACATTAGAATAATGTTCATCATGTAGGAAATCTTTTTCTGAAAATTTTGATATATTATATGCCTATATAATATTTTCATTTTATTTTGTTTTATCATTTTGTTTTCCTCAAAAAAAAATCTGCAGCGCTTGGGCCAAAGGCCCAAGCCGCCAACCAGCCGGGCCGAGGCCAAGGCCATCGCTAGCACGCTGCGCACCTAGGGAGCCAGGAGCCAAGGTTCCTATTCTTTTACAAATCCTAGTAGGATTTGATCCCGTTTCGTTATTCCGTTTTTACTCCTAGGATTCCTAATCCTAGTCTATTTCTTGTCCCCTACCCCAAGCAAAACCCTCCCCTCCCCAATATAAATACCCAAGCACCCCCCTCTCCAACACATCAAATCAACTCCTCTCCTCTCCTCTCCTCTCCTCTCCGCAGCAGCAGCAGCACAGCACCACCACAGCGCCGCCGCCGCCACTTGCCGCCGCCCTACACCACCGCCGCCGCCGCGCCCTCGACCTCTCCTGAGGTTTATATGATCTCCTCTCCACCGTCCCGTGATCTCCTTTCCTCTAGGAGCAACCGCAACATCGGATCCGATCTTCTTCCCCAACTCCGACGACTACTCCGGTGAGATCCACGAAATCCCGTAATTCATTTTTTTCCAGAAAATAGCAATCTTAGAAAATTCATATCTTTTAGAGTTTTTAGTATTTTTGAGTGATTTCAATTGCTATGTGTCACCAATTTGCTGAAGTTTCTGTTAGTGTCTCTGGATTTCAAATTTGAGTAGTTTAAATTTGAATTTGATAAGTTTTGTTCAGATTAGTATTTTGTCCATAACTTGAGTTTAAAAATAGGTTTTTAATTAATTCTTTTTGCTCCTGGTCACTTGTGATATTTTTTAGCTGTAGGATTTAGTTTGGTAATTTTGGAGTATTTTAAATTAGATTTTTAGTAAAAACAGTACTGTTTTGCTTATATAGTTGTTTTAGTTATGTAATTATTGTTTTTAATTATTTTAGTTCATTCCTTTTGTAGATTTTCACTTGTTGTTATATGTTTATGTTTAGCTACAGTAGATAAATTTTTGTAGTTATTTATTAGTGTTTAGCTACTATTTTTGTAATTGCTTGTTTAGTTCATAGTGATAGTGGATAAAAATAGTTTTATTAGTTTTAGAAGTAATTCTTTTTCCACTTCAAGTTATATTGTTTTTGTTTCTGTTATTTGTGAACACATTAGTTGTTATATTTATTTAGTATAGTTTATTAATGTTTTAATAAATGATTTGCTGTTATAGTTGTCTTAGTGTTTTGCTAGTTGCTATATTTGTTCTAGTATTAACTAGATGGTTATAGTAGTTTTATATTAGTTCTTTTGTTAGTTATTAAATTAGTAATTTATTTTCTGTTATTTTATTAGATTTATATTTTCTTTGCTGTAGAAAAAAATGTTAGAGTAATTTAGTGATGTTATGTTATGATTTGTGTGAGTTGGTCACCACTAGTTTTTACTTGAATTTTTCTTTCAAGTTTTTCCTTTGGTTTTCGACTTGGTTTTCTTTTGTTGCTTTTATTTTGATTGACTATTGTTATGATTGATAGAATTGATTGCTAGGATGATTGCTTATATGATTGTCTGTTTAATATAGATTTTCAACGGAGTGACGAATAGTTCTACCAAGTCTTTATTCGAGAGCGTTATTATCTTCATCAAGTAATACCGAGCAAGTTCACTTTGACCATATTTTTCATACCTATGTGTTTTATTGCATCTTGTGTCATCTTCGCAACAATCCCTCCAGTAGTGATATTGAATCCTTGTAGTTGAGTAGTATGCATGAGGTAGGAACCCATCACCCTGTTACCAAGCCCGGGACGTTATCTATTTTAATGCTACGCTATAGTAGACGGGGTTGGTATGAGTGCTCGGGAGTGGTGTGAGAATGGAGGATCTACGTCAATGACGACAACTCCATGATGGAATCTGCAAGGATCTGCATCTTCAAGGCCTCAAGACTTCAAGACTCGAGACAAGAATTCAATACACACTCATCGGGTGAAGGATGGTTGACGGGCACCCCGAGAAACCAAAGGATGGCCGGGATGCATGGAGAAGCGCCATGACATCTTGCGGAAAGCTTCACCCGCACTCAAAGAGACGGAAGAATACTTCATGCCCTAAGCTTACTGCGAAACCCTAAGTCGCTATGGGCTCTGCTTGGTTGACCTTAGTTGTGACTGGCTAGGACGGTGCTAGCGGATGTAGAACTACGGTAGGATTGAATGAGCACCGGACGGTCGTGGGAACTCTTCTAAGACCATGTTTGGTCATCTTGTTCTCAAACACCACGAAGTGCGAGAACGTAAAAAGAGGGATCGAATCTTGCGGGTAAAGTGTACAAACCTCTGCAGAGGGTTAAAACCTAATCGATTAGCCGTGTCCCGGACACGGACAACTTGAGCATCTGGACTTGGATCTATCTCGGAACTCTCAACACCGGACTGATAACTTAATTGTGGGCAACTTATGATGATTTTGGGCTATGAGACATCGATTGGCGGAACCATGTCATGATAGAAAACTCCATAGTATAGACTTCATTTATCCCTTTGATATAGGGAAAATAAACCAGCTTTTACGCAAACAAAACTCAGACCCAGAGCCACAAAGCCATATTGCATATAGTATAGTTTTATCATCTGTTTTCTCATGTTGTGATCTTGCGGTACATTCAATGTAATCGACCTACATGGCTGCAACGTATCATGTTGCGTATATTTTACTCCGACGGTAAGAGTACTGCAGTGGTTACGGTCTACACTCAACTTGCCGATGGCGTTGATGGGATTCCACATCCGATTGTTTGTTTCACGAGACTTATAAGGTATATATCAGTTTTACGTTATTTATACATGTGATTGCACTTTGATATATACATTGATGTACCGTGTGTGCCAAAGATAATGATCCAGGATGGCATGCATAATACGTAGACTTGACCGTCTGAGATCGGGTCGCTAAAGTTGTCGCACCAAAGACCTAAAGCCCGTAAGCTCATGGGAGATGCCATAAGATCGTGGGCTGCTCCATCTAAGCCCAAAGAAGCTCCCAAGCCAGCTGCTCCAAAACCCAAAACTGCACCCAAGAGGAGCACTGTGAACATCCCAAAGAAGCAGAGAAGAACAAGGCCCCAAAGTGCTCAAGCTGTAATGGAAGAAGAAGATGATGAGTCACATGTCTTGAGGAAGTTGAAGCCAAAAATTCCAGATCACAATGATGTTCATCCAGTAGCTGAGAACATGAAGATAAGGAAGGATTCAGGATTGAGGCTATGGAGAGAGTCAGATCCATATGCCACCAGAAGAAGAACTGCTGTGGACTACATGTTCCATACCAAGGAACAGGGGGACTTCTATGAGACAGTGTTGCTTGACAAGAAACCAATAGTGTGTGACATGACATTGGTCAACTGGGAGTACATCAAGGAGAATGAAGAGCACTATCCTGGAGTCTACAATAGTTTCAAGGCTTGTGGAGTTGATGAGTTTGTGGCTCAGAAGCTCACAAAGTGGAATGATGAGCTCATCATGCAGTTCTACTCCACAGCTCACTTCTACCCAGATGGAAGGATTGTCTGGATGTCTGAAGGTACTAGGTACCACCAAAAGTTGCGTAATGGGCTCAGTTGATCAATGCCCCAGAAGAACAAGAAGATGACTTGGATGCCTATGCCAAGAAGAAGAAGGATCACAACTCCATGGCTAGCATGTACAAGGAGATTGCTGATGCAGATCTTGAGACTCACCAATTTGGTTCAGTGAAACACTTGCTGTCAGGTCTGCCTACAAGCAACTGGATCCTCAGGCACACACTTTTGCCCAAGTCAGATGATCACAGAATGATCAGAGGTCACTCCATCAACTTGCTGCACATTTTTGATGTTCCACAGAAGTTCAAGGTCATGAGCCTAATTGTGGAAACCATAAAGAGGACAGCTGCAGATCATAAGAGGAGTTGTGGGTATGCCCCACAGTTCAGAGTCGATCAACTCCAAGATGGGCACTGACACATATCTGCTAGACAAGGAGCACCTGCCCATCTACCCAGACTTTGAGGATAACACTGTGGTGATGGATGAAAATGAACCATCTTTTGTGCAAGCACAAGCAAAGAGGGAGAAGGCAAGGATTGAGAAAGCTACAAAGATGCCAACCATGGATGAGGCATCTCAGTATCTTCTGAAGAGCAAGCAAGATCAGCTTGGCTACTTGATTGCCTCCACTCTAAGGATTGAGAAGGGACTGGCCACCCTGACTCAAAACCAGGAGAGCTTGGAGAGGATCATGGAGCAGAAGTTCTACGACTTAGATGTGAAGGTCACTGAGATACAGTCTGTTGTTGAGCAACTTCAGAAAGAAGTGTAGGAGAAGAAGGGCAAGATAGCCACTGATGATTTTGCTAGAGTGCCCCAAGGACAGAGATCTGTTGCTATGCGTGTCACAGACACCAGAGCAACTTTATCTAGACCAGCTACAGCTTCAGTGCCACCAGCTCCAGCACCTACTCCTCCAGCACCATCTACATCGACTGATGCCTTCGTTCTTGGAGTTATGTCTACACCACGACCTGAAGACCGAGCCTGAGTGTCGATCTAGCACTATGCATTTTTTATGAACTTTTTGGTAACTTGTTGCCAAAGGGGCAGAAAATGTATAGATCATAGGCTTCGAGAGAGACTGTTGATTTTGTTCTCTCTTGCGTTTCTCTTTGGTGGTTGAACTTTGTTATTTGATTGTTCCGGAGGCACCAAGGATGTGTTCTTGTGAATCCTAGGGATTCGTTGCTGCTGTGCTCGTGTCTGATCTCATATCAGTTTTGCTGCAAGTCTTCTCCTTTGGTTTCTTATCTTATCCGTTTGATCCGAAGGTTTCTTTTCTTCTACGTCTATTTCTTCTGCGACTTTTGCTGCCGTCGTTCATTGTTATCTTGCAAGTACCATGGAAGATCGGACCAACTAGCGACTCGTCGTCTAGTCGAGTCATATCATTCCGGTGCCTTCCTTGCTTGCGTACAATTTCCTCGAATTGCTTACTCCCGGCAAGGCTCTTGTAAACACCTTTCTCTTAATTCCCTTGAATAAGCTATTTTCTTGCTCAAGTGTGACTTGGCTAAGAGAATCATTAGTGGAATCAAGAGAACTACTAGAAGCAACAATATTGGATTTAGCATGATTATTCTTGCTACTAGAGGAAGAATCCTTCTTGTTCTTGTTACTAGACTTGGCTTGAGGCATGTAAGTGGATAAGAAAACGCTTGGCAATGTAAGAAGAAATTTTCTTGCGAAGATCATCATTGATTGCCTTTAAGAACTCATGCTCTTGCTCAAGATTGAGCTTCTCAAAACGTAATTTCTCATGAGCCCTTAAAAGTTCTCGATGATCTCCTAAGATAGTTTCATGAGCTAACTTAAGAGTGTTTAGTTCTTTAGTTAGAGACTCAATCTTCTCCTTATCATTGTCATTCGTTTTATCTTTATTATCATGATTAATTGACGTTTCATCATAGTATTCATCACTAGAGTTGTCGCAAGTAAATCATCATCACCTAACAAGTCATCTTCATCACTATTGAAATCAACATACTCGGGGTGTGATACCTTTGGACCTTTGGCCATGAAGCATCTTCCAATTCCTTCATTTGGTGAATCAAATATGTCGTAGGAGTTGGTTGACGCAAGTGCTAGACCGGCAACACCTTCATCTTGAGTATATTCGGAGTCGGAGTGATAGCTTCTCTCGGAGTGATTGCCTGAGTCGAGCCGGATACCCATTCACCAACATGAGCTTGATGTCTTCGCTTTTGTGTAGCTCCTTGATGACTTGTCCTTCCTTTCTCGAATCCTTGCTTCTCCGAGAGGGTCTTCATTCATAACGATCATCTCTACTCCTTCTCTCTTGATGGTGATTCTTCTCTTCTACTCCTTCTTTTGGGAGAATCTTCTCTTCTTTTATAGGGGGCCGTACACTCATTGGAGTAGTGTCCGGGTCTTCCACAATTGTAGCAATTACGCTCTCGACTAGAAGATCGTTTGTCATTGTAGGACCTTGACTTGGAACTTCTCTCTTTGCTTCTACTCTTATAGAACTTGTTGAAGTTCTTCACCATTAGGCTCAATTCTTCATTGAAGGTTTGTTTCTCACTTGATGATGTGGGAGCTTCACATGAGGCTTTGTAAGCACCACTTGACTTAATATGGATCTCCTCCTTATCCTTGATTGACATCTCATGAGCAACAATTCTTCCAATGATTTCTGTTGGCTTGAGATCTTTGTAATTGGGCATCATTTGGATCAATGTATATCTGGTATCATATTTTCCATCCAAGGCTCTTAGGATCTTCTTGATGATGAATTTGTCGGTCATCTCTTCACTTCCTAAGCCGGCAATCTCATTTGTGATAAGAGCAAGCCTAGAGTACATTTCAGCGATACCTTCACCATCCTTCATTTTGAACTTGTCAAGTTGACTTTGAAGCACATCAAACTTGGATTCCTAGATGGAGTAGGTACCTTCATGCATATCAATCAAAGTATCCCAAATTTCCTTTGCATTCTCAAGACGGCTGATTTTGTTGAGTTCTTCGGGGCACAATCCGTTGAAGAGGATATCATAAGCTTGAGCATTGTATTGCAGCATCTTCAACTCTTCCGCGGTAGCTTCACGGCTCGGTTCTCTCCCATCAAAGAATTCACCTTGCAAGCCAATACAAACAATAGCCAAACGGCGGGGTTATGTCCATGAATATGCATTTTCATCTTATGCTTCCAACTAGCAAAATTAGTACCATCAAAGTAAGGACCTCTACGGTGGTAATTTCCCTCGCTAGACGCCATACTCTCCTAGGTTGTGAAACCAAGGATATGACTACCAAAAGCTACGGAAATCAAAGCAAATGGAGACCAAAGCTCTGATACCACTTGTAGGATCGAAAGTATGTCTAGAGGGGGGGGGTGATTAGACTACTTGACCAAATAAAAATCTAGCCTTTTCCCAGTTTTAGTTCTTGGCAGATTTTACAACTTAGAACAAGTCAAGCAATCTTAACACAATTCAAGCAAGCATGCGAAGAGTATATGAGCAGCGTAAAGTAAAGCATGCAACTTGTAAGAATGTAAAGGGAAGGGTTTGGAGGATTCAAACGCAATTGGAGACACGGATGTTTTTGTCGTGGTTCCGATAGGTGGTGCTATCGAACATCCACGTTAATGGAGACTTCAACCCATGAAGGGTAACAGTTGCGCGAGTCCACGGGGGGCTCCACCCACGAAGGGTCCACGAAGAAGCAACCTTGTCTATCCCACCATGGCCATCGCCCACGAAGGACTTGCCTCACTAGCGGTAGATCTTCACGAAGTAGGCGATCTCCTTGCCCTTACAAACTCCTTGGTTCAACTCCACAATCTTGTCGGAGGCTCCCAAGTGATACCTAGCCAATCTAGGAGACACCACTCTCCTAGAAGTAACAAATGGTGTGTTGATGATGAACTCCTAGCTCTTGTGCTTCAAATGATAGTCTCCCCAACACTCAACTCTCTCTCACAGGATTTGGATTTGGTGGAAAGAAGATTTGAGTGGAAATCAACTTGGGGAAGGCTAGAGATCAAGATTCATATGGTAGGAATGGAATATCTTGGTCTCAACACGAGTGTAGGTGGTTCTCTCTCCGAAAAAGTAGGTTGGAAGTATAGGTTCGTTCTGATGGCTCTCTCCACGAATGAAGAGGAGTTGGAGGGGTATTTATAGCCTCCACACAAAATCTAACCGTTACACACAACTTGCCAAACTCGGTGGGACCGAATTGGTAAACTTGCTCGGACCGATTCAGCAAATCTAGTGACCGTTAGGATTTTCGGTGGGACCGACATGCAACTCGGTAGGACCGATATGGTTAGGGTTAGGGCATAACGTAATCTCGGTGAGACCGATTACACAAACTCGGTGAGACCGATTTTGGTAATAAGCTAACCAGAGAGGTTGTCATGTAAACTCGGTGGGACCGATTCGCTCATTTCGGTGAGACCAAAATGTTACAAAAGGGAAACAGAGAGTTTACATTGCAATCTCGGTGGGACCGATCGCTCATCTCGGTGGGATCGAAATGTTACGAAGGGAAACAGAGAGATTACAACCCCATCTCGGTGAGACCGAGATCCCTATCGGTGAGATCGATTTGCCTAGGGTTTGTGGCAGTGGCTATGACATCTGAACTCGGTGGCGCCGGATAGAAAGAATCGGTGGGGCCGAGTTTGACTTTTGGTTTAGGTCATATGTGGATGTGAGAATGTAGTTGAGGGTTTTGGAGCATATCACTAAGCACTTTGAGCAAGAGCCTCACTAAGCAACACCACATCCCTCCTTGATAGTATTGACTTTTCCTATAGACTCAATGTGATCTTGGATCACTAAAATAGAAAATGTAGAGTCTTGAACTTTTGAGCTTGAACCAATCCTTTTGTCCTTAATATTTTGAGGGGTCCTCTTTTCTCATCCATGCCATGCCAATCGTTGAGCTTTCCTGAAAAATAAGTCTTGAAATAGCATTAGCTCAATGAACTATATGTTGTTAGGAATTACCAAAACCACCTAGGGATAGTTGCACTTTCAATCTCCCCCTTTTTGGTAATTGATGACAACATATAGAACAAAGCTTCGACAAATGATAATAAGAGTGAAAAACATTGTCCCTTTGAGAAGTATGTGAAAAGCAAGAGCTCCCCCTAAATTTGTGCATAGTTTAAGATTTGCTTTGGACTGCAAATGCATAAAGAGTTAGGATCATGGGTTACTCTTCCATGTCACATACATCTTGGTGGAGGGCTCAAAATGATAATAATTAAAATACATGCACTCATCACCAAGCAAAGTGAGTGATCATATGGAATATAAAAGGATAATGTCATCCAACAAGCATAATAGTAGTATATGATCAAACACATGATCATCCAAGTATCACACACACAAGCATAAAGTATTTCAAACAATCAAATAACAAAGTTCAACCACCAAAGAGAAACGCAAGAGAGAACAAAAGCAACACTCTCTCTCGAAGCCTATGATCTATACATTTTCTCCCCCTTTGGCAACAAGTTACCAAAAAGTTCATAAAAAATTCATAGTGCTAGATTGACAGTCAGGCTTGGTCTTCAGGTTGTGGTGTAGACAGAACTCCAAGAACGAAGGCATCAGTCAATGTAGATGGTGCTGGAGGAGTAGGTCTTTGGGCTGGTGGCACTTCAAGGCTGTAGCTGGTGCAGATGAAGTTGCTCTAGTGTCTGTGACAGGCATAGCAGCAGATCTCTGTCCTTGGGGCACTCTAGCAAAAGCATTAGTGGTTGTCTTGCCCTTCTTCTCCTGCACTGCTTCCTGAAGTTGCTCAACAAGAGACTGTATCTCAGTGACCTTCACATCTAAGTCGTAGAACTTCTGCTCCATGATCCTCTCCAAGCTCTCCTGGTTTTGAGTCAGGGTGGCCAGTCCCTTCTCAATCCTTAGAGTGGAGGCAATCAAGTAGCCAAGCTGATCTTGCTTGCTCTTCAGAAGATACTGAGATGCATCATCCATGATTGGCATCTTTGCAACTTTCTCAGTCCTTGCCTTCTTCCTCTTTGCTTGTGCTTGCACAGAAGATGGTTCATTTTCATCCATCACCACAGTGTTATCCTCAAAGTCTGGGTAGATGGGCAGGTGCTCCTTGTCTAGTAGATATGTGCCAGTGCCATCTTGGAGTTGATCAGCTCCTGAATCAGTGGGGCATACCCACAACTCCTCTTATGATCTGCAGCTGTCCTCTTTATGGTTTCCACAATTAGGCTCATGACCTTGAACTTCTGCGGAACATCAAAAATGTGCAACAAGTTGATGGAGTGACCTCTGATCATTCTGTGATCACCTGACTTGGGCAGAAGTGTGTGCCTGAGGATCCAGTTGATTGTAGGCAGACCTAACAGCAAGTGTTTCACTGAACCAAATTGGTGAGTCTCAAGATCTGCATCAGCAATCTCCTTGTACATGCTAGCCATGGAGTTGTGATCCTTCTTCTTCTTGGCATAGACATCCAAGTCATCTTCTTGTTCTTCTGGGGCATTGATCAACTGAGCCCATTCTGCAACTTTTGACTGGTACCTAGTACCTTCAGACATCCAGACAATCCTTCCATCTGGGTAGAGGTGAGCTGTGGAGTAGAACTGCATGATAAACTCATCATTCCACTTTGTGAGCTTCTGAGCCACAAACTCATCAACTCCACAAGTCTTGAAACTATTGTAGACTCCAGGATAGTGCTCTTCATTCTCCTTGATGTACTCCCAGTTGACCCATCTCATGTCACACACTATTGGTTTCTTGTCAACAACACTGTTTCATAGAAGTCCTCATGTTCCTTGGTATGGAACCTGTAGTCCACAACAGTTCTTCTGGTGGCATATGGATCTGACTCTCTCCATAGCCTCAATCCTGAATCCTTCCTTATCTTCATGTTCTCGACTCTTTGGATGAACATCATTGTGATCTGGAATTTTTGGCTTCAACTTCGTCAAGACATGTGACTCATCATCTTCTTCTTCCATTGCAGCTTCAAGCACTGGGCCTTTGTTCTTCTCTGCTGCTGGGATGTTCCTGGTGCTCCTCTTGGGTGCAGTTTTGGGTTTTGGAGCAGCTGGCTTGGGAGCTTCTTTGGGCTTAGATGGAGCAGCCCTGGATCTTATGGCATCTCCCATGAGCTTCTGGGCTTTAGGTGCTGGTGCAGCAACCTCTTCCTCTTCCTCTTCAGAGTCTCTCATCATTGAGGGCTTCCCTAGAACTCCGGGCAAAGGGTCTTCTTGACCCTCTCTTTCCTCTTCTTGCCATCTCCAGCTTCCTTGGGTTCAAGAGTGAACACCATTTTCTCACCTGTGGCAACTTTCCTTGGCTTAGACATTGGTTGTCTTCCTGCTAGCCTCCTGGTCTTCAGACCTGGCTTAGTTGCAGCAGCTGTGCCATATTCCTTTTTGAGCACCTTCTTCTTTGAGGTGGCTTCTTCCTCCTCAGCCACATAGTCCTCATCCTCTGAATCTGAGGTTCTTTTCTTGCTGGCCCTTGTGGCAGCCTCTGGCAAGTTGTTGGGTGTGCTCCTGCTTCCATCATCTGAGCTGCTAGAGGGACTAGTGCCCTCACTCATGTGAACCTGCTCCTCAGACTTGTTCTGTCTGTCACTCTGATCTGACATGATGCAAACACTGACAGCTGACCCTATGAATAGATTATAGATGAATTAGAGTGGATGAGCATCACAAAGTGCAGAGTTTTTTACAAAAGAATGAATCAAAAACTTAGTTTTAGTTTTCCACAGAAAGCATTTCGGATCTACCGATTTGAAATCTCGGTGATACCGAAGCAGCTGTTGGAACCTAAACTAGTGAACTCGGTCAGACCGAGTCACAGTTCGGTGTCACCGAGACTGCTAGGGTTTCACAAAGACATGAACTCGGTCACACCGATTTGCAATTCTCGGTCAGAGCGAGAATCACATGTGCAATGGCCTGAGCCAAATCGGTGGAACCGATTTCAACAACTCGGTCGGTCCGAGATGGTTTCGGCGGAAACCTAACCCTAAATTCTCAATCCACAACTAAACTACAGAGTGTTTTCATTGGATAGAGTGATCTCAATCGTGGCAAGATTCACGGCAAAACAATGTGCTGGGGAATTGGAGTGAGATCAGCACAAGGATCAAGTCCATACCCTAGATCGGCGATGGACTTGCTACGGCGGCAACGGCGGAGACGATCCCGTTGACGGCGGCGGAGACCAGCGATCGGAGGCGATCATGGCGAGGAGGATGATCCGGAGACCCACGGAGGCAGAGCAGGCTGAGCGCGGGCGAAGAGGTTCGGAAAGTTTTCCAAATTTTGGCCCGTGGGTATATATAGCCTGACCCTGTCGGTGTGACCGAGTGGAACAACTCGGTGGCACCGAGATGCATAACTGCAAGCAGTTACTGCAACTCGGTGTGACCGAAAAGTTCAAATCGGTTGCACCGAGATTGAAAACCTAGATCGACTTAGTGATCTCGGTATGACCGAAATGGATGAATCGGTCAGACCGAAACGCACAAAGAAGTTTTGGAAGTTTAAGTCTATGACGAATCGGGGAACTCCGAGTGCTCCTGACAAAGAGTGGTTCAAATCTGACTTGATCAAACTTTGTGATGCGGCATGAATAGAGTTTGAGACGAGAAGAGCATAGATACCTAGAGAATGTTCTTAGGCATTCTTGTCCATCCACTTGGCAAGAGAAAAAGAAACCAATCAATCAAAACAACAAGTGGATGTCCTTGAATGAGTAAATTATGCAACCAACATGCTCACACAGTAAAGTGGCAAATGAAATATGTGGCAAGGCATGCACAACCAATTCTAGCATCTATCAAGCAATTGGCGATGACTAGGTCATCTATATATGAGTATATTGACATAGGAGTCAAATGAGAACATTTGATCATAGGTCATACTCATCGTTTAAGCACAAGTGGGGTTACCACTTTTACATAAAGTGTTGTTGTGTTCACACCATTAGAGTTGCTTTAGCTCAATTCTTAGAGTAAAGCTTCCGCTAGATGTGAGATCCCCCCTAAGAGGGATGAACTAACCTTGGGTTTTGTCGATGATGACTTCATGTAGGTGTTGAAGATGTGGATGCTCAATGTTGATGTAGATCATTTGGAGCAATCGTTTGGAGTGAGTTGTACTTTCAATACCTACACTGGTTTGTCCCACAAGGAACAAACAAGGAATATCCATAGACATAGAGTGATGCATACACAAGATGATCTCTATGAAAGCATTTGGTTACCTTGTCCCTTGCCTTACCAACAAGAGGGTTTGTGACTCCTTGAACTAGTGCAAGATGTGGAGGTTGATTGCACTTGTTCTTGCCAAAATGATAAGAGTGAGGTATGTTGGCGGAGTCACCCTCAAGAACTCTCTAGTTCTTCTTCTTCAGGATCCACACCATCTTGATGGGAATCCTCGGAGTTGTAGTTGTACTTGATGAAGTGGAACTTGATGTAGTCTTGGGAACCCACTTGACCAAGGCCTTCGGAGCTTCTTCAAATGCATCAATTTCCTCTTGAAGCTTGTCCTTGCCTTTTTCCTTGTGGTCTTGTGGTGGAAGATCATCTTTAGCTTGTGTCCCTTTGAAATAAGTAGGATCATACTTATCTTGTTGAGGAATAAACTTCCTCTTGGGGTATTGATCTTCTTCCCACTCAACTCCATTGGCATTGAACTTTCGTTCAAAACCAATACCTTGGTTCTTCCTATGCCTTCCTTGCTTATGCATAATTTCCTCGAATTGCTTACTCCCAAAGAAGGCTCTTGTAAACACCTTTATCTATAATTCCCTTCAATAAGCTATTTTCTTGCTCAAGTGTAACTTGGCTAAGAGAATCATTAGTGGAATCAACAGAACTACTAGAAGCAACAATATTGGATTTAGCATGATTATTGTTGCTACTAGAGGAAGAATACTTCTTGTTCTTGTTACTAGACTTGGCTTGAGGCATGTAAGTGGATAAGAGTAAAAGCTTGGCAATGTAAGAAGAACTTTTCTTGTGAAGATCATCATTGATTGCCTTTAAGAACTCATGCTCTTGCTCAAGATTGAGCTTCTCAAAACGTAATTTCTCATGAGTCATTAAAAGTTCTCAATGATCTCCTATGATAGTTTCATGAGCTAACTTAAGAGTGTTTAGTTCTTTAGTTAGAGACTCAATCTTCTCCTTATCATTGTCATTCGTTTCATCTTGATTAGCATGATTAATTTACGTTTCATCATAGTATTCATCACTAGAGTTGTCAACAAGTAAATCATCATCACCTAACAAGTCATCTTCATCACTATTGAAATCAACATACTCGGGGTGTGATACCTTTGGACCTTTGTCCATGAAGCATCTTCCAATTCCTTCATTTGGTGAATCAAATATGTCGTAGGAGTTGGTTGACACAGGTGCTAGACCGGCAACACCTTCATCTTGAGTATATTCGGAGTCGGAGTGATAGCTTCTCTCGGAGTGATTGTCGGATTCGGAGCCGGATACCCATTCACCAACATGAGCTTGATGTCTTCGTTTTGTGTAGCTCCTTGATGACTTGTCCTTCCTTTCCGAATCCTTGCTTCTCCGAGAGGGTCTTTGTTCATAACGATCATCTCTACTCCTTCTCTCTCTTGATGGTGATTCTTCTCTTCTACTCCTTCTTTTGGGAGAATCTTCTCTTCTTTTGTAGGGGGCCGTACACTCATTGGAGTAGTGTCCGGGTCTTCCACAATTGTAGCAATTACGCTCTCGACTAGAAGATCTTTTGTCATTGTCGAACCTTGACATGGAACTTCTCTCTTTGCTTCTACTCTTATAGAACTTGTTGAAGTTCTTCACCATTAGGCTCAATTCTCCATTGAAGGTTTGTTTCTCACTTGATGATGTGGGAGCTTCACATGAGGCTTTATAAGCACCACTTGACTTGTTATGGAGCTCCTCCTTATCCTTGAGTGACATCTCATGAGCAACAATTCTTCCAATGACTTCCGTTGGCTTGAGATCGTTGTAATTTGGCATCATTTGGATCAATGTGCATACGGTATCATATTTTCCACCCAAGGCTCTTAGGATCTTCTTGATGATGAATTTGTCGGTCATCTCTTCACTTCCTAAGTCGGCAATCTCATTTGTGATAAGAGCAAGCCTAGATTACATTTCAGCGACACATCCACCATCCTTCATTTTGAACTTATCAAGTTGACTTTGAAGCACATCCAACTTTGATTCCTTGACGGAGTAGGTACCTTCGTGCATATCAATCAAAGTATCCCAAATTTCCTTTACATTCTCAAGACGGCTGATTTTGTTGAGTTCTTCGGAGCACAATCCGTTGAAGAGGATATCACAAGCTTGAGCATTGTATTGCAGCATCTTCAACTCTTCCGCTGTAGCTTCACGGCTCAGTTCTCTCCCATCAAAGAATTCACCTTGCAAGCCAATACACACAATAGCCAAACGACGGGGTTATGTACATGAATATGCATTTTCATCTTATGCTTCCAACTAGCAAAATTAGTACCATCAAAGTAAGGACCTCTACGATGGTAATTTCACCCGGTAGACGCCATACTCTCCTAGGTTGTGAAACCAAGGCTATGACTACCAAAAGCTATGTAAATCAAAGCAAATGGAGACCAAAGCTCTGATACCACTTGTAGGATCGAAAGTATGTCTAGAGGGGGGTGATTAGACTACTTGACCAAATAAAAATCTAGCCTTTTCCCAATTTTAGTTCTTGGCAGATTTTAGCAACTTAGAACAAGTCAAGCAATCTTAACACAATTCAAGAAAGCATGCGAAGAGTATATGAGCAGCGGAAAGTAAAGCATGCAACTTGCAAGAATGTAAAGGAAGGGTTTGGAGGATTCAAACGCAATTGGAGACACGGATGTTTTTGTCGTGGTTCCGATAGGTGGTGCTATCGTACATACACGTTGATGGAGACTTCAACCCACGAAGGGTAACGGTTGCGAGAGTCCACGTAGGGCTCCACCCACGGAGGGTCCACGAAGAAGCAACCTTGTCTATCCCACCATGGTCGTCGCCCACGAAGGACTTGCCTCACTAGCAGTAGATCTTCACAAAGTAGGCGATCTCCTTGCCCTTACAAAGTCCTTGGTTCAACTCCACAATCTTGTCTGAGGCTCCCAAGTGACACCTAGCCAATCTAGGAGACACCACTCTCAAGAAGTAACAAACGGTGTGTTGATGATGAACTCCTTGCTCTTGTGCTTCAAATGATAGTCTCCCCAACACTCAACTCTCTCTCTCACATGATTTGGATTTGGTGGAAAGAAGATTTGAGTGGAAAGCAACTTGGGGAAGGCTAGAGATCAAGATTCATATGGTAGGAACGGAATATCTTGGTCTCAACACAAGTGTAGGTGGTTCTCTCTCAGAAAAAGTAGGTTGGAAGTGTAGGTTCGTTCTGATGGCTCTCTCCACGAATGAAGAGGAGGTGGAGGAGTATTTATAGCCTCCACACAAAATCTAACTGCACACACACAACTTGCCTAACTCGGTGGGACCGAATTGGTAAACTCGGTCGGACCGATTCAGCAAATCTAGTGACCGTTAGGATTTTCGGTGGGACCGACCTGCAACTCGGTAGGACCGATATGGTTAGGGTTAGGGCATAACGTAATCTCGGTGAGACCGATTACACAAACTCGGTGAGACCGATTTTCGTAATAAGCTAACCAGAGAGTTGGTAAGGTAAACTCGGTGGGACCGATTCGCTCATTTCGGTGAGACCGAAATGTTACAAAAGGGAAACACAGAGTTTACATTGCAATCTCGGTGGGACCGATCGTTCATCTCGGTGGGACCGAAATGTTACGAAGGGAAACAGAGAGATTACAACCCCATCTCGGTGAGACCGAGATCCCTATCGGTGAGACCGATTTGCCTAGGGTTTGTGGCAGTGGCTATGACATCTGAACTCGGTGGCGCCGGATAGAAAGAATCGGTGGGGCCGAGTTTGACTTTTGGTTTAGGTCATATGTGGATGTGAGAATGTAGTTGAGGGTTTTGGAGCATATCACTAAGCACTTTGAGCAAGAGCCTCATTAAGAAACACTTCATCCTTCCTTGATAGTATTGGCTTTTCCTATAGACTCAATGTGATCTTGGATCACTAAAATAGTAAATGTAATGTCTTGAACTTTTGAGCTTGAGCCAATCCTTTTGTCCTTAGTATTTTGAGGGGTCCACTTTTCTCATCCATGCCATGCCAATCATTGAGCTTTCCTGAAAAATTAGTCTTGAAATATCATTAGCTCAATGAACTATATGTTGTTAGGAATTACCAAAACCACCTAGGGATAGTTGAACTTTCACCTCCTCTTCTCCACGCTCTTCTATGTGCTCTGGGTCCTCAGGTCCCAGCCCTCGAGCAAGCTCAACTGCTGCTGGTATGCCAGGTCGCGATGCCGTGGTCAAGACCAGGGGGTGAGGGCTGGAAAGCTAGTAAGAGCTCCTGAGTCACGGTGCTCAGGAGCCCCCCTTTTAACGCGCAAGCGAATCGCATGGGAGAAGAGGGAGCCCGTAGTACCGCTTGCTATCATCCTCAGGAGGTCCCTGCTGAAGAAGTTCTGCGCCGTCGATCTTGTGCCTCCGACTGGCGGTGCTGCCAAATCTGCAACTCCGACGGCAGGTGCAGGTGAGGGCAACGCCGCTGTGGCAGAAGCGTCCCTTGTAGGTGATGGTGGCTCCCGGGGATGACGAGGCGACTTGCTGGCGGCTCCTTTCCTATTTAGCTCCTGCAACATGCACCATGCCTCGTGGAGGCGTTTAAACTTGCGTTTGGTACTGGGAGAACAATATGTCTTGTACTATTTGTTTGAGATTTTGTGATTTCCTTTCCATTTGCTTTATGTTCTACGTCGGCAGGGCCCGACCCCACGCATACCTCAGCCGCCGTTGGGTCGTCCGGATCACCAGGACGAGACCAAGGAGTGAGGGGCTACAAGGCCAACTAGGCTCCTGAGTCGCGATGCTCAGGAGTCCCCCTTGACGTGCAAACGGCTTACAGAAAGGAGATGCAGGAATAGGCCTTAGTGTTCTACTTCAGCAGGGCCAGACCCCGCGCATACCTCAGCCGCCGTTGGGTCGTCCGGATCACCAGGACGAGACCAAGGAGTGAGGGGCTACGTGGCCAGTTAGGCTCCTGAGTCGCGATGCTCAGGAGTCCCCCTTGACGTCCAAACGACCTTCATACCTTGGCTCCGCTTGGGAGGGCGCGTGACGACCTGGTCCGAGAGACTTGGTAGGGCGGCGTACACTTGGGCATTACCCGAGCGTAGCCCCCGTGCCCAGCCCTCTCGCGTGACTCTCCCGAGGGGAGGTGTTGCGATGAGGCCAGACACTGGGCTCAAGGGATCCCTTAGGTTGATACGGCCATGGGGCTGCCCTCAGTTGTTTATCACTAGCGCGGAGCATAGCGCTTCCGCACTTGCACGGGCATAGCCGCTCCTCGGCGGTGTTGACTACCAGCACAGATCATGGTGCTTCCACTGGCACGTGGGAGGGGACTCCCTACTACGGAGAGCCCCCGGGGCATGTACAGCCCCGCCCTGACACGTGGCTTGCACGGCAGGGCTAGACGAGGTGTGTCTGGGCACACGTGAGCCAGCGCGGTACTCACGAGGCCCTACCTCAAGGCGGGTTGCGCCTGGTCCTGGTTCATGATGGCTATGGTGTTCCTGCGAGATGGTTAGGTAACTTGCGCCGAACGAATTTCCTGAGGCTATCGCATGAGAAGGCCAAGCACCAACGACCTCAGGAGGTGACGGGGCCGGCCCACCAGACAGAGCTCAACCGTTGGAGTTATCGATGCTGTAGGGACGGACCCAAGCATAGACGCCGTGCCTAGCCTCCTTATGCGAAGGATCCCGAAGAAAGATGATCGTGCTAGGACCCTGATCCTAAGCCACATCGATCTAGCATGTAACACATCATATCACTTTATGTCCTCACCCACGGTATTCCCACGGGTGTCGCCTTACCTCGCCCGGTACCGTTTGCGCCTTTTCGCTCACGTATATGATAGTGTCACTAGCATCCATATGACAGAGAACCCGGGCCAACATGACTAGTCATGAACCCAAAGTGGCACTAACTTACGGGGACAGGCATACATGAACCAACATTGAACTTGTCGGTCATCAGCGTGTGAATCCGGGCTGTAGCAACTGGGCTAATAGGACTTCAGGGAACCGGGCTGTAGCAGGCTAGCAGGACTCCGGAAGTCACCGCGTGACATTTCCGGAGGGATGACGGAACAGAACGAAGTGGATCACATGCCGCCATCTAAGTGTTCCGAGCACTAGCAACCGGGCTAGCAGGACTCGTAAACCCGCCAGTAGCTGACCGCCATGGCTCAAAGGAAGCACTAGACTACATTTCCCCATAACAGAGGCTACCAAGGATAAACAACTAGGTTGTCGGATCCCACACATACCAAGCATTTCAATCATACACACAATATGCTCGATATGTGCAAATACAACATGGCATCACAACATGACTCTACAACTCAAGTATTTATTCAACAGGCTCCGAGGAGCGAGATATTACAAACATGGGTCTCATGAACCAACATCCAGACGATACAAGTCAAAGCACATGCGGAAGCTTAACATGTCTGAGTACAGACATCTACAAATGAAAAAGGCTGAGAAGCCTGACTATCTACCAGATCCTGCAGAGGGCACAAGATCGTAGCTGAGGTATCAAGCAAAATGTCAAAGTCCACATGGAACTACTAGAGACTGAAGTCTCTCTGCAAAAACATAAATTAAGCAAACGTGAGTACAAATGTACCCAACAAGACTTACATCAGAACTAACTACATATGCATCATTATCATCAAAGGGATGGTGGGGTTTGACTGCAGCAAGCCAGCTTTGAGTCAGTGGCTAACCTGAACTACTACTGCAAGTAACTCTTTTGAGGTGGTGCACACGAGTCCACATATTCACCATATCAATACAAGACTATGGGTCCACTCCCGTCTTCCTACGAGAACGCCATCCATAGCACTGACGCTTATCTTGCGCATTTTAGAGTATCCAGTTTCACTTGTCTATGAACTGTTATAGGCAACCCAGAAGTCCTTTACCGCGGACGCGACTATTCGAATAGATAATTTATAACCCTGCAGGGGGTGTACTTCTTTGCACATGTTTCCACCACTTAGCGTCTGCACACGACATGTGCTCGGCAGACTTCAAGCGAAAGCCGACGTGGGTGTCGACCACGACCTACCTAAACACTCAAGTCTCTAGTCCAGGTTTATCGCCTATCCAGGTTCCATCCGCAGGGAGTCCGGCCGAGTTTCCACATAGGGCCCCAAACGATGTGTACAGGGTTTCGCGACACCAAACGGGCGCCCGACATACCCGGCCACGTGCCTACCGCATCACAACCCACCCATTGGGTCAGCGCTGCGCACTGCCTCTAGAATACTACAAACACCAGAAACTACTTGCAACTCCTGGACAGAGGACTAGGGTGGTTAAGAAGTCGAGCGGGGTCATATTTCAGGGCCTAATGCATGGTAGTAGATATTTCATGGATCACAAACACGTAACTCGGGCCTCGAGGACGGCTTCAATGAGACAACCCACCATGTACTCCTACATGGCCTCTCACCGCTACCTTTACCAAATCATGTTCACACAGTTAGCTCACACACAGTAGGACATGTTCATCACCATTCCAATTCATCCCCGATGAATCAGACCTGTCACAACTCTAAGCAATAGCAGGCATGACAAACAAGCATGAATGAGTAGGCACATCAGGGCTCAAACAACTCCTACTCATGCTAGTGGGTTTCATCTAATTCTTGTGGCACGTGTCATGCAGAGGAAAAGGATTCAACTACCGCAGCAGGTAATGTATGAATCGTTGTTGTCCTAATGCAAAGAAAAGAGAGCGTAGTTTAGAGAGTGGGATTGTATCAGAATGAACAAGGTGGTTTTGTTTGCCTGACACTTCTGAAGATAGTAATAGCTCTTCATCGGTGTCATCAATCTCATAGTCGGAACCACGTCTACTGACAGGGGACAAATACCGGCAAACAAGGAAGAACACAATCAATGCAATGCACAATATGATGCATGATCATGACATGGCAATATGCTGTGATTTGAGCTAATGCAACTAACAACAGAAGGGTTTGGGTTGATTGGAACCAAAGGTTCAAATTCAAATTCTAACTATGAATTTCCAAAGTGCATTAACATGTTTTACACTAAACAGCAGGGTTAAGTTGTTTTAACATGCATGAAACCAGTACATATGGATAGATTGGATTTTTCTGATCATTTTTCATATAAAAATCTTTGCATTTGGAGTTACAGATTAATAATTTCTGAAATTTCCTGAATATGAACAAATCTAGAAAATGCATTACTGCATCAACATTAACTCAACAGGTCAACAGGCCGTCCAGGTCAAACCTGACGGCTGGGACCCACACGTCAGTGTCTCAAGGCTGGTTTGGGTGGATGACAGGTCTGACCGGTCAACGCTGACTTGGCTAAAGTCAAAGCTGACACGTGGGGTCCGCAAGATTAGCACTAATCTAAACAGGAAATTTAGACTAACCTAATAAGTATCAGGGACCCACTTGTCATTGACACAGGGCACTAACAAAACATGATTAGCACCTAAGTTGATGGTGCCACGTCAGCTACCGACGTTTAACCGCCGGTGACCACAGACCGCGGCGGTGCCCGCGTCGGGTTTGCTCTACGGGCCACCGTTCGACGCGCGGAAGGGCGCGTTTGAAATATGGGAGCGAGACACATCCATGGGTGGTCGTGGTTCGAGCAGGGTTGGACAGAGTCAACGGCGGCGACCAAAATGGCGGCAACCGGAGCTCGGGTGGGTTGCGGGTTTGGTGTTGCAGCACACAAGATAACCAACTAACGCGCTAGCTATGCTCAACGTGCAGCCACGAGCTTGTTGGATGCTGGCGCGTGACCAAATGGTCACGGGAGTGACGCCAATGTCGAGCTCGTGCAGCGGTGGGTTTCGGCCTTGACGGAAACAATGTCTAGATGATGCACTGGAGTGAGAGAACAGGGGGGATAGAGAGAGAAGCTCACGGCGGGGCTAGCAGAGGCGACGGCGAGGTCGGGAAAGCGTTGTGTGGCGAATCGACAACGACGGTGATGAAGCAGAGGCGGCGATGAAGACGATGGTGGCAGCGCTCTGCTACTCCTAGTGTTGTGTGCGTAGAGAGGAGATGAAGAGCGGGACGATGGAGCATCTGGACCGGCAGGAAAAGCGAGGGGGAGGCGGTGGATGCAGCGGTGCTCGTCGGCGTTCTCGGGCGCCCTCGAACAGAGAGAGCAGAGGGGAGAGAGGCTGCGAGTGAGGGAAAGGACCAGGGGCTCGGGCGTCTCCAGGCGCTCGGTCGAGGACGGGGGGAGGAAGCAGGAGGTGGCGGGGAGACATGGCCACAGCCGGCTATGATGCGGGCACGCAGCAGCTCCTACTGGCAGGAGCTTGAAGAAGCTCCTAGCAGTTGGGCTGGGCTGTCTGCTGGCTGGGCAAAAACAGGTAAGTGGGCTGCTGCCAGGTTAGTTTCCTTTCTCTCTCTCTTTTTTGTTATTTTATTTCTTCTGTAACTTTGTGGCTTTATTTAAAACACTAAAACTAACTCAAAAATCGTGAAACTGCTCATGCCCACTATTTGGAATATTTCCAACAGTAAACATTTAAGTTTATGATTATTTGGACATTTAAAATACTTTATAGCATTTAAATGCCCAAATGCAAATACTATATGATTTAATTCGGTGACCTTATGATGTCCTAGAAAATTGTGCACCATTTTTGTCATAGGTTCTATACCAAGGCAAAGATGATGAACATTTTAGAAGGCCATTTCAGGTTCATTAAAAAAGATTTTAGTAAATCCTAGTTGGATTAAGGGGGTGCTGGGGGTTCTGTCATCCCCATTTCAACTTTCTGAGTAAAGTAGACATGATGCAACACCATATGCTAGCACTAGGCATTACCAGAACTAGGGATGTGACAACTCACCCCCACTAAACAAGAATCTCTTCCCGAGATTCAAGCATAGGGTAAGATGGAAGGGGAACGCATAACTAACACAACCTTCACGGTCCAGGTTGTACTTCATAAGAACGTTGATACGATCACCATCTTTGTCTCGATGTCTTGCTCTGAGAACTCCAACTATCATGGCAGCGAGAGGAAAGGGAAAACTATAGAAGGATCGATCTTCTCGAAGATTGAACAACTCAGGATCAACTCATGGAGGGAGACATTGAAACATCTCTCGAGCTGAGACACGACACATACATCCAGAGGGATGGAGTATAACAGATGACGAAGGTTCACTAGGTAGACAACAATTTCACGCTTAAGAAGGTGGTGAACGGTTGTCAACGTAGTGAGGAGTTGAGTTGCCATGATACCATACGACACATCTTAAAGAAGATGACTCGCAGAAATATTCCCTTAAGTGGCAAAAAGAATTACTTTTGATTCAGAGATCATTGAAACTCTTTATACCAGCCTAAGGCAAATCACAACAATCGTTTGGTGGAGTACGAAGGGATGGCATACCCGTACTAGGATGGATGATGTGGACTACCTTGTTGAAGACAATGCAAAGGATGATTTTTGCTTATCATCGGAAATGGATGGGGCCCATGGTAGGACCACTTTTGAAGGTGATCCTGACCAGAAATTACCTAGAAGGGTAGTCCATGGCTGAATGGCACAATGGCGGTGCAAGCTAGGAACAAAATGCTAATGCTGGGAATGATTCTAGTAACTGGGAGAAACTCAACAATAGAGAGTGATTCCACTGGATTATGGCATAATTGAAGAAACTGAGAGCGGATCCCAATTAATGCCGATGATAAATCCTAGTGCTTGCGCGTGCTCTCAAGAACTTGAGCATTTCCATATTCGTCAAGGTTTTACCAATACCCGTGTCAAGGATCCTGGCAACACAACATACTACCATGATGAATAGTGATCAACGATGCAGATGCAAAGGGAGATAACGCCTTCTCAGATTTCTCCTTAGCGAGGCCAAGGAAACAAAATCTGATGATCGACCGACAGATATTTAGCACTCTGCTTCTAATGTTCTCCTTTATGTGCTAGCGTAACCCATTTATTGATATGGTTTGGTATCTAGAACATCAGGTAGAAGATCGGACTTCGGGAGCGCAAGAATCCATAAGGAATAACTATGGAAGTAAATCCTACGGAATCCTTGGGAAGGTGGCCAATTTTCTCAATCAAGATACTACAATAATGGGTCTTTTGGCTGGGTGTGTTGGCCACGACATCCACTTTACCGGGTTACAGAGAGACCAATATTATAGTTCTTGGGACACGTTCCAACCATCACACCTTCCTGAGATTCAGATCTGGTTGGTGTCAGGATAATCCAGACTCATCCAGTCTAGAGAGAAAAATGAAAGTTTGCAACACAAATCGACGAGTTGATGTTGCAAGATTGTCGGGAGATGAACTACGATAGCAAGATCCAAAACATGAGCTGGTTCTGCTACACACCTGTGAACACACTGTCCTAGACAAGCATGACCACATGGTAGTCTTATAATAAAACACTACCGAGTTCTGGTTGGGAACCATCATCGCGGATAACGAAGTCCTTGCATAAGTCATATGATTAGCTCTTATGAAGGGACTTCTTCTCCTTGAACAAATCAGTTAGTGGCTTGGTGTGCTAGGGATACATATAGAATGAAGGTTGCAAGTCTCCAAACCACAGTATACTTCGCACATATGCATGACTGACTTGGGATGATTCCAGAGGAAGTAAAACAAAATATCTCGAATTCACGGCGGCAACTTGCATCTAATGCACATGAATTAGAGGAAGTCACTTCTTTCATCCAACATATCCTTCATGAATGGGACATGAAGAAAATTCTTACACAAGTTTACAACCCTAGCTTAATGTTCAACATGAATCATGGACAAAATGAAAATGTTGCTAATGGGCTCAACAACAATCCATCGAGGCTTCCCTATGATGGAATTCCACAATTATGTGAACCAGGTGATATCATTGGTCAGGCCAAAAGATATAATGGTGTATGCTCAAAGAATCAACCACGAGTAAGACAACATTATGAACATCATTGGTACTGATTTGATTTGGTGATAGCCCATACTCAAATCAAGTTTTGATAAGACAATAGGTCCAACAACTGATCACAGGGACCAATCGATGAAGATATCATCTTTCTTCAACTAACACACAACACAAGGATATCCCTTTGAAACAAACTATATTAGGTAAGTTTTTATCTTCCAACTCTCCAAGTTGTTGTTTAGCTTAACCAACTAGCTCAGGGGTATCCAACACGGATTCTTGGAGAAGGAGTGGTTTACAAGAACCAACTTGATCACAAACTCAACATAGTGGTCAAGTGACAACCTGGTAACACTTCCAAGAAGATATTCGGAAAATCACGAACCACCGATATGTTACTAAGCACGAGAACAATCTTGCTTTTCAAGGCAAAACGATGTGATCAAAAGAGCAAGGGTTTGACAAAATCCTAACTCATCGATCGAAGAGTGCACCACCAAAAATGGACTAGGTAGCACGATCAGTCCTAGGATGGTGATTCAATAACCAAGATGCTAAGGATGAGAATACTGTCCTTTAACTACCAAGCAACGCAGTTGCTAGGAGTATTGATTTCACACATCATGATTCACTTGTCGGTATTCCGGTTGCAGCAACACGGGAATCGAGGAATGAACAACGACTGCGAGAGGTATCACCGTATCAAGAACTCAAAAGATGGTGTGCAATTCCCATGACATTCTTGACATAAGACGGTAATACTTCAGGGTAGAACATAATCGAAAGCTTGATTGGCATTTTGATCTGCGATACACAACTATTTTCACCCAACCCTGGATATGGATGAGGTACTGGAGTTTGTTTCTCCTAGTCATTCTGAAATAGAATGGCTTGACGAACCACATGAATAATAAGCATCGATAACACGGATGCACAATTACTCCTGACTATCAATTGATAGACGATGGTCGAAATACAAATGAAGAGGGACAACTCAAGGGGATATATATCTTTCTGAGTTTTGGATGCATAGATTAATATGTCGAACCAAATTCAACAAGTTTCTTCTAGATAACCCATGCAGAAAGGTAGAACTGGCAGAATCACAATATAGAATAGAGAACTCATCAAGAGCACTCTTGTTATGATCTTTTGGTTCAAAAGAACTTCCACCGAGGATAGTTCATGGTGTTGGGAGAATGATAAACCACGAACCTCGAGGACTATCACAAAAGTTACTAATATCCTAAAGGAACGAGCAAACACTATCAACATGAAGTAAGTAGGGTGAATCTCGGGTTCAAGAACCCATGAATAGAACGCCTATTAACTAAATGGCATCACGGGATGCTTTCGAGAATGACGGCCAGAATCATCACAATAGGAATATAAAGCATTGCTAGATTACTGGGTGGTTCTCTAGGATGCCTAGGGTCATAATACTAGCTCCAACATATATGTCAAGGCAATGGAGTACCTCAACAGACCGTTTAGTGCACTTAATCTGGCCCAAAAGGACATCGGGAACTGGGAGGAAGGATTTGCAAATGCATCAGATTCTTTTGAAACCTGGGATGACTCGGACAGCATAACGGTTGTAAATGGTCAAAAAGATTTGAGACATCCTGCAAAAATGTTGGCACAACCATGGGATCATCACAGTATCAAGGTTCCAACATCAACTGTCAATACACGGAGATAGTAGGAACTGAACTGAGGCTTGAATTCACCAATCTTATAAGTCTACGGATTAGTAACACGTGATCCTGATAGAAGAAGGGAGAGCCTAGTTCCTTAACCCCGCATGAAAGATAGGATGACTCGGATCAGAAGGGCATAAGGTATAAGGAGTAAAAAGAGCCTTACGTTCCATCCCACAATCAATTCCCTTACATAACTAAAGAGTTTCTAGACTCAACTTCGACCAGATTGGCTTGGTAATCCTACAGGCAGTCGGGCTCTGATACCAAAGCTGTCAGTACCCCGATCCTAAGCCACATCGATCTATCATGTAACACATCATATCACCTGGCGGCCTCACGCACGGTATTCCTACAGGTGTCTCCTTACCTGGCCCGGTACTGTTTGCGCCTTTTGGCTCATGTATATGATTTGACTATACACAGTAGGGCAAAACCCCACTGAAAATTTTAAATTATAACAGCAAAGAGATCCAGCAGTACAAAAAGGCTTGAGATAAGCCAAGAAATAAGAAGACGTAAAGAAAGAAAGAAAGAAAGAAAGAAAGAGAAAAAGAAGCTACCAGCTAACAGCTACTAAAAAACAAAAGATTACAGGATAAGGTTGTCAAGCCAGAGACAGAAAGCTCTAGCATAGCTCTTCATAATTCTGAATCTTAGCAAATTGAGTTCCTCTAAGAAGATGCCTTTCCATCCTTGAATGCTTGGTTGAATGCCTTGAAAAAATGAGATTGTTCCTAGTGATCCAGATGGCCCATGAAGCCAGGATGATGATTTACATGAAGAAAGTCACATGAAGTTTGAGTTTTAGATCAGCAAAAGCCTCAAGAACTGAGGCATTGGCCTGCCTAGTGGGACAGATCATATCCCAACATTGCGCAGACATGTCCAAAAGAGGTGTTGAAGTGTTTCCTCCTGCTGGCAATTGTAAACAACACAATTGTAATTGTCCAAGTGAAAAGTTTTCCTTCGAAGGAGATTCCTGGTATTGAGTCTGTCATGTAGTAATCTCCAAAAGAACACCTTGTGCTTGGGTTGACAGGAGCTATTCCAGATCCAGTTAAATTGTTGTGGCACTATTTTAACTCCCATCATCAGTTTATATGCCTTTTGCAACCGAGAATTGATCACTTCCCCAAATATAGCTCCGTGTATCAAGACATTCCAGATATTCAAAACCCCTCAAAGCTATACAAATGTCCTCCATTGCTTCAAATTCTTGGAATGCTTCCACTGTCAATGGTAAATGAAAGAGATCCTCCAGAAATTCAGTGTGAATAATGGTATACACAGTGGAGTTCCTATTGTTCACAAAAGAAAAGAGATGAGGGAACATGTCTTGCATGCAAGCTGAGTGCCAAAGGTCAGACCATAAAAAGGCACTTTTGCCATCTCCAATGTGGCATCTAGCCATGGATTTGAAATTGTCAATGAGCTTAAGATTAGCTTTCCACCGTAAAGAACCTATCCAATTGTTGCCAGCAAAGGAATCAACACTGTAATGTGCTTCCCAGATCAACTTAACCCATGGAATGTTGTGTGTGTTATAAAACTTGTGCAGATTCTTGAGCAGCAGAGCTTTGTTTTGGACAAAGAATCCATCACTCCCAATCCTCCTTGGTCCTTTGGCCTACAGACAGTACTCCAAGCCACCATGGCAGGCCTATGATCCTCCAAATCGTGGCCTCTCCAGAGGCAAAGGTTTCAACAGTTTAGTAGCTTGAGCTTTAATGGTGACAGGTACATCAAGACATCCCATAAGATAAATCAGCAAAGAGTTAAGCACAGATTTTACCAACAAAAGTCTTCCAGCCATGGTAAAAAAAGATGATAGGCCCATAAGCTTCTTCTGTAGTCTTGTTACCTTAGGTAAACATTGCTCAACAGTTGGTATATAAATACCCAGAGGTGCACCCAAATATTGGATGGGAAAGAATTCCCTTTTACAATGGAAAGTATTAGTCAGAATTCAACTTTCTCTTCAGGTACATTTAGTGGGATGAGGCAAGATTTAGAGTAATTGACTTTCAATCCAGTAGCATCAGCAAAAGAATTGAGGAGGGCCTTGAGGCAGTGAAGTTGTTTGGCATCTGCTTGAAGGAGGACCAAAGTGTCATTAGCATATTGCACTATTGGGAAATCAGGGCAAGAGTTCACTTGCAGAGCTCACGTATATGATAGTGTCACTAGCATCCATATGACAGAGAACCCGGGCCGACATGACTAGTCGTGAACACAAAGTGGCACTAACTTACGGGGACAGGCATACATGAACCAACATCGAACGTGTCGGTCATCAGCGTGTGAATCCATGCTGTAGCAACTGGGCTAACAGGACTCCGGGAAGCCGGGTTGTACCTCGCTAGTAGGACTCCGAAAGTCACCGTGTGACATTTCCCCGGAGGGACAGACACAGGAACGAAGTGGACCACATGTCGGCCAGTCTAAGTGTTCCGGAGCAGTAGCAACTGGGCTAGCAGGACTCCGGTAAACCGGGCTGTAACAGACTACCATGGCTCAGTGGATGCACTAGACTACATTTCCCCATAAGAGAGGCTACCAAGGATAGACAACTAGGTTGTCGGATCCCACACATACCAAGCATTTCAATCATACACACAGTATGCTCGATATGTGCAAATACAACATGGCATCACAACATGACTCTACAACTCAAGTATTTATTAGGCTCTGAGGAGCGAGATATTACAAACATGGGTCTCATGACCCAATATTCAGAGCATACAAGTCAAAGCACATGCGGAAGCTTAACATGTCCGAAAGTACGTACATCTACAAATGAAAAAGGCCGAGAAGCCCGACTATCTACCAGATCCCGCAGAGGGCACAAGATCGTGAATCGAGGTATCAAGCTAAACGTCAAGTCCACAGAACTACTAGCGAGACTGAAGTCTCTCTGCAAAAAACATAAATTAAGCAAACGTGAGTACAAATGTACCCATCAAGACTTACATCAGAACTAACTACATATGCATCATTGTCATCAAAGGGATGGTGGGGTTTGACTGCAGCAAGCCAGCTTTGAGTCAGTGGCTAACCTGAACTACTACTGCAAGTAACTCTTTTGAGGTAGCGCACACGAGTCCACATATTCACCATATCAATACACCACTATGGGTCCGCTCCCATCTTCCTACGAGAACGCCATCCATAGCACTCATGCTTATCTTGCGCATTTTAGAGTATCCACTTTCACTTGTCTATGAACTGTTATAGGCAACCTAGAAGTCCTTTACCGCGGATGCGACTATTCGAATAGATCATTCATAACCCTGCAGGGGTGTACTTCTTCGCACATGTTTCCACCACTTAGCGTCTGCACACGACATGTGCTCGGCAGACTTCAAGCGAAAGCCGACGTGGGTGTAGACCACGACCTACCTAAACACTCAAGTCTCTAGTCCAGGTTTATCGCCTATCCCGGTTCCATCCGCAGGGAGTCCCGCCGAGGATTCCATATACGGCCCCGAACTATGTGTAAAGGGTTCCGCGACACAAACGGGTGTCCGGCATACCTGGCCACGTGCCTACCGCATCACAGCCCACCCATTGGGTCAGCGCTGTGCACGGCCTCTAGCATACTACAAACACCAGAAACTACTTGCAACTCCTGGACAGAGGACTAGGGTGGTTAAGAAGTCGAGCGGGGTCATATTTCAGGGCCCAATGCATGTTAGTAGCTATTTCATGGATCACAAACACAGAACTCAGTTCCTGAGGACGGCTTCAATGAGAAAACCCACCATGTACTCCTACATGGCCTCTCACCGCTAGCTTTACCAAATCGTGTTCACACACTTAGCTCACACACAGTAGGACATGTTCATCACCATTCCAATTCATCCCCGGCGAATCGCACTGACACAACTCTAAGCAATAGCAGGCATGACAAACAAGCATGAATGAGTAGGCACATGAGGGCTCAAACAACTCCTACTCATGCTAGTGGGTTTCATCTATTTACTGTGGCAATGAAAGGTCATGCAGAGGAAAAAGGGGTTCAACTACCGCAGCAGGTAACAGATGAATCATTGTTGTCCTACTGCAGTGAAAGAGAGCAGAAGCAAGAGTGTGGGATTGTATCAGAATGAACAAGGTGGTTTTGCTTGCCTGGCACTTCTGAAGATAGTAATAGCTCTTCATCGGTGTCATCGATCTCATCGTCGAAACCACGTCTACTGAGAGGGGACAAATACCGGCGAAGAAGTAAGAACACAATCAATGCAATGCACAATATGATGCAGGATCATGACATGGCAATATGCTGTGATTTGAGCTAATGCAACTAACAACATAAGGGTTTGGGTTGATTTGAACCAAAGGTTCAAATTCAAATTCAAACTATGAATTTCCAAAGTGCATTAACATGTTTTACACTAAACAGTAGGGTTAAGTTGTTTTAACATGCATGAAACAAGTACAGACAGATAGATTGGATTTTTTTGATCATTTTTCATATATAAATCTTTGCATCTGGAGTTACAGATTAATTTCTATGAATTTTTGAAGTTAGCACTAATTTCTGAAATTTCCTGAATAAGAATAAATCCAGAAAATGCATTACTGCGTCAGCATTAAGTCATGCTGACCTCAGCAGGTCAATAGGCCGTCCAGGTCAAACCTGTCAGCTGGGACCCACAAGTCAGTGTCTCATGGCCGGTTTGGGTGGATGACAGGTGGGACCGGTCAACGCTGAATTGGCTAAAGTCAAAGCTGACACGTGGGGTCCCCAAGATTAGCACTAATCTAAACAGGAATTTTAGACTAACCTAATTAGTATCAGGAACCCACATCATTGACATAGGGCACTAACTAAACATGATTAGCACGTAAGTTGATGGTGCCACGTCAGCTGCCGGCGTTTAACCGCCGACGACCACAGACCGCGGCGGTGCCCGCGTCGGGTTTGCTCTACGGGCCACCGTTCAAGACGCGGAAGGGAGTGTTTGAAAGAGGGGAGCGAGATGCATCCATGGGTGGCCGTGGTTCGAGCGAGGGTGGACGGAGTCAATGGCTACGACCAAAAGGGCGGCGGTCGGAGCTCGGGTGGGTTGCGGGTTTGGTGTTTGAGCCCGCAAAATAACCAACTAACGCGCTAGCCATGCTCAACGTGAAGCCACGAGCTCGTTGGATGTTGGCGCGTGACCAAAAGGTCACCGGAGTGACGCCAGCGTCGAGCTCGTGCAGTGGTGGGTTTTGGCCTTGACAGAAACAGCAGCTAGAGGACGCACTAGAGTGAGGGAAGTGGGGGGATAGAGAGAGAAGCTCACGGCGGGGCTAGTAGAGCCGACGGCGAGGTCGGGGAAGCGCTGTGGCCAGCGAATCAACGACGACGGTGACGAAGTAGAGGCAGCGATGAAGACGATGGTGGCAATGCTCTGCTACTCCTGGTGTTGCGTGCGTAGACGAGGAGATGAAGAGCGGGACGATGGAGCATCTGGACTGGCCGGAGAAGCGAGGGGGAGGCGGTGGATGCGGGGGTGCTCGTCAGCGTTCTCGAGCGCCCGCGAACAGAGAGAGCAGAGTGGAGAGAGGCTGCGAGTGAGGGGAAAGGACCAGGGGGCTCGGGCGTCTCCAGGCGCTCGGTCGAGAACGAGGGGAGGAAGCAGGAGGTGGCGGGGAGACGTGGCTGCGGTCGGCTGTGATGCGGGCATGCAGCAGCTCCTACTGGCAGGAGCTTGAAGAAGGTCATGGCGGTTGGGCTGGGCTATCTGCTGGCTGGGACGAAACAGGTAAGTGGGCTGCTACCAGGTTAGTTTCCTTTCTCTCTCTCTCTCTTTTCTGTTTTTCTATTTCTTCTGTAACTTTGTGGCTTTATTTAAAACACTAAAACTAACTCAAAAATCATGAAACTACTCATGCCCACTGTTTGGAATATTTCCAACAGTAAACTTTTAAGTTTATGATTATTTGGACATTTAAAATATTTTATAGCATTTAAATGCCCAAATGCATATACTATATGATTTAATTCAGTGATCTTATGATGTCCTAGAAAATTGTGCACCATTTTTGTCATAGGTTCTAGACCAAGGCGACGATGATGAACATTTTAGAAGGCCATTTTAGGTTCGTTGAAAAGATTTTAGTAAATCCTAGTTGGATTAAAGGGGTGCTGGGGGTTCTGTCATCCCCATTTCAACTTTATGAGTAAATTAGACATGATGCAACACCAGATGCTAGCACTAGGCATTACCAAAACTAGGGATGTGACAGATCGGCGCGCGGCCCCCATGGTGGGTGATAATCAAGCAGGTGATAACCATGGACAGATTATGCATGGAAAGTGAACTAGTTTAGGTAAGTGCAAGAACTGTTTATGCCACTGGGACGGACCCGAGCGGCATGGGGATGATGCAGCCTGAGGGGCGCCCCCAATAGAGTAAGCTAAAGATGCAAAAGGATACATGCTGCAGGGACGGGCCCACACGGCCTGGGAATGATGCAGCCCGAGGGGCGCTCCTAGCTAAATAAACTTGGAAAATGTCACCTGGTTCTGTTGTCGAAGGGGTGTTGGGGTAGCTGAAGATGCGTGGCAAAGGGGTTGCTCCTCACGAGCCACCGGTGCCCTGAGCCTCGGGAGGCTCTTGGGGGTCCAGGCGGTTCCTCGAGGACCGTCTCCATCTCCGACAGGACTGCGTGACGTCTGGCCTCCTGAGCCTCCAGGATGCTCCGCAGGTTGCACTAGAAGGCGGCTGCCATGCTCGGCAGGCCGAATGGCATGCGAACATAGCTGTGAGGTGGGCCCTCATAACGTCCCACGCGCGAAGGCCAAAAGAGCTCCTGAGATGTGGCCCTGTTGAGCCCTGGAATGTCGATCCAGACGTGCAGCCCACCATCCTCGCCTAGATGGGGAGCTGCTCTAGGTGGGCGGCGGTCGCCACGCATGGCTCTTACTTCTTGAAGCTCTTGGGTAGTCTTGGTGATGAACTCCTGACCACCAGGCGCTCCTCGCCCGGTGCCCTCTTGAGGGAAACGTGCCGCAAAGCACGCTTCCACATGGTGCTCGAGCACCTCCCTCGTGATGTTGGCCAGGTTCGAGGCCCTCCAGAAGAGAGCCCCCGAGCCTCGCCCGAGGAGGGCACTGAGCGCGCCTTCCTATGCGAGGGAGTGAGGCACCCCAGGCACTAGCGCTGATCGTGATGTGGCGCTGCTAGAGGCGGCGCTCCCCTGAGGCCCTATAAGTAGTAGCTGCTTCTTCTTCCTGGGGATGGCCTCAGGAGGGTACTGCGCACCATTGTTGTCTGGGTCTTCGATTGCTGCGGCCTAGAAGGCGCACTCGAGGGAGCACACCGCATCTTTTTCTTCGCAGGGGACTGTGATGATTCCGCCGCTTCCTAGCATCTTGAGGACGTTGTAGCCGTGGTGGGTCACTTCCATGAACTTGGCTAGCGCCGGATACCCGAGGATGGCATTGTATGGCAGACGGATGTGGGCAACGTCGAAGTCGATGAGCTCGGTGCGGTAGTTGTCGCCCTGTCCGAAGTTGACAGGGAGGCGGACTTGCCCTATCGGGGTGCTGGAGCCGTCGCTCACTCCTAAGAAGGGCTTGGTGGGTTGAAGCTGATCGTATGGCACTTGGAGGCTATCGTATGTCTCGACGGATATGACGTTAAGCCAAGCACCGCCATCAATGACGGTCTTGGTGACTTGTATGTTGCTGATGACGGGTGAACAGAGCATCGGGAGGGCGCCAGTGGTGGCCGCGCACTTGAGCTGGTCCGCCGAGCTGAAAGTGATGGCGCACTTTGACAACCTGAGCGGGCATGTGGCCTCAAGCCTGCGAAGGGCCGCGTTCACCTCGCGAGCAAACTGCTTGAAGATATGCTGGGAGGCTGGGGCCTGAGCTCCGCCCAAGATGTAGGCTATAGCACGCGGTTCCTGGAAGCCCCCAGCCCCCTCTTCCTGAAGGTGGTCGTTGTTCCTTCTTGGTGGTGGTGGCAGCGGGATTGCCCTGAGGGTGATCCTCGCGAGGCTGATCCCTCCATGCGCCCTCACGAGGCTGATCCTGCCAGCGGTCCTTGCGAGGCCGGTCGTGCCACTCCTGGCGGGGGCCGCGATCGTCCCAGCGTCCTCCGCCTCGTCCTCCTCCTCGGCTGTAGCCCAGTCGTTCTTCGCCGGGCGTCAATCAAGCGTCCATCTCGAATGGCCCTGAGCTCTTGACAGTCGTTGCTGTTGTGGCTATGTATGTTGTGGAAGGCGCAGAACGGTCGGCTGCTTTTGGACGACTCGGGATGGTCCCGGCCGTGCTTCGTATCCGGCTCCGCCGCGAGCACGGCCACTCCCTTGCGCTCCACGTCCTTGGCCTTAGCTTTCTTCTCCTCCGGGTCGGTAACTGGGAGCTCGAGGACGGCAAGGCGCCCCTCCTCAGCTCTTGCGCACTTGGTCGCCAGGTTGAACAACTCTAATGTCGTGCATAGCTCCTCGTGGATGGCGAGCTCCTCCTTAATCTTGACATCGCAGACGCCATCAGAAAACGCTGAAATGATGGCCTCGTCCGTCACCTTGGGGATCTTGAGGCGAACGTTGTTGAAGTGCTGGATGTACTTTTGCAGGGTCTCCCCTGGCTGCTGCCTGACGCGGCGTAGGTCGCCCACGGCCGGAGGGTGGTCGCGAGTGCCCTGGAAGTTGGCGACGAAGTGTTCGCGCATCTCGTCCTAGGAGGAGATCGAGCCCGGGGGCAGGTTCAGGAGCCACGAGCGAGCACCATCCTTGAGATCCATGGGGAACTAGTTCGACATGACTTTTTCATTGCTGTTGGCCGCCTCAATGCTTAGCTCATAGAGCTACAGGAACTCCGCAGGGTCGGGGGTTCCGTCATAGCGAGGAGGCAGATCCGGCTTGAACTTGCCCGGCCAGACGATGCCACACAACTCAGGAGTGAAGGCGCGACAGCCTTCCGTGGCCACCGGGGCCCTTTGTAGAGGTGGGGCCTGCCCTTGGTGCCCGCGCACTGCCACAATAGGCGGCATGTGATCTTGTCGCGGTGGCCTGGGAGCGCGGGAGCATTCTAATGTGGCCGGGGAACTTCTTGGCAGCTTCCTTCTTTTCGCGCGGGCGCTCGACGCGGTGGGTCACGCCGGGGGGCCGGCGCCTTGGCGCCAGGGCGCCGTCTTGGTGCGGAGGTGGCGGAGGTGCTCTGGAGCCACGTCGCCCGCAGCTGGCGGAGGGCGAGGCAGCGAGAGCGATGGCGAGGGGGAGCCCCCTGCGGCGCTGACGAGCTTGGCGATGCGGTCCAGCCAGTCCTCGTAGAGGTCGTCGACTGGGCGGTAGCATAGGAATTCGTGTGCCATGAGCAGCGTGGCCTGTGCGTCTGTGGGGGCGCAACGGGCATGAGACGATGAGCCAGCTAGGGCCAGCGACGCAGTGGCGGTGCGGCCGTCCCGCCGCACCGAGGGGTGCAGCGAGGACGCTTGCTGCTCATTTCCTGCCGGGCCGGTGGCGGCGTTGGCGGCGGGTGATGGAGAACGACGGGGAGGCCCGCCGACGGGGGCAGTCTGAGCGACACGGGCGGCGAGGGTGGCCCGACGCTCAGTGCGGGCTCGGGACGCTTCTGACATGGTCGCGGTGGAGCGGTGGAAAACGGATTGGTGGAAGGAAAGCTTCAGAGCACCCCTACCTAGCGTGCCAAATGTCAGATTTTGGGTTCCGGCAAAACCCTTGAGGTTCGAACACTGGGGTGCACATGAAGATCTCTCCCTCCCCTAGCTCGCTCTTGCAACGATGGCCAGGCCTAGCGCGTTGAACCTAGAGAACAAAGGGAAACAAGATTTATACTGGTTCGGGCCACCGATGTGGTGTAATAACCTACTCCAGTGTGGTGTGGTGGATTGCCTCTTGGGTTGAGGATGAACAGTTACAAGGGAAGAATAGCCTCCTGAGGAGAGGTGTTCTTGTGCTCGGTAGGCTGGTGTGGTGTGTCTCCAGCCCCCTCTATGGTGGTCACTAGTCCTATTTATAGAGGCCGCGGTCCTCTTCCCAAATATTGAGCGGGAAGGGATGCCACAACGGCCAAATTCAAAGGGAGACAACTATTACAAGTTATCCTGACTAAAGGTGGTCTTCGCCTGCCAAAGGCTCTGGTGGTGACGCCGTCTTGGGCTCCACGGTGACCTCCTTCCTACCGTCCTGCTGGTTTTGGTCTCATTGCACTGATATGGAAACCTTTGCCTGATGCCTCAGGACTCCTCTCCTGCACATGCCTCTTTAGCACCAAAGAGGAAACGAGGACACTGCGCGCGCTGGTGCCGCCTGGCCTTGGTCGTCATGGCTTGTGTAACAGGAACCTTGCGAGGTGCCCCTTGCCTTGATCTCTCCGCCCCTCGCGAGCCAGCCTGGTGAGGCCGCCCACGATAAGGTCTTGCATTGTCCGCCTCGCGAGGCTTGGCCCCTTGCGAGGGTCTTGAGTGTTTGGTGGTGAAGATGGGCCGTACGGGGCCGCTGGTGGAGCCACACCGTGGGCCGCAGGCAGGCAAGTCTTGAGACCCCCGTTCCCAGAACACCGACAGGTGTTGGGGGAGCTCCTCCTGAGGCAGTGCTGGTCCCACGGTGGGTGGGACTGCCGACTGCTTGAAGAGCCGCTCCTCGAAGACGCCAGGCTCTTGAGGCAGAAGGTGAGATGCTCTCTTGGCGATGTCATCTGCTTCCTTGTTCGTTCCGCGTGGCACGTTCTCCAATTCTAGCCCCAAGAATTGTTTCTCGATTTTGCGTACCTCCTCAAGGTATGCTTCCATGTGCTCGTCCTTCGGCTTATACTCTTTGTTGGAGAAGTTGACGAGGAGCTGCGAGTCACCCCTGATCGTGAGGCGCTTGACCCCCAGAGTCGCGGCGGCTTTGAGTCTGGTAATCAAGCCCTCGTACTCCGCAACATTGTTGGACCTTCTCGCCGCGCTGAAAACAGAGTTGCACGGCGTAGTATAGCTTGTCCTTGGCGGGCGAAATGAGCACTGCTCCAGCCCTCGTGCCCTGGCATGCGTATGCGTCGTCGAAGTACATGACCCATCCATCTGGTGCCTCGTCTCCGGACAAGAGAGAGCGGTCCTCGCACACTTCACGGTTGGGGTCGTCAATCAATTCTGCCATGAAATCTGTGAGGGTCACGCCCTTGATGACTCTGGTGGTGCTGAACTCGAGCTGGTACACGTGCAGTTCGATGTTCCACTCTGCGACCCTTATCGTGACATTGCGGCTCCGGAGCACCCTCTCCAGTGGGTAAGCTGAGACAACCTTGATGGGGTGGCCCTGGAAGTAGTGGCGCGGCTTGCGGGAGGCGACGAGGAGCGCGAGCAAGAGCTTTTGCGGCATGGGATAGCGCACCCGCACATCGCGTAGCACCATGCTGACGAAGTACACCGGGTGTTCTACGAGGGCGGAAGTGTCGGCGGGGTCTTGTACCTCTGGGGGCCAGTGGCCTCAGGAGCTTGGCCGTCCATCGGGGAAACTAGGACCTCAGGAGCACCGTCCTGAGGAACATGGTCGTCTGTTGGGGCAATCGTGGCCTCAGGAGCTCCGTCCTCTGGACGCCGCATCTCGACCGGGCGCGAAGTGTTGCTCTGTGAGCCCTTGGTCGGGTGCTCCTCCGGGACCACCACCAGCACTGCACTGGTAGAGTGAGGCGTGGCAGCCAGGTAGAGCACCAAGAGCTCAAGGGGACGTGGTGCTACCATCACCGGCAGGTTGGTGAGGTACCTCTTGAGGTCTTGGAATGCTGTGTCAGCCTCCAGAGTCCACTCGAATGGTCTTCTTTTTCATCAACTTGAAGAACAGGAGGGCGCGCTCTCCCAACTTGGAGATGAAGCGCCCCAGCAAGGTAATACAGCCCGCCAGCTTCTCCATCTCTTTGAGGGTTTGTGGCGAGCTCATCCTTTCTATGGCCTTAACGTTGTCTGGGTTGGCCTCGATCCCCCTGTGCGACACCAGAAAGCCAAGTAGCTTGCCGGAGGGGAGTCCAAACACCAATTTCTCTAGATGGAGTCGCAGATCCACCTTGCGCAGGCTGGCAAACGTTTCTTCCAGATGTTCAATAAGGGTCCTTGCCTCCCGAGTCTTCACCACTATGTCTTCGACGTAGGCCTCGGTGTTCCTCCCGAGCTGCTAGCCCAGAGCGATGTGCGTCAGCCGCTGGAAGGTTGCCCCGTCATTACGCATCCCAAATGGCATGCAGGAGTAGCAGTACACCCTGCATGGGGTCAGGAAGGCCGTCTTCTCAACATCCTGCAACGCCATCTTGATTTGGTGATAGCCCAAGAAGGCGTCCAGAAAACACAACAGGTTGCATTAGGTGGTGGAGTCGATGATCTGATCGATGCGCGGAAGCGGGAAGGGGTCCTGAGCGCAAGCCTTGTTGAGGTTGGTGAAATCGATGCACATGCGCTCCTTCCCGCCTTTCTTGGGGACAATGACCGAGTTTGCCAGCCACTCCGGGTACCGCACCTCCCGAATGACACCAGCCTCTTGCAGTTTGCGGGTCTCTTGGACGATGAACGACTGCTTCTCCATGGACTGCCGCCGCGCCTTCTGCTTCACCGGGCGGACGTTAGGGCACACCCTCAGGTTATGCTTGATTATTCCCCTCGGGATTTAGACCAGGTCCTTGGGTACCCATGTGAACACATCCTTGTTCGTGCGCAAGAAGCTGATCAACGCCTTTTCTTGATCTAGAAGGAGGCCGGCGCCTATGGTGAAGGTGGCGCATGATGCCCCGTCTTTGTTAACCGGCACTTGCATTGTCTCAACACGATCCTGGGGGAACAATTGCTTCTTCTTTGTTGGTGCAGCCCTCGGAGCCTCCGGGGCCCCTTCCTTGCTTGGCCGCGCAGCCGCCGCGGCTCTGAAGGTGAGCTTGAGGGCCAACAACACGTCCTTGGTATCCCCCGCTACGGTGAGGACGCCGCTGCTTCCCGGCATCTTCATGAGATTGTAGGCAGGGTGAGTCGCTGCCATGAACTTGGCCAAGGCCAGGTACCCGAGCATGGCGTTGTACGGGAAGCTGATATGGGCGATGTCGAAGTCGATAAGGTCGGTGCGGTAGTTGTCGCGGGTACCGAAGGTGACTGGGAGGCGCGTCTGCCCTACGGAGCTCGTGGAGCCATCGATGACTCCAGAGAAAGGCTTGGTGGGGCAGAGCCGGCCATGGGGCACATGAAGCAAGCCGAATGCTTCCATAGAAAGTCCGTTGAGGCCGGCTCCAGCGTCGATGAGGGTCTTGGTGACCGCCACGTTGCAGATGGTGGGGGTGCAGAGCATCGGGAGCGCGCCAGCACCTGCGGTGGTCGCTGGATGACACCTGAGTCGAAGGTGAGGTCGGCTTTAGCTGCACATGGGTGGGCACCCACCTGGCGGAAGAATTGCTTGTGGGGACCCCAACTCATAAGTCGTGATCACCGAATGCAAGTGTACAGTGATCCCAGAGATCAATGGTCACTGAACACACAGAAGCTGAATAACAAGAGTCTTACATCCTTACATACCGTCTTACACAAATTATGACCATTATGGTCAAGTCTTACATTGATAAAGCCTTAAGGGCTGAACATCAAATGAAACACAAGCAGCGGAAATCTTTGTCGATAAGTAGAACCCATGCCATCTGCCTTAACCCTACAGACATTCTGACTGGGAAATGTCCTAGTTCGCATGTTCGTCTCCAAAGAACTCTTCTTCGAACTCCAGTTCTTCCATGCCTGGCCAATTAAATAACCAGTGGCAAGCCAATGAGTACTTTGAATGTACTACTTAAGCAACCCATGATTTGGTTCAATGTAACAATGCAATTGCACAACGTGTAAGCAACCTAGCTTCAAGCTAGTTAAGATGTCCTATCAACTTGTGAGATATGCATCAATAAAACATGGGTAACCTCGAGAACAGGTTACATATATCAACATAAATAGAGTTGAATCGATGTCATGTCATTCAACATGTCAAGTCTCCACCTTGACACAACTAGTTCCTTTCCACACACACATGCATCGTGCTTTGTAAAATTTCTGGACATAGTTTAAGTAGCACCTCCCAACTGTCCATGACCATGGACACGGCTATTCGAATAGTTTGACACTCTGCAGAGGTTGCGCACTTTACCCACAAGATCTGGGAAGCTTTCGTGTCATCCACGATCCTGCAGTACCTCAAGCACTTGGGGGAAGCACCCGATCATTACCTTTCCCTAGACGACACTAACATAGGGTCTACTCGTTGATACACAGCCCTTGTGTATAAGCAAAAGATCGTGGGACTCAGCCCTTTATCACATTATTTCGCATACACGAAGGGACCAACGGTGTGTCCGGTGCCCTGTGAAAACAGTCATGGCCGCCTATCCAAGCACGACCCCGTCCCAAGAGTGACCTCAAGTCACCCCCGTCACTAGTAATGTGGGCACCATGCTAGTATCAGCCTAAGTAATCAATAATGCCCCGTCCCATAAGGGGTAGAGTGGTTGCACATGTTTGGTTGGGATGGTAATCACACATAAATCTAATCCATTATTTTACTCACACACAAAAAGCTCTCTTTGGTACACCACTTCTTCCTCAAGTGGTGACCTTAGTTCCACATCTCCCAAGGGCATTAGGGGCACCCGAGGGGGTTTTCGAAAGAACGTAACCATGAAGAGTTCATGGTACACATGCATCTTTATGCATCAACTAGTCTCTTGAAAATGAAATCATGAACAAGGTAAAGTCATGAGTAGGGGTATGCATCATGTGGTGGTTCACAACAAGTTTACCACCGTCATATTTCATCATCATGCAGTCAGATAAAGGGTATCGATGAACAAGAGGGGTGTCATGGTCAAAGGGCTGCTTGCCTTGATTGGCTTGTTCTTCGAGGTCTTCAAATCCTTCTCCTCCTTCTCCTTCAGCAACTTCTTCAAATATGGGATCTAAACGTCGCAAGAAAATAATGGAAAATTAAGACAATAATAAAAACAGAAAAGTCAAAGTGCTCAGAAAAATGTCAACTTATTTTTGTAAAATTCTAGGGTGAAAACTAAGAAGGGGAAAATTCCTAGTTTTGGATTTGGAGTAGCAGAGTAGGAGAAATGGATTTACAAAGGCATATTTAAATGCGTAAAATCACATTTAAATATTTACAGTGAAGAAAAGGTTGTTGGATTTGAATGAAAGTTGCACCATTAAATAGGTTGCAATATTCTGGGAATTTAGGAGTTGGGATTAATTTATTTGGACAAATATTTTATCCTATGGAATTTTTGGAAAAGTGACAGAAAATAAAAAGGGGAAGGGGCACTATGCCTCTGGGCCAGAAAGGCCTCAGTGCAGCAAGCCCAGAAGGAACTCAGCCCGCGCGAAGCTGCCACGTCGAAGGCGTGAATGCAAAATACGCCTTCAGCCGATGGGCGAACCAGTATGCGCGCGCGTGTGTGTTTAAACCTGACGGGTGGGACCCACCCGTCAGGACGTGAGGCTGACGGACGGGCCCCACGGCCGTCGTCGTCAACCCTGGGTCAGAGAGGGCGGCGAGCTCACCGACGATCATGCGGGCACGGCGAGGTCGAGGCGAACGGCCGACTCAAAGATCGTGTCACCGTTCGGGTGGAGTGTGGTGGACGTCACCGGAGTTGCCTGGTTCGTCGGCAACGAGGAGGCACGGCGGAGGAGCTTCGGGCGGTGGTGGCTCCGGCCATTTCCGGCTGCAAAAGAGGCGGGGAAGAGAGGGGGATTGGTCAGTGAGCCGCGGCGGTTCCAGATCGAGGAAGAGGAGCGGTGGAGAGGGCCTGTACCCTGAGATCGACGGCGACCCGAGGCGGCGGAGCTCGAGCTCGATCTCGAGCTCGGGCTTGTCTGGAGAGGGGTGAGTGGTGTAGGGGGTGATTAGGGGAGCGAGAGAGCGAGTGGTGAGGAGAGGAGGGCTCGGGGAGGCCCTTAAGTAGGCGAACGGTGGGGTGTCGTGGACCCGTGCGCCGGCGAGCCCCTGCTCGTTGCCACAGGGCTCGGGAGGAGCTGGCGCCGTGTCTAGGGTGTTGCTGGGCGTGGACCACGCCGAGGGGAGCTAAGGGAGAGAGCGAGGAGGGGTCAGAGACGCCGCGCATGTGAGCCGCGCCATTGGCGCGTACGGGCGGCCAGCGCGCGTGCGAGCTGGGGCGAGAGGAGGGAGAAGGAAGAGGGGGACCAGGGTTTAGCGTGCTGCAGAAGCCGAGGCGCATCATCGGGCGCGCTGGGGAGGCCCGAGGTGGCCGGAGGCGGTTGGAATGGGGCGGCTACAGTGCGGGAGCGCACTGTAGTGCGCTCTAGAGCGCCCAAATGGCCGGCATGGCCATTTTCTATGCAGCGTGGGCACGGCCAAAGGTGTCTAGTAGCTCTGGGGGGGGGGGGTAAAGAATGGGGAAGGGGCATTGGATGCTCTGGGTGGCCACTGGGGTGAGGAGGGAGGTGAGAAAGGAGAGAGAAGTTGCTGTCCAGGGAGGTAAATGGGGGTGTTTCACCCCTTAATCATTGAGCAATGGCCAGGGGAGAGTTACTGGAGGTAGGAGAGGATTAGGAGGAGCTGTGGTAAAGATTTGAGTTCAAGGAGAATAGTATTAGTGGTCAAAATGGTGATTTTTGAAATGTGGCAGAAGGTGTTTGATAATGGTTTGGACCAGCAGATGATTTCCAACTGCCAGGAGACTCCACAGGGTGAAATGACACATATAATTAGGGCCTTCCACCAAGTTGGAGCTTAGTTGGGCAAAGTTGCCAATGCAACTTTTGTAAACTCTAGAAATTAACAGAAATGCACTTGTGTAGATCTAGTTGATCAAATCACTTCTCCTTGATGCACCACTTGGTGTGGTGGCCTTATTTGGTCATGTGAACATGCTCACCAAAGTTGGGGTCAAGGAGAGAAAGTTGGCAGTACAAAGTTGTTCAAATTTGATTCTGGTCAAAGAGGGTTTTGGGACATTTTGGTGAACCAAAATGATTTTAATTGACATGAGGCTTTGCAAGGTGATCACAATATGCATTTGTGACTTGCTGGATTTTTCCTTGGATTTTTATGAAAATATTTCCTGTAGAAATATTTCAAATCCTTGAAATGGGCATAAATGGCTTTGGGAGGTTTTGTCCAATATTTGATCATGACCATGTGTTGTAACTCTTATATATGGGAAATATATGCCCACTGAGTTTCCCTGATTTTTGTCAAATATTTTTAAAACAATTAAATAATTTTTCCCTATTAAAGACCATTTATGGCCTTAAGAAAAAGCTTTTAAGTAAAATAGTAAAATAACTTTTAAAATTATATTTTTGTGGTTTATGGGAATCCTATATCTAATAGGTTTCAATTATACCTTTTGAAAGATTTTTCACACCTCGAATCAAGTAATGCACGCAAAGGCAAATCTCAATTCAAGGGTTTTTGAAAAACTAATTTTAGAAAATTCTTTTTGGCCAAATTATTTTTGTAAGAAAATACTAAATTGCTCCATACACATGGCATGATCATTGGGCAGAAGTTTGGGGCAAAGAGATGAAGTACAGAAGGTGGAGTAATTGACTTTAAAGAGCATTTGAAAATCTCAGAGAGAAAACCAACTCCAAAAATAAAAGCCAAATAGTGCAAAAGTTTTTGTTGGGACAAAATTTATGCTTTATTAATGCAAATGAAATGCTACAAAATGCAGGGTGTGACACTGCTTGACGTGGCGGTCCGAGGGTGGCGCATGCGAACCACCGAGGAGGGCTGCGACGGCGTGGGGCGCCGGAGCCGTGAAGCGCGCGATGAAGAGGCCGTGCAGCTTCTCCCAGGAGGCCATCGAAGATCCTGGCAAGTTGAGCAGCCAGGCGCGTGGCACGCCCGTGAGGGCCATGGGAAGCCAGTTAGCCTTGACCTTGTTGTCGCCGCCGGCTGCCCAAACTGCCTCCTCGTATGCTCGGAGAAAACCTGCCGGGTCCGCCGCGCCATCGTATCTGGGCGGCAGCTCCGGCCTGAACTTGGGTGGCCACTACACTCGTCGTAGGGCGGGGGTGAAAGCACGAAGGCCATCGGCTCCCCCGAAAGGCACGCGTTGGTCCGGTCGATAGAGCAGCGTCCACCATGAGAGCCGCATAGTGGAGCGCAGCAAACAGAGAGGCGGATCTTCGACGCACCCCCTACCTCGCGCGCCAAATGTTGGATTTCGGGCTCCGCAGACCCTTGAGAGGTTCAAACTCTAGGGTGCGTGCGAATAACTTAATCTCCCCAGTATGCCTACTCGCCAATCTAGCGGCCTAGCTCGATGAATAGGAAGGAAATGGGACACAACAGTTTACCTAGGTTCAGGCCACCTTGCAGTGTAGTACCCTACTCCTGCTTTGTGGTGGATTGGCCTCGAGGGGCTGAGGATGAACTAGTACAGTGGGATAACAACCTCAAGAGGAGGCATGTTCTTGTGCTCGAGTAAGCTGGTGAGCTGGTGAGGATGGAATGGATCCGATCCGGTCCCTCTCCTTGCCCATGATGGTGGCTAGGCCCTATTAATAGTGGCCTTGGTCCTCTTCCCAAATGAAGGCGGGAAGGGCTCCCACAATGGCCAAATTCAAAGGGAGACAACTAGTACACGATATCTTGACAAAAGTAGTCTTCGCTTGCAAAGCCTCTGCCGTGACGCTGTGGTGGGCTCGGCGATGACCTCCGTCCTGCCGTCCTAGCGGTCCTGGTCTTGTTGCATGGGAATGGAAACCTTTGGCTGATTCTTCAAGACTCCGCGCATGTGCTTGCCTCCTTAGCACCAAAGAGGAAACTGTCGACATGCGCCCGCTGGCGCCCGCCTGGCCTTGGTCGTCATGGCTCACGTCATCCGAGCCTCGCGAGGTGAAACTTGCATAGGAATCTCCGGTCCTCAGGAGCCAACCTAAGGAGGCCGCTCCTCATGGAGGTCTTGGTGTCGTCCGCCTCGCAAGTCTTGGCCCCTCGCGAGGGTCTTGAGTTGTCGATGCTGAAACTGGGCCATACCAGGACGCTGATGGAGCCACGCCGTGGGCCCTAGGCAGGCAAGTCTGGGGACCCCCGTTCCTAGAATGCTGACAAAATTGATCGTTACTATTTGAAGACTTTGACTGACGACTTCTCAATTTCCTCAATCCTATTTCTTTAGTCATCTTGTCTTCTGCCTACTTATCCTATTTACATGCTACCTGTGCTCTATGTATGTTTCATTTCATCATGATGACTATGCTACTTGTTGTGGGAAACCACGACACCTATGGGGCCATCAACCCCTTGCGGTTCGGCAGGGGCGATGAGCACATTACACAAAGAGCGGAGAACGTCGCACAACACACAGAGATCACACGGGTAGTTTTACCCAGGTACGGGCCGCCGCGAGGCATAAGACCCTACTACTGCTTTGGTGGATTGATGAGAGGACCGTGGTCAAGATGCAACGCACTTGCCCGGCAGGGTTGCCTCGGGGCGAGAGCAGCTACACGCGTATGAATGTACGAGGTTCTGAATCCTTTCTATGGTTTCCATGGCAAATCAAGGGGTCACCACAATGGCAAATCTGTGATTGTGTGCTGATTAGATAGCAAACAGTGCTATCATACCTAGCTTAGTGTCACATCATGGCATTCCCGGCAATCCTTGCCGGGCAGTTCGGCCACCCTATTGTCTGTTTGCTTGACACGTCTCTGGACGGGTGTCATTTGGAGGTGATTTCCTTCAGAAGTGGCTGCCATGTGTCAAGAAACAACCACTTAGTCACTTGGGGGCTCGACACCGCACCGATCGATGACTTGCGTCACTGTGAGGTGGAGCGGTGGAGCCTTGGCGAGGTGGTCCGCCCTTGGTGTCCCCGGCAGGCTAGCCGGGGCAGTCTTGAGACTTGTCTCTGGGGCAGCCTTGACCTCGCCAGGCTCGCCTGCCTGGCAAAGGAGGCTTTCCCTTAGTGGTATCTTGCTTCCTTTGGCATGTCTTGTTCTTCTCGATCCGCCCTTTGATTCCTCAAAGAGCTGATCTCTTCTGCTTGGCCTGGTCTTGGATGTCACAACCTTGCTCTTAGTCCTGTGCATGGTCTGGGCAATAGAACCAGGGTTTGTTGCACCGACAGGAGCCCTCGGGCCTGGCCTAAATGCACTGCCGGGCGTCGTCGGGGTAGGCCCTATTCAGTGCACAGGTAAAGGGGGTAGTAGTTGCTTGTCCTTCGAGATCTTCTTTGCTTCTTCATTAACCTGAGCCAGGTCAGTTTCCGGTTCTACCGTGCATCGCGTAGCGCCAACCATAGTGGGATATATAATGGGCAACGACATGTTGGGTACCCATGTCCCACGTTCATGGGGCGGTAACCGCCATCCCATTATTTTTCCCGTGCCAAGTGCCTCTGCCACGTGTATTGCATGCATTGCACAAAGTTGGTGGCAGATGCGGAGGGCGCGGAAATGAGTGCCATGACAGAAAGCCAGCCGTCGTGGATTGGTGCAGGGGGCCGGCCTTGATTCATCGAGCCGTTAATGGAGAGGGGGAGCTGGACTGGATGAACGTACGGGGCGGCCACCTTCATGGAAAAATCTAGCCCCCTGTCCTGCTCGCTTATAAAAGGGGGCGCGGGGCGAGGCGTTTCTCCACACATCCTTCTCCTTCCATTCCTACAGCAGCCCTTGCCTATCATGGTGAGAGGTCGGTGGCCCGGCACTACTCCAGTGGCAATGAGAGCTTTTCCTCGACAGCGTCTCCACCTTCCTCCAAAGATGCAGGGGCGGAGCCCGCCATGAGGGGAGGTGGGAGGGGGCGAGGTCGTGGTCGTCGTGGTGCCCGGGGTCCAGGAGGACGAGGTGGCACTTTGATTGTGCCCCCGCCAGCCGCCCCTCCCTTGATGGAAGGCCACGTTGGAAACCAACCTCTGGAGTTCATCATCAGATTGTACAAGCCTCCGCGCGGAAGCCTATGACTCATCACTCCATTAGCAAGGGTGATGGAGCTAGAACAGCCGTGCGCGTTGAAACTGCATATGAGGGGTTGCGGGAATGGCGGCATGCGGGTGATGTGGATTTTCCTGCCCCTCATGTCATGTTCTTCCGTCGTGGCTGGAAGACCTTTGCTCACGCCCATAGCTTGTCGGAGGAGCACATCCACCATTTTAAATTAATGGAGGCCGATTTGCTTTCCGTCAAGGTTTTTGGATGCTCGGGTGCTCGCTTAGGGTGCTGTGCGGAGAGCTCGACTGACGACGAAAGATCCTTATCGAGTGATAGCGACGAGCAGGACAGTGACGGAGATGACGACAATGTCGACCGGGAGGGCAATGACTCTGACTCTGGCTGAACACTAGTCGCACCGTCATCATCAGGCGGTGGCACCACCTTCTGCACCTGCATCTCCTCTCCGGAAAGGCGATTTGCCGGGGAGTAGGGTGCGGAGGTGAATATGGTGCCCCGGGCTCCTCGAGCAGCCTTCCATCTGGACCCCGGTAGGCTTTCTCGCGGGCCGCAGCTTTGTTCGCCCTGCCGCGTCCTACTGGCCCTGGTGGTGGGGCTGGGGGGCTGTCTCCGCCGACCTCTTCACCATCACCTTCGCCCGTGCCCTCCTCTCCTCTCGCCAGGCTCCTTGTCAAGGGACCTGAGGGGTCAGGCTGGGCTTCTACCCAGGTGCTCCTTTTTCCCGCTTCGCCTCTCACCGTAGTGTCTAGGAGGAGAGGGACAAGAAAGGGCATCACGGGGCAATTATTTTTCATCAATCTAAAATATGTAGGCGCCGGCCAAACTTTAGTTTAAATTATGTAATCTTCTTTACCCATGTTTGTGTTCTGTAAGATCTGTACTTGTTAATCACCATATTAATGAAAAAGACGAAACCTTGCCGGGTACTTGTGCGTGTAACATGTCCATGCAAAGGTGAAATGCCTCTATACATTTAAGTAAACAAGTTTTCCCCGGCAGGCTATCCTGCATGTACCCTAAGTTCACCACCGCAGAGCTAGGCTTGCCGGGCGCAAATCACAAAGAGGGACCAGCCCCCCGGCAAACCATTTCCGCCGAAGGCCACTGCAACCATCTTGACCGAAGCAACATTCGAGCCAAGGGAAGGGACCACATAAGTTTAAAATTTGGCGAGGTTTTCATATGCACAAGTCTCTACTTACAGAACACGTATGGATAAGAGAGAACTTATCTGTTTGGCATGCCGGCGATCGCAATGTAGGCTTGTCTTCTCTTCTCTTCTTTGGGACAAAGTCCACAGTAAGAGCCTACATTTAGTGCATATCAAAATGATGCCATATACGATCTTATCTACATGAACATGCTATGCTCATGATATGCTTATGCATGCATGCAATTTTTTGGGAGCCCCCAGGGCTTCATTTATTTCTCTGTTGCTCAGGGTCTGCACCTCGCTTTGTACAAGGGGTTACATGCAACATCGGCAAGGCCTATACAAAAGGGTGATGTGACACTCCAAATTTTTTTACTTGGTTTTTGACAAAACCTTTATTTGATTTGAAGGAGGCTACTTAAAAATCTTTCCAAAAGCCCCTCCTTCTCAAAAAATTTCTCCTATGACAAGTATTTTATTTTTGTGTATTCCTCAACCTTGGTGTTTGGTTTTTTTTTTAAAACTTTCCTTCTGATGTTAACTCATCACAATAAATTTTTGGAAATTATATTTTTATTAAATAGAAATCCTATGGGTTTTGGGGCTATTCTTTCTTTTGCAACCACTTTTTTTTACCATGCCTCATATCAAAATTTCTCCCAAAACCCCTTCCCCCACTTTGGGCCAAGCCAAATATCCTATTCCAACAAGTTCAACCCATTTTTGAATTTTATTTCATTTATTTTATCCCCAAAAATAATTCTGCCTTTTATTTTGGGCCTAGGTGATTTACAAAGGAAGTATATGTTTTCCTTTGAGTTTTGATATCAAACCAACACCTCTGGCTAGTCCCTAGTACCCCAACCTCGATCCATCAAGATCCACTCTTCCACAATTCAAAATTTTCAAGTTTCACTCGCTGCAAGTTTGGACCAGATTTGGCAAATTTGGTGAAATTCATATTTTTCCTTCTCCAAAAATTCTACCAAAATTCAGGCAGCCCCAGGTGCATTCAGAGGCCACCTCACCAAAGATCAGCTCCAGATAAATTTCCCACATGCCAAAATCATTTCATCAAACACTGGCGAACCTTGTTCTTGTACATATTCGTAGTTCGGTGTTTGATCATTGTCGGCGTCGTTTTCTTCAGAGTCATGGCGTCGATCTCACCAGTGCACACTGCTCCTTCCTCTTATCCAGAGCGCCGCACGGTCCTTTGGACGGACACCACCGTCGGTGGTGATGTGTCCCGCCGAGGCCGGCAACTTCTGCGGTGGCAGAGCCAACCGAGGCGGCCAGCAGGGATCAGCCCCAGCTTTCGGCGCCGTCCAGCACCGCCCAAGCCACTCGAGGCCTCGGCGTGGCCGTCTGCTTGCCTGCGCATGCTGCGGCACTGTCGTCGTGGCCTGAGCAGCGCAGAGCGTGCTCCCCGCCGACGAAGCCTCAGGCGCCCGTTCGGAACTTGGAGTAGCAGGCAAGGCAGGCCAAGTTTAGCGCTTAAACCGAACCCGTAGGCCCCCACGGTGATGCCTAGCCCCCTAAACCACCTGACCAACCGCTGCACCGCCGTAATTGTCACCGGAGATTTCCCGTTCACGGCCACCGCCTCGGATCAGCTATAAAAGGAGCCCCCGAGCTCGCTCTCGACTCCGCACCACAACTCCACCTCACTAGAGCCCCGCCAAGCCACCAGGAGGACCCCAAGGAGGTCTCCTTCCCCGACTCCGGCCGCCCCGATCCGCCTCGGGCTCCGGCTTGATTCAGTCAGGTGAGGCCACCTCCGACTCCCAAACCACGTCAGCAGCCGTCTGGTGCACCCAGTGTTCTAACCCGAGCCTCAATTCAACCTGTGTAGCCCTCCCCGACGAGATCCACCAACGCCCGAACCACCGCCCGCCGGAGTTGACGCCGCCGTCGACGTGGTGCTCGCCGTCGACCAACTCCACCACCCACAGGTGTGGAAGTACCCAAGGAGCCCGTAGGTACCACCCACTCCTCCTAACTTGCCGTTTATCGCCGCCGGCGACCACCGCGGCCTTCGGGCGCCGGCGACTCTGTTTCAGAGTTTAAACCCGACAAGTGGGACCCCCCGTCAGCTTTTTCTTCTTTTCGGAACGTTTTCTGAAAACGCCTTCGGGCAGGATACGTTTCCCTTTGGAGTTGGCGGGTTTTTAGTCGAACCGTTTTCTGTTTTTATAAGCTAGCCCCTGGGAACTTTCTGTTTCATTACAGACAAGTCCCTGGACTAAAACTTTAATAACTTTTAAACAGAAAATGATTTTTGATTGATTCTTTTTTTGTCACCTTTATTTTTCTATCTAGTTTTTTATCATGTTTATTTGAAAAATATTTGGAACATTGTTTTGTGCACACACGGTATTTACGTTAGTACATATTTTTCTTATACCGTAGATACCGGGAGAGGTGACGGGACCGCGAACTTCACCGAGCTAGACTCCGACTACTCCGAACCAGGCAAGCATTTTTGAACCTTTGATATGATGAGTGTTTTGCATGTTTGCATTGAGTAGTCAGTTCATGGCATGATCATATGCATAGCGGTAAGGGGTATATTACATGCAAAGCTATTGCAAGTGAGCTTCGAAACTCGATGCGTGATTCGATGTGAGTTTACATGATCATGTGGTGACATGATGGGTGGTAAGATGGTATTGTTGTAGCATGCCAGTCTTATGCCAAACTACTTAACTCCAGTGTCAACGTGAATCAAGTCACGTTACCATCCGTTCCTTTTCTTGTACTACCACATGGTTTCTTTATGGAATATGGTATAGTAAGTTGCAAAGCTACCAAACAGAGGGGCCGGGATGAGGGTTCCATGGCCCTGGATTAAAGCCCGTCATTCGGTCAGGGAGCATGGGTGTTTCCGGTTGGGACCGAGAGGGGGGCACCCCTTAGAGCGCGCGAGATAAATTTGATCCCATGCTATTCGAGGTTGTGACCTCCCCGTCTTAGATTTTTCTTGAACGTTGCCTAGGGTGATTCCTGGCAGCGGAATGTGGAATTGGGTGTGTACTGGTTCGATGTGTTTCTTCTAAAATATCGTAAATGGTACTAGTCCCTTGCGACTACTGAAATCCGTTGGCTGTGGTTTAATAGTACAAACTCTGCAGAGTCAAACTCATCCAAGTACCATACCTATGGTCAAGGTCTGTGTTCAACTTGTCCTTGTCAGTCTCGATGTCGATCTCCTTGACAAATCTCCGGTGAATGTAGACATGAGTGGTAAACTCGACTATATGATTACTCATGTGGATGGACTAACCCGTTTATTTTTATTATGTCCTGAGTATTTTCCTTGGAATGGTCTATACTGCTTGAATACGACAATGAAATATGAGCCCTGTATGTGATGTCGCTCAGACGTCCGACTGTGGCATTTATGTTATTTATTTTCAATATAAGCCCTTTATGTGATGTCGCTCAGACGTCCGGCTGTGCCATTTATGTTGTTTTACTTTCAATATAAGCCCTTTATGTGATGTCGCTCAGACGTCCGACTGAGGCACTCTCGTTATTTACTTTCAATATAAGCCCTTTATGTGATGTCGCTCAGACGTCCGACTGAGGCACTCTCGTTATTTACTTTCAATATAAGCCCTTTATGTGATGTTGCTCAGACGTCCGACTGAGGCACTCCCGTTATTTACATTTGATATAAGCCCTTTATGTGATGTCGCTTTGACGTCCGACTGTGGCATGCACTGTCATTTACTTTTCAATATAAGCCCTTTAGGTGGTGTCTCTTAGACGCCCAACTGCGGCATGTTAATTTATTTGTTCACCATTCGAGGCGTCGTTTCAGACACTCGATCGGTTTTCAGTTATTTCTGTTGGGTTTTCGGGAGGACTACCGCCTGACTTCCTTTTATTTATCATGTTGTGCAAGTTTATCATTTGAGTGTGCATTGCCAATTGCTCATGTTGCATCATGCTTACATTTGTTATATCTTATGTCCGAACTGTCTTGCGAGTACATTCAAAGTACTCACCTGGCTTGTTGATTTGGCCAGATGTTGACGAAGGCGATCTTATGGATGAAGAGTTCGATAGCGAGTCCTATGCCTAGAGGAGTCCCAGTCAGTCCCGTGCGATTCTGGAATTTATCACTTGTACCATATCCGCTTCCGCTACCCGAATAAACCATCGAGCCTCACCTCGACGCTCGATGAGCTGCAAGAGTAGGAGTCAACATCACCCACTTCACTGTGACATATCCACCACCACCTTTATATATACGAGTCGGTAGTATGCCACCACACCCTTGTGTCATATCCGCCTTTATGTATATTATTGGCGTGCTTTTAATAAGATTGTTGAGCAACCTCAGCTCAACCCTGTAATATATCTAGTACTTCTGGACTCCTGTATCAAGAATTTGTCTACCAGTAAGGAGGACTCTCCTATACTAGAAATAAAAAGATCGGTTTCTCAATAAGTATTTTATTGAAAACCGGTCGTGACAAACTTGGTACCAGAGCCAGGCTGACTGTAGGAAGCCACTAGGTGCGATCGCTAATCGGTTATTAGCATCTTAGTGTGATTTTAACATTTTTGCAAAACGTAGCAAATTTTCTGTTAGTCATCATAAATTTATGATCTGACTATTCAGAATTTTTGTCTACTTTTGTAGATGGCTAGCAGCCATCGTGAGTCACAGTGTTCGCCAACGCGTTCCTGAGGGATTCATCAAGCTCCTCACCTACATCGTCAAGATCGCGATTGGGCCATCGGTTCGCCCAGTGTTCACACTCTACCAGCACAAGATCAGCGACAGTCTGTCTATGCACCAGGCCGTGGTACAGTTCAAGGGAGGGTGTTCAGAGTCACGCCAATTCCGATTTGCTGGCAGGGCCATGCCTACGGAGAGGCATGCCATGCATATGGCTGCCCGTGAGGCGATAGCTCGTCTCCGGGATGTTCTTCCTTCGATGAAGACTCGTCGTTACCGCTACCTTCCATGCCACGTGCCATACACGTGTCACTATGCATTCGCTTGCCTCAGAGGAGAGCGAGATGAGGCTATTGAGATGCTTGTGGAATACCTCCAGGCACTAGAGGCAGCATTTGATAACCTTGTGGACGACCTTGTGGCTGCCCGTATGGACTCAGTCCATGGTTGTGCCGCCAACAGGAGGGAGCTCCTCCACACAGCCCCACCACTGACCTTCGTCTCATCCTCAGCTTCTTATTCACCTGCCATCCTCGCCACCGCTCATCCCCTGCCTACCACTGAGGAGTTCGACCAAGTCATCGCGCCCACTCCAGTCCGTGTTGCACCACCTATTGCGCCCACTCCAGTCCGTGTGGCACCACCTATTGCACCCGCCCCAGTCCGCGTTGCACCGCCTCTCGCACCCGCTCCAGCTTCTCAGCGCAGCACTTCACGCCTGGACCCTAGTAGTGAGGAGGAGCTTGAGTCCCCAGCATCACTGGGCCTCACCCTCGGCAGGCCAAGGGAAGTCCTTACCATCTTCGAATGAGTACGCCTAGCAGCCCCGCGTTGTGCCAGCTTGTATGATATGTTTATATGTATATAGGTTGTGAGAAGTAGTTTGTATGCGCATCATGTAGGAACTGGGAGAAGTGCACTAGCCTAAATAACATGTCAGGATTGTGTACGCACATCCTGAGTGATGTATTGTATAATTACTGCTTGCGTGTAAGATATGTATTGAGCGGTCCTTCTCCATGCGCTATCAAATATTTTCTTGAGAAATCTTGGAGTGGTTAAATTTTTTTCTTCGCCTTTGAGTATTTATTTATTTTTGCGGCTCAATTTCTTTTCCTTATGATTTTTCCAAAATATATCCCCAGAGTGGAAAATGTCTCGTCCTTGGACTCGTTCCATGCCAAATCCGCCAGAAGAGAATTATGGCACCCAAACCAAAGCAACAATTTCACAGGGACAGTCAAGTCAACAGGCGTTGAGATAGCTTTTTCTCAAGTGTGCCGCCTTTATGAGCAAAGCCAGCAACATCACCAAGAAATGATGAACCAGGTCATCAATATGGGAAATCACCATGGACCGTATCAGCAGCAAACCAAATTGTCAGAACTACAAAAGACGCGTCCCCAACTTTCTCGCACACTGACAAACCTCTTGAGGCCGATGACTGGCTTCGAGACATTGAAAGAAAATTGATTATTGCACAATGTTCAGACCATGAGAAGGTACTATATGCACCTCACTACCTCACAGGAGCAAATTTGCATCATGGTGGGAAAATTTCCTACACATGCACCCCAATGAGAATAACATTAGCTGGGAAGAATTTAAAGAAGGTTTTCATGGGGCGCATATTCCCAAAAGCATTATGAAAATCAAGAAGAGGGAGTTTGATGACCTCAAGCAGAGAGGCATGACGGTGAATGAGTACAACAGCCAGTTTACTCAGTTATCTCGTTACGCCAACGAAGAGCACATGACGGAAAATAAGAAGATGGAAAAATTCCTGGACGGTCTTACACCAGCACTTAAATGCCAGCTGGTGGTACACACCTTTCCGGACTTCAAAACACTTGTGGACAAGGCCATTACCCTGGAAAATGAGCACCGCAGTTTGGAAGATTTTCGCAAGCGCAAGAGGGACCAAACTACTCAAGCTCGCAACAACCGAAGCAAGATCGACTTCCGTAAAAGTGGAGCAAACAAGTCCACAACCAATATCCCACGCCGATCAAGAATTATCATGCGAGGGACAAGGATTTTACATACCGCCCAGGTGTTACTTGCTACGCTTGTGGAGAAGAAGGGCACTATGCCGAGCAGTGCCCAAAGCCAAGAAACTCGGCTCCCACGCCGAACCACGGTGGGAATAATTCAGCACCCAAGCGTAACAATTTCAACCCCAATAATAATCACAAGAAGGGTCACTTGAACAATGTGACCATGGAGGAAGCACAGAATGCCCCGGATATCGTACTCGGTACGTTCCCTGTCAACACAATACCTGCCACGGTTTTGTTTGATTCTGGAGCTTCTCACTCGTTCATTTCAAAGAAATTTGCTTTGCAAAATGATTTTCAATGCTTCCCCTGGAAAAGTCCATGATCATCAAGTCCCCGGGATTAAGTAAGTTCTGTGAGTTACTGCCAAGGTGTGGTTATTGAGTTTGAAGGATTAAAGTTTCTCGCCAACCTTATTGTATTGGAAAATAAGGGACTGGATGTCATCCTAGGAATGGATTGGTTAACCACCAACAAAGGATTTATTGACTGCTTCAACCGGACAGTAATTCTTACCCACCATCACTGGAAGACAATAAAAGTTTCATCTCAAGAAAGACAAATAACACGGCAACCAAGGTTGAACAAGGTGGACGTTTCAGAGTTAAGCAAAGTCCCGGTAGTGTGTGAGTTCCCAGACGTATTTCCTGAAGAACTACCAGGCATGCCACCAGACCGAGAGATAGAATTCAGCATCGAGCTAGCACCTGGAACCACCCCCATTTACAAGAAACCATGCAGAATGGCACCCTCAGAGTTGGTGGAATTAAAGAAGCAAATAAAAGAATTACTGGACAAAGGATTTATTCGAGCCAGCTCCTCACCTTGGGGCTCACCGGTTTTATTTGCCAAGAAAAGGATGGGACACTGAGATTGTGTATAGACTATCGAGCACTCAACATGGTCACAATCAAGAACAAATATCCGATGCCACGGATAAATGATTTATTTGACCAGCTTGCTCAAGCCAAGGTTTTCTCAAAGATTGACTTAAGGTCGGGATGCCATCAATTAAAAGTACGGACATAAGATATCCCCAAGACAGCCTTCACCTCCATATACGGGCTGTATGAGTTCACAGTAATGCCGTTTGGACTGACCAACGCCCCCGCATATTTTGTCCACCTCATGAACAAAGTGTTTATGAAATTTATGGACAAGTTTGTTGTGGTATTCATCGATGATATTCTGGTGTACTCCAAGACACCAGAAGAGCATGCTGAACATCTCGGAATTGTACTGGGAGAATTAAGGAAACATCAATTATACGCCAAGTTCAGCAAATGTGAATTTTGGTTAAGACAAGTTGGTTTTCTAGGCCATGTGTTAACACAAGATGGTGTTGCCGTGAACCCGGAAAAGGTCAAGGCCGTGCATTTGGTTGGAAACCACCAGCCAACGTAACGGATGTAAGAAGTTTCTTGGGAATGGCAGGGTATTACCGAAGGTTCATTGAAGGGTTCTCCACCATAGCAAAGCCAATGACGCAGTTGCTCAAGAAGGACAAGAAATTTGTTTGGACGGAAGCTTGCGAGAAAAGTTTCCAAGACCACAAAATGAAATTAACAACAGCACCAGTATTGGTTGTGCCAGACATCCACAAAAGTTTTGAGGTATATTGTGACGCCTCCAGGAAGGACCTCGGATGCGTATTAATGCAAGAAGGCAAGGTAGTCGCGTATGCCTCCAGGCAACTACGCAAGCATGAAGAAAATTATCCTACGCATGATTTGGGCTGGCAATGTCATTCATGCACTCAAGGAGTGGAGGCACTTTTTCTCGGAAACCGTTGTGAAATATACACAGACCATAAAAGCCTCAAGTATATTTTCACACAACCAGAACTCAACTTATGGCAACGGCGCTGGTTGGAATTAGTGAAAGATTATGATGTCGGTATTCACTACCATCCAGGAAAGGCGAATGTTGTGGCAGATGCTCTTAGCCGAAACCCCAGTTCGGGCAACGACAGGCTACCAGACTTGAGACCTGAATTTCAGCAAAAGTTCGCCAAACTCAACATGATGATGGTCGCCGAGGGCGATGTGTCAAATTTGGTATACAACCTACCTTAAGGAGCAAATTAAGGAGGCTCAGCCTAGACACCCCAGCATCGAAGGCATAAAAAGAAAAGTGAGTTTGGGCAAGGCCTCTGAATTTATCATAGACAATAAGGGAATACTATGGTACGGAAACAGACTTTGCGTACCAAACATAGAAGACTTCAAACAGCAAATCCTAGCCGAAGGCCACACCGCTCCGTATTCAATCCACCCCAGAGGAACCAAAATGTACAAAGACATTCAGGAAAAGTTTTGGTGGCACGGTATGAAGAGGGATATAGCCACCTTCATTGCATGCTGTGATTCGTGTCAACGCATTAAGGCCGAGCATAAAAAACCGGCAGGGTTATTACAGCCAAACAGGATACCTGAGTGGAAATGGGATGAGATCGGGATGGACTTTATTGTTGGACTACCTCGGTCACAATACGGAAATGATGCCATATGGGTCATCACATACAGATTAACCAAGGTGGCACATTTCATTCCGGTGAAGACAACCTACACAACTCAGAAGCTCGCTAAGCTTTATCTCTCTCGCATAGTCTGCCTGCATGGAGTCCCAAAGACTATAATTTCTGACCGAGGCACTCAATTCGTCTCTAGATTTTGGGATCAATTACAGCAAGCTCTGGGTACTCAACTGGCATTCAGTACAGCATACCACCCCCAGACCGATGGACAAACTGAATGCGTAAACTAAATACTAGAGGACATGCTGAGAGCGCGTGTCCTCACCTATGGGACCAGTTGGGAAGAAAGCTTGCCATATGCCAAGTTCGCATACAACAACAGTTACCAAGCCAGCCTGCAAATGGCACCCTTCGAAGCCTTGTATGGACGAAGATGTCGTACTCCATTGAATTGGTCAGAGACAGGAGACAGTCGTATCTTCGGCCCAGATATGCTCAAGGAAGCTGAGGAGAAAGTTAAGCTAATCAGGGACCGACTCAGGACAGCTCAAAGCCGACAGAAGAGTTATTACGATTGAAAACATCGGGGAGTCAGTTTTGAACCCGGTGACTATGTGTACCTGCGAGTATCTCCTATGAGAGGCCTGCAGCGATTCAAAGTTAAAGGAAAGCTAGCACCAAGATTTATCGGACCTTTCTGTGTAGTTGCACGAAGAGGCACGGTAGCCTACCAGCTAGACCTACCAAGAGTCAGTCCGACGTCCACGACGTGTTCCACGTCTCACAGTTGAGGAAATGTGTGAGCAACCCAGAAAAGCAGGTATCCCATGAGGAAATTGATGTACAACCAGACCTCACCTACAGGGAATGCCCAATAAAAATATTAGAGGAGTCTGAAAGGAGAACCCGTCAGAAGGCAATCAAGTTTTTCAAAGTACAGTGGAGCAATCACACCGAAGACGAGGCAACATGGGAAAGAGAGGATTTTCTTCTTGAAGCGTAACACCCACACCTATTTGAGGATCAGCTGAAATCTCGGGGATGAGATTTTTCCTAAGGGGGTAGGTGTTGTGACACTCCAAAAAAATTTACTTGGTTTTTGACAAAACCTTTATTTGATTTGAAGGAGGCTACTTAAAAATCTTTCCAAAAGCCCCTCCTTCTCAAAAAAATTCTCCTATGACAAGTATTTTATTTTTCTGTCTTCCTCAACCTTGGTGTTCGGTTTTTTAAAAAAAAACTTTCCTTCTGATGTTAACTCATCACAATAAATTTTTGGAAATTATATTTTTATTAAATAGAAATCCTATGGGTTTTGGGGCTATTCTTTCTTTTGCAACCACTTTTTTCTTACCATGCCTCATATCAAAATTTCTCCCAAAACCCCTCCCCCCACTTTGGGCCAAGCCAAATATCCTATTCCAACAAGTTCAACCCATTTTTGAATTTTATTTCATTTATTTTATCCCCAAAAATAATTCTGCCTTTTATTTTGGGCCTAGGTGATTTACAAAGGAAGTATCTGTTTTCCTTTGAGTTTTGATCTCAAACCAACACCTCTGGCTAGTCCCTAGCACCCCCAACCTAGATCCATCAAGATCCACTCTTCCACAATTCAAAATTTTCAAGTTTCAGTCACTGCAAGTTTGGACCAGATTTGGCAAATTTGGTGAAATTCATATTTTTCCGTATCCAAAAATTCTACCAAAATTCAGGCAGCCCCCAGGTGCATTCAGAGGCCACCTCACCAAAGATGAGCTCCAGATAAATTTCCCACATGCCAAAATCATTTCATCGAACACCTGCCAGTAATCGTTGCATATATTCAGAGTTCAAGGTTTGATCATTGTCGATGTCGCTTTCTTCAGAGTCATGGCGTCGATCTCACCAAAGTGCCCACTCTGGAGCCATGCGCCTTGCTCCTTCCTCTTATCCAGAAGCGCCAGACGGTCCTTTGACGGACACCACCCGAGGCCTCCAGCGTGGCCGCTCGCTTGCTCACAAGACGCCTGCAACTGCATGCTGTCAGTGGCTCGAGCGCAGAAAGCACTCTCCTCGCCACGACGAGCCCGTCGGCGCTGTTCCGTTCGAAACTTGGACTAGCAGCCAAGGCAGGCCAAGTTTAGCGCTTAAACCGAACCCGTAGGCCCCACGGTGATGCCTAGCCCCCTAAACCACCTGTCCAACCGCTGCACCACCGTAATCGTCGCCGGAGATTTCCCGTTCACGGCCACCGCTTCGGATCAGCTATAAAAGGAGCCCCCGAGCTCGCTCTCGACTCCGCACCACAACTCCACCTCACCAGAGCCCCGCCAAGCCACCAGGAGGACCCCGAGGAGGTCTCCTTCCCCGACTACGGCCGCCCCGATCCGCCTCGGGCTCCAGCTTGATTCAGTCAGGTGAGGCCACCTCCGACTCCCAAACCACATCAGCAGCCCTCTGGTGCACCCAGTATTCTAACCCGAGCCTCAATTCAACATGTGTAGCCCTCCCCGACGATATCCACCAACGCCCGAACCACCGCCCGCCGGAGTTGAGGCCGCCATCGACGTGGTGCTCGCCGTCAACCAACTCCACCACCCACCGGTGCGGAAGGACCCAAGGAGCCCGTAGGTACCACCCACTCCTCCTAACTTGCCGTGGATCGCCCGCCCGGCACAGTGGCCATGACCTTCGGCCAGCCGTGACTGCTTTTGAGTTTAAACCCGACAAGTGGGACCCCGTCAGCTTTTTCTTCTTTTCAAACGTTTTACGAGAACGCCTTGAGGTGATACGTTTCCCTTTGGAGTTGGCGGGTTTTTAATCGAACCGTTTTTTGTTTTTATAAGCTAGCCCCTGGGAACTTTCTGTTTCATTACAGACAAGTCCCTGGACTAAAACTTTAATAACTTTTAAACAGAAAATGATTTTTGATTGAATCTTTTTCTGTCACCTTTATTTTTCTATCTAGTTTTTTTATCATGTTTGTTTGAAGAAAAATTGGAATTTTTTTTGTGCACACACGGTATTTACGTTAGTACGTATTTTCTTATACCGTAGACACCGGGAGAGGTGACGGGACCGCGAACTTCACCAAGCTAGACTCCGACTACTCCGAACCAGGCAAGCATGTTCGAACCTTTGATATGATGAGTGTTTTGCATGTTTGCATTGAGTAGTCAGTTCATGGCATGATCATATGCATAGCGGTAAGGGGTATATTACATGCAAAGCTATTGCAAGTGAGCTTCGAAACTCGATGCGTGATTCGATGTGAGTTTACATGATCATGTGGTGATATGATGGGTGGTAAGATGGTATTGTTGTAGCATGCCGCCTTATGCCAAACTACTTAACTCCAAAGGTCAACGTGAATCAAGTCACGTTACCATCCATTCCTTTTCTTGTACTACCACATGTTTTCTTTATGGAATATGGTATAGTAAGTTACAAACCTCTTTCCTGGTACACACCAAACAGAGGGGCCGGGATGAGGGTTCCATGGCCCTGGATTAAAGCCCGTCATCCGGTCAAGGAGCATGGGTGTTTCGGTTGGGACCGAGAGGGGGCACCCCTTAGAGCGCCTTGAGATAAATTTGATCCCATGCTATTCGAGGTTGTGACCTCCCGTCTTAGAGTTTTTCTTGAACGTTGCCTAGGGTGATTCCCGGCGTGGAATGTGGAATTGGGTGTGTACTGGTTAGATGTGTTTCTTCTAAAATACCGTAAACGGAACTAGTCCCTTGCGACTACTGAAATCCGTTGGCTGTGGTTTAATAGTACAAACTCTGCAGAGTCAAACTCATCCAAGTACCATACTATGGTCAAGGTCTATGTTCAACTTGTCCTTGTCAGTCTCAGTGTCAGTCTCCTTGACAAATCTCCAGTGAACAGACATGAGTGGTAAACTCGACTATATGATTACTCCTGTGGATGGAGTAACCCGTTTATTCTTATGATGTGCTGAGTATTTTCCTTGGAATAGTCTATACTGCTTGAATACGACAATGAAATATGAGCCCTTTATGTGATGTCGCTCAGACGTCCGACTGTGGCATTTATGTTATTTATGTTCAATATAAGCCCTTTATGTGATGTCGCCGATGTCCGGATCGTGGCATTTATGTTGTTTTACTTTCAATATAAGCCCTTTATGTGATGTCGCTCAGATGTCCGACTGAGGCACTCTCGTTATTTACTTTCAATGTAAGCCCTTTATGTGATGTCTCTCAGACGTCCGACTGAGGCACTCTCGTTATTTACTTTCAATATAAGCCCTTTATGTGATGTTGCTCAGACGTCCGACTGAGGCACTCTCATTATTTACATTCGATATAAGCCCTTTATGTGATGTCGCTTTGATGTTCGACTGTGGCACGCACTGTCATTTACTTTTCAATATAAGCCCTTTATGTGGTGTCGCTTAGACGCCAGATCATGACATGTTAATTTATTTGTTCACCATTCGAGGCGCCGTTTCGTGCACTCGATCGGTTTTCGATTATTTCTGTTGGGATTTCGGAGGACTACCGGTGACTTCCTTTTATTTATCATGTCGTGCAAGTTTATCATTTGAGTGTGCATTGCCAATTGCTCATGTTGCATCATGCTTACATTTGTTATATCTTATGTCTCGAACTGTCTTGCGAGTACATTCAAAGTACTCACCGCTTGTTGATTTGGCCGAGATGTTGTGAAGGCGATCTTATGGATGAAGAGTTCGATAGCGAGTCCTATGCCTAGAGGAGTCCCAGTCAGTCCCGTGCGATTCTGGAATTTATCACTTGTACCATATCCGCTTCCGCTACCCGAATAAACCATCGAGCCTCACCTCGACGCTCGATGAGCTGCAAGAGTAGGAGTCAACGTCACCCACTTCACTGTGACATATCCACCACCACCTTTATATATACGAGTCAGTAGTATGCCACCACACCCTTGTGTCATATCCGCCTTTATGTATATTATTGGCGTGCTTGTAATAAGATTGTTGAGCAACCTTAGCTCAACCCTGTAATATATCTAGTACTTCTGGACTCCTGTATCAAGAATTTATCTACCAGTAAGGAGGACTCTCCTATACTGAAATAAAAAGATCGGTTTCTCAATAAGTATTTTATTGAAAACCGGTCGTGACAAACTACTGCCGGGCAGGGCCCGACAGCCGCGCCTTATGGATAGAACTTACGGAGATGCTCAATTTTCCATGAGTTTTGCAACTGAATGCCATCTCCGGTCTCAATATGGACTGCGACAGGTCTGGTGACTCGTACTACACGGTAAGGGCGTTCCCACTTTGGCATCAACTTGTTTGTACCCTTGGCAGACTGAACGCGCCTAAGGACAAGGTCGCCTTCCTCAAAACTCCAGCCCATGAACCTTGCGACTGTGATAGTGACGTTGGGCTTGCTGGTAGCGTGCAACACGCGTAGCAGCCTGGAGAGGGTTCTCCTCAAGTAGCACAGCGTCGTCACGCCGGTGTCGTTCTTGCGCTACTTCATCATAGGCAAGAACTCGAGGTGACCCGTGTATGAGTTCCGTCGAGATAACTGCTTCTGCCCCATAGACTAGGGAGAAGGGAGTCTGCCCAGTAGCTCGATTTGGTGTCGTTCTGAGGGACCAAAGAACCACCGGTAGCTCATCGATCCATCGCCCGCCAAACTTCCGCAGCTTATCAAATGTTCTCGTCTTGAGTCCTCACAATGCTTCATCATTCGCCCTCTCAGCCTGCCCGTTGCTCCTTGGATGAGCAACAGGGGCAAATGAGATTTTGCTTCCAAGGGCATGAACGTATTGCATGAAGGCGCGGCTCGTGAATTGGGTGCCATTGTCAGTGATAATTCGGGCTGGGACCCCGAAGCGACACACTAATCCTTTCAAGAACTTGATAGCTGACTGTGCGGTCACCTTTCTCACGGGCTCCACCACTGCCACTTTGTGAACTTGTCGATGGCGACGAACAAGAACCCAAAGCCTCCGGTAGCGAAGGGGAAGGGGCCCAAGATGTCAATCCCCCAGACCGAGAAGGGCCATGATAAAGGGATTGTCTAGAGAGCTTGGGCAGGCTGATGGATATTATTGGAGTGGAACTGGCAGGCTTCTCATTTGGTGACCAACTCAACTACATCTTGGAGGGCTACGGGCCAGTAAAATCCTTGACAGAAGGCTTCTTCTTGCTCTTTGGGAAGTTCTCCAGTTTGGAGGAAATGAACTATGTATCGCGCCCAAGTTGGAGCCTGAGGCTCGACATCGAGGACTAGCAGCACCTCCTCATTCATGGGAGCGCATTCCTCGACCGGCGGGACCGGTGGTCTGGCAGGAGGGTGCAGCTCAGTGATCAAAGGGGAGTTGTTCCCGCCAAGCTCTCCGTCGGGAGACTCGGGAGGCTCTACCGGGAGAGGCTTGCCGGAGTCCAGTTTCCTCCTCTTTCTGGCCATTCTTGCCGGGGATACGGAGGGACGAGTCAGATGAAGAACAAAAGTCCCTGGTTCCAGGGGGAGTTTTTTTGTAGCGCACTTTGACAGATGATCAGTAATGCTAGTTTCCGCATGGGGTATGTGCTCTGTTTGCAATCCGTTAAAGCGATCCTCCAACTTTCTCACTTCCTTAATGTATGCTTCCGTCAATGGGCTTTGGTAATCCTTTTTTACTTGTGTCACCACAAGTTGCGAGTCTCCATGGATGATCAGCTTCTTGATTCCTAGTTCGGTTGCAATCCTAAGCCCGACAAGGAGCCCTTCGTACTCTAAAGTATTGCCGGTAGCCTTCTCCCAGGGAAAATGCATTTGGACAACGTACTTAAGGTGTTCCCCAGTGGGAGCAACGAGAAGCACACCATCCCCTGCACCTTGTAGGGAGAAGGCACCATCGAAATACATAATCCGTTCTTGGGGCGCTTCCTTGCCGGGGGTAACTGTTTCCAACACTTCTCCATCAGGGGTTTGCACCCACTCTGCAATAAAATCTGCTAGTGCTCTGCTCTGAATAGTTGATGTGCTCTCAAACTTCAAACCAAAGCTGGATAACTCCAAGGCCCACTCCACTATCCTGCCAGTGGCCTCTGGGTTTCTGAGTATTCGTTGCAAAGGGAAGCGGGTGACAACCCTGATCTCGTGGGCTTGGAAGTAGTGGCGCAGTTTCCTCGAGGCCATGATGAAGCCAAAAATCAACTTTTGAATGCCAGAGTACCTTGACCTAGCCCCCTCCAACAGGGAGCTGATGAAGGACACTGGATGATGCACCGCCTTCTTCCTTGCCGCAACCTTGGGATTGTCTCCGGTGCCTTGCTCTCCATTGTCTAGAACTGCGTCTGACCTTGCCGGGAGTGTTAGCTTTCTTCTCTAGAGGGGACAATGGCTATGGCTGCTGCTTCATTCACTTCCTGTTGCGCCACCCGTGCTGCACTAACCACTTGATTAGTTGCCGCTAAGTATAGCAGCAACGGTTCTTGTGGTTTGGGAGTGACCAAAGTGGGCACAGAGCAAAGATATGTCTTCAAATCTTGTAGCGCAGCTTGTGCCTCCGGGGTCCACTCCACATGTCCTGCCTTCTTCAAGACTTTGAAGAAAGGCAAGGCGCGCTAGGAAAACTTGGAAATGAACCTACTAAGTGCGGCAACACATCCAGTCAAACGCCTCACATCCTTAACTGTCTCGGGTGCTTCAATCTGCTCGATAGCCTTGATCTTGTCGGGGTTGGCCTCTATCCCCCGATGGAACACGAAGAAGCCAAGTAGCTTGCCGGAAGGAACGCCAAACACACACTTCTCCGGGTTTAGCTTCAAGTTAATCTTGCGTAGATTAGCAAAGGTTTCTTCCAAATCCTGAATGAGGGTTGACCTGTCCTTGTTCTTGACCACAATATCATCCATGTAAGCTTCGATGTTTCTATGCAGCTGGGACTCAAAGCCAATCTGAACTGCCCTTGCAAAAGTGGATCCGGCGCTCTTCAACCCGAAGGGCATCCGTACGATGCAGTATGTGCCACATGGGGTTATGAACACGGTCTTCTCTTCGTCATCCTGGGACATGAAGATCTGGTGGTACCCAGAGTATGCATCCAGAAAAGAAAGCAGGTCACACCCGAAGGTGGAACCCACAATCTGGTCGATGCCCGGCAAGGGAAATGAGTCCTTCAAGCATGTCTTGTTCAGATCTGTAAAATCTATGCAAAGCCTCCATTTCCCATTAGCCTTGCGTACCACTACATGATTTGCTAGCCATGTTGGATGCAGTAATCCTCTGACCAGACCACCTGCCTCAAGCTTCTTGATCTCCTCGGCAATGAACTAATGTCGCTCCAAACCTTGCTTCCGGGCCTTCTGCTTGATGGGCCGGACATGTGGGCAGACAACAAGGTAGTGCTCGATTCGTCCCTTGGAACACCAGGAATATCATATGGTTGCCATGCAAGCACATCGATATTAGCCCACAGGAAGGCAACAAGCACGCTTTCCAATTTGTCATCGAGGGTGGCACTGATAGTGAAGGTACCATCAGTGCCAGCCGGCCCTGCTGGGACCTTTTTCACAACGGGTGCAGCAGGCTTGGGTCTCTTGCTATTGGAACTCTCCAGCAAGTCATCAACAAGCGCAACGTACTCCGAAGAGGTACACTTCCCCAATTACTTGCAGGAGCCCTTGTTGGCTTTCTTCTTTCCTTTACTTTCCTTTGAGGGAACAGTGGCTTCGGCGGCCTCTGTCGCGACCGCTTCCTGGTACATCTTGTCCACGCAGATGATTGCGTCCTTCTCATCTGATGGAATGGAGATGACGCCTATCGGCCCTAGCATCTTCAAGGTGATATAGGCATAGTGGGATGCCACCATGAATTTGTCCAGAGCTGGGCGACCAAGGATTCCATTATACGACAGGGGGAGGTCGACCACGTCCAACACGATCTTCTTAGTCCGGTAATTCAACTCCCCACTCGGATGTCACCGGTAACGTGATCTTCCCCTTAGGACGACTCCTGCTGGGGTTGATCCCTTGAAACGTGCCAGTAAGCTTGAGATCTTCCTCTGTTTTCTGAAGTTTGCTGATGACCTTTGGAGAAATCATATTCAACCTGGCCCCGTCGTCAACCAACATCTTTGTGACTATGAGGTTGCAGATTGTTGGTGAGACCAACAACGGCAAGCACCCTACTGCGATGGTGCGGTCAGGGTAATCCTCTTTGTCAAAGATGATGGGCATGCGGGATCACTTGAGCGGCTTCCGAGAATTTGCCACTGGCTCCATGGCATTGACTTCACGTGCCCACTATTTAAGTTGGTGGTGAGAGGAGTGCAGAGATGCACCCCTATCAATGCACATGGCGTCAGTGGCTTTATGGAACTCCTGCTCGCTGGTTTCCTCTTCATCTCCTCCATCACTCTCATCATTGCAATCCTCCTTCTCACGGCCTCTGGTGGGGTTTCCTTGATTCTTAGGAACCTTACCGGGGCGGCTTGCTCCGCCGCATCGGCCCTTCCCGCCAATGCCATTTTGACCTTTCTCCTTATCACGCTTCTCATATTCAGCCCTCTGCTTCTTGACGAGCTGCTCAACCTAATGACACTCAGGGAGATCGTGGCCCTTGGTCTAATGGATCTTGCAGTATGACCCATCAGCCTTCCCATCCTTCTCGGCAGGCGCGGCTTCCTGGCAATCAGTGCACGCATCAACCTCCTTGCCGAGAACCTCAGTCTTGGCCTTCTTGCCAGTACTAGGTGCACTCGACCCCTCAACGGTCATCACTGCCATATCCTTGCACCTTCTGTTGCGCTTCTTGTTCTTCTTCTTCTGATCGGTGGCCTCGTCATCATCCTCTAAGTCGATGTCGACGCCATCCTCTTCACCGGGGAGCTGCCTCCCCTCCTCTACCCAAGCACACTTATCCACTAGAGTGTAAAGCTCCTTCACAGTCTTGGGGAACCAATCGTTCATCTTGGAACGTATCCAATGATTGCGCACATTGGACTAGAATGCAGCTGTCGGGTGGATGTCTGGAATGTTCCTGTGTACTTGGCCGAACCTCGCCATGTACCTTTGCAGAGTCTCTCCTTCCTTCTACGGGAGGAGCTGCAAGTCACTGGGTCGCCCTGGTTCTTGATGAACGCCTGTGAAGGCGCCAACAAACTCATGCCACAGTTCAGCCCAGGTCGAAATGGAGTTCTCCGGCAGGTGCATCAGCCAAGACCTTACATTTGGGTTGAGTGCCAAAGGGAAGTAGTTGGCGAACACCTTCTCGTCTGTTCCCCAGGTAGCTTGAACAGCGACGGTGTAGATGCTCAAGAACTCCGTCGGGTTTAGTCTCCCATCATACTTCTCTGGTATTTCTCGCTTGAATGTGTGAGTGGATGGCCAACGGACTTGGCGCAACTCATGGGTGAAGGTGGGGTGCCCATCCTCGAAAGGTAGGTATCCAGCTTTGCCGATGGCGGGCTCGTTGATGTTGGGGCCATCGCGCCTATCGGACTGGATGTGGGTGTCGCGGCGTTGCTCGATCATGACGCGCGCGCCTTCCCTCTGCCAGTCCTCCAGGACTCGCCGTTGGTCTTGACGCGCTCGAGGGTCAGACGAAGCCATCGAGACGTCATCCGGTTCTTGGACGCGTGGCTCCGGCTGTGGCCCCTGTGCTGGCTGCCATGGAGGGGACTGCACTGTGGGGGTGGCCCCTTCGGCACGGCCAGCAGCGTGGGCCATTGTCGTCGCCTGGGGAGGCCGTGGCGGGCCAGCTCACTGTGATCCTCCCGCCTCGGTGAAACCAATCCGGCTTTGAATGGTGGCTCTCCACTCATCCATCTGATCGGCTGCCGGTGGAAATCTCAACAGCAGCTGGGCCCGCGCCATGGCCTCCGAAGCGGTGCTTGGCATGGATGACGACGTAGACCATAACGTTGCCTTGCTACTGATGATGCCCGTAGTGGCTGCGCTGTGTTCTCGTCGCCATAACCCAGTCCCCAGGGTGGCATGGTGAAGAGGTGGAGGCGCTTGAGGACCAGCGACTCTGTTTGGCGCATCGGTTGGGTCAGCTCTTTCCGGGGGTGGCGCATGCCCTGCGGCCACGCCCGTAGCGAGAGCGGCCAGAGAGTTGCGATTCGCCCCAGAGCGAGTGCCACCGCTGCTGCTATGCCCTTTAGCCGGGCGGAGAGGTGCAGACGTAATGATCTCTCCACCCATACCTTGTGGAGCGTGGCCGATGGGATGCTGTTGGCGCTGTCCTTCTCCGGTGCCTCCTGCTTCCATTTCAGCTGCATGGGAGGTGGTGACGCCGCCGCCTATGCTGACCACGTCCCCCGCAGCGTCCACATCCCCGTGTGTCCCAGTAGCCCCCGCGGTGTCGTTGGTCGCGTGCAACGGGGCCTTCGAGGTGGACGGGTGGGTTGCGGCACCGGGCTTTTTCTTCGGCGCCGTGGATGATGGAGTCGTTGACAAAGAAAATGATGATAAAGATGACGCGCTACGTACGCTTCTTGGGTTCGCGCAAGCGCTTCCCCCTACTTGGGGCACCAAAGATGTCGTGGGAAACCACTGACACTTATGGGGCTATCAACCCCTTGTAGTTCGGCAAGGGGGATGAGCACATTGCACAAGGAGGGGAGAACGTCGCGCAGCACAATAGAGATAACACAGGCAGTTTTACCCAGGTTCGGGCCGCTGCGAGGCATAAAACCCTACTACTACTTTGGTGGATTGATGAGAGGACCGTGGTGGAGACGGAGCGCTCTTGCCCGGCAGGGTTGCCTTGGGGCGAGAGCAGCTACGCGCGTATGAATGTACAATAGTCCGAATCCTGTCTGTGGTTGCCATGGCCCTCCTTTTATAGATCAAGGGGTCACCATAATGGCAAATCAATCATTGTGTACTGATTAGATAGCAAACAATGCTATCATACCTAACTCTACAGACAGGGCAGAGCGCATTAAATGTGCCGCTTAGTGTCACATTATGGCATGCCCGACAACCCTTGTCGAGCAGTTCGGCCACCCTCTTGTCTGTCTGCTTGACACGTCTCTGGACGGGTGTCATTTGGAGGTGATTTCCTTCGGAAGTGGCTGCCATGTGTCAAGAAACAACCACTTAGTCACTTGGGGGCTCGACACTGCACCGATCAATGACTTGTGTCGTTGTGAGGTGGAGTGGTGGAGCCTTGGCGGGTGGTTGATACGTCTCCAACGTATCTATAATTAATGAAGTATTCATGCCACGTTTACAAAAAATTTATATGTGTAAGTGCATCTAGTGCCCCTTAGTGATTTTGGTGTATTGAAGACTCATAGATTAAGGGACTGATGCGTTTGTGAGTGTACACAGGTCTATAATTCTATGAGGAGTTTGATATTTACAGAGAAATTCGACCCCTAAAAATGAGGTTCTTCGACTGAAGACTTTGGATTTCTGAAGACTTTCTGAAGACTTTGGAAGTGAAGAATTTGGAGTGACCTTGAAGACTTGGTATTCATTCGAGGAACATGCAGCATGAAGACTTTTGTTTTCGTAGTTTCTTTTTCTCTGTCTTGAGTCTTAGGAATCACCGTATTGTTAAAGGGGGTCGAGGAAATACTAAGTTAAAATTTCCATGTAATGCTCAACTCAAAATCCTACACCTACCAATCCCTTCAAGTGAAGCCATTGGAAATCTCGTATAGTTCAGTAAAATTTCTTTAGTGACAGAGACGAAGTTCTTCTGGTCTCTGAGGAATTTGTTATGACTGAGGAGTCAGGAATTCGCCAGTGCGGATTGCCTACAAGTGAGGAACATGATAGCCCTAAGGAATTTGATAGATCAAATATCCGACCAGATTCTTTGTATACGTGCGGCTGTCCCAAAATATCTACCCACCTAACGGTCATATCATTGAAAGTCATTTATGTCTTATCATGTCGGGCTGCTCCCTAGGCTATAAATAGTCGCCCCCTACAACCAATAGCCGGTTGGCTGCTCCGAGTGAAACTGACAGTTGTCATTTGAGAGCATCCCATCCTCCGAGGACTTTGAGCGAAAATCATCAAGTGAGGAAACCCAAACCAAAATACCTACAAACCCAAAGTGATTGAGCATCATTGAAGAGATTGATCCTGTGTGGATCCGACGCTTGTTACCTTTGAAGACTGTGCATCTTCCGGACGGTTAGGCGTCATGGTCTAGAGAATCCAAGAGGAAATTGTGGATCGCCGAGTGACCGAGTTTGTGAAGGTTTGGAAGACACCTGAAGACTTACCACGAGTGATTGGGCGAGGTCTGTGTGACTTTAGCTCAACGAGAATACGGTGAGGACTGTGTGTCCGGGACTGTGTGTCGGTGTACAAAAGTAGGGGCACTCCTTTGTACCCCTTTACTTGTGCACGGGCAGTCGGAGCCGCGTGCTGCGGCCACACTTAGAAGGGCAAAGGAGGGAAGACGGAGAGAAGCCAAAGGCACAAGGCGGTCAAGGCAATGCCAAGACCAGAAACACCAAAGAGCAAGAGGGCGAGGTGGACCCTCCAGCAAGGCCCTTGCCGGGGCGGCCTCCGCGGCCCCGGCAAGAGCCTTGTCGGGGCAACTTGCCCAACACCAACACAGCGAGCCACCCTTGAGCCCACGGGTTCCGACCCAACCAACTACGTTGGAACCAGGGCTCGGAAGGCACCTCCATGGTGGCATGCAGATCTTCGTCAAGATCATAAACATGTGAGATCAGATGAGGAACAGAAGACGACGACCCTCGACGGGATCCCAGCCGAGGGAATCCACAAGATCCCCGGCAAGCATCTTGTCGGGGACTACTGCAATGCCACGGCAAGACCCTTGCCGGGCCCCCGGCAAGGCCCTTGCCGAGGACATCAGCAGGGCCACAGACAGGCCCGCATCGACCAAGACTCTGCCGCCGTTTGCATGCAGCTGCCAGCCCAACCAGCTGGGCAGGCACCTGCGTGGCAACATGCGGCTTCCAAGCCAATTCAACAAGCACCTGCGTGGTGGCATGCAGATCTTCGTGAAGACCCTACCACCGTGCCACCTCAGCTGCCTGCCTGCCTACATGGCGCCACATGCATCGCTGGCCTGGGCGTGTGTCGAAGAAAGGAGAGGCGGCGACGGACGAGACCGGCCCCGTTCCCGTCCCCGATAAAGCTAAGGGACACCTAAGCGATGCATTAAATGTGTCTTGTCCTGTAATACGTGTGATAAGCTCGCAGCACTGTAGTCTTTTCCACCTCCTGTGTGCCACTGTGGCAGCCCCTTTTGACTATAAAAGGAGGCCCATGGCATACTGAGAGGGATTCGGCTCTTTTGGGCAAGTTACACCCCATAGCTGGCTCAAGAACACAAGAACACTCAATACATCCACCAAAGCAGGACTAGGGTATTATGCATCCCCGCGGCCCGAACCTGGGTAAACGATCCATGTGCTTCTTGTTAGACCTGCTCTTCTCACAATCCCACGCCTGCCAACCGTAGAAGGGATTCCAGTAATCCCATAGGTGTCGTTTCCACCGACATCTTTGGAGCGCCAGGTAGGCGGCGCAGTTGTGAGAATCTGATCTAGCAGTTAGCCTAGCGGTTCTCTATAGCCATGGCTCCCAAGAAGAAGACGATCACGGTGATCGGCTCGTCGAGAGCCGAACGGCCCGTGCTAGTGCGGCCGAGTAGCGGGCCGGTCGTGGATGTAACCGAGCTGCGACCATGAGAACCAGATCGCTCGCTGGCGATCGAGCCTAGCGAAGCGGCGTCGTTAAATGCAAGACGGCGGGTCACACGCCGCAAAATCCAGAGACATAGCTGGGCCCCCCCTAAGGCTGCGCGGGGCCCTCCGAGGTCACCGCCGTGCCACCTATGGTCGGCGCGACGACATCAAGGACGCCCACCCTGGTGCCCACAGCATGCTCTTCCCACGTTGTGCGCGATTGATACGTCTCCAACGTATCTATAATTTTTATTGCTCCATTCTACTTTATCTATTGTTTTGGACTATAATGGTCTTTATTTTCCACTTTTATATTATTTTTGGGACTAACCTATTAACCGGAGGCCCAAAATTTTGCACGTCGTTTTTGCCTTTTTCAGATTTCAAGAAATGTAATATCAAACGGAGTCCAAACGGAATGAAACCTTCGGAAACATGATTTTCTCACCGAACGTGATCCAGGAGACTTGGACCCTACGCCAAGGAACATCAGAGGCGGTCACGAGGGTGGGCCCACCCTAGGGCGCGCCCCCCTGCCTCATGGGCACCCTGATGCTCCACCAACGTACTCCTTCCTCCTATATATACCTACGTACCCCCAAACGATCAGAACAGGAGCCAAAAACCTAATTCCACCGCCGCAACTTCCTGTATCCATGATATCCCATCTTGGGGCCTGTTCCGGAGCTCCGCCGGAGGGGGCATCCACCACGGAGGGCTTCTACATCAACACCATAGCCTCTCCGATGAAGTGTGAGTAGTTTACTTAGACCTTCGGGTCCATAGCTAGTAGCTAGAGGGCTTCTTCTCTCTTTTTGGATCTCAATACAATGTTCTCCCCTCTCTCGTGGAGATCTATTCGATGTAATATTCTTTTTGCGGTGTGTTTGTTGAGACCGATGAATTGTGGGTTTATGATCCAGCTTATCTATGAATAATATTTGAATCTTCTCTGAATTCTTTTATGTATGATTGAGTTATCTTTGCAAGTCTCTTGAATTATCCGTTTGGTTTGGCCAACTAGATTGGTAGTTCTTGCAATGGGAGAAGTGCATGGCTTTGGGTTCAATCTTGCGGTGTCCTTACCCAAAGGATGTAAAGGGTTGCAAGGCACGTATTGTATTGTTGCCATCGAGGATAACAAGATGGGGTATTTATCATATTGCATGAATTTATTCCTCTACATCATGTCATCTTGCTTAAGCGGTACTGCTGTTTTAACTTAATACTCTAGATACATCTTTGGATAGCGGTCGATGAGTGGAGTAATAGTAGTAGATGCAGAATCGTTTCGATCTACTTGTCACGGACGTGATGCCTATATACATGATCATACCTAGATATTCTCATAACTATGCTCAATTCTGTCAATTGCTCAACAGTAATTTGTTCACCCACCGTAGAATATTTATGCTCTTGAGAGAAGCCACTAGTGAAACCTATGGCCCCCGGGTCATTCTTATCATATCAATCTCCATCACTTTTATACTTGCTTTGTTTTTACTTTGCTTTTTTACTTTTCACTTTGCATCTTTATACCAAAAATACCAAAAATATTATCTCTATCAGATCTCAATTTCGTAAGTGACTGTGAAGGGATTGACAACCCCTAATTGCGTTGGTTGCGAGTAGCTATCGTTTAAAGGTGTATGAGGGACTTGTCGTGGCCTCCTCTTGGATTGGTACCTTGGTTCTCAAAAAGCGAGGGAAATACTTACGCCATCAGGTCATGCATCATCCTCTCCTCTTCGGGGAAAACCAACGCAAGCTCAAGACGTAGCAAGAAGGATTTCTGGCGCCGTTGCCGGGGAGGTCTACGCATAAGTCAACATACCAAGTACCCATCACAATCCCTATCTCTCGCATTACATTATTTGCCATTTGCCTCTCGTTTTCCTCTTCCCCACTTCACGCTTGCCGTTTTATTCGCCCTCTCTTTCCCAATCTCCTCCTCTTTTCCCGTTGCCTTTTCCTCGTCCGTTTGTTTGCCCGTGTGTTAGTTTGCTTGCTTGTCGCTATGTCTGAAATTGGGGAAATAATCGCCGGTATGGGCGATAATAATATGGAAAATTCTGAAGCTCCTGTTGAAGAATCCCCTACCTATCACACAAAAAGATTTCGAACCGGTAGTGGTAATATTATTGGAAAAGGAGTTATTCAAGATTTCTTTACTTGTGCTGGTGCTTTACCCTCTATGGGTGGTTCTATTCTCCATAGAACTAGTAGTCTTGCGGACGCTATTGCCATGCTTATCGTTGAACTTGAAAGGCAATTTATGCATATGCACCCTTCTATACAAAGAATTTTCCTAGAATTTTCTAATATTGAACAATTCTCTATTAAGCATGCCGCTACTATCTTTTTGGCTCATGAATTCAGATTCATAATAAAAGAAGCCAAAGAAATCTTTGCGCATTATAGGGTAGACGCTGGCCGTCCTCCCATAGAATCCATCCTTTTTGATCAAGAAGAAATAATGCGTTCTCAATCTATCGACTATGTTGCTTTCAATGAAAATCTTAAAAAAAGTGCCTACCAATATTTTAATTGATAGAATCTCCGAGCTCAATTGATAAAATTTCCTAGCTTAATGCTCTCTTGAGTATAGTCTCACAAAGTTCTGTCAAAAGAATGCTTATAACGATGAATTGGTTGTGCAATATGAAGGGCCGAAAGAGGAACCTATACCTCCTAAAATTGATCTTGGGGACTTTTGTCCTATTAAATTTAGCCCTTTTGATTACTTTTGCTTGCCTCAAATAAAACTTGCTGCCGAACGTAGAGAATATGAAATGATTTTCACCGATCTATCTTATTACTACGACACTACCTAGATCTATCCTTGCTTTTATGCCTAGCTAGGGGCGTTAAACAATAGCGCTTGTTGGGAGGCAACCCAATTTTATTTTTACTTTTTTGTTTTTGCTTATGTTTAGGAATAATTAATCCATCTAGCCTCTGTTTAGATGTGGTTTTATCTTTTAATTAGTGTTTGTGCCAAGTTAAACCTATTGGATCTTCTTGGATGATAGTTATTTGATCTTGCTGTAATTTCCAGAAACTTTGCGCTCAGTGCCCAAATTGTTAAAAATCACCAGAACGTGATAAAATATTGATTCCAATTGCTGCTGATCAATAAACAAATTTTCCAGGTCGTATAATTTTGGTAGAATATTTTGAGTTCCAGAAGTTTGCGTTAGTTACAGATTACTACAGACTGTTCTGTTTTTGACAGATTCTGTTTTGCGTGTGTTGTTTGCTTATTTTGATGAATCTATGGCTAGTAAAATAGTTTATGATCCATAGAGAAGTTGGAATACAGTAGGTTTAACACCAATATAAATAAATAATGATTTCATTACAGTACCTTAAAGTAGTCTTTTGTTTTCTTTCTCTAACGAGCTCACGAGATTTCTATTGAGTTTTGTGTTGTGAAGTTTTCAAGTTTTGGGAGAATTCTTTTGATGGATTATGGAACAAGGAGTGGAAAGAGCCTAAGCTTGGGGATGCCCATGGAACCCCCAAGATAATCCAAGGACACCAAAAATTCAAAGCTTGGGGATGCCCCGGAAGGCATCCCCTCTTTAAATCCACTTCCATCGGTAATTTACTTGGAGCTATATTTTTATTCACCACATGCTATGTGTTTTGCTTGGAGCATCTTTTATTATTTGCGTCTTTGCTTGTTAGTTTACCACAATCATCCTTGCTGTACACACCTTTTGAGAGAGCCATACATAAATTATAATTTGATAGAATACTCTATGTGCTTCACTTATATCTTTTGAGCTTGATAGTTTTGCTCATAGTGCTTCACTTACATCTTTTGAGCGTGATAATTTTTGCTCTATTGCTTCACTTAGATCTTTTAGAGCACGGTGGTGGATTTTTTTTAAAGAAACTTGATCTCTCATGCTTCACTTAGATTATTTTGAGAGTCGTTAATAGCATGGTAATTTGCTTAATGTTGATATACTTGGTATTCAAGATATGTGAAACTTTCTTTTGAGTGCGTTGAATACTAAAATAAGTTTGATGCTTGATAATTGTTTTGAGATATGAAGATGGTGATATTAGAGTCATGCTAGTTGAGTAGTTGTGAATTTTAAAGAATACTTGTGTTGAAGTTTGTGATTCCCGTAGCATGCACGTATGGTGAACCGTTATGTGATGAACTCGGAGCATGATTTATTTATTGATTTTCTTCCTTATGAGTGGCGGTCGGGGACGACGATGGTCTTTTCCTACCAATCTATCCCCTAGGAGCATGCGCGTAATACTTTGCTTTGATAACTTCTAGATTTTTGCAATAAGTATATGAGTTCTTTATGACTAATGTTGAGTCCATGGATTATACGCACTTTTTCCCATCCTTCCACCATTGCTAGCCTCTCTAATACCGCGCACCTTTCGCCGGTATCATACACCCACCATATATATACCTTCCTCAAAACAGCCACCATACCTACCTATCATGGCATTTCCATAGCCATTCCGAGATATATTGCCATGCAACTTTCCACCATTGCATTTATTATGACACACTCCATCATTGTCATATTGCTAGCATGATCATGTAGTTGACATCGTATTTGTGGCAAAGCCACCGTTCATAATTCTTTCATACATGTCACTCATGTTTCATTGCATATCCGGTACACATGGGAGGCATTCATATAGAGTCATATTTTGTTCTAAGTATCGAGTTGTAATTGTTGAGTTGTAAGAAAAATAAAAGTGTGATGATCATCATTATTAGAGCATTGTCCCAAGTGAGGAAAGGATGATGGAGACTATGATTCCCCCACAAGTCCGGATGAGACTCCGGACGAAAAATAAAAAAATATATAAAAAAAGAGGCCATAAAAAAAGAGAAAAGGCCCAAATAAAAAAATGAGAGAAAAAGAGAGAAGGGACAATGTTACTATCCTTTTACCACACTTGTGCTTCAAAGTAGCACCATGATCTTCATGATAGAGACTCTCTCATTTTGTCACTTTCATATACTAGTGGGAATTTTTCATTATAGAACTTGGCTTGTATATTCCAATGATGGGCTTCCTCAAATGCCCTAGGTCTTCGTGAGCAAGCGAGTTGGATGCACACCCACTTAGTTTCTTTTGTTGAGCTTTCATATACTTATAGCTCTAGTGCATTCGTTGCATGGCAATCCCTACTCACTCACATTGATATCTATTGATGGGCATCTCCATAGCCCATTGATACGCCTAGTTGATGTGAGACTATCTTCACTCTTTTTGTCTTCTCCACAACCACCGTTCTATTCCACATATGGTGCTATATACATGGCTCACGCTCACGTATTGCGTGAAGATTGAAAAAGTTTTGAAAATGTTAAAGTATGAAACAATTGCTTGGCTTGTCATCGGGGTTGTGCATGATTTAAATACTTTGTGTGGGGAAGATGGAGCATAGCCAGACTATATGATTTTGAAGGGATAACTTTCTTTGGCCATGTTATTTTGAGAAGACATAATTGCTTAGTTAGTATGCTTGAAGTATTATTATTTTTATGTCAATATGAACTTTTGTCTTGAATCTTTCGGATCTGAATATTCATACCATGATTAAGAAGATTTACATTGAAATTGTGCCAAAGTATCACTCCGCATCAAAAATTCTATTTTTATCATTTACCTACTCGAGGAGAGCAGGAATTAAGCTTGGGGATTCCTGATACGTCTCCAACGTATCTATAATTTTTGCTTGCTCCATGCTACTTTATCTATTGTTTTGGACTATAATGGGCTTTATTTTCCACTTTTATATTATTTTTGGGACTAACCTATTAACCGGAGGCCCAGCCCAGAATTGCTTTTTTTTCCTTTTTCAAGATTTCAAAGAAACATAATATCAAAGCGGAGTCCAAACGGAATGAAACCTTGAACGTGATTTTCTCACCGAACGTGATCCAGGAGACTTGGACCCTCGCCAAGGAACATCGGAGGCGGTCACGAGGTGGGGCGCCCGCCTCGTGGGCCCCCGGATGCTCCACTGCCGTACTCCTTCCTCCTATATATACCTACGTACCCCCGAACGATCAGAACAGGAGCCAAAAACCTAATTCCACCGCCGCAAATTCCTGTATCCACGAGATCCCATCTTGGGGCCTGTTCCGGAGATCCGCCGGAGGGGGCATCCACCACGGAGGGCTTCTACATCAACACCATAGCCTCTCCGATGAAGTGTGAGTAGTTTACTTTAGACCTTCGTGTCCATATCTAGTTGCTAGATGGCTTCTTCTCTCTTTTTGTATCTCAATACAATGTTCTCCCCCTCTCTCGTGGAGATCTATTCGATGTAATCTTCTTTTTGCGGTGTGTTTGTTGAGACCGATGAATTGTGGGTTTATGATCCAGCTTATCTATGAATAATATTTGAATCTTCTCTGAATTCTTTTATGTATGATTGAGTTATCTTTGCAAGTCTCTTTGAATTATCCGTTTGGTTTGGCCAATTAGATTGGTAGTTCATGCAATGGGAGAAGTGCATGGCTTTGGGTTGAATCTTGCGGTGTCCTTACCCAGTGATCGAAAGGGTTGCAAGGCACATATTGTATTGTTGCCATCGAGGATAACAAGATGGGGTATTTATCATCTTGCATGAATTTATTCCTCTACATCATGTCATCTTGCTTAAGGCGTTACTCTGTTTTTAACTTAATACTCTAGATGCATGCTGGATAGCGGTGGATGAGTGGAGTAATAGTAGTAGATGCAGAATCGTTTCAATCTACTTGTCACGGACGTGATGTCTATATACATGATCATACCTAGATATACTCATAACTATGCTCAATCCTGTCAATTGCTCAACAGTAATTTGTTCACCCACCATAGAATATTTATGCTCTTGAGAGAAGCCACTAGTGAAACCTATGGCCCCCGGGTCTATTCTCATCATATCAATCTCCATCACTTTTATACTTGCTTTGTTTTTACTTTGCTTTTTACTTTTCACTTTGCATCTTTATACCAAAAATACCAAAAATATTATCTCTATCAGATCTCACTCTCGTAAGTGACTGTGAAGGGATTGACAACCCCTAATCGCGTTGGTTGCGAGTAGCTATCGTTTTTTGCAAGTACGAGGGACTTCTGCGTGGCCTCCTACTAGATTGATACCTTGGTTCTAAAAAACTGAGGGAAATACTTACACTACTGTGGCGGCATCATCCTCTCCTCTTCGGGGAAAACCAACGCAAGCTCAAGACATAGCAGCGATGAGCAGCGTCACCACGCCGGTGACCCTGAGCACCGCCATGGGAAGAGCCTTGTGCATCATCAACGGGACGAGGGAGGCCAGCATGCCCGCCGAAGCGCTGGCGACAATGGCATGCAACAGCTGGGCCGTGATAGGGCTCCTTCTAACGTGGTTAGAAGTCTAAGCGCGCCACGGTCCATGCAGCTTTCGCCACCACCCACGCCAGCAGAAGCTTTAGCGCACGCAGCTGCTGCTCGACTTCCCTGCTACTGCGGAGAAGCTCAACGAGTGGAGAGCCACCATTCAGAGCCTCGTCGTCGTCGCCAACAAAGATGAGCCACGGCCGGCAGGGCCCTCGGGCCAGCACTCCGTCGAGCCACCGCACGACAGCGGTGGAAGGACCGGGAGAGCTGCAGCCACAGTGCACTCTCCTCCCCCGCGTGAGCTGCCGCCGATGCCAGCCACAGTGCACCCACCGGCCACAGTGCACCCACCGCGACCAACGCCAAGTTCTTCGGGAGCGAGCCCATGAAGACGCTCGAACCACCATCGAGCGCCGGCGCGATACACGCCACCAGTCGGATAAGGGGGCGGGACCCGCTATGGACCACCCAGCACCGGGGAGCTCCGGCGGCCTACCTTACAAGGTGGGTTGCCCATCCTTTACCCGTGAGCTGCGGCAGTTCCAGTGGCCATCCCACCGCACGTTCAAGCCCGACGTCGGCGAGAAGTACAACGGCAAGAACTATCCGTCGGAGTTCTTCAGCATCTACACCATCGCGATGCAAGCTGCCAGAGCTCGTGACGACAAGGTGCTTGCCAATTACTTCCCATTGGCACTGAAGCCCAACGTCATGTCTTGGTTGATGCACTTGCCGGCGGATTCCATTTCTTCTTGGTCAGATCTGTGCCATGAGTTCATTGGTGCCTTCACTGGAGGCCACCAAGCTCATGGCCAGGCCAGTGATTTGCATAGCATTCCCTAGAAGGAAGGGGAGACCCTGCGCAAGTACATCCAGAGGTTCAGCCGGGTGCAGTAAAACATCCCCGATTAGCGTGTTCCATTAGAACGTGCGCAACCGCAAGATGCACGAAGAGCTGGCGATGAACAAGGTCAAGGATGTGGCCAAACTTTATGTTCTGGCCGACAGATGCGCCTGGGCTGAAGAGGGAAGGAAGTACCTGGGCGAAGATGCCAACGCGGAAACTGACTCCACAGACGAAGACACCGCCACCCCGACAAAGAAGGGCCAGCGCCGCAACAGGAAACGCAAGGATAAGACCGTGCTTGCCGTCGAGGGATCCGAGGACGCCGGCGCTACCAAGAAGGCCAAGGCAAACGACCCCGGCAAGGAAATAGCCGGGTCGCCCGCCGGCCTTGGCGGCTGCCGACAAGCCAGGGGGCTCCGACAAGCAGTACTGCAAGATCCACCGCACCAAGGTCCACGACCTCGAGAACTGCCGGCAAGTCGAGCTGCTTGCTGAGAAGCAAAAATCTGAGTATGAGAGGCGGGACAAGGAGTAGGGCCAGGATGGTGCCGAGGGATCCGGCAAGAAACGTGGCGGCCAAGGAGGTCACCGCGGCAAGGATAACCAGCAAGAGAGGCCCGCTCGGAGCCGCGACAAGAAGCAGGAAGACGATAATCATGACGAATACGACGAGTACGGCAAGCATGAGTTCCAGAAGGCTACATTGGCCATGTGGGTCGATGGTGGGGCCTCGCTGCATACCTCTCACCGCCAGCTCAAGCAGTGGGCGCGTGAGATCATAGCATCGGAGCCATCATTCGACGCTCAGAAGCCACTGAAGTGGTCCAGCACGCCTATCATCTTTGACGCCGAGGACCACCACGATCGCTGGCTAGCGGTCGGGTGCTTGCCGTTGTTGGTTTCACCAACGAGACGCAACCTCAAGGTGAACAAGATGTTAGTCGATGGCAGGGCCGGTATGAACTTGATCTCTCCTGTTGTGATCAAGTGGCTGCAAATTCCTGATGGAGACCTTGAGGAAACGAGCACGTTTCAAGGGGTCAATCCGGGAAGGAGTCAGCCGAAGGGGAAGGTCACGCTGCCCGTGACATTTGGAGGTGAGTTGAACTACAGGATGGAGAGGATTGTCTTCGACGTAGCTGAGATCCCCTTGCCCTAGAACGGAATCCTCGGTCGCCCGGCACTAGCCAAGTTCATGGCGGCGTCGCATTACGCCTACAACACGATGAAGATGCCTGGGCTGATGACCATCATCACCGTCCCCTACGACAAGAAGGATGCGCCGACCTGCTCTACCGGGAAGCAGTTGCAGCGGCTGCCGCCAAGGCACTTGCTCCTGCCGCTGAAGCCCCGGGAGGGAAGAAGAAGCCTGGCAAGACCTCTCGCATCCACTCCGGCAAGCGCACCTCTTCGGAGTGTTGTGCTACCATCGAGGACGTGCCACAGAGCTCCACTGGCAAGAGCAAGAAATCCAGAGCTGCGCCACCAGAGACCAAGAGGGTGTTCTCAAGGAGGATGGCACGGGAGGGGCTTTCACCATAAGCTCCATCCTCGACAGCAAATAGGAATGTCGATGTGTTTGTGTGGAAAGCATCCGACATCCCCGGCGTTCCCAGGGAAGTGATTGAGCACCACCTTGTTGTCTGTCCCCATGCGCGACCCGTCAAGCAGAAGGTAAGGAAGCAAGCGTTGGAGCGACAGGAGTTCATCATAGAGGATATCAGGAAGTTGGAAGCAGGCTTGGTGAGGGGAGTGCTCCATCCGACGTGGTTGGCCAATCCGGTGGTGGTGCGCAAGGAAAACGGGAAGTGGAGGCTGTGTATTGACTACACAGATATCAATAAGGCATGTCCTAAGGACCCCTTCCCGTTGCCGCGCATCGACCAGATTGTTGACTCCACGTCCGGGTGTGATCTGTTATCATTCCTCGACGCCTACTCGGGCTACCACCAGATCTTCATAACAAGAGAAGATGAAGAGAAGACATCATTCATCACCCCATGTGGTATGTACTGCTTTTCACGGATGCCTTTCGGGTTGAGGAGTGCTGGCTCGATGTTTGCAAGGGCAGTCCAGATTGGTTTTGAGCCCCAGCTACATAGAAATATGGAAGCTTATATGGATGACATGGTTGTCAAAACCAAGGACAGGGAAACTCTTGTACAAGACTTAGAAGAGACATTTGCCAACCTACGCAAGATCAACCTCAAGCTGAACCCTGAGAAGTGTGTCTTCGACATTCCATCCAGAAAACTTCTCGGGTTCTTTGTGTTGCATCATGGGATTGAGGCAAACCCAGACAAAATCAAGGCTATCGAGCAGATTGAGGTGCCCAAGCGGATCAAGGATGTGCGTTGGCTCACTGGCTGCGCTGCCGCCATGAGCCGATTCATCTCCAAGTCTGCCGAGCGCGCCCTTCCCTTTTTCAAAATGTTGAAAAAGGCGGGCCCAATGGAATGGAACCCGGAGGCCGAAGCAGCGCTGCAAGATCTGAAGAAATACGTCTCTTCTACACCAGTACTGGTGGCGCCTAAACTGCAAGAGTCGTTGCTGCTATATCTGGCGGCGATGAGTCAAGTGGTCAGCGCCGCGCTGGTGGCGCAGAGGGAGGTCGATGAAGAGGCAGTGGCAATGGCAGGACTGGCAGATGGCGAGTCAGAGATTCCCCCGGCAGGGCCTGGTGCCGTCATGGCAAGGCCCCCGGCAAAGTCTAACACCGTCAGGACAGGGCCCATGCAGCCCAATGAAGTGGTGCCGAAGAAGAAGATGATGTAGTGCCCGGTTTACTTTGTCAGCTCCCTCTTGTAGGGGGCAAGGTCAAGGTACTCCGGTGTGCAGAAATTGCTCGTCAGCCTCCTTATGGCCCCGAGGAAGCTGCATCATTACTTCTAGGCCCATGAGATCATTGTCGTCACCCGCCTCCCGTTGCAATGGATACTGCACAACCCAGACGCAACCGGAAGGATTGTGGAGTGGGCCTTGGAGTTATCAAGCTTTGGGTTGAAGTTTGAAAGTACTTCAACAATCCAGAGTAGAGTCCTGGCGGAGTTCATTGCAGAATGGACCTCAACGCCTGATGAAGAGATCCAGGAGACCACTTTCCCCAGCAAGGAAACAACTCGCGACTGGATTATGTACTTTGACGGAGCTTTGTCGCTGCAAGGCGCCGGTGCTGGTGTGCTGCTCGTCGCACCCACCGAAGAGCACCTCAAGTATGTAATCCAGATGCACTTTCCCAGGGAGATGTCCACCAACAACACCGCTGAGTATGAGGGGATGCTTGCTGGTCTCAGGATCGCGGCAGACCTTGGGGTGAAGAAGCTCATCGTCAGGGGTGATTCGCAGCTTGTCGTCAGACAAGTCAACAAAGATTATCAGAGTCCGTTGATGGAGGCCTACATAGATGAGGTGAGGAAGCTGGAGGAGCGCTTCGATGGTATACAAGCGGAGCACGTTCCCCTAGTGGAGAACGACAACAGTGACTACCTGTCAAAGCGCGCTGCATTCAAGATACCTGTGGAACCAGGTACCTTTTTGCTTAGGTTAACTCAACCATCCGTCGAACCATCAACGGAGCAGAACAAGTGGACAGGCCCCGGCAAGTACTTTCCCGCCGAACCCCTAGGGGCCGCCGGCAAGGGTGTTGCCGCGGATTCTGAGCCTGCCAAAGGGCAGCTGGCTCCGGCAAGGCGCCAAGCCCTGGCCGTAGAGACGGCTGCCCCCAGGGCGGAAGAGATTCCTTTGGTCCTTTCCGTCGAGCCCCAGGCTCCGGCAAGGGCACAACATATCGTCCGTTTCCTCCAGACAGGGGAACTTCCTGAGGAGCAGGAAGAATCAGAAAAAGTAGCCCATCGGTCTGCCTTGTACCAATTCGTCGATGATGTCCTGTACAGGAAAAGATTGAACGGTGTGAAGTTGAAGTGCATCCCCCGGAAGGAAGGACTGGAGCTGTTGGCAGAGATACATGGAGGCATATGTGGCTCCCACATTGGGTCGAGGGCCCTTGCCAGCAAGGAATTCCGACAAGGCTTCTTCTGGCCCACCGCCTTTCAGGATGCGATGGCACTAGTAACCAGGTGTGAAGCGTGGCTGTTCCATTCGAAGAAGCTTCATCAGCCAGCTCAAGCCCTTCGAACAATCCCTCTCTCCTGGCCATTTTCGGTCTGGGGGCTCGATATACTAGGCCCTTTCCCTCGCGCTGTCGGGGGCTTTGAGTACTTGTATGCCGTAATCAACAAGTTCACAAAGTGGCTGGAGGTGGAGGCAGTGAGGAAGGTTACCGCACAGTCAGCCGTCAAGTTCTTCAAAGGGCTAGTTTGCCGTTTTGGTGTACCAAACAAAGTCATCATCGAAAAGGGCACACAGTTCACAAGCCGCACCTTCATGCAATACATCTAAGACCTCGGCAGCAAGGTCTGTTTTGCTTCCGTGGCACACCCGCGGAGCAACGGCCAAGCGGAGAGGGAAAATGCTGAAGTGTTGCGAGGCCTGAGAGCGAAGACTTTTGACAGACTGCACAAGAGCGGAAGGCGCTGGATTGATGAGTTGTCGGTGGTTCTTTGGTCGATCAGGACGACGCCAAATCGAGCCACTGGCCAGACACCCTTTGCCCTAGTATATGGGGTAGAGGTAGTTCTCCCCACGAAACTCATATACGGGTCACCTCAAGTGCTCGCTTATGAAGAGCTTGAGCAAGAGCAATTGCGGCAAGATGATGCAACGCTCCTTGAGGAAGATCATCTTCGGGTGGCTGTGAGAGCAGCGCGCTACCAACAAGCTTTGCGCCACTACCATAGCCGCAAGGTTCATGCCCGAATCTTTGAGGAAGGCGACCTTGTTCTTCGGCACGTTCAGTCTGCCAAGAATTCCAACAAGTTGACGCTGAAGTGGGAAGGCCCTTATCGGGTAATGCAAGTCACCAGGCCCGGCGCAGTCTGCCTGGAGACCGAAGATGCTGCCCCAGTGAGCAACTCGTGGAACATCGAGCATATTTGCAAATTTTACCCATAAGGCGCGGTTTGCCGGGCCTCCCGGCAAGCCACCTTTTGTACAAGCTTTGCCGACAAGGCATGTAACCCTTTGTACAAAGCCAAGCGCAGACCCTGAGCATAAACAAATGAAGCGCTGGCGCCCTAAGTTATAGCATGCATGCTAGGTTAAGTCTCTCCCTTGGTTAGGGTTGATAGTGCTTAGCGGCGACTAACCCCTACCCTAGAGGTTGAGGGTGCGTCTTTCTGTTCTCTTTGGTTCGCAGGGCACGTGGACACTTCTTCTGAGCTGCTTGGGAAAAAGAGAACGAACCAGTGCTCCGGCCCCGGCAGGCCAAGACTGCCGGGGGCTGAAGACACAAGGATCCAACCACGGCAAGCCAAGGTTGCCGAGGGCTGCAGATTCAGATAAGTCTTTCATTCCCTGTTATTCATTTCCGCATGTGAAAGTGCAAATATCCCTAGGTGGTTTTGGTAATTCCTAACAACATATAGCTCATTGAGCTACCATTATTCCAAGATAAATATTTCAGGAAAAGCTCAATGAATGGCATGGCATGGATGAGGAAAGTGGACCCCTCAAAATACTAAGGATAAAAGGATTGGCTCAAGCTCAAAGCTCAAGACTCTACATTTTATATTTTAGTGATCCAAGATCGCATTGAGTCTATAGGAAAAGCCAATACTATCAAGGAGGGATGAGGTGTTGCTTAATGGCTTGCTTGCTCAAAGTGCTTAGTGATATGCTCAAAAACCCTCAACTACTTTCTCACATCCACATATGGCCTAAACCAAAATTCAAACTCGGCCCCACCGATTATTTCTATCCGGTGCCACCGAGTTCAGATGTCATAGCCACTGCCACAAATCATAGGCAAATCGATCTCACCGATAGGGATATCGGTCTCACCGAGATGGGATTGTAATCTCTCTGTTTCCCTTCGTAACGTTTCGGTCCCACCGAGATGAGCGATCGGTCCCACCGAGATTGCAATGTAAACTCTATGTTTCCTTTTTGTAACATTTCGGTCTCACCGAAATGAGCGAATTGGTCCCACCGAGTTTACCTGACCAACTCTCTGGTTAGCTTATTACCAAAATTGGTCCTACCGAGTTTGGGTAATCGGTCCCACCGAGATTACGTAATGCCCTAACCCTAACCATATCGGTCCCACAGAAAATCCTAACGGTCACTAGATTTGCTGAATCGGTCCGACCGAGTTTCTCAATTCGGTCCCACCGAGATTGGTAAGTTGTGTGTAACGGTTAGATTTCGTGTGGAGGCTATATATACCCCTCCACCCACTCTTCATTTGTGGAAAAAGCCATCAGAACGAACCTACACTTCCAATACACATTTTCTGAGAGAGAATCACCTACCCTTGTGTTGTGGCCAAGATATGCCATTCCTACCATATGAATCTTGATCTCTAGCCTTCCCCAAGTTGCTTTCCACTCAAATCTTCTTTCCACCAAATCCAAATCCTGTGAGAGAGAGTTGAGTGTTGGGGAGACTATCATTTGAAGCACAAGAGCAAGGAGTTCATCATCAACACACCATTTGTTACTTCTTGAGAGTGGTGTCTCCTAGATTGGCTAGGTGTCACTTGGGAGCCTCCGACAAGATTTTGGAGTTGAACCAAGGAGTTTGTAAGGGCAAGGAGATCGCTTACTTCATGAAGATCTACTGCTAGTGAGGCAAGTCCTTCGTGGGCGATGGCCATGGTGGGATAGACAAGGTTGCTTCTTCGTGGACCCTTCGTGGGTGGAGCCATCCATAGACTCGCGCAAGCGTTACCCTTCGTGGGTTGAAGTCTCCATCAACATGGATGTACGATAACACCACCTATCGGAACCACGACAAAAACATCAGTGTCTCCAATTGCGTTTGAATTCTCCAAACCCTTCCCTTTACATTCTTGCAAGTTGCATGCTTTACTTTCCGCTGCTCATATACTCTTTGCATGCTTGCTTGAATTGTGTTAAGATTGATTGACTTGTGCTAAGATAGCTAAAATCTGCCAAAGACTAAAATTGGGAAAAGGATAAGTTTTTATTTGGTCAAGTAGTCTAATCACCCCCCTCTAGACACACTTTCGATCCTACAAGTGGTATCAGAGCTTTGGTCTCCATTTGCTTTGATTTTCGTAGCTTTTGGTAGTCATAGCCTTGGTTTCACAACCTAGGAGAGTATGGCGTCTAGCGAGGGAAATTATCACCGTAGTGGTCCTTACTTTGATGGTACTAATTTTGCTAGTTGGAAGCATAAGATGAAAATGCATATTCTTGGACATAACCCCGCCGTTTGGGCGATTGTGTGTATTGGCTTGCAAGGTGAATTCTTTGATGGGAGAGAACCGAACCGTGAAGCTAGCACGGAAGAGTTGAAGATGCTGCAATACAACGCTCAAGCTTGTGATATCCTCTTCAACGGATTGTGCACCGAAGAATTCAACAAAATCATCCGCCTTGAGAATGTAAAGGAAATTTGGATACTTTGATTGATATGCATGAAGGTACCGACTCCGTCAAGGAATCCTAGTTGGATGTGCTTCAAAGTCAGCTTGGCAAGTTCAAAATGAAGGATGGTGAAGGTGTCGCTGAAATGTACTCTAGGCTTGCTCTTATCATAAATGAGATTGCCGGCTTAGGAAGTGAAGAGATGACTGACAGATTCATCATCAAGAAGATCCTAAGAGCCTTGGATGGAAAATATGATACCGTGTGCACATTGATCCAAATGATGCCCAATTACAAAGATCTCAAGCCAACGGAAGTCAATGGAAGAATTGTTGCTCATGAGATGTCACTCAAGGATAAGGAGGAACTTCACAACAAATCAAGTGGTGCTTACAAAGCCTCATGTGAATCCCCCACATCATCAAGTGAGAAACAAACCTTCAATGAAGAACTGAGCTTAATGGTGAAGAACTTCAACAAATTATACAAGAGTAGAAGCAAAGAGAGAAGCTCCAAGTCAAGGTCCTACAATGACAAAAGATCTTCTAGTCGAGAGCGTAATTGCTACAACTGTGGAAGACCCGAACACTATTCCAATGAGTGTACGGCACCTTACAAAAGAAGAGAAGATTCTCCAAAAATAAGAAGTAGAAGAGAAGAATCACCACCAAGAGAGAGAAGGAGTAGAGATGATCGTTATGAACCAAGACCCTCACGGAGAAGCAAGGATTCGGAAAGGAAGGACAAGTCATCAAGGAGCTACACAAAACGAAGACATCAAGCTCATGTTTGGTGAATGGGTATCCGGCTCCGACTCTGAAAATCACTCCGAGAGAACCTATCACTCTGACTCTGAATATATTCAAGATGAAGGTGTTGCGGTCTAGCACTTGTGTCAACCAACTCCTACGACATATTTGATTCACCAAATGAAGGAATTGGAAGATGCTTCATGGCCAAAGGTCCAAAGGTAACACACCCCGAGTATGTTGATTTCGATAGTGATGAAGATGACTTGTTAGGTGATGATGATTTACTTGTTGACAACTCTAGTGATGAATACTATGATGAAACGTCAATTATCATGCTAATCAAGATAAAACGAATGACAATGATAAGGAGAAGATTGAGCTTCTAACTAAAGAACTAAAAACTCTCTAGTTAGCTCATGAAACTATCTTAGGAGATCATCGAGAACTTTTAAGGACTCATGAGAAGTTACGCTTTGAAAAGCTCAACCTTGAGCAAGAGCATGAGTTCTTAAAGGCAATAAATGATGATCTTCGCAAGAAAAGTTCTTCTTACATTGCCAAGCGTTTACTCTTATCTACTTACATGCCTCAAGTCAAGTCTAGTAACAAGAACAAGAAGGATTCTTCCTCTAGTAGTAACAATAATCATGCTAAATCCAATGTTGTTGCTTCTAGTAGTTCTCTTGATTCCACTAATGATTCTCTTAGCCAAGTTAAACTTGAGTAAGAAAATAGCTTATTGAAGGGAATTATAGAGAAAGGTGTTTACAAGAGCCTTGCGGAGTAAGCAATTTGAGGAAATTGTACGCAAGCAAGGAAGGCAATCGAAGAATCAAGGTGTTGGTTTTGAACGAAAGTTCAATGCCAATGGAGTTGAGTGGGAAGAAGATCAATACCCAAAGACGAAGTTTGTTCCCCAACAAGAGAAGTATGATCCTACTTCTTTCAAAGGGACACAAGCTCAAGATGATCTTCCAAAGACAAGACCACAAGCAAAAAGGCAAGGACAAGCTTCAGGAAGAAACTGATGCATTTGAAGAAGCTCCTAAGGCCTTGGTCAAGTGGGTTCCCAAGACTACATCAAGTTCCACTTCATCAAGTACGACTAAAACTCCGAGGATTCCCATCAAGATGATGTGGATCCCGAAGAAGAAGAACTAGAGAGTTCTTGAGGGTGACTCCGCCAACATACTTCACTCATATCATTTTGGCAAGAACAAGTGCAATCAACTTCCACATCTTGCACTAGTTTAAGGAGTCACAAACCCTCTTGTTGCTAAGACAAGGGACAAGCTAACCTAATGCCCTCATAGACATTATCTTGAGTATGCATCACTCTATGTCTATGGATACCCTTGTTTGTTCCTTGTGGTACTAACCCGTGTAGGTATTGAAAGTGCAACTCACTCCAAAGGATTGCTCCAAATGATCTACATCAACATTGAGCATCCACATCTTCAACACCTACATGAAGTCATAATCGACAAAACCCAAGGTTAGTTTATCCCTCTAAGGGGGGATCTCACATCTAGGGGGAGCTTTACTCTAAGAATTGAGCTAAAGCAACTCTAATGGTGTGAACACAACAAAGCATTATGTAAAAGTGGTAACCCCACTTGAGCTTAAATGATGAGTACGACCTATGATAAAATGTTCACATTTGACTCCTAAGTCAATATGCTCATATATTGATGACCTAGTCATCGCCAATTGCTTGATAGATGATAGAATTGTTTGTGCATGCTTCGCCACATATTTCTTTTGCCATTTTATTGTGTGAACATGTTGGTTGCATATTTTACTCATTCGAGGACATCCACTTGTTGTTTTGATTGATTGTTTTCTTTTTCTTTTGCCAAGTGGATGGACAAGAATGCCTAAGAACCTTCTCTAGCTATCTATGCTTTTCTCGTCTCAAACTCTATTCATGCTACATCACAAAATTTGATCAAGTCAGATTCGAACCACTCTGTGTGAGGAGCACTCGGAGTCCCCGATTCGTCATAGACTTAAACTTCCAAAACTTCTTTGTGCATTTCGGTCTGACCGATTCATCCATTTCGGTCATACCGAGATCACTAAGTCGATCTAGGTTTTCAATCTCGGTTCAACAGATTTGAACTGTTCGGTCACACCGAGTTCTTGTATCGCTTCTTGCGATTATGCATCTCAGTGCCACCGAAGTTGTTCCACTTTCGGTCACACCGGCGTGGTCGGGCTATATATACCCACGGGCAAAATTTTGGAAATTTTCTCCAAACTCTTTCGCCCGCGCTCAGCCCGCTCTGCCTCCAGGGTCTCCGGATCGTCCTCCTCGTCGCCAGCTGCCTCCTGCCGCTGGTCTCCGCCGTCGTCAACGGGAATCATCCCCGCCGTTACCGCCGTAGTGAGTTCATCGCCGAACTAGGGTATGAACTTGATCACTGTGCTATCCTTATCTGATTCCTAGCACATTGTGTTCACCATGAATCTTGCCACGATTGAAACTATCATATCCAGTCAAAACACTCCATAGATTAGAGATGAATTGAAAATTTAGGGTTAGGTTTCCGCCGAAACCATCTCGGACCAACCGAGTTGTGGAACTCGGTACCACCGATTCGGCTAAGGCCATTGCACATGTAACTCTCGGTCTGACCGAGAATTGCTAATTGGTGTGACCGAGTTCAGGACTTTGTGTAACCCTAGCAGTCTCGGTGCCACCAAACTGTGACTCGGTCTGCCCGAGTTCACTAGTTTAGGTTCCAAAAGCTGCTTTGGTATCACTGAGTTTACAAATCGGTAGATCTGAAATGCTTTCTGTGAAAAACTAAAACTAAGTTTTTGACTCATTCTTTTGCAAAAACCTCTATATTTTGTGATGCTCATCCACTCTATCTCATCTATATCTACTCACAGGGTCTGTTGTCTGTGATTGCAATATGTCTAATCAAAGTGACAGCCAGAACAGGGAAGAGGAGCAGGTTCATATGAGTGAGGGCACTAGTCCCTCTATCAGCTATGATGAGGGCAGCAGGAGCACCCCAAGCAACCTACCCAAAGCTGCCACCAGGGCCAGAAAGAAGAGAATCTCAGAATCTGAGGATGAAGACTATGTGGCGCTTGAGGATGAGGCCACTTCCAAGAAGAAGGTGCTCAAGAAAGAATATGGCTCACTCTGACAAGAATTAAGCTGTGTCTCAAGACCAAAAGGCCAGCAGGAAGACAACCCATGTCTAAAGCCAGAACCTCCACTCAAGCATCTCTGGAAGCTGAACCCAAAGAGGGTGCTGCAGAAGGGAAGAAGAGGAAGGAAAGGGTCAAGAAGACCATGGCCAGAGTAATTGGAAACAGTGGCGAAGCCACACTATAACTGTGTAGTCAAGTGACTACACAGGAATTTGGTATCGAAGACTACCGTGAGTACGTGACTGCTTACCCCACCACAAATAAACAGGCTTTGGAAATTAAATAACACATGCCCAGTTGGTATCGATTTTGCGTGAGATTTGGCTGGCCCAAATAGCAAAAGGAAGCTTCAGCCGTCATTATTAATTTCCTAATTGTCTCCTCAAATCTCGTGACTATCACTTCAACCTCTCTCCTTTTTCACCTTCCTTTTATAATCTCTAATGGCCAATTGGGCACTACTCCGTGGGGAGGAGCAGTGGAGCACAACATGCATGGATGGCCATGCTGCTCACCAACCGCCGAGGTCGCCACCGCTCGTAATCACCACCATGAGCACGGCCTCCTCCGCTGCTCCCGGCATCTCCATTTGTCAAGTAATCGCAACTCCACCGATCGGCGAGTGTATAGGACGAGGCCCTTCCGCTTCTGTTTGTAAGTTTACATCTTCTTTCTCTTGCAATTTTCTATTCTCATATTACGAAATTCAGATCTTGTTTCTCTTAGCAAAACTTGTTTTGTCATTTGTTAGGTCTTAAGTTTGATAATGGTATTTGTCATTACCATAAACATGTTTAAGAATTTTTATATCAAAAAACATGTTTAAGATAAAATTTGCATGATAACAAAAAAGGCTGCTACAACAAATATGTTTGAAATAAAGTATGATCTTTTGTGTTCCTGTTTAATTTACATAGAAAATGTTTCATCTGTAAAGCTTGACAACACAAGGATTGGATCCTGGCACCACCACTGATTGGAAAGCCTTCCGTGATAGAGAGGAGGAAGAAGAAGAGGATGCTGCACCAGCACCCAAAGCTCAGAAGCTGATGGGTGATGCCATTAGGTCAGGGGCTGCTTCATCAAAGCCCAAAGTAGCACCCAAGGCTGCCTCCAAACCCAAGACTTCACCCAAGAGGAGTACCAGGAACATTCCAGCTGCTGAGAATAACAAGGCCCCAGTGCCTGAAACTGTTGCTGAAGAAGAAGATGATGAGACACATGTTTTGAGAAAATTGAAGCCTAAAATTCCAGATCATAATGATGCCCATCCTGTAGCTGAGAACATGAAGATCGGGAAGGACTCAGGATTGAGGCTATGGAGAGAGTCAGATCCATATGCCACCAGAAGGAGAACTGTTGTAGACTACAGGTTCCACACAAAGGAACAACAGGACTTCTATGAGACAATTCTGCTGGACAAGAAGCCAATAGTGTGTGACATGAGATGGGTCAACTGGCAGTACATCAAGGAGAATGAAGAACACTATCCTGGTGTGTATGATAGCTTCAGTGCTTGTGGAGTGGCAGACTTTGTTGGGTAGAAGCTCACAAAGTTGAATGATGAGCTAATAATGCAATTGTACTCCACAACACACTTCTATCCAGATGGCAGGATAGTATGGATGTCTGAAGGTACTAGGTACCAATCATCAATTGAAGAATGGGCTAATATGATCAATGCACCTAAGGAGGAAGAGGATGACTTGGATGTCTATGCCAAGAAGAAGATGGATCACAACACTATGGCACATATTGTCGGAGTAATGGGCCACGGGTAGGCAAACCCGAGCCCCAGGACCTTTCAAAATATCGGGGCAGACTGCGCCCCTCAAGACCCCAAGACAAAGAGCCGCCTTCTGAGAGTCGGCGACGGAGTCGCCGATCGCCTCCCAACCGAGTCCCGAGACGGCCTCAAGACAAGCCGACTCCAAGCTAGCGACTTCCGATGAAGCCGGCCATGTGGAGTCGGCGCGACTCCATCCACCTCCTGCTCGAGCGACCACGGCGGGATGGGATAAAGCCGCCTTGCGGCCCATCCTCGCCCGCTCATAAAGAGCCGGCATGGCCATTGTATACTGCATCGACGGAGATCTCCGTCCGTGGCAAGATCAGAGCCACGCCGACTCGACGTCGACCCCGTGGGCAGATTCCTGTACCCATGACGGCCTGTCTGTACGACCCGAAGACGGCGGGATCCGCCTGTCGGCGGGAGTGCAGAAGACGGCGAGAACGCCCCAAAGACGGACCCGTTGGAGTCGGCCGGCCCTCCCACGGGCTCCAAGCGCCATTAACCAGATAAGACAGGGAATGGCATCAGTAATCGCCCGTCAGGCGGCGGCACTGTTGCCATGGCCCCACGTCCAAGCTCGCGTCATTAGAAGCGCGGCTACATGAATCTGCAGCAAGACCCACAAGTGACAAGGGCTGTCGGCCCCATGCTGGACCATCGGTGGGGCCCACTAGTCGGTGGGCCCCAGGAGTCGGCGGAGAAGACGACGACTTAAGAGACCGACGGCTGGGACCTGTGCCCAGCCGGATTACCATTGTACCCCCGGGGGGTAGGCCTATATAAACCCCCCGGGGCACCCATGCAAAGGGTTGAACCCCAATAGTTTTAGACACACATAGAGGGAAGAGAACAGCTAGCCGTGCCCTTCTCCTTCCTCACACCGAACAGCTCAAGGAGCAACCTTGTACTCACTTTGCCTAGTGATCATGCGGAGACCCCGCAGAGCAGCAGTAGGGGTGTTATCTCCTCGGAGAGCCCTGAAGCTGGGTAAGATTCGCCAACGTGCATGTCTACGCCTCATCCCGTTTCCAGGCACCGGCGACGTTCTACTCGCCCCCTCCATGATAAGCCATCCTTTGGCATATGTCGCACCCAACCCCCGACACATATGTACAAGGAGATCCCAGATGCTGCTATAGAATCACACAAGTTAGGATCAGTACATTACCTTCTGTCAGGACTGCCAACCATTAACTGGATCCTCAGGCACACTCTCTTGCCCAAGTCGGTGATCACAACATGATCAGAGGCCATGCAATAAATCTGCTACACTTATTTGATGTGCCACAAAAGTTCAAGGTCATGAGTCTTATAGGTAAAACTATCAAGAGGACAAGTCTTGACCAAAGAGAAGTTGTGGGTATGCCCCACGCATCCGAGGTGACTAACTCCAAGATGGGCACTTTGGCACATACTTGTTGGACAAGGAGCACATGCCTATCTATCCGGACTTTGAGGACAACCAAGTGGTTATGAATGAAGATGAACCATCTTACATGCAAGCTCAAGCGAAGAAGGAGAAGGCAAGGATCGAGAAGGCTGCCAAGATGCCAACAATGGAAGAGGCATCTCAAGATTTCTTGAAGAGAAAACAGGATCAACTTGGCTACTTGATTGCATCCACTCTGAGGATTGAGAAGGGGCTGGCCACCTTGACTCAAAACCAGGAGAGCCTGGAGAGGATCATGGAGCAGAAGTTTTATGACATGTATGTGAAGATAACAGAGATCCAGTCTGTTGTTGAGCAACTTCAGGATGATATGCAGGAGAGGAAGGGAAAGGCAACCACTAAGGCATTTTCCAGAGTGCCTAGAGCTTAGAGGTCAGCTGCAGTGCGATGCAGACACGAGCCACTTCATCTCGCACCAGCTACAGCTTCAAGGCCACCAGCTCCAGCACCTACTCCACCAGCTCCATCTACATCAACTGATGCCTTCGTCCTTGGCATTCTGTCTACACCACCACCTGAAGATCAAGCCCGAGAGACGATTTAGTGCTATGCATTTTCTATGAACTTTTTTCTAACTTGTTGCCAAAGGGGGAGAAAAATGTATAGATCATAGGCTTCGAGAGAGCGTTGCTTTTATTCTCTCTTGCTTTGGTGGTTGAACTTTATTTGCTTGATTGAGATACTTTCTGTCTGTGTGATACTTGGATGATCATGTGTTTGATCATATGCTACATTAATGCTTATTAGATGACATTATCCTTTTATCTCTATATGATCATTCACATTGCTTGGTGATGAGTGCATGTATTCTATTGTTATCATTTTGAGCGCTCCACCAAGATGTATGTGACATGGAAGAGTAACCCATGAGCCTAACCCTTTGTGCATTTGCAGTCCAAAGCAAATCTTAAACCATGCACAAATTTAGGGGGAGCTCTTGCTTTTCACTTACTTCTCAAAGCGACAATGTTTTTCACTCTTATTATCATTTGTCGAAGCTTTGATCTATATGTTGTCAGCAATTACCAAAAAGGGGGAGATTGAAAGTGCAACTATCCCTAGGTGGTTTTGGTAATTCCTAACAACATATAGCTCATTGAGCTAACATTATTCCAAGATAAATATTTCAGGAAAAGCTCAATGAATGGCATGGCATGGATGAGGCAAGTGGACCCCTCAAAATACTAAGGATAAAAGGATTGGCTCAAGCTCAAAGCTCAAGACTCTACATTTTATATTTTAGTGATCCAAGATCACATTGAGTCTATAGGAAAAGCCAATACTATCAAGGAGGGATGAAGTGTTGCTTAATGGCTTGCTTGCTCAAAGTGCTTAGTGATATGCTCCAAAACCCTCAACTACTTTCTCACATCCACATATGACCTAAACAAAAAGTCAAACTCGGCCCCACCGATTTTTTCTATCCGGCGCCACCGAGTTCAGATGTCATAGCCACTGCCACAAACCCTAGGCAAATCGGTCTCACCGATAGGGATCTCGGTCTCACCGAGATGGGATTGTAATCTCTCTGTTTCCCTTCGTAACGTTTCGTTCCCACCGAGATTGCAATGTAAACTCTATGTTTCCTTTTTGTAACATTTCGGTCTCACCGAAATGAGCGAATCGGTCCCACCGAGTTTACCTGACCAACTCTCTGGTTATCTTATTACCAAAATCGGTCCTACCAAATTTGGGTAATCGGTCTCACCGAGATTACGTTATGCCCTAACCCTAACCATATCGGTCCTACCGAGTTGCATGTCGGTCCCTTCGACAATCCTAACGGTCACTAGATTTGCTGAATCGGTCCGACCGAGTTTCTCAATTCGGTCCCACCGAGATTGGTAAGTTGTGTCTAACGGTTAGATTTTGTGTGGAGGCTATATATACCCCTCCACCCACTGTTCATTCGTGGAAAAAGCCATCAGAACGAACCTACACTTCCAATACACATTTTCTGAGAGAGAATCACCTACCCTTGTGTTGAGGACAAGATATTCCATTCCTACCATATGAATCTTGATCTCTAACCTTCCCCAAGTTGCTTTCCACTCAAATCTTCTTTCCACCAAATCCAAATCCTGTGAGAGAGAGTTGAGTGTTGGGGAGACTATCCTTTGAAGCACAAGAGCAAGTAGTTCATCATCAACACACCATTTGTTACTTCTTGGAGAGTGGTGTCTCCTAGATTGGCTAGGTGTCACTTGGGAGCCTCCAACAAGATTGTGGAGTTGAACCAAGGAGTTTGTAAGGGCAAGGAGATCGCCTACTTCGTGAAGATCTACCGCTAGTGAGGCAAGTCCTTCGTGGGAGATGGCCATGGTGGGATAGACAAGGTTGCTTCTTCGTGGACCCTTCGTGGGTGGAGCCCTCCATGGACTCGCAAGAACTGTTACCCCTTCGTGGGTCAAGTCTCCATCAACATGGATGTACGATAGCACCACCTATCGTAACCACGACAAAAACATCCATGTCTCCAATTGCGTTTGAATTCTCCAAACCCTTCCCTTTACATTCTTGCAAGTTGCATGCTTTACTTTCCGCTGCTCATATACTCTTTGCATGCTTGCTTGAATTGTGTTAAGATTGCTTGACTTGTGCTAAGATAGCTAAAATCTGCCAAACACTAAAATTGGGAAAAGGATATGTTTTTATTTGGTCAAGTAGTCTAATCACCCCCCTCTAGACATACTTTCGATCCTACAGTATGGAACTGGGACAAATGAGACCTCGTTTCGCTCCGAAACCACCGTGCTCCCCCTTCTTCTTGTACCCAAGCAACTGGGATAGAACTGGGTCGCAGACGCGGTGGCCAGGAAATACACGAGGGGCCTAACTCTACTTCGCCCCTGCCTCCGCCCAGAGCGCGAGAATGGTTGGCTGAAGTCAGGGGGCGGCAAGGCCTGTTGCCGTGCGACAATGTTTATCTTAGAAATAACAAGGACTCGTTCCTTGGTGTGGGCATCGCTCACGCACAGGGAACCCGGCAAGCACCCTTTTTCATTAAAAACGTCCCATACAGGTACAGTTCGTACGGAATAAAAAACATGAGCAAGAGGATTACAAGTTTTAAATCTAACAAGTGCCCGCAGGCTTACAAACTAAAAAGAGATGAGATGCCTGTAATCCCTTTCTTGTCCCTCTCCTCAGAAGGTGGAACGAGAAGTAGGAGGGCAAAAAGAGCGCCTAGGCAAGGTACGAGGAGCAGAAGGCACCAAGAGAACATCTTGGTGCCGGGAAAGGAGCTGGAAGATGAGGCAGCGGGCCGGCAATACGCGACGAAGGCGTCGGTGCCCGCGTACTCCAATTTGATGGCCGCCACCCGCCTTCTTCGCCTTCTCCGGCCCTCCTACGCCAGCCACCCAACGACAGGGAGCGCCCCGATGGAGAGCTTGACGAGGAATGCCCTCGGCCGGGCGCGTGGCCGAAGGAGGGGTGGCGCGGTCAGTCGGAGTCGGCATCCCGCCGCTCGACCTGCTCGTCGTCGCCGTCACTGTCCTCCTCGTCACTCCCGCTCGAGGAGGAATCTTCATCGTTGGAGGAGCTCTCCACGCAGCACTTTAGGCGAGTTCCAAGATCTCCCAAGACCTTGACGGAGAGCAGGCCGCCCTCCATTAACTTGAAGTAGAGGACGAGCCCCGCTGTCGGGCTATGGATGCGAGCGAACATTTTCCATCCACTACGGAGGTACATGACGTGAGGAGCGGGGAAGTCGATGTCGACCCGCGTGCCGCCGCTCCCGCAGCCCCTCTTGTGCAGCCTGAGGGTCTGGGGCGGATCGAGCTCCATATCCTGAGAAAAAGGGGTGGGGAGGCGGAGACAATGATGCGGTGGCCGGCGTAGCCTGATGAAGAACTCGCAGGGCTGGTCCCCGACGTGGCCCTCCATCGCGGGAGGCATTGCTGGCAGAGGCACGGCCACCGCGCTGCCTCGCCCCCTCTCCCCCGACTACCATGGCGACCTCGGCCTCGCCCCCTCCCCCTTCCTCTCGTGGTCGGCTCCGCCGTCGCGGGCTCCTGAGAAGGGGGAACGCGCTGTTGAGCGGCGACCCTTGCCGCCACCATCGAAGGCCCAGCACCCCCTCTCGCCATGGCGGGTGGAAGAAAGGAGCGAAGGAGGAAGAGGATGGATGCAGAGAGAATGTGGGATGAAATCCCCCTCCCCCTCCTTATAAGGGGGCTAGGCCGGGGCTCGGCCGCCCCATTCATCCAATCCAGCCATCGGAGGCGCGGGGAATCAGAACCGACACGCTGCCCCAATCAGCGGGGGCCCAGTTTCCCGCCCCCACCGCCTACCACCTACATGGAGGACGCGTGGCGAGCGAGCAGAATCGAGGGGACGGTGAGGCGACTGTTCCCCGCCCCGTGATCGTGGGGCGTGGGCGCCTTGAAGACTGCGACCCGATTCCACTCAGTAAATGAGCCGCGCCTCAACGACTCTTTACTACGGTGTGACGCATGCATGCGGGAACCGCCCCATGCATGACCCCCACGTCACGCCTGACCCTCCACGTCGCGCGTTCAACGCGGGTCGTGTGGAAGCGCAGCGGACGAAACAATTACTGCGGTAAAAATCCGCCCCGCCTACCCATGCACCGTTCTGGGCTTGGCCCAACAACGCGTCGCGCTTATGTGTGGCCCAGGATCGGGGGCTCCTGTCGGTGTCCAAAAGTAGGGGCACTCCTTTGTACCCCTTTACTTGTGCACGGGCGATGGAGCTGCCAAGGCCACGACCACACTTAGCATGGCAAAGGAGGGAAGCCGAAGAGAAGCCAAAGGCACAAGAAGGTCAAGGCAACGCCAAGACCAGAAACACCAAAGAGCAAGAGGGCGAGGTGGACCCCCACGGCAAGGTCCTTGTCGGGCTGCCTCCGCGGCCCCGGCAAGAGCCTTGCCGGGGCAACTTGCCCAACACCAACAGAGCAAGCCACCCTTGAGCCCACGGGTTCCGAACCAACCAACTACGTTGGAACCAGGGCTCGGAAGGCACCTTCGTGGTGGCATGCAGATCTTCGTCAAGATCATAAACATGTGAGATCAGATGAGGACCAGAAGACGGCGACCCTCGGCGGGATCCCAGCCGAGGGAATCCAGAAGACCCCCGGCAAGCGCCTTGCCGGGGACGACTGCAACGCCACGGCAAGACCCTTGCCGGGCCCTCGACAAGGCCCTTGCCGAGGACATCAGTGGGGCCACAGCCAGGCCCGCGTCGACCAAGACTCTGCCGCCGTTCGCATGCAGCTGCCAGCCCAACCAGCTGGGCAGGCACCTGCGTGGCAACATGCGGCTTCCAAGCCAATTCAGCAAGCACCTGCGTGGTGGCATGCAGATCTTCGTGAAGACCCTACCACCGCGCCACCTCAGCTGCCTGCCTTCCTGCATGGCGCCACATGCATCGCTGGCCTGGACGCATGTCGAAGCAAGGCGAGGCGGCGACGGATGGGACGGGCCCCGTTCCCGTCCCCGATAAAGCTAAGGGACACCTAAGTGATGCATTAAATGCGTCTTGTCCTCTAATACGGGCGATAAGCTCACAACACTGTAGACCTTTCCATCTCCTGTGTGCCATTGTGGCATCCCCTTTCGACTATAAAAGGAGGCCCATGGCATACTGGAGAGGGATTCAACTCTTTTGGGCAAGTTACGCCCCGTAGCTAGCTCAAGAACACAAAAACACTCAATACATCCACCAAAGCAGGACTAGGGTATTACGCATCCTCGCGACCCGAACCTGGGTAAACGACCCGTGTGCTTCTTGTTAGACCTGCTCTTCTCGCAACCCCGCACCCGCCCACCGTAGAAAGGATTCCAGTAATACCATAGGTGTCGTTTCCATCGACACTGTGTGTCCTCAGGTTTAAATACCTAGTCGCTCCAACCAGACGTACAACTATCACATCAGTTGGAACTAGTCTACCAAAGCATTTTCTTCACCAAGCCTACTGGTTCTATTTCCTCAACTCTTTCATTTCCTCATTACTGTGTTGCGTGCTTGTTCATATCTGTTTGAAGACTTTCTCAATTTACTCAGTTCAATTTCTTCAGTCTGTTTGTCTTCATCCTATTTATCCTGTCTTTATGCTTTCTGTACTCTGTGCTTGTTTTCATTTCATCATGATGACCATGCTTCTGTTCTGTTATGTTAGCATCTAAGTACATATTCCGCTGCAAGTAATTCTTCGCTTAGGAATTTCCTCACCCTGAAATTCCTAAGTGAAGAATTCAATAAAATCGCCTATTCTCCCCCCTCTAGTCGATATAACGCACTTTCAATTGGTATCAGAGCAAGGTACCCCCTTGTTCTGTGTGATTTTGGTTTAATCGCCTGGATTTTTAGTTTTATCGACCGCGGGTATCAAGGTCTCTGCTGGGTGTCCTACCTTCGATGGAACGGACTACCCCTACTGGAATTATAAGATGCGAATGCATCTTGAGGCAATTGATAACGATCTCTGGTATGTTTTGGAAAATGGTGTTCCCTCAGTCACACCTTCTCTGAATGCTGCTGATGTGAAGAGATTCAAGCAACTCGATTCTCAAGCGAAGAACATCATATGTGGCCATATGAGCAAAGGCCAGTATGGAAGAGTGTGTGCTTTGGAAACTGGTAAGCTTATCTGGGATAGGCTGTCCAAGGTCAATGAAGGAGTCCCAACACAGCATGACCCTCGAGTTGACGTTCTTCGCAATCTCTTCAACCACTTCAAAAGACTCGACAATGAGAATGTCCAGCAAACCTTCGATCGCCTCACTGACATATCAAATGAGCTTGAAGCACTTGGTGCCACTGACATCACCGATCATGAGGTGGTGAAGAAATTGCTGAGATCGCTTGATTCCTCATTTGATACTCTGGCACTATGATACAAGAACGTGGAGATTACAAGTTACTTGATCACACTGATATGCTCGAGAGGCTACAAACTCACGAGTTCCAGCTTGCTGAGAAGAAAGATCTCTATAGTTCGAGCTATGGCAGATCACGTGCCCTGAAGGCCAAAGCTGTCTCTGAATCTGAAGGTGAAGATTCTGGTAGTAGCCTTGGTGATCCTGAAGAACTGAGCCAGGAGTTAGCACTGCTCGGGAAGAAATTTCAGAAGTTCTCAAGACGTGGTCGCTTTGGAAAATCCTCAAGGAGTAATGATTCCTCATCCAGTGACTATAAGAAGAGACGATGCCACAAATGCAAGAAACCTGGTCACTACATTCAAGACTGTCCTCAGTGGGAAAAGGAATCAAAGAAGAAGAAATACAAGGATTACAGTTCTGATGATTCAAAGAAGAAGAAGAAATCTTCAAAGTCTTCATCATCAAAATCCACGAAGTCTTCATCTCACAAGAAGAGTAGCTCCAAGAAGGCTCGGGCATTCATTGGCAAGGAAATGGACTCTGAAGCTGAATCTGGGGAACATGAGGAAGAGGAGGCATCTGAGGAGTCAGAATCTGGTGTGGCGAGTCTAGCTCTCGCTACTGCATTCGTCAGCAAATCCATCTTCAATCCTGAAGAAAATGGCTTCACCAACAAGGCTGATGAAGGCGATGATGACTATGCTCCCACCTATTGCTTCATGGCAAAGGGTGCCAAGGTACTCATTGTTCCCTCCTCTGAATCAAGTGAGGATGAATCTGATGGAAACCTCAAGCCTAGCTACTCTAAACTTGCTAAGATTGCTGTGAGACAACAAAAGGCTTTTGAAAAGGTTCAAAACATGCTAGACAAAAGTGATGATATATTGGGTGAAGAAATGGATCGCACTAAAACCTTGACTGAAAATCTTCAGAGATTTCAGTCCAAGTTTGACAACCTTCAAGGTCATCATAACACTCTCTTATCTGATCATGAGAAGCTTTCTTATGAATTTCTTCAAAGAAAGCAAGATCTTGAAAAGCTAAGGGTCAGTTATGAAGATATTCAAAAGGAGCGTGATTCATTACTTGCTCAACAAATCAGCACTGCTCAGGAAAAATTTATTCCTCCATGTTTGAAGTGCATTGAACGTGAATCTGCTAATTCTTCACCTAAATGTTCAAATGCTGCCGATGTTACAAATTCTTCACCTGTCTCTGCTATAACTAATTCCTCATCTGAGGACAATGCTAGAGTCACTGATGATGAAGGGCTGAAGGAATTGTACATGACAGGCATGTACAAAAGCCTCAAAGGGCATCACGCTCTTTGTGATGTGCTTAAAAAGCAGATCCTCAACAGGAACCCTAGGAAAGAGAGTATTGCCTTTGAGAGGAAACTTAACGCTGATGGGACATACAAGAAGTTTGAGCAGTATCCCAAAACCTCGTGGGTTGCTGCAAAGGGACCTCTAGTAGATCCATCTACTTTATCTGGATTCACATGTGAATTTCCTCATTGTTCTGATGAGTCATTTGACTCCAACTATAAACTGTTTGAAAATCATAATGGTGAAGTATTTGCTAGATATGTTGGCACTAACTGCAGGAATGGTTCCCCTATGAAGAAAATTTGGGTTCCCAAAAGGTGCCTTGAAAGTCTTCAGGTGAATGTCATCATGACACCACCAGTGAAGAATAGGAACCCCAGATCAAATTCTTCATATGGACCAAATTCTTCATATGGATCCAAGTCCTCATACAGACCAAATTCCTCACATGGATCAAATTCCTCATATGAACATCATCATGCTAACACTTCTGTCTTGCAGGGAATATTTAAGGGCTATGAATATGAGCATTATTCTTCTAACCATTATGTTCATAAGTCCTCAAAGAATTTCTCTGCTTATTCATATGCTTACCCTAACTCCTCTTATATGAAACGAAGTGGACTGGTTTCTATGCCACCTTTCTCTTATGGAGCTCGCAGAATGATGAACTCTTTGCCACCCCTCCAGATCTGGGTGGTGAAGAAAAAGAACTAATTTCTTATGTAGGGTCAGGTCTCCAAACGTGCTTAAACGTCTGAAGAATTTGCTGGAGACCTGAAAATGCCTGAAAGGATGCGGGATAATCATGAAGAAATAAATCCTCATTTCTCATGTCCTCATACTGCTTTATCTATTTTATTGATCTGATGAAATTTATGTCATATTCGTCACTGATGAAGTTTATGAGTTCGTAAGTTGCACTAATTCATCTCCAGGATGATCAACCCAAAGCAAATGAGTGGGTCCTCGATAGTGGATGTACAAATCACATGACTGGTGACAAGAATCTGTTGATGGATGTTCCCTTATCTCCATCGCATCTAAAGCATATCATATTCGCTGACAAAGGCAAAAGCAAGGTATTGGGTCTATGTAAGGTTGCGATCTCAAAGGATCAACACATGGAAAAAGTCATGCTTGTCGAGTCCTTAGGATACAACCTCATGTCTGTCTCAATGCTTTGTGTTCTTGATATGTTTGTTATCTTTGGCAAGTATCGTTGTGTTGTAATCATGGAAGCTGACAATTCCAAAGTCTTCGAAGGCTTTAGGAGAGGAGATCTGTATATTTTTGATTTCTCTACAGGACCACAACCAGCTATATGTCTACTTGCAAAAGCTTCAGAAGGCTGGCTATGGCATCAATGACTTGGTCATGCTGGCATGAGGAATTTGCACACGCTCGTGAAGAAGCAGCATGTCATTAGCATTGAGAATGTCAAATTCCTCAAGGATCACTTGTGCGGAGCTTGTGACGCTGGAAAGATGACCAAGGCCAAACATCCAGCAAAGACTATCATGACTACCACTCGACCATTTGAATTGCTTCACATGGATCTCTTTGGTCCAAATCATTATTCCGCAGTTACAAATGATGCATCTCTATATGGCTTTGTCATTGTTGATGATTACTCTCGTTGCACATGGGTGCATATTGTCACTTACAAACATGAAGTGCAGGAAGTCTTCAAACGATTTTCCTCGAGGGCTTCAACCAACTTTGGTGTGAAGATCAAGAACATCAGAAGTGACAATGGGCCGAAGTTCAAGAATTCTGGTCTTGATGACTATCTTGATGAACTTGGTATTACTCATGAGTTATCTGCTCCTTATACTCCTCAACAGAATGGCGTCGTGGAGTGCAAGAATAGGACTCTTGTTGAGATGGCTCGCACTATGCTTGATGAATACAAGACACCACATTGTTTCTGGATTGAGGCAATTGATACTGCATGCCACATCATCAACAGGGTATATCTTCACAAATTCTTCAAGAAGACTGCTTATGAACTCCTCACTGACAAGAAACCCAATGTGAGTTATTTCAAAGTCTTCGGTGCTAAATGTTGGATTAGAGATCCTCATCACAATTCTAAATTTGCATCGAAAGCACATGAAGGTTTTATGCTTGGTTACGGAAAGGACTCACACACCTACAGAGTCCTCAACACCGTTCACCACAAGGTTGTTGAAACTGTAGATGTGCAGTTTGATGAAACTAATGGCTCGCAAAGAGAGGACCTACCATCTGTGTTAGATGAATAGTCACCTGAGGAATCCATCAAGTTCAAGGCTACTAAGGATGTCATTCCTACCGAAGAATCTGTTGAAGAAATCATTCTAGAACATGAAGAACGTCATGCTGATGCACCTGAAAAAAATGGTGCTAAAGAAAATGTTGAGCCAATTCCTCGATGACAACCCGCTCATCCTCGTGTTGCAAACGAAGTGCGGATTGAGAAAATCATCAGCTATATCAACGTTCTAGGTCCTCTTACACGCTCAAAACCTTCACAATTTTCTAACTTTTGTGGGCACTTTGCTTTCGTCTCTTCACAGAGCCCAGTAAGGTAGATGAAGCATTTTTGGAGCCTGAGTGGATTCAAGCTATGCAAGAGGAATTACATCAGTTTGAGCTCAACAACGTCTGGGAACTGGTCAAATGTCCAGACCCTTGTAAATACAATATCATTGGGACAAAGTGGATCTACCGCAATAAGCAAGATGAAAATGGCCTTGTGGTGAGGAATAAGGCATGGCTTGTAGCTCAAGGCTACACACAGGTTGAAGGAATTGATTTCGATGAAAATTTTGCACCTGTTGCTAGACTTGAGGCTATTCGCATATTACTTGCTTATGCTAACCATCATGATATCACTTTACATAAAATGGATGTGAAAAGTGCATTCCTCAATGGTAAGCTTGAGGAAGAAGTATATGTTGCTCAAACCCTAGGTTTTGAAGATCCAAAGCATCCCGACAAAGTCTTCAGACTCAATAAGGCCCTCTATGGCCTCTAGTAGGCCCCTCGGGCGTGGTATGATACTTTGAAGGAGTTCCTCATGAAGAAAGGTTTCAAACCCGGTTCACTTGACCCAACTCTTTTCACCAAATCTTATGATGGTGAATTGTTTGTGTGCCAAATATATGTTGATGATATCATTTTCGGCTATACTGACCAATGGTATAGTGATGAATTTGCCTATATGATGAGTGAAAAATATCAAATGTCTATGATGGGAGAATTGAAATTCTTCTTAGGTCTTCAAATTCATCAATAGCTCAATGGCATATTCATATCTCTGGAGAAGTACCTCAAGGATGTACTGAGGAAATTCGGCATGCAAGATTGCAATGGCGTCAAAGTTCCTATGCTCACAAATGGCCATCTATGCACTGATGAAAATGGTATTGACTTCGATCAAAAGGTATACCGCTCCATGATTGGTTCTTTATTGTATTTATGTGCATCTAGGCCAGATATTATTCTTAGTGTTTGCATGTGTGCCGATTTCAAGCTACACCGAAGGAATCACACCATAAGGCTATAGAGCATATTCTTCGATATCTAGCTCACACACCAACACTTGGATTATGGTATCCCAAGGGCTCGGCTTTTGATCTCATTGGATATTCAGACTCTGACTATGCTGGTGATCATGTGGACCGCAAGTCTACATCAGGCACATGCCATTTCCTCGGACGATCTTTGGTCTGTTGATCCTCGAAGAAACAGAACTGCGTATCACTATCTACTGCTGAAGCTGAGTACATTGCTGCTGGTTCTCGCTGTGCTCAATTACTGTGGATGAAGCAAACTCTCAAGGACTACGGTGTCAACATGAAGAAAGTGCCTCTCTACTGTGACAATGAGAGTGCCGTCAAGATTGCTCATAACCCAGTTTAGCACTCAAAGACAAAGCATTCAGATTCGTCATCATTTTCTTCGTGATCATGTGTGGAAGGGCGACATCTCTATTGAGCATGTAAGGACTGAAGAATAGCTAGCCGATATCTTCACAAAGCCCTTGGATGAGAAGAGATTTAGCAAGTTGAGGTGTGAGCTAAATATCCTAGAATCTTTGAATGTCCTTTGAAAAGGACACACATCATAACACTTATGCAAAATTGATGACTTAGATGTGCAACCGCGAAGAAACGTTTTTCTTCAATCCATGAAGACTAACACTGTCGGTGTTCTGGGAACGGGGGTACCCAGACTTGCCTACCTGCGGCCTGCGGCGTGGCTCAAGGGGTGGCCCAAAAGGCCCATCTTCATCAGCACCAGCTCAAGACACTCGCGGGGCGGACGACAAGAAGCCTCCTCAGGCACGGCCTCGTCAGGCTGGCTCATGAGGAGGCAGAGAGATCAAGGCGGGGTACCTCACAAGGTGCCCATGACGCAAGCCATGACGACCAAGGGCGCCAGGCGGGCGCCAGCCCAGCAGTTGTCCTCATTTCCTCTTTGGTGCAAAGGAGGCAAGCACAGGCAAGAGCATCAAGCAAAGGCAGCCGTTTCGGTGCAACAAGACCAAGACCAACACAACGGCAGGAAGGAGGTCATCGTGGAGCCCAAGCCGGCGTCACTGTCAGAGCCTTTGACAGGCGAGGACCAACTTTAGTCAGGATAAGTGTACTAGATGTTCCCCTTCAAAATGGCCAATTGTTGGCGCCCTTCCCGCTCAATATTTGGGAAGAGGCCCAAGGCCTCTGCCTATAAATAGGACTAGCCTCCCACATGGTAGAGGGATCCGGAATCGAGAATAGAGCTAGATGTCAAGCAATCTAGAGAGAGAGAGAGCGACCGAACTCCCCCTAGCAGTTAAATCGCACCGCCAAGAATGACCCTCATGAGGCTGTTCTTCCTTGTATTGTTCATCATCAGCCCCGAGGCAATCCACCACACCACACACCGGAGTAGGGTATTACACCACAATGGTGGCCCGAACCAAGATAACCGTTGTGTCCCTTGTGTTGCTCTTTGTGTAGTTTAGATCCTTGCGAGGCGACGAGGTGCAGGTAGGTAGGGGGTGAGATCTCCGCCTGCACCCCAGAGTTCGAACCTAGAGGGTCTGCCGGAACCCGAAATCCGACATTTGGCGCGCCAGGTAGGGGTGCACCGGAATCCGTCTTCTGCCGCCCTATTCTTCGTCGCCGATCGCACCATGTTGGACGCTCGTCGGGCCCGCGCCGAGCGCCGGGCCGCTCTCGCCACCCGTGTTGCCCAGACAGCCACCGTCGGCGGCCACCCCCGCCGTTCCCCGTCGCCTGCCGTCAACGCCGCCACCGGCCCGGCGGGGATCGAGCAGCAAGCATCGTCCCAGCATCCGTCCGTGAGGCGAGACGGCCGTACCGGTACTTCGCCGCTTCGCCCGGTGGTTCTTCATCTCGCGCGCTCCGCCGCCCATGGAGGTTTCGAGCCGCTCGCCATCGCGGCAAACGAGCTCTGCGCTACCGCCTGTCGACGACGTCTATGAGGAGTGGCTCGACCGCGTCGCCGAAGCTCGTCTGCGTGCCGCAGGGGCTCCCCAGCGCCGCCCTTCATCAGCACCACGCCCCGCCTTGCGCAGGCGACGAAGCTCCGGGGGCGCCTCAGCCGCCTCCCCCTCAAGAAGGCGCCTTGGCCCCAAGGCGCGTGGCCCCTGGGCGGAACCCACTCCGTCCGGCACCAGTGCAGCAAGAGCAGAGCTGCCAAGAGGTCCCTCGCCCCCAAGAAGCTGCCCGAGTGCTCCCCGCACCGGCCCGTCACGACCGCGCTCCTGCTCCAGCACGCCAAGACCCCGCGCTGCTCCCAGCGGCAGTGCATGAGGACCCGCAAGACCAGGCCCTTCGTCACCAAAGGCCTCCCATGGCCACTGCAGGCTGCCGCGCCTTCACCGCCGAGCTACGCAGCGTCGCGTGGCCCGGCAAGTTCAAGCCAGACCTGCCTCCTCGCTACGACGGCACGGCCGATCCTGCGGAGTTCCTCCAGCTTTAAAAGCTGGGCATCGAAGCCGCCAACGGGGACGAGAAGGTCATGGCGAACTTGTTTCCCATGGCGCTCAAGGACGATGCCCGCACCTGGCTCCTGAACCTGTCTCCTAGCACGATCTCCTCCTGGGACGAGATGCGCACCCGCTTCATCGCCAACTTCCAAGGCACTCGCAACCGACCTCCTGCCGTGAGCGATATGCGCCGCATCAAACATCTGCCCGGAGAAACCCTGCAGAAGTACATCCAGCGCTTCAACAACGCACGCCTCAAGATTCCTGTTGGTGTCAAAACCGGCGGATCTCGGGTAGGGGGTCCCGAACTGTGCGTCTAGGTGGATGGTAACAGGAGACAAGGGACACGATGTTTTTACCTGTGTTCGCCCTCTCGATGGAGGTAAAACCCTACTCACCTTGATTAATATTGATGATATGGGTAGTACAAGAGTGGATCTACCACTAGATTAGAGAGGCTAAACCCTAGAAGCTAGCCTATGGTATGATTGTTGTTCGTCCTACTGACTAAAACCCTCCGGTTTATATAGACAACGGATAGGGTTAGGGTTACACAGAGTTGGTTACAATTGTAGGAGATCTACATATCCGTATCGCCAAGCTTGCCTTCCACGCCAAGGAAAGTCCCATCCAGACACGGGACGAAGTCTTCAATCTTGTATCTTCATAGTCCAGGAGTCCGGCCAACGGTGATAGTTCGGCTATCCGGACACCCCCTAATCCAGGACTCCCTCAATTCCCAAGGTGACCGAGGAGGCCATCATCTCAGCCTTCTCCGACGGTGTGCGTGACGTCAAGATGAAGGAGGAGCTGGCGATGCATGAAGACCTGTGCACATCCTTGGAGCTGTTCAACTTGGCGACCAAGTGCGCCAGGGAAGAGGAAGGACGCCTTTCCCTCCACGAGCTGCCACCTGACCCGTAAGAGAAGAAGCCCAAGGTCAAGGACGTGAAGCGCAAGGGGGCTGCCGTGCTCGTGGCAGAACCAGATACCAAGCGAGGCAGGGATCAGCCTGAGTCTTCCAAGGGCGGCCAGTACTGTGTGTACCACGACCTCCACACCCACAACACCAACGAATGTCAAGAGCTCAGAGCCGTGCGAGAAGGGCAAATTGATCGATGCCCCGACCGCAACGGTCGAGGCTATGGCCGAGGAGGTGGAAGAAATGCAGGACGCTGGGAAGACCGCGGCCCTCGCCAAGGGTGGCGTGACCGACCTCGCGAGGACCGCTGGCAGGATCAGCCTTGCGAGGGAGGTTGGAGGGACCCGCCTCGCGAGGGTGGCTGGAGGGATCATTCTTGCGAGGATCGCCCGCAAGGCAACGCAGGCCTCCCTCCTCTGCCACCGCAGCCAAGGAGAAATGAGGACCACCATCAGGACGAGGGGGCTGGGGGCTTCCAGGAGCCGCGCGCGATCGCTTGCATCCTGGGAGAAGCTCAAGCCCCAGCCTCTCAACAAGATCTTCAAGAAGTTCGCCCGCGAAGTGAATGCAGTCCTCCCCAAGCTCGAAGCCACGCGCCCTCTCAGGTGGTCAGCGTGCGCCATCACGTTTAGCTCAGCGGATCAGCTCAAGTGCGCAGCCACAGCCGGGGTCCTCCCGATGCTTTGCTCCCCAATCATCAGCAACATGCAAGTCACCAGGACCCTCATCGATGGTGGAGCAGGGCTCAATGTCCTGTCCGTCGAGATGTTCAACAATCTCCAAGTGCCGTACAATCAGCTTCAGCCAACCAAGCCTTTCCCCGGAGTCACCGATGGCTCCGCAGTTCCGATTGGGCAGGTCCACCTCCCTGTCACCTTCGGGGCGCGCGACAACTACCGCACCGAGCTCATCGACTTCGACGTCGCCCACATTTGCCTGCCATACAATGCCATCCTCGGGTACCCAGCTCTGGCCAAGTTCATGGCCGTGACTCATCACGGCTACAACGTCCTCAAGATGCCGGGAAGCGGCGGAGTCATCACGGTGCCTTGTGAGGAGAGGGACGCAGTGTGCTCCCTGGAGCGTGCTTTTCAAGCCGCGTCACTTGAGTCACTTGAAGACCGAGATCGCAGGAGCGGGAGGCTCCCCGAGGCCGCTCCCAAGAAGAAGAAGACATCGCCTGGCCCGGCCCCTCGGGAGGCAGGCCCCTCGGGGTCCGTGCCTGTTCAGGGGGCACCTCCTTCTGTCGCATAGGAAGGCGCGTCTGGCGCACTCCTCGAGCAAGGCTCGGGGGCTCTCTCCTGGAGGGCCACCGACCTTGCTAAGATCACGAGGGAGGCGCTTGGGAACCACTTGGAGGCGTGTTTCAAAGCACGTTTCCCTCAGGAAGGAGTGAGGCAAGGAGGGCCAAACCCTCAGGAGTTCGTCAGCCAGATCATTCAGGAGCTGCAGGAGTCAAGAGTCATGAGTGGCAGCCGCCACTCCGCCGTAGCTCCCCATCCAGGCGAGGATGTGGGCTGCGCCTGCATCGACATACCAGGCTCAACCGAGCCGCCTCTCGAGCACCTCTGCCCTCGCTGGGGCGCCAGGAGGGTCCACCCCACAGCCTACATTCGCATGCCTTACGGTTTGTCGAACGCTGCCGCCACGCCGCCTCATGAGGAGCATCCCGGAGGCTCAAGAGGCCAGGCGTTCCGCAGTCCTGGCGGAGATGGAGATGGTCCGCGAGGAGCCACCAGCGCCTCCGGAGCCTCCCGAGGCTCCTCGACCTGGGGGCTCGTGAAGATCAGCTTCCGCAGCCCACGATGTCCACTACTTCAGCATCCCTTCGTCTTCAACGTTATCAGGTGACATCCTTCGAGTTTCATTTTTAGCTGGGAGCGCCCCCCAGGGCTGCATCATTCCTAGGCCACGTGGGTCCGTCCCTGCGGCGTGTATCCCTTTTGTTCCTAGCTTACTTTATTGGGGGCGCCCCTCGGGCTGCATCATCCCCAAGCCACTCGGGCCAGACCCAGCGGCATGTACCCCTCTTGCGTTTATTCGGTCGTATGCTTGACCCATCATGATTGTTATTTGGTGCCCGTCCATGGCACCCCTTCTTCCTTCATGTCGGCCGCTTGCACGTTAAAGGCGGGTACCGAGCATCGCGACTCATGGGCTCCACCGCTCTCCAGCCCTCACCCTCCGCCTTGTCCACGGCATCACGACCGGCATACCAAATGACGGCTGAGACCCGCTCGAGGGCCGGGACCCGAGGACGTAGAGCGTCGACATCTAACCAAATCTGCAGGAACACATCACAAGTTAAGGCCCAGTGCCAGGCGCAACCCGCCTTGAGGTAGGGCCCTGTGAGTCCCGCGCTGGCTCACGGGTGCCCAGATACACCTCGTCAGGCCCTACCGTGCCAGCCACGTGTCGTATGGGTCAGACGCCCGGGGCTCCTCCTGGAGGGGAGCCCCCTCTCACGCACCAATGGAAGCACCATGCTCCGTGCTGGCTGACAACACTGCTGAGGAGCGGCTATGCCCGTACACATACGGAAGCGCTATGCTCCGCGCTGGTGATAAACAACTGAGGGTGGCCCCGGGCCGCATCAACCTCAGGGAGCCCAGAGCTCAATGTGTGGCTTCATCGCAACGCCTCCCCTTGGGAGTGCCGCGCGAGGGGGCTGGGCATGGGGGCTACGTCTGGGTCACGCCTAGACGCACGCCACCCAGCCAGGCCCCTCGGGCCTGGTTCGTCGCAGGCCCCTCCCCGAGCGGAGCCAAGGTATGAAGGCCGTTTGAACGTCATGGGGGACTCCTGAGCATCGCGACTCAGGAGCCTAACTGGTCACGTAGCCCCTCACCCCTTGGTCCCATCCTGGTTTCCGGTCGGGGCTAACGGCGGCTGAGGTATGCACGGGGCCGGGCTCTACCGGCGTATAACATAAGCAAGTAGGAAGGAAAAGCGCAAATCTCAAGGAATTCAAAAGCAAATATTACAGTCCATAACTGTTTTCACAACGCCAAACACAAGTTTAAACGCCTCCACGAGGCATGATGCATGTTGCAGGAGCTGAAAGCAGGACAAGAGCCACAAAGGAGTCACTTGTTGGTAGCACCGTCGCTGGCGGTGGAGCTGCACTGGGCGGGTTCGCCTCGTGAAGCCTCAGCATCAGCAGCGCCTCGCTTCAGCTTGGTGCTGAAGGCCCGGAACTTCGCCAGCAGAGCCTCCGCTCGACCCTTCACGGCATCAGCAGCGGCAGCGGCAAGCTCACCGCTCACGGGCTCCAGCAGGCTGTCGAGGTCGACGTCGGGGTCGCGAAGGTAGACGTGGGTAAGGACGCGCGTGAGCGCTGCAGAAGACAGGACACGCGCCTCGGCCTCAGCCGTGGGGGCAAGGCCAAGGGTGACATCTTCAAGGGCGCGGACCAGGAAGGGAAGCAGCTTGGCAGGGCCGTCCTCGGCGTCCGCCAACAGCTTTCCAGTCACCGTAGCGACCTCAGCAAGGTGCGAGCCTTCGCCTCCATCTCCGCAAAGGCCACGCGGTCCTCGGCGAGGACCCGCGCCTTGCCTTCCAGCTCGACCCTCTTCGCCTCCAACTCCTGCTCCAGTGCACCCAAGCGGTCACGGCGCCGGTCAAGCTTGGCATCCCGGTCCTTGGCGGCCGCCTCACAAGCTTTCATGTGCTTCCTCCTTCTCTTGGCGGATGCGGGCCTCCTTGGCAAGCTGGTCGTGCAGGCCCTGCAGCTCGCTCTCCAGCGCCTTGCAGCGACCTCGGATATCGGCTACCTCCCCCAAGGCGGCGTCGCAACCGGCCTTTGCCCCAAGGACGGCCTGTTTCTCCTCGTCGCAAGCCGTCGCGGCCTGAACCAGCGCCGCTTGAATCGAAGCATCAGAGCGAACCCAGCCGGAGGCCAGCTCCAAGCGTCTGGCCACCAAGCGAGGGTCGGCGCCCAGAAGATCTTGCCGCAGCCGGTCCAGTTCAGCAGCAGCATGATCCAGGACAGTAGAAGGAGTCGGAGAGACAGCGGTTGGTGGAGTAGGAGGAGAGGAAGGCAGCGTAATCACAACACCATGGCCCGGGTCCTTCTGCGGCCCGACGACTGCGGCAGTGGCATCAGGCTAGGATACCTCGGGATTCGCTTGGGCCATGGTGGCTCAGCTCGCCCAGCTAGCTCTGCCAGGCCTCGCGAGGATGACCGGGCAGGAGAGGCCCGTGTCTTGCCGTCGCCTTCTTTCGCGGACGGAGGCGCTGCCCTGCGAAGCCTCGGAGCTCCCTTCACTTCTTCGCCGCAGCGCCAAATTTCAGCCAAGGAATACAGATATCAAGCCCCAGCGACAAAGCAAGGAATAAAACAAGAATCTAGCACTTACTGGTCATCGCTCGTGGGCTCGAGCAACCTCCGGCTGAACTTGAAGCCCTAGAGCCGGCTGCAGGGATCAGCCTCAAGAGGCTCGGGAGCAGGAGGCACGTCTGCAGATCGCTTTGAGCCGGGCAGACTGCTGGGACCAGCCCTGCCCCGTCTGCCGTCTTCAGATCGTGGGCAAGCTCTCGCCGCCCCGCTCATCGCCATCCTTATCGTCGTCCGGCAAGAGGCGGAGAGCACGGGACCTAAGCCGGGGGAGGGGCGCTCTCGACTCCCCGTCGGTCGCCTCGGAGTCGGGCCCCTCTCCCCGCTCCATTTCTTCCTCCTCTCCACTGGAGTCGCCGGAGGACACGTTCACCGTCGCCAGGGCCGCCGGGTCCTCGGGAACCTCCGCGGGCACAGGCCCGTCCCCGTTGAAAGCGGGCATGGAGTCCACCACCTGCTCCCAATCATCTCGAAGGAACAGGGGTACAGGAGCGCCCTCCAGCCTCGCCACGTCTCCCCCGACCAAAGATTGGAGGACCGCGGCCAGATCTTCGTCGGCCAAGACTACGGGGCTCGGGCGAGGCCTCCACAGCGGAAGCGAGTACTGACGAAGCGGGGCCACCCAATGCTCCAGGAACTCCCTCAGGAGCGACGCCCCGGTCAGCGTCGCCGTCGCCATGTTACCCGGCCACAGGTCCGCTGCTCATCTTCTCCAAAGATCAAGCTTCACGGGGATCCACGAGTTCCACGCGAGACCAATCGTCGATGGGCGTGGGCTGCTCCGTGGGCAGAATCGGCCGAGGATGGATGCGCCCAGCATCTAGCATGACCCACTTGCTCCTAAAGCCTTTAATACTTTTCCCGGGCTTCGAGATGGCGTTGGAGCTGCCGTACGCGACAAAGCTCGCGCACGCGGAGATTGACCCGCGATAGACCCGGAGGTAGAAGTAGTGGCGCAGCAAGGCCACTGAGGGCTGCACCCCGACATGAGCCTCACAATAGTAGGCGAAGATCGCCAGGAGAAGAACGGAGTTGGGGTGGAGGTGCAGAGCTTGCAGTTTGTAATGGCGGAGGACGGAAAAGAAGAACTCGTAAAAGGGAGGCACTGCATCGGCGGCAATGGCGCCACGAAGAGCGGATAGAAGGTGCTTCCTTGGTCCTCGTGAAGGGCGGAGCCAGCCTTGAGCACCGCTGCCCGTCGTTGCCTTTGCGCCGCCATCATCCGGCGCGCGGCCGAGCAAGGCTCTTCTCCGACACGCTCGGGAGTCCAGCAAAGCGAGTACCAAGCTCCGGCCGGGGTCTGGCGAGGCACCATACCTAGCTAGGGCACGGGGTCGGAGCAGATCTGGGGATTTCGGAAGCAGGAAGGATAGAAGCAAGAAAGGGGATCTGGGCAATGGCTGGAGAAGGCAAAGGAGGAAAAGCCTAGACGGGTGCCACTCTTTTGACGATTCGCGCAGTTGTCAAGGCGTCGTGGGGAAGCAGAGACGCCCACGTCCAATCAACCGCCACGCGGCGCCCAAGGCCGCAGGCTGTTAGGGCCCGTGGCGCTTCGCACTTGCCCCTTTGCTTCTCTCGCTGCCAAGTCTGTGCACGCCTTGGGCCCGGGGCTACTGTCGGCGTTCGGGAACGGGGTACCTAGACTTGCTCGCTGCGCTGCCCGCGGGCGTGGCTCAAGGGGTGGCCCAGCACGGCCCATCTTCATCAGCACCAGCTCAAGACCCTCGCGAGGGGCCAAGCCTCGCGGGGCGGATGACAGGAAGCCTCCTCAGGCACGGCCTCGTCAGGCTGACTCACGAGGAGGCGGGGAGATCAAGGAGGGGTACCTCACGAGGTGCCCATGACGCAAGCCATGACGACCAAGGGCGCCAGGAGGGCGCCAGCCCGCGCAGTGTCCTCATTTCCTCTTTGGTGCAAAGGAGGCAAGCGCAGGCGAGAGCATCAAGCAAAGGCAGCCGTTTCGGTGCAACAAGACCAAGACCAACACAACGGCAGGAAGGAGGTCATCGTGGAGCCCAAGCCGGCGTCACCGTCAGAGCCTTTGACAGGCGAGGAACAACTTTAGTCAGGATAAGTGTACTAGATGTTCCCCTTGAAAATGGCCAATTGTTGGCGCCCTTCCAGCTCAATATTTGGGAAGAGGCCCAGGGCCTCTACCTATAAATAGGACTAGCCTCCCACAGGGTAGAGGGATCCGGAATCGAGAACAGAGCTAGATGTCAAGCAATCTAGAGAGAGACAGAGAGCGACCGAACTCCCCCTAGCAGTTCGTCAGACCGCCAAGAAATGCACTCGCGAGGTTGTTCTTCCTTGTATTGTTCATCATCAGCCCGAGGCAATCCACCACACCACACACTAGAGTAGGGTATTACACCACAATGGTGGCCCCAACCAAAGATAAACCTTGTGTCCCTTGTGTTGCTCTTTGTGTAGTTTAGATCCTTGCGAGGCGACGAGGTGCAGGTAGGTATGGGGTGAGATCTCCGCGTGCACCCTAGAGTTCGAACCTAGAGGGTCTGTCGGAACCCGAAATCCGAGAAACACTCTAAGTGTGAAGAAATTAACGAAGAATTTGATTCTCAGAGCCCTACGACAATTGTATGCGGTGTCTGAAATCATCATTTTTATACGGTGGGTCACGCCACCACCAAAAGTTGAAAATCGTCAATTTGAGTTTTTCCTCATTTTTGAAATTCCTCAGTTGTTCATTTTCTTCAACTTTACAAATGTCTTCACTCTTTCCGCTGTTGTTCTTCATTGGCTATATATATGCAAACGTGAGTACAAATGTACCCAGCAAGACTTACATCAGAACTATCTACATATGCATCATTATCAACAAAGGGGGGTGGTGGAGTTTGACTGCAGCAAGCCAGCTTTGACTCTGGGGCTATCCTGAACTACGACTGCAAGCAACTCTTTTGAGGTGGCGCACATGATTCCACATATTCACCATACCAATACACCACTATGGATCCGCTCCCGTCTCCCTACGAGAACGCCATCCATAGCACTCACGCTTATCTTGCGTATTTTAGAGTATCCACTTTCACTTGTCTATGAACATTATTGGCAACCCAGAAGTCCTTTAACGCGGACACGGCTATTCGAATAGATCATATTAACCCTGCAGGGGTGTACTTCTTCACACACGCTCTCACCACTTATCTCCGTTTACACGACATGTACTCGGCAACCTTAAAGCGGAAGCCCAGCGAGGGTGTCGACCACGACCTGACTAACCACACAAGTCTCTCGTCCAGGTTTATCACCTATTCGGGTTCCATCCGCAAGGAGGTCCGGCCGGGGTGTCGCTCACGGCCCCAAACGATGTGAGCAGGGTTCCCGAGCCCACCATCCGGGTGCCACTTGGTAAACCGTGCCACTGTGCCTAGTCTGTCCCAAGCCCACCTGTACCGGGTGCCACTTGGTAGACTACTAACACTACCTACAAACACCAGAAACTAGTTGCAACTCCTGGAGAGAGCTCAAGTTGATTAATAAGTCGAGAGAGCTTGGAGCACCCGGAGCCCAATGTGTGGTATTAACTGTTCATGGATCACAAACACAGAACTCAGTTCCTGAGGACGGATGCAATGAGACAACCCACCATGTACTCCTACATGGCCTCTCACTACTACCTTTACCAAATTGTGTTCACACACTTAGCTCTCAACAGTAGGACATGTTCACACACCTCCGATTCATCCCTGATGAATCAGACCTGACACAACTCTAAGCAATAGCAGGCACGACAAACAAGCATGAATGAGTAGGCATATCAGGGATCAAACAACTCCTACTCATGCTAGTGGGTCTCATCTATTTACTGTGGCAATGACATGTCATGCAGAGGAAAGGGGTTCAACTACCGCAGCATGTAACAGTTGAATCGTTGATGTCCTAATGCAACAAAAGAGAGGAGGAGCGAGCGAGTAGGATTGTATCGGAATGAACAAGGGGGTTTTGCTTGCCTGGCACTTCTGAAGATAATATAGCTCTTCATTGGTATCATCGAACTCATCGTCGAAACATGTCTATCGAGAGGGAACAACCACAGGCAAACAAGAGGGAACATAATCAATGAAATGCAACAATATGATGCATGATAATGACATTGCAATATGTTGTTGATTGGGCTAATGCAACTAGCAACTAGATTAAATGAAGTTGGTTTGAATACAAGATTCAAATTCAAACTCCATATGTAATTATTCAAATGCCATTTAATTTATTTGACCTGATCAGTAGGCATAAGTTGTTCTAACATGCATGAAAATGGTACAGATGGATAGGTTGGATTTTTCTGATGATTTTTCATATATAAATTATTTCATTTGGAGTTACAGATTAATTTCTATGATTTATTGAAGTTAGCACTATTTCCTGGAATTTCCTGGATAAAAAATCCAGAAAGAAGTTAACTGCGTCAGCATGACGTACAGGTCAACAGGCCGGGTCCAGGTCAAACCTGACGTGTGGGGTCCACATGTCATTGACTAACTAATAACTAATCTAAATTAATTAGTGTTAAACTACTACTAACTAAAAATGTCAGTGGAGTTAATTAATCTAAATTTAAAAACTAACTAGGATTAGCTGGGGCCTGGGCCCACTTGTCAGCGACCCAGGGGAGGTCAAACCCCTGGTCAACAGGGCCTAACCAGCCGACAGCTTGTCGCCGGTGGCAACTGGCGTGGCGGAGGGCTCGGGTTAGCTCTCCCGGTGACCAAACGCCGCGTGGAGAGGCAATGTGGGTTCCAGGCGCTCGCGCACATCCAACAGTGCAAGCGGTGCGACCTGAAGTGGCCGGAAGTAGCGCCGGCAGTGAGGCATGCGGCGGCCGGAGAATCGGGCATCAGCGGGTTAAGCGCTTCTGGCCGCGTCTCGGTCGAGATGGTGTGGTCTGCGGCTTGCTAGGAAGGCACTGAGCACGCCTATGTTCTCAAGTGCGACGGACGCGAGCTCAATTGACGGCAACGACAAACGCGGCGACGAGGAGCTCACGGGCACGGCAGGTTTGCGTCCTAGGGGACGTGCGGGAGGAGTAGCTGAGGGCAAGAGGAAGCAGGAGCTCACAGGGGTTGGAGTAGCAGCTCAGCGGCTCGGGGAAGCTTCTGCGTCAGTGAATCGACGTAGTCTATCTCCGAGCACCGGAGATGAAGATAACGATGCTCCGGTTGACTGGGGCCTCCTTTGTCGCGTACGTCGGGTGTGTAGCTCCACGGGGTCGTGGCGGAGCTCGGGGACGCGGAGAGGGGGCGAGGGAGTGGTTGTGGCCGTGGTGGAGCTCGTCGGTGTTCTCGGGCGCTCACGGACGGTCACTGGAGAGAGGGACAGAGAGGGAAATCGCCACGTGAGAGAGAAGGAGAGGGCCAGGGGGGTGCGTGGCTTGCAAAGCAACGTCGGGGAGGCGGCGGGAAGCAGGAGGAGGCCGGGGCGCTTGACATGTGCTGGGCACACGCCCGGCGTCCTTCTGTCCCAAGGAGGAGGACGACTGGCAGCTGGGCTGCACAACACTGGGCCGTCCGGTAGCTGGGCCGGTTGGTGGCGCCAGGTAGGTAAGGGTCCAGGTGAGTCTCTGTTCTTTTATTTGTTTCAATTTTCTATTTCCTATCTTTGTTTTTTTGGATTTAGTAAAATACTAAATCACTTTATAAAATCCTGAACTAAATTGTGGGCACATGCTTGATTATTCCCAACAGCCCTCAACTATTTTGAGAATTATTAGAGTATTTAAAATATTTATAGAATTTAAATGCCCCAATTCAAATACAATATGAGTTAATTCAAAAATCCAAATATGTCCTAGAAATATATTCATCATTTTTGGCAGAGGTTTCTACCTTAACCAAAAATCATGAACTTTTCTTGAGGCACTTTGGGTTCATTGAAAATGTTTTTAAGTTGAACCTAGTTGAGTTCTTTGGTGCTAGGGATTGATCACCCCTATTTCAAATTTAGATAAAATTTAAACATGATGCAACACCAGATGCTAGCACTAGGCATTACCAGAACTAGGGATGTGACAACTCACCCCCACTAAACGAGAATCTCGTCCCGAGATTCAAGACGTGAGGTAAGAAGACAGAGGGGACACAAGCTAACATGATCTTCACGATCCAATGTCCTTCTCAAAGATGTTTATTCATTGCATCATTATGATCTTAACGTCTTTGCTTTCGAGATCTTTATCCAACATGATGACGACAGAAGAAACTCTACAGGAATCGATCTCCATGAAGATCGAGCGACTCATGACCAACTCATGGAGTGAGACGTAATAACATCTCTCGAGTTGGAACACAAAACATACAATAATTGGGATGGAAAGAGACAGATGCCGAAGGTTCAAATTTGTAGGCAACACTTCCATGCTTATACGGAAGGTGAGTATGGATCAAAATGGCGAGGAGGTAAGTTGCCATGATTCCATAACGGGGCACCTTAGAGAAGGTGACTCGTAGAATTATTCCCTTAAGTGGCAAAAGAATTACATTTGATACCTAGATCATTGAAACTCCTTATGCCAGCCTAAGGCAAATCACAATTGATCGTTTGAACGAATTCGAAAGAATGGCATACTCAGTTTGGAAAGGAAACTAGAGTTATAAGACAACTCGACAAACGGAAGGCACATTCCAATTGATACCAAGGATATAACCTAGTGTGTGAGCATGCTCTCAAGAACTTGAGCATTTCCATATTCATCAGGGTCTTACCAACATCCGTGCCGAGGATCCTGGCAACACACCATTCTACCATGATGAATAGTGATGGATGATGCAGATGCAAGGAAGACATCACTTTCTCAGAATTTTCCTTAGCAATGCCAAAGAAGCAAATCTGGATGATCGACCGAGAGACATTTAGCACTCCGCTTCTAATGTTCTCCTTGATGTGCTAGCGTAGCCCATTCATAGATATGGTTTGGTATCTAGAACATCAAGTAAAAGGTCAGACTTTGGGAACACAAAAATCCATAAGGAAAACTAGAAAATAAATCCTACGAAATCCTTATGGGATGTGGCCAACTTCCTCAATCAAGATACTACAATAATAGGTCTTCCGGTTGGGTGTGTTGGCCACGACATCCACTTTACCGGGTTACAAGAGACCAATATTATAGTTCTTGAGAACGTACCAACCATCATATCTGCCTCGAGATTCAGATCTGGTTGGTGTCGTGGATATTCCGCACTCATCTAGTCTAGAGAGAACAATGAAGGTTTGCAACACAAATCGGCGAGATGACGCTATAGATTCTCGGGATATGAACTACGATAGCAAGCTCCAAAACATGAGCTGGTTCTGCTACAACATGTGAACACGTTGTCCGAGACAAGCATTACCACATAGTAGTCTTATAATAAAACACTACCGAGTCCTGATTGGAAACCATCATTAAAATAACAAAGTCTTGTGCATGTCCGTCTGGGCCCTTCGGGATTAGCACTTGAACTTCTTATCCTTGAACAAATCAATCAGTGGCTTGGTGTGCTAGGGATACATATAGAATGAAGGTAGCTAGTCTCACAAACCAATGTACACTTCGCACATGCATGACTGACTTGGGATGATTCCAGATGAAGCAACATTGACTTCTCGAGTTCACGGCGGCAACTTGCATCGAATGCACATGAATGAGAGGAAGTCACTTCTTTCATCCAAACATATACTTCATGAACGGGGCATGAAGAAAATGCTTACACAAGTTTCCAACACCAGCTGGATGTTCAACACGAATCATGGGGGAGATAAAATGTTGCTGATGGGTTGAATAGCAATTCATCGTAATTTCCATATCACTGGACTTCCACCATTATGTGAACAACGTGATAGTATTGGTCAGACCAAAGGATGTAATGGTGTATGCTCAAGGGATCAACCACGAGTAAGACAACATTACGAACATCGTTGGTTATGATTTGATTTGACGATAGCCCATGTTCAAATCAAAGTTTTGACAAGATGATAGACCCAACAACTGATCACGAGGACCAATCGATGAAGATATCATCTTTCTTCGACAACCACACAAACACAAGGATATCCCTTTGAAAATGAACTAAGTTAGGCAAAAAAATTATCTTCCAACTCTCCAAGTTGTTGTTTAGCTCAACCAACTAGTTCAGGGTATCCAACACAGATACTTGAAGAAAGAATGGTTTATAGAAAAACCATTTGATCACGAGCTGAACATAACAGTCAGGGGACAACCTGGTGATACTTCTGAGAAGATATTCGGAAAATCACGAACCACCGATATGTTACTAAGCTCGAGAACAATCTTGCTTTTCAGGGCAAGACGATAGGATCAACAGAGCAAGGGTTTGACGAAATCCTAACTCATTGATTGAAGAGTGCACCAGAAATAAGGACTAGGTAGCACGATCAATCTTAGGGTGATGGTTCAACAACCAACACGCTATAGTGAGAGTATTATCCATTAACTACCAAGCAACGGGGTTGCTAGCAGTATTGATTTCGCACATCACGATTCACTTATCGGCATTCCGGTTACAATAACACGTGAACCGAGGAATTAAAAATGATGGCAAGAAGTATTACTACGACAAGAATTCATAAGAGGTGGTGCAATTCTCATGACACTCTTGACATAAAGATGGTAACACTCCAAGGTAGAGTAGAGCAGAAGCTGGATTGGCATTTTGATATGCGGAATACAATTGCTTTTACCCAATCCTGGATATGGACGAGGTACTGGAGTTTGTTTCTCCTAATCATCCTGGAATATAATGGTTTGATGGACCACAAGAATAGTACACATCAAAGAACACGAATGCACGACATAAACTTGACTATCAACTGATAGACAAGGATCGGAATACAACTACAGAGGGACAACTCAAAGGAACATATATCTTTCTGAGTTGTGGATGCATGGGTTAGCATGTCGAACAAGTTCAACATATTTCTTCCGGATAACCCATATTGTAGAGGAAGGACTGGCAGATTCACAACTATGAATGGAGGACTCATCAAGAGCACTCTGGTTGCGATCTTTTGGTTCAAAGGAACTTCTGCCATATTGGTCCATGGTATTTGGAAGAAGGAAATACCACGGGCCTCGAGGACTATCACAAAGGTTACTAATACCCTAAAGGAACTAGCAAACACTATCAACATGAGTGAGTAGAGTGAATCGTGGGTTCAAAAACCCAGGAGTAGAATACCTACTAACTAAATGGCATCACGGGATGCTTTCGAGAATGGCGGCCATAATCATCACACTAGGAACAAAAGCATTGCTAGATTAGTGGGTGGTTCTCTAGGATGCCTAGGGTCATATTAATAGCTCCAACATATATGTCAAGGCAATAGAGTACCTCAACTCACTGGCAAGTGTGCCTATTCTGACCAAAAGAACATCAGGAATGGAGGAAGGATTTGCAAATGCATCAGATTGTTTAGAAACCTGGAATGACTCGGACATCATAACGGCTGTAAATGCTCGAAAAAGATTCGAGACATCCTACAAAAATGGTGGCATAACCACTTAACATCACAATATCAAGGTTCTGAGGCCAGCTATGAACACACGGAAGTAGTAAGAACAGAACTGAGGCTTGAAACCAACGATCATATAAGTCTATGGATTAGTAACACGTGATCCTGATAGAAAGATGAGAAAGCCTAGTTCTTAATCCCTGTAGAAGAGAAGAGGATAACTCAGATCAGAAGGGCAAAAGACAAAGGAGTAAAAAGAGCCTTACGTTCCCTTCCACAATCAATTCCCTTATATAACTAAAGCATTTCTAGACACAACTTCGACCGGTTTGGCTTGGTAATCCTACAGGCAACAAAGCTCGATACCAAAGCTGTCAGACCCCGATTCTAAGTCACGCCGATCTAGCTCAGTAACACCTCATATCACTTTGCGGCCTCACGCACGGTATTCCCATGGTGTCGCCTTACCATGGCTCAGACCGCTTATGCCTTTTGGCTCACGTATATGATAGTGTTGCTAGCATCCATATGACAGAGAACCCGGCCGACATGAATAGTCGTGGAACCCAAATTGGCACTAACTTACGGGACAGTATACATGAATCAATATCGAGCATGTCGGTTAGCGTCTCAATCCGGGCTGTAGCACTGGCTAACAGACTCCGATGAACCGGGCTGTAGCAAAGCTAGGCAGACTCGGATTTCACCAAGCGTGACATTTCCCGAAGGGATGCACATAGGAACGAAGTGAGTCACATGCCGGCCAGTCAAGTGTTCCGGAGCAATAGAGCCGGGCTAGCAGGACTTCGGTGAACCGGGCTGTAGCGGACTACTATGGCTCATGGAAGCGCAAGACTATATTTCCCCATAAGATAGGCTACCAAGGATAAACAACTAGGTTGTCGGATCCCACACATACCAAGCATTTCAATCATACACACAATATGCTCAATATGTGCAAATACAACATGGCATCACAACAAGACTCTACGACTCAAAGTATTTATTCAATAGGCTCCGAGGAGCGAGATATTACAAACATGGGTCTCATGACCCAACATTCAGGGCATACAAGTCAAAGCACATGCGTAAGCTTAACATGTCTGAGTACAGACATCTACAAATGAAAAAGGCTGAGAAGCCTAACTATCTACTAGATCCTTCCGAGGGCACAAGATCGTAGCTGAGGTAACAAGCTAAACGTCGAAGTCCACGTGGAACTACTAGTGAGACTGAAGTCTCTCTGCAAAACATAAAATAGGCAAACGTGAGTACAAATGTACCCAGCAAGACTTACATCAGAACTATCTACATATGCATCATTATCAACAAAGGGAGGTGGTGGAGTTTGACTGCGGCAAGCCAGCTTTGACTCTGTGGCTATCCTGAACTACGACTGCAAGCAACGCTGTTGAGGTGACGCACACGAGTCCACATATTCACCATATCAATACACTACTATTGATCCGCTCTCGTCTCCCTACGAGAATGCCATCCATAGCACTCACGCTTATCTTGCGTATTTTAGAGTATCCACTTTCACTTGTCTATGAACAGTTATAGACAACCCAGAAGTCCTTTACCGCGGACACGGCTATTCGAATAGATCATATTAACCCTGCAGGGGTGTACTTCTTCACACACGCTCTCACTACTTATCGCCGTTTACACGACATGTACTCGACAACCTTCAAGCGGAAGCCCAGCGAGGGTGTCAGCCACGACCTGACTAACCACACAAGTCTCTAGTCCAGGTTTATCGCCTATTCGGGTTCCATCCGCAAGGAGATCCGGCCGGTGTGTCGCTCACGGCCCCAAACGATGTGAGCAGGGTTCCCAAGCCCACCATCCGGGTGCCACTTGGTACACCGTGCCACTATGCCTAGTCTGTCCAAAGCCCACCTGTACCGGGTGCCACTTGGTAGACTACTAACACTACCTACAAACACCAGAAACTAGTTGCAACTCCAGGAGAGAGATCATGTTGATTAATAAGTCGAGAGAGCTTGGAGCGCCCGGAGCCCAATGTGTGGTATTAACTGTTCATGGATCACAAACACAGAACTCAGTTCCTGAGGACGGCTGCAATGAGACAACCCACCATGTACTCCTACATGGCCTCTCACCGCTACCTTTACCAAATCATGTTCACACACTTAGCTCTCAACAGTAGGACATGTTCACACACCTCCGATTCATCCCCGATGAATCAGACCTGACACAACTCTAAGCAATAGCAGGCACGACAAACAAGCATGAATGAGTAGGCACATCAGGGCTCAAACAACTCCTACTCATGCTAGTGGGTTTCATCTATTTACTGTGGCAATGACAACTCATGCTGAGGAAAGGGGTTCAACTACCACAGCATGTAACAGTTGAATCGTTTTTGTCCTAATGCAGTAAAAGAGAGCAAGAGCGAGCGAGTAGGATTGTATCGGAATGAACAAGGGGGTTTTGCTTGCCTGGCACTTCTGAAGATAATATAGCTCTTCATTGGTGTCATCGAACTCATCGTCGAAACATGTCTATCGAGAGGGATCAACCACCGGTAAACAAGAGGGAACATAATCAATGAAATGCAACAATATGATGCATGATAATGACATGGCAATATGTTGTTGATTGGGCTAATGCAACTAGCAACCAGATTAAATGAAGTTGGTTTGAATACAAGATTCAAATTCAAACTCCATATGTAATTATTCAAATGCCATTTAATTTATTTGACCTGATCAGAAGGCATAAGTTGTTCTAACATGCATGAAAATAGTACAGATGGATAAATTGGATTTTTCTGATGATTTTTCATATATAAATTATTTCATTTGGAGTTACAGATTAATTTCTATGATTTATTGAAGTTAGCACTATTTCCTAGAATTTCCTGGATAAAAAAATCCAGAAAAAAGGTTAACTGCGTCTGCATGACGTAGGTGTGATGTCAGCAGGTCAACAGACCGGGTCCAGGTCAAACATACGTGTGGGGTCCACATGTCAGTGAGTAACTAATAACTAATCTAAATTAATTAGTGTTAAACTACTACTAACTAAAAATGTCAGTGGAGTTAATTAATCTAAATTTAAAAACTAACTAGGATTAGCTGGGGCCTGGGCCCACTTGTCAGCGACCCAGGGGAGGTCAAACCCCTGGTCAACAGGGCCTAACCAGCCGGCGGCTCGTCGCCGGTGGCAACAGGCGCGGCGGAGGGCTCGGGTAAGCTCTCCCGGCGACCAAACGCCGCCTGGAGAGGCTCTGTGGGTTCCAGGCACTCGCGCACATCCAACAGTGCAAGCGGTGCGACCTGAAGTGGCCGGAAGTAGCGCCGGCAGTGAGGCATGCGGCGGCCGGAGAATCGGGCATCAGCGGGTTAAGCGCTACAGCGCGTCTCAGATCGAGATGGTGTGGTCTGCGGCTTGCTAGGAAGGCACTGAGCACGCCTATGTTCTCAGGTGCGACGGACGCGAGCTCAATCGACGGCAACGACAAACGCGGCAACGAGGAGCTCACGGGCACGGCGGGTTTGCGGCCTTGGGGACGGGCGGGAGGAGTAGCAGAGGGCAAGAGGAAGCAGGAGCTCACAGGGGTTGGAGTAGCAGCTCAGCGGCTCGGGGAAGCTTCTGCGTCGGCGAATCGACGGAGTCGATCTCCGAGCACCGGAGATGAAGACGACGATGCTCCGGTTGACTGGGGCCTCCTCTGGTCGCGTGCGTCGGGTGTGTAGCTCCACGGGGTCATGGCGGAGCTCGGGGACGCGGAGAGGGAGCGAGGGAGTGGCTGTGGCCGTGGTGGAGCTCATCGGTGTTCTCGGGCGCTCGCGGACGGTCGCGGGAGAGAGGGACAGAGAGGGAAATCGCCACTAGAGAGAGAAGGAGAGGGCCAGGGGGGTGCGTGGCTTCCAAAGCGACGTCGGGGAGGCGCGGGAAGCAGGAGGTGGCCGGGACGCGTGGCCACAAGGCTGGGCACACGCCCGCGCCCTTCTCGTCCCCAAGGAGGAGGACGATCGGCAGCTGGGCTGCACAACACCGGGTCCGTAGCTGGGCCAGCAGGCGCCTGTAGGTAAGGGTCCAGGTGAGTCTCTGTTCTTTTATTTGTTTCAATTTTCTATTTCCTATCTTTGTTTTTTTGGATTTAGTAAAATACTAAATCACTTTATAAAATCCTGAAATAAATTGTGGGCACATGCTGGATTATTCCCAACAGCCCTCAACTATTTTTAGAATTATTAGAGTATTTAAAATATTTATAGAATTTAAATGCCCCAATTCAAATACAATATGAGTTAATTCAAAAATCCAAATATGTCCTAGAAATATATTCATCATTTTTGGCAGAGGTTTCTACCTTAACCAAAAATCATGAACTTTTCTTGAGGCACTTTGGGTTCATTGAAAAAGTTTTTAAGTGGAACCTAGTTGAGTTCTTTGGTGCTAGGGATTGATCACCCCTATTTCAAATTTAGATAAAATTTAAACATGATGCAACACCAGATGCTAGACTAGGCATTACCAGAACTAGGGATGTGATAGTCTGTGTGACCTTAGTTCAAGGAGAATACGGTGAGGACTGTGTGTCCGGGACTGTGTGTCCTCAGGTTTAAATACCTAGCCGCTCCAACCAGATGTACAACTAAGACATCAATTGGAACTGGTCTACCAAATCATTGTCTTCACCAAGCCAACTGGTTCTATTTCCTCAACTCTTTCATTTCCTCATTACTGTGCTGAGTGCCTGTCATATCTGTGTTTTAAGACTTTGACTTAAGACTTTCCCAATTTCCTTAGTTCAATATCTTCAGTCTGTTTGTCTTCATCATGTGTTGTCCTGTGATTACGCTTTCTGTACTCTGTGCTTGTCTTCATTTCATCATGATGACTATGCTTGTGTTCTGTTGTGTTTACTTTTGAGTACTTATTTCGCTGCAAGTAGTTCTTCACTAAGGAATTTCCTCACCCGCAAATTCCTCAGTGAAGAATTCATAAAAAATCGCCTATTCACCCCCCCCTCTAGTCGATATAATGCACTTTCATTTGGTATCAGAGCAAGGTACTCCCTTGTTCTGTGTGATTTTGGTTTAACCACCTGGAGTTTTAGTTATGTCGACCGCAGGCATGAAGAAAGTGACATGCCCCATCTTTGACGGTCACGAGTATCCCAAGTGGAAGGCCATGATGAAGAAGCGCCTCATGGTGATGAATAGAAAGCTGTGGACCGTCACTGAGATCGGTCTGACCGATCTGTGCAAGATGGCGGAAGCTGATGACATTCACAAGTACACTCTTCTCAACCTCACGGCAAAGGACGCCATCCGCTCTGTCATCTCAAAATCAGTTCAGAACATCATGCATCTCGATCATGTGAAGCTTATCTCGGGACCGTCTCTACGAGGTGTATGAAGGTCATCGAACCCGTCATGATCCTTGGTTTGAGGACTTCAAGGAATCTCTCAAAGCGATGACATTCGAACCAGAATCATCATCCTCTTCATCATGCCTCATGGCAAAGAGTGCTGAGGTAAATGAGTGCTACCTATCCGAGTCTAGTGATGATGAATCTGGTGATGAATTTGGACCCAGCTATGTCAAACTTGCTTCCCTTGCCACTAAACAACAAGAGCTTTGGAAAAAGTTAAATACATGCTAAATAAGAGCGATGATATGTTGGGTGAAGAAATGGATCAGTCAAAAGCTTTGGCTGAAAGTCTTCAGAGACTTCATACTAAGTATGACACCCTTCAAGATCATCATAACACTCTCTTATCTGATCATGAGAAGCTTTCTTATGAATTTCTTCAAAGAAAGCAAGATATTGAGAAGCTAAGAGTGATTTATGAAGATCTTCAGAAGAAGCGCGATTCATTACTTGCTCAACGAATCAGCGCTGATCGGGAAGAATTTGTTCCTCCATGTTTGAAATGCATTGAACGTGAATTTGCTAATTCTTCATCTGAATGTTCAAATGCTACTAATGCTACAAATTCTTCATCAACCTCTGCTATCACTAATTCCTCATCTGAGGACATTGCTAGTATCACTGACGATGTAGGGCTGAAGGAATTGTACATGACAGGCATGTACAAAAGCCTCAAAGGGCATCAGACTCTTTGTGATGTGCTTAAAAAGCAGATCCTCTACAGGAACCCTAGGAAAGATGGTATTGCCTTTGAGAGGAAACTCAATGCGGATGGTACATGTTGGAAGCCTGAGCAGTACCCCAGAACCTCATGGGTTGCTGCAATGGGACCTCCAGTTGATTATCTGGCTTTTCATGTGAATCTTCTCATTCTTCTGATGAGTCATTTGACTCCAACTATAAACTGTTCAAAAATCAGAATGGTGAAGTATTTGCTAGAAATGTTGGCACTAACTGCAGGAACGGTTCCCCTATGAAGAAAATCTGGGTTCCCAAAAGGTGCCTTGAAAGTCTTCAGGTGAATGTCCTCATCACACAACCTGTGAAGAATAGGAACCCCAGATCAAATTCTTCATATGGACCAAATTCTTCATATGGATCCAAGTCCTCATACGGACCAAATTCCTCACGTGGATCAAATTCCTCAAAAGGATCAAAGTCCTCATATGAATATCACTGTGCTAACAACTCTGTTTCGCAGGGAAGAGCTAAGGGCTATGAATATGAACATTATTCTTCTAATCATTATGTTCATAAGTCTTCGAAGAATTTCTCTGCTTATTCATATGCTTACCCTAACTCCTCTTATGTGAAACGAAATGGATTGGCTTTTGTGCCACCTTTCCCATATGGAGCTCACAAAGTGATGAACTCTTTGCCACCCCTTCAGATGTGGGTGGTGAAGAAAAAGAACTAATCTCTTATGCCGGGTCATGTCTCCATACGTGCTCAAACGTCTGAATAATTTGCTGGAGACCTGAAAAGTGCCTGAAAGGACGTAGGCTAATCATGAAGAAATGAACTTTCATTTCTCACGTCCTCATACTGCTTTATCTGTTCTATTACTTGATGAAATTGATCTGATGAATTGTGATGTCATATTCTTCACTGATGAAGTATATGAAGTTCGTATGCTACACTAATTCATCTGCATGATGATCAACCGAAAGCCACTGAGTGCGTCCTCGATAGTGGTTGTACAAATTACATGACTGGTGACAAGAATCTATTGATGGATGCTCCCTTATCACCATCGCATCTGAAGCATATCATCTTTGCTGACAAAGGCAAAAGTCAGGTATTGGGTCTAGTAAGGTTGCGATCACAAAGGATCGACACATGGACAAAGTCATGCTTGTCGAGTCCTTAGGATACAACCTCATCTCTCAGATCAATGCTTTGTGATCTTGATATGGTTGTTGTCTTTGGCAAGTATCGTTGTGTTGTGGTTATGGAAGCTGACAATTCCAAAGTCTTCGAAGGATTTATGAGAGGAGACTTGTATATTGTTGATTTCTCTACTGGACCACAACCAGCCGTGTGCCTACTTGCAAAAGCTTCAGAAGGCTGGGTATGGCATTGACGACTTGGTCATGCAGGCATGAGGAATTTGCACACGCTTGCGAAGAAGAAGCACATCATTGGCATTGAGAATGTCAAATTCCTCAAGGAGCGGAGCCTGTGAAGCTGGAAAGATGACCAAGGCTAAGCATCCAGCAAAGACTATCATGACCACCACTCGACCATTTGAATTGCTTCATATGGATCTCTTCGGTCCTAATCAATACTCAGCAGTCACTAATGATGCATCTCTATATGGTCTTGTTATTGTTGATAATTACTCTCGTTACACATGGGTACACATTGTTACTTACAAACATGAAGTGTAGGAAGTCTTCAAACGATTTTCCTCGAGGGCTTCAACCAACTTTGGTGTGAAGATCAAGCACATCAGAAGTGACAATGGAAGTGAGTTCAAGAATTCTGGTCTCGATGACTATCTTGATGAACTTGGTATTACTCATGAGTTATCTGCTCCTTATACTCCTCAGCAGAATGGCGTCGTGGAGCGCGAGAACAGAACTCTTGTTGAGATGGCTCGCACTATGCTTGATGAGTACAAGACGCCTCGTCACTTCTGGATTGAGGCAATTTACACTGCGTGCCACATCATCAACAGGGTATATCTTCACAAATTCTTCAAGAAGACTGCATATGAACTCCTCACTGACAAGAAACCCAATGTGAGTTATTTGAAAGTATTCGGTGCTAAATGTTGGATTAGAGATCCTCATCACAATGCTAAATTTGCATCGAAAGCACATGATTGTTTTATGCTTGGTTACGGAAAGGACTCGCACACCTACAGAGTCTTCAACAATGTTCTTCACAAGGTTGTTGAAACTGTAGATGTGCGGTTCGATGAAACTAATGGCTCGCAAAGAGAGCACCTACCTTCTGTGATAGATGAACCAGCACCTGAGGATTCTATCAAGTTCAAGGCTACTGAGGATGTCATTCCTATCGAAGAATCTGCTGAAGAATTCATTCCAGAACGTGAAGAACGTCGAGCTGATGCACCTGAAGAAAATGGTGCTAAAGAAAATGCTGATCAAATTCCTCGACGACAACCAGCTCATCCTCACGTTGCAAAAGAAGTGCAAGTTGAAAAGATCATCGATGACATTAAAACACCAGGTCCTCTCACACGCTCAAAAGCTTCACACTTATCTAACTTTTGTGGGCACTATGCTTTTGTCTCTATCTCATAGCCCACTAAGGTAGATGAAGCATTTCTGGAGCCTGAGTGGATTCAGGCCATGCAAGAGGAATTACGTCAATTCGAGCTCAACAACGTCTGGGAACTGGTCAAACGTCCAGATCCTCGCAAGCACAATATCATTGGCACAAAGTGGATCTACCGCAACAAGCAAGATGAAAATGGCCTTGTGGTGAGGAATAAGGCACGACTTGTAGCTCAAGGCTACACACAGGTTGAAGGAATTGATTTCGATGAAACTTTTGCACCTGTTGCTAGACTTGACGCTATTCGCATATTACTTGCTTATGCTAACCATCATGACGTCACTTTATATCAAATGGATGTGAAAAGTGCATTCCTCAATGGTAAGCTTGAGGAAGAAGTATATGTTGCTCAACCCCGTGTTTTGAAGATCCTAAGCATCCTGACAAAGTCTTCAGACTCAATAAGGCCCTCTATGGCCTCAAGCAGGCCCCTCGGGCATGGTATGATACTTTGAAGGAATTCCTCATGAAGAAAGTCTTCAAACCCGGTTCACTCGACCCTACTCTTTTCACTAAATCTTATGATGGTGAACTGTTTGTGTGCCAAATATATGTTGATGACATTATCTATGGTCAGATCTTGACCAACGTTATAATGATGAATTTGCCTATATGATGAGTGAAGAATATCAAATGTCTATGATGGGAGAGTTGAAATTTTTCTTAGGTCTTCAAATTCGCCAACAAATGAAATGGCATATTCATATCTCAGAGAAATACCTCAATGATGTAATCGAGGAAATTCTGCATGCAAGATTGCAAAGGCGTCAAAATTCCTATGCCCACAAATGGCCATCTATGCACTGATGAAAATGGTATTGACTTTGATCATAAGGTATACCGCTCCATGATTGGTTCTTTATTGTACTTATGTGCATCTAGGCCAAATATAGTGCTTAGTGTTTGCAAGTGTGCCCGATTTCAAGCTACACCGAAGGAATGACACCATAAGGTTGTGAAGCATATTCTTCGATATCTAGCTCACACAACAACACTTGGATTATGGTACCCCAAGGGCTCGGCTTTCGATCTCATTGGATATTCTGACTCTGACTATGCTGGTGATCGTGTGGACCGCAAGTCAACATCTGGTACATGTCATTTCCCCGAAAGATCTTTGGTCTGTTGGTCCTCGAAGAAACAGAACTGCGTATCACTGTCTACTGCTGAAGCTGAGTACATTGCTGCTGGTTCTTGTTGTGCTCAATTGCTATGGATGAAGCAAACTCTCAAGGACTACGACGTCAACATGAAGAATGTGCCTCTCTTTTGTGACAATGAGAGTGCCATCAAGATTGCTCACAACCCAGTTCAGCACTCGAAGACAAAGCACATTCAGATTCGTCATCATTTTCTTCAAGATCATGTGTTGAAGGGCGACATTTCTATTGAGCATGTGAAGACTGAAGAATAGCTACCCGATATCTCCACAAAGCCCTTGGATGAGAAGAGATTTAGCAATTTGCGGTGTGAGCTAAATATCTTAGAATCTTCGAATGTTCTTTGAAAAGGACACTCATCCTAACACTTATGCAAAATTGATGACTTAGATGTGCAACACATGAAGAAACGTTTTTCTTCAATCAATGAAGAATAACACTCTAAATGTGAAGAAATTAATGAAGAATTTGATTCTCAGAACCCTACGACAATTGTACGCGGTGTCTGAAATCATCATTCTTATATGGTGGGTCATGCCACCACAAAAAGTTGAAAATCTTCAATTTGAGTTTTTCATCAGTTTTGAAATTCCTCAGTTGTTCAAATTCTTCAACTTTGCAAAATCTTCACTGTTTACGTCGTGTTTCTGCATTGGCTATATATATATATATATATATATATATATATTTATATATATATATATATATATATATATATATATATATATATAGATAGGGATTGACTATTCGTCACCCTGGGTGAGGAATAGTTATTCTTCACTCACCTCTATTTCAACATCTATGCACTGTAGTTTTACGTTCCGTAAATTTTGTCTTATTTTAGACATAAAAAGAGAACGTAAGAAAACCTATAATCATCGTAAAAATATTTTATGTTCCGTAAAATTACAAATGTAAAAACATAGTGTAAAATGTACATAAAATACAATTTTGACCTATATTTTTTTGTTATGACAAATTTTATGCAGTAAATCAGTATGAATGTAGCTATTTGTATTTGAAATGTAATTTATATTTATGAAATGATCAGAAGATTACCTCGGTGAAGAATAAATTATTCTGCACTGGGTGATGAATAGTAACACTATATATATATATATATGTATATATATATATATATATATATATATATATATATATATATATATATATATATATATATATGAGTTTATGTCCTCTACAGCATTCACTTATGGCTAATTCTTCAAGTTGGTTTTTCTGCTAAGTGAATGTGATCGGACCCTTCCCCCTCTATGCTAAACTCGACCCAATCTATTCACAAATTCTTCATATGCGTTCTATTTGAAACTCGTTCAAAATCTTCACTGTGTCCTTGTCAGCTGAAGAATTTGCGAATGGGACTTTTAACTTATCTTATCCAAATTTTCGACTTTGCCGCTCAAAACCGTTCCGCATCCCATGATAGACTTATCTATTCACCCACGATCTAACACGATCTTCACTTCTCAGTACGTGAGTGACACATGTCAAGCAAATGAGAAGGGTCAGGGGCACGTTCGTCCAAAATCTTCGGGCGAACAGTTTTTCACCGTGGCTATAAATACCCCCTCTCCCCTACCTCACTTCCTTTACTCCGCTCGACCTCTCTCTCCGCCGAGCTTCTCAAACCCTAAGCGCCGCCGCTACTTCATCGTCAGCCCGGCGAGGAAGAGCTTCAACGCCTCGACCTCGTCGCCATCGTACTTTTCATTTGGGCCGGAAATCTTCACTCCGCCGCCACCGTAGTCGTCTTCCTCCGCCAAGTTAGGGCGTGGAAGATCTGCACAGACGAACTTCACTTGTCCACCTCACTGTTCGTCGTGTTCTTTGTTCAGGGTAATTAAAAAGTGACTTTTACTGCCCTCTTTGATTCAAATGTTTACTACAAAATCTTCAAAGGTGTTTTTCTTCAAATCCTCACACACTAAACACCTCACATGTCATCTGTTCTTGATTCTTTTCTCTAAGCATCATTTTTCTTCAAGATTCCTCAATTGTGTGGATCTTCGATCTATACAACTATCGAACCTAAGACAAAGAACGCTTAGTGAAATTCTTCAAGACTCATCTGGTCAAATTCCTCAAACTTGTTCTTTTTGAAAAACCTTCTGAGAACGCATATGACCTCTCCAAATTCCTCGCAACTATACTCTGTTCATAGGTACTCATGTCCGCTGCTGAATCACTAGGTGCTCATCAATTTAACTCATTTGCAGCGTTCCTCGAAGAAAAGTTGCATACTTCTTCAGAGAATTCAATTGTTCATATTCCTCAGCTGAAGAAAATGGCTGATGGAAAGAAGCCACAGAAAGGAGGAAAGAGGCGTGAGACCGACACTTCCTTTCAGATCCCTGATGACATATACAAAGACTATTGCACTCCTAATGAGGCCAAGTTTGGTAAGGAGAACAAAAATCAGCGCAAGGTGCGCATCCAGAGGATAGAAAGGAGATGGGCAAGAGAATGGAGGGAGTATAGGTATGTAACTCCAAAGTACATGAAGAAATTCGCTCTAAATCCTCCATTCCCAAGACCTCCATTGGCACCTGGCGAAGAAGCGGATCCCACCAGCCTCAAGCGCGGTGAGGATTGTCCTGATGAATGGGCCAAGCACCAAGCCAAGCTGGCTAGAAAAGCCAGAGAAGCAGTGAGGAAATTCAATGAAAACTCTACTGCTGCTGAGGCCTCTATCAAGTCGAAGAAATATATGGCAAAGAAGCCTGCGCGTAAGCCAAGTGCTTCACCTTCAATGCCCTCAAGGTCAAGTTTCTCAGATATGCCCTCAAGGCCAGAATCTTCAAAGCCCTCAAGGTCAATTCCTCATGCTGCTCCTACTTCTCCAAAGTCCTCAGCTGCTCCGACAAAGTCCTCAGCACCTGTGCATCTTGCCACGTGCCAAAGGACTACATGCATCTCCATTGCCTCAGGAGTTTCAGCTAGTTCCTCAGCTGCACCCAATTTTTCAACGGGGCCCTCTCTGCTGAAGACAAAGGCCACTGCTGGACGAGGTTCTCGCCCAAGTCCTCACAAGAAGCAGGTTGCATTTCAAGTGCCGTCTGAAGAAGATGAAGCTGATGATGAAGAACTCGCAGAGATCATCAGAGATAGGAAAGTCAGGGCCGCTAGAGCCAAAGGCACAAATGTGCCACTGCTTTTGGATCCAAGGTTGATCCTCGACTATATTGATCTCTAGCACAAGGACCCAAACACTCCTATGCCTGATTTCAAGTTGACTCCTGGCCAAAGTCACATGCTGACCCATTTCATCCAAGAAGAAAAATGGAAATATGAGAAGGCCAGGCAGATCAAGAAATCACAGTATATGAAAGAGAAATTTCTGAAGAACAACGTTGTCTCTATGACAACTGATGAACTTGTAAAGATCCAGTCTGAAGTCAAAACCCTCAGCGATGACTTCAATGCTTACTATGCTGATTGGCAAGGAGCCAAAGTTAGGTTTGTTAAACTAACTGAGAAGTTCACCTCAAATGTTGCAGCTCCAACGCAACAGGAAATTCCTCAGGCTGAAGCATCTGCTCAGCCAACTGAAGAACATGCCAGCACCGCTGATGATTTTCAAACTGCTGAAGAAAATGCTAGTTCTAGGGCTGATGACTGCATTCCAGTCGTTGAAGAAATTGCGAGGGCATCCACTAGTGGTGCGCCTGAAGAAAATGAAGACGTCAGGGCAACTGCATCAGTTGTGACTGAATAAAATCAACTAGATTCCTCTGCTCCTCCTGCGCCTACCCCAACTCCGATCCTTCCATCTTCATAAGATGTGAAGAAGACCAAGGCTGCAGAGCGTGCAGTAGTGAAGAAAAGGAAAGCATCAGCTACTTCAGATTCTTCAGCTCCGAAGAAAATGAAGTCTATGACTAGTTCGTTTGAAAATCCCATTGATGTTGTTCCAATCTCAACCATGCCATAAAAGGAAATCGTCCCTTTCGATGAAGAATATGTGATCACTAGCGGATCTGATGAAGAAAATCCTTCTGCTGCTTCGACAGAGCAGATGGATGAAGAAATTGAAGTGGATGAAATCCCTTCAACACCAGTTGTTGCCTCGCCTATGCCTCAGTTCACAGTTGAAGAGACTGGCATTGAAGAAATAGAAGATGAAGACATGGACATTGGGAGTACTACTCCATTGATGAATGATGACTTTTGGGAAAGTCAGCATCCCAACTCTCCGTTGTTCACACCTTTACAGCAAATCCCTCAGTCCCCTGCACAAATTGTTCAAATGGGCTATGAAGAAACTCACCCCACCTCATCCGTACGTGAAGAAATTCTAGCCACTAGTGCTGAAGAAACTGCTGCTAATGAACATCAGAAGACACAAGCAGCCACCGAAGAGGAACCGGAAATTCCTCAGCCTGAAGAACCTGAGATTGCGATTCCTGAGGTTGTGATGCAACTCACTGACACTCCTCTGCCCAAGCCAAAGGATCCATTCTCCAGGAAGCAAAAATTCAGGGCTGATGATTTCTTTGGCGAGCACGTATTCTTCACAACCCTTATGACTCTGCTCGCATTAGGAAGAGGCATTTCTGGACTGCCAGCCAGGCAAATTTCTATTCCTCAGTGCCGTTTAACAAAGAAAAAGTCTTCGATCATGCGCACATTCCTCACGTGGATATGGAATCTCTGCCATGCTTCGTGCCAGTCCTCAGTGTTCTTCACGATGCTGGACTGTTAAATTTCTGCACTGACATCTGTGATTGGAATGAAGAACTCATTCTTCAATTTTATGCGACGCTGCACATCACCGGAGATTCTGAAGATGTGAATTCATGGGTGCTGGACTGGATGTTTGAAAGCACTCACTACAAGGCACCAGCTACTGAATTGCTTCGTGATTTACCACTCAGTCCTCCCCTTGAAGTTGCTCGTTGCGTCTACAGTGAACCTGAGCTTACAGATCACTACATGCAAGTACTGATGAAGCCATTGAAGCCAGGTCAGGCCCCACGAACCAAATTCCTCGTGAAGGAATTACTATATGTGCCTCAGACTATCTATCGCATTCTGACGAAGACATTGAGTCCTATCAAGGGCCACGAATCGAATGACGAAGAAGTCGTTGGCATCATGAAGAATCTGCTTTTCAATATCATTCATGGCGTTCCCATCAACTTCCATGATTTCTTCATGAGGACCCTGGCCAATGTCGCTATGTCACCGTTTGAGCTGAAGCCTTATGCACCTTGGATTATGAGATTCATCAGAACAAGGTCTTCACTCAACTAAAAAGCTGATACACTGAACCATTGCAGCTACTTGCCTCCGATTGAAGTCCTCAAACGGACATTTTCCTCAGCTGATGACAAGGGCAAGGCCGCTGCTGTTATAGATGAAGGCATACGTCCATTGGATGGTCAATTTCGTAAGGCTGCATCCTACTCAACCAATGACGACTCTGCCACCCATGACTCTGCCGCCAACATCACCAAGCAAAACCCTCAAGGCAAAGCACCCAGGGTGATGACTGATCGTGAGCTTTTCCTCAGTCTTCATCAAAAGGTTGATCGCAATCATAAATGGGTCAATTCTTCACAACATGACTGCTACCCACAATGCAGTGAAGAAAAACCACTACTACCTCCATGAAACCTTCAACCGTACCTGGGCTGTTCTCTCTCATGTCTATAGCGCAGAAGATCTAAAGAAAATGGGTCGCAAGGAAGACTTTGACTAGTTTGCACCTCCACCGAAGAAATACCAGAAGGTCAAGGTTCCCTCCTTGGTGGCCAGCTCCTATTCTTCATCGCGCGACACCGACAAGCATGAAGACTTGGACGACACAGCGGCAGGCCCTACATCAACAAACGACCCCAACAACGCTGGCGCTCCTTCATCTACTTGATATTCTTCAGGGGCGTTAGTCCTCATTTTCGATCCTTTTGGTCATTCGATGACAAAGGGGGAGAAATTTGAGTTAGTCTTCAAGCGGGTCTATCTTATATGGGCGTTTTTTCTTAAGTTACAACTCTCGTTCTTTTGATGACTTTGCTGGATCGAGTTGTAAACTTAAACTCTATGGTGGCCTGATACTTTTGCTGTGATTCTCTGCATGCTTATTCCTCGTTTATATTAATGCACGCATGCTGAATTGCATTAGTCACCATATTTCATCATGCATTTCAAATTCTTCATATTATATGTCAAATGCGTGTATGAATTACAAGATATAGGGGGAGATCTCCATGATTCAACTCTTCAAGTGTGCATTGCTTCAAATGCAAATTCCTCACTATGCACATCTTCAAGGGGAGTTCTTCTATATCTTGCAATCAAATTCCTCAATATTAGTATTTACACTTCATATGTTTATCCCCGTTGAAAACTTAACCAATATTGTCATCAATCACCAAAAAGGGGGCGATTGTAAGTGCATCTAGTGCCCTTTAGTAATTTTGGTGTATTGAAGACTTATAGGTTAAAGAACTAATGTGTTTATGAGTGTACACAGATCTATAAGTCTATGAGGAGTTTGATATTTACAGAGAAAGTCGACCCCTAAAAATGAAGTTCTTGGACTGAAGACTTTGGTATTCTGAAGACTTTGAAAGTGAAAAAATTGGTGTGACCTTGAAGACTTGGTATTCATTTGAGGAACATGAAGCGTGAAGACTTTTGTTTCCGTAGTTTCATTTTCTTTTTTGAGTCATAGGAAACACCGTACTGTTAAAGGGGGTCGAGGAAATACTAAGGAAAAATTTCCAAGTGATGCTCAACTCAAAATGCTACACCTACCAATCCCTTCGAGTGAAGCCATTAGAAATCTCATACAGTTCAGTCATATTCTTCAAAGGATGTGAGACGAAGTTCTTCTGGTCTCTGAGAAATTTGTTCTGACTGAGGAGTTAGGAATTCGCCAGTGCGGATTGCCTACACAGTGAGGAACATGATAGCCCTGAGGAATTTGAACCTCAAATTTCCGACCGTTGTTGTGCTACGTGCCAGTTATCCCAAAATATCTTATCCACCTAAAGGTCATATCATTGAAGGGCATTTATGTCTTATCATGTCGGGCTGCTCCCTAGGCTATAAATAGCCGCCCCCTACAACCACTAGTTGGTTGGCTGCTCCGAGAGAAACCGACACTTGTCATTTGAGAGCATCCCATCCTCCGAGGACTTTGAGTGAAAATCATCAAGTGAGGAAAACCCAAACCCAAACACCTACAAACCCAAAGTGATTGAGCATCATCAAGAGATTGATCCTGCGTGGATCCGACGCTTGTTACCTTTGAAGACTGTGCTTCTTCAGACGGTTAGGCGTCATGGTCTAGAGCATCCAAGAGGATTTGTGGATCGCCGAGTGACCGAGTTTGTGAAGGTTCGGAAGTCACCTAAAGACTTACCACGAGTGATTGGACGAGGTCTGTGTGAGCTTAGTTCAAGGAGAATACGGTGAGGATTATGTGTCCTCAGGTTTAAATACCTAGCCGCTCCAACCAGATGTACAACTGAGACAGCAGTTGGAACTGGTCTACCAAATCATTTTCTTCACCAAGCCAACTCGTTCTATTTCCTCAACTCTTTCATTTCCTCATTACTGTGTTGAGTGCCCGTCATATCTGTGTTTGAAGACTTTGACTGAAGACTTTCTCAATTTCCTTAGTTCAATTTCTTCAGTCTGTTTGTCTTCATCCCGTGTTATCCTCTGATTACGCTTTTCAGACTGTGCTTGTCTTCATTTCATCATGATGACTATGCTTGTATTCTGTTGTGTTTACTTTGGAGTACTTGTTCCGCTGCAAGTAGTTCTTCGCTAAGGAATTTCCTCACCCGCAAATTCCCCAGTGAAGAATTCATACAAAATCACCTATTCACCCCCCTCTAGTCGATATAACGCACATTCAGTACACATGTCCGCTGCTGAATCACTAGGTTCACATCAACTTAACTCATTTGCAACATTCCTCGAAGAAAGTTGCACACCTCCTCAGAGAACTCTATTGTCCAAAATCCTCAGCTGAAGAAAATGGCTGATAACAGGAGACCTCAGAAGGGAGGAAAGAAATTGGAACTCAACACAGCGTTCGAAATCCCTGATGACATTTACAAGGATTACCGCACTCCTGATGAGGCCACACATGGAAAGGAGGACAAAAATTAGCGCAAGGTGCGCATAAAAAGGATAGAGAGGAGATGGGCACGGGAATGGAGGGAGTACAGATATGTCACTCCTAAGTACATGAAGAAATTCGCTCTTCACCCTCCATGCCCAAGACCAACATTAGCACTAGGCCAAGAAGTTGATCCTGCCAGCCTCAAGCGTGGTGAGGATTATCTTGATGAATGGGCCGAGCGTCAAGCTAAACTGGCCAAACAGGCAAAAGAAATAAGTGAGGAAATTCAATGAAGACTCTGCTGCTGCTGCTACCACTGCTGAGGCCTCTACAAGCAAGCCAAAGAAGCCTGCTCACAAGCCCAGTGCTTCAACTTCTATGCCCTCACGGCCAAGCTCCTCAGCAATGCCCTCAGGGCCAAGTTCTTCAAAGCCCTCATGGCAAATTCCTCAAGCTACACCAGCTCCTCCAAAGTCCTCAGCTCCTCCGTCAAAATCCTCAGCACCTGTGCATCTCGCCTCGTGACAAAGGACTACAGGCATCTCCATTGCCTCAGGAGCCTCTGCTAGTTCTTCAGCTCCACCAATTTCCTCAACAAGCCCCACTCTGCTGAAGACTAAGGCCACTGCTGGACGCGGTTCTCGACCAAGTCCTCACAAGAAGCAGGTTTCCTTCCATGTGCCCTTTGATGATGATGAAGCTGATGATGAGGAACTAGCTTAAATCATCAGAGACAGACAAAAAAGGGCCGCTAGAGCCAAGGGCAGTGCTGTGCCTCTTTTGCTGGATCCAAAGAAGATCCTGGACTTCATTGATCTATGGCACAAAGATCCAAACAATCCCTTGCCAGAATTGAATCTCACTCCTGGCCAAAGTCATAAGTTGTCGGCCTTCATTGCTGAAGAAAAATGGAAATTTGAGAAGGCCAGGCAGTTGAAGAAAATGCAGTACAAGAAGGAGCGCATTCTCAAGAAGAATATTGTGACAATGACCTCTGATGAACTCATTGCTGCTCAGACTGAGATTAAAAAACTCAGTGATGAATTTGAAGCATACCGTGCTCACTGGGTTGGAGCCAAAGTAAGATTTATGAAGTTAACCGAGAAATTCAATATCAATGTTGTAGCTCCATCACAACTGGAAATTCATTAGGCTGAGGCATCTGCTCAGCCTACTGAAGAACATGCCAGCACCACTGATGACAATCAGGCTGCAGATGAAACTGCTAGTGTCAGGGATGATGATTGCATTCCAGCCTCTGACGACTCTACCAGGGCAACCACTAATGTGGCGCCTGAAGAAATTGTCAATACAGCTGAAGCTTCAACGGTTGTGCCTGAAGAAACTGAAAATGCCAGGGCAACTGCATCAGTTGTTCCTGAAAGAAAATTTTCTCTGCTCCTCATGCACCAACACCAAGTCCAATTCTTCCTTCTACATCAGATGTGAAGAAGACCAAGGCTGCGGAGCGTGCAGCTATGAAGAAAAGGAAAGCATCAACTTCATCAGATTCTTCACCTCCGAATAAGATGAAGAAATTGAGTAGCTCATTTTAGAATCCGATTGATGCTGTTCCAGTCTCAAGCATGCCAGCAAACAAACTCCTTCCTTTTGATGAAGAATATGTGATCCCAAGCGGATCAGATGAAGAGATTCCTTCTGCTGCTTCGTCAGAGCAATTGGATGAAGAAATTGAAGCGGATGTAATCCCTTCAACCTCAATCGTCTCATCTCCCATGCCTCAGTTCACAACGCTGTTGAAGAAAAGAGTGATGAAGATGAGGATGTGGACATTGGGTGCACAACGCTGTGACGAACGATGACTTTTGGGAAAGTCAGCACCCCAATTCTCCTCTGTTCACACCTCTGCAACAAATTCCTCAGTCCCCAGTGAATACTGAAGTTTGAATGGGATCTGAAGAACCTCGCAACACTCCGTCTGTCCATGAAGAGATTCCAGCCACTAGTGCTGATGAAAATTTCAATGAAGAATTGAAGACCCAGGCTGCCACTAAAGAAGAACCTGAAATTCCTCAGCATGTGGATCCTGAGATTGTGATTCCTGAGGTTGTGATGCAATTGACTGATACACCTCAGCCCATGCCAAAGGATCCCTTCTCGAAGAAGCAAAAATTCAAGGCTGATGACTTCTTCGGCGAGCATGTGTTCTTCACCGAGTACAACCCATATGACTCTGCTCGTCTTAGAAGGAAGCGTTTCTGGACTGCCAGCCAAGCCAACTTCTATTCTTCACTGCTTTCCAACAAAGCCAAAGTCTTCGACCATGAGCATATTCCTCATGTGGACATGGAATCACTGCCTTGCTTCACCCCAGTACTCAGTGTGCTTCATGATGCAGGACTGCTCAACTTTTGCACTGACATTGTTGATTGGAATGAAGAGCTTATTCTTCAGTTCTATGCAATGTTGCACATCACAGGAGATGCTAATGATGTGAACTCTTGGGTTTTGGACTGGATGACAGAGAATACACACTACAAAGCACTGGCCTCTGAATTGCTTCATGCCCTGCCTGTCAGTCCTCCCCTTGAAGGAGCTCGTTGCCTCTACCATGAACCTGAACTTACTGCTCATTACATGTAAGTTTTGATGAAGCCGCTGAAGCCCGGTCAAGCCCCAAGGACCAAATTCCTCGTGAAGGAATTGCTCTATGTGCCTCGGACTATCTATCGCATTCTGACGAAGACAATGAGTGCAATAAAAGGCCACGACTCAGATGATGAAGAAGTCGTTTGCATCATGAAGAATCTGCTTTTCAATATCATGCATGGCATTCCTGTCAACTACCATGATTTCTTCACGAGGACTCTGGCAAATGTTGCACTCTCTCCGTTTGATTTGAAGCTTTATGCTCCTTGGATTATGAGATTCCTCAGAACAAGGTTTTCACTCAACTACAAGGCTGACTTTCAGAATCATCTCAGCTAGTTGCCCCCCATTGAAGTACTCAAGCGGACATTTTCCTCAGCCGATGAAAAGGGTAAGGCCGCTGCAGTTATTGATGAAGGCATTCGTCCATTGGATGGCCAGTTTCGCAAAGCTGCATATTACTCCACCAATGATGACTCTGCCAGTCATGACTCTGCCGCTAATGCTTCAAAGCCAAATCCTCAAGCCATAGCTCCAAGGGTAATGACTGATCGTGAGCTTCTCCTCAGTCTTCACCAGAAGGTCGATCGCAATCACAAATGGGTTAGGCGTCAGTTTGGTTCTATTCTTCACAACATGACTGCTACACGCAATGCAGTGAAGAAAAACCATTACTACCTCCATGAAGTCTTCGGTCGCACCTGGGCTGTTCTGTCACATCTGTATGGTGAAGAAGATCTGAATGAAATGGATCTCAAGAAGGACTTTGACTGGTCTCAACCACTAGCGAAGAAATTCAAGAAGGTCAAAGAACCCTCCTCGGTGGCTGCTACCTCTTGAGTACTGCGTTGGTTTTCCCTTGAAGAGGAAAGGATGATGCAGCAAGGTAGCGTAAGTATTTCCCTCGGTTTTTGAGAACCAAGGTATCAATCTAGTAGGAGGCCACGCACGAGTCCCTCGCACCTACACAAACAAATAAATCCTCGCAACCAACGTGATAAGGGGTTGTCAATCCCTACACGGTCACTTACGAGAGTGAGATCGATAGATATGATAAGATAATATTTTGGTATTTTTATGATAAAGATGCAAAGTAAAGAAAACAAAAAACGGCGATGTAAATAGCTTGTTGACGGAGATTAATATGATGGAAAATAGACCCGGGGCCATAGGTTTCACTAGTGGCTTCTCTCAAGAGCATAAGTATTTACGGTGGGTGAACAAATTACTTTGTTGAGCAATTGACAGAATTGAGCATAGTTATGAGAATATCTAGGTATGATAATGTATATAGGCATCACGTCCGAGACAAGTAGACCGACTCACCGCATCTACTACTATTACTCCACACATCGACCGCTATCCAGCATGCATCTAGAGTATTAATTTCATAAGAACAGAGTAACGCTTTAAGCAAGATGACATGATGTAGAGGGATAAACTCATGCAATATGAGATAAAACCCATCTTTTTATCCTCGATGGCAACAATACTATACGTGCCTTGCTGCCCCTACTGTCGCTGGGAAAGGACACCGCAAGATTGAACCCAGTAAGCACTTCTGGTTGATGTCGGTGGAGCAACAGGGGGCCCACGAGGGTGGAGGGCGTGCCTAGGGGGTAGGCGCGCCCCCCTACCTCGTGCCCTCCTGGTTGATGTCTTGACGTAGGGTACTAGTCCTCTGGATCAAGTTCGTTCCGAAAATCACGTTCCCGAAGGTTTCATTCCATTTGGACTCCATTTGATATATTTTTCTGCGAAACTCTGAAATAGGCAGAAAACAACAATTCTGCGCTGGGCCTCCGGTTAATAGGTTAGTCCCAAAAATAATAAAAAAGTTATAATAAAGCCCAATAATGTCCAAAACAGAATATAATATAGCATGGAACAATAAAAAATTATAGATACGTTGGAGACGTATCAAGCATCCCAAGCTTAATTCCTGCTCGTCCTCGAGTAGGTTAATGATAAAAACAGAATTTTTGATGTGGAATGCTACTAGGCATAATTTCAATGTAATTCTTCTTAATTGTGGTATGAATATTCAGATCCAAAAGATTCAAGACAAAAGGTTAATATTGACATAAAAATAATAATACTTGAAGCATACTAACTGAGCAATTATGTCTTTTCAAAATAACATGGCCAAAGAAAGTTATCCCTACAAAATCATATAGCCTGGCTATGCTCTATCTTCACCACACAAAATATTTAAATCATGCACAACCCCGATGACAAGCCAAGCAATTGTTTCATACTTTTAGTGTTCTCAAACTTTTTCAATCTTCACGCAATACATGAGCGTGAGCCATGGACATAGCACTATATGTGGAATAGAATGGTGGTTGTGGAGAAGACAAAAAAGGGAGAAGATTGTCTCACATCAACTAGGCATATCAATGGGCTATGGAGATGCCCATTAATAGATATCAATGTGAGTGAGTAGGGATTTCCATGCAACGGATGCACTAGAGCTATACGTATATGAAAGCTCAACAAAAGGAACTAAGTGGGTGTGCATCCAACTCGCTTGCTCACGAAGACCTAGGGCATTTTGAGGAAGCCCATCATTGGAATATACAAGCCAAGTTCTATAATGAAAAATTCCCACTAGTATATGAAAGTGATATCATAGGAGACTCTCTATCATGAAGATCATGGTGCTATTTTGAAGCACAAGTGTGGTAAAAGGATAGTAACATTGTCCCTTCTCTCTTTTTCTCTCATTTTTTTATTTGGGCCTTTTCTTCCTTTTTTTATGGCCTCTTTTTTTATTTTTCGTCCGGAGTCTCATCCAGACTTGTGGGGGAATCATAGTATCCATCATCCTTTCCTCACTTTGGACAATGCTCTAAAAAATTATGATCATCACACTTTTATTTACTTACAACTCAACAATTACAACTCAATACTTAGAAGAAAATATGACTCTATGTGAATGCCTCCGGCGGTGTACCGGGATATGCAATGAATCAAGACTGACATGTATGAAAGAATTATGAACGGTGGATTTGCCACAAATACAATGTCAACTACATGATCATGCGAAGCAATATGACAATGATGGAGCATGTCATAATAAACGAAACGGTGTTAAGTTGCCTGGCAATATATCTCGGAATGGCTATGGAAATGCCATGATAGGTAGGTATGGTGGCTATTTTGAGGAAGGTATATGGTGGGTGTATGATACCTGAAAGCGAAAAGTGTCTTGATATTAGAGAGGCTAGCAATGGTGGAAGGAGGAAAAGTGCGTATAATCCATGGACTCAACATTAGTCATAAAGAACTCATATACTTATTGCAAAAATCTACAAGTTATCAAAGCAAAGTACTACGTGCATGCTCCTAGGGGGATAGATTGGTAGGAAAAGACCATCGCTCGTCCCCGACCGCCACTCATAAGGAAGACAATCAATAAATAAATCATGCTCCGTCTTGATCACATAATGGTTCACCATACGTGCATGCTACGGGAATCAAAACTTTAACACAAGTATTTCTCAAATTCAAAACTACTCAACTAGCATGACTCTAATATCACCATCTTCATATCTCAAAACAATTATCAAGCATCAAACTTCTCATAGTATTCAACACACTCATAAGAATTTTTCTTTTTTTTATTTACTAATCTTAAATGCCTATTATTGTTAAAGCAAACTACCATGCTGTTTTGTAGGACTCTCAAAATAATCTAAGTGAAGCATGAGAGAACAATAGTTTCTATAAAACAAATCCACCAACGTGCTCTAAAAGATATAAGTGAAGCACTAGAGCAAAAACTATAAAACTCAAAAGGTATAAGTGAAGCACATAGAGTATTCTAATAAATTCCGAATCAAGCGTGACTCTCTCAAAAGGCGTGTATAGCATGGATAATTGTGGTACAAATGAAGACTCAAATAATACAATACACTCCAAGCAAAACACATATCATGTGGTGAATAAAAATATAGCTCCAAGTAAAGTTACCGATGGAAGTAAACGAAAGAGGGGATACCTTCCGGGGCATCCCCAAGCTTTGGCTTTTGGGTGTCCTTAGATTATCTTGGGGTGCCATGGGCATCCCCAACATTAGGTTCTTGCCACACCTTGTTCCATAATCCATCAAATCTTTTACCCAAAACTTGAAAACTTCACAACACAAAACTCAACAGAAAATCTCATAAGCTCCGTTAGCAAAAGAAAACAAAAGACCACTTCAAGGTAATGTAATGAACTCATTCTTTATTTATATTGGTGTTAAACCTAATGTATTCCAACTTCTCTATGGTTTATAAACTATTTTACTAGCCATAGATTCATCAAAATAAGCAAACAACACACGAAAAACAGAATCTGTCAAAAATGTAATGTCTGCGGTAATCTCTAACTAACGCAAACTTCGAACTCCAAAAATTCAGAAAAATAGGAAGACCTAGACAATTTTTTATTGATCAGCAGAAATTGGAATCAATATTTTATCACGTTACGGTGATTTTTAACAATTATTTTCGTGAATGTAAAGTTTCTGCAATTTTCAACAAGATCAAATAACTGTCATCCAAGAAGATCCTATAGGTTAAACTTGGCACAAACACTAATTAAAACATAAAAAACATCTAACCAGAGTCTAGATCAAATATTTATTCCTAAACAGAAGCAAAAAGCCAAAAAAACTAAAAATAAAATTGGGTTGCCTCCCAACAAGCGGTATCGTTTAACGCCCCTAGCTAGGCATAAAAGCAAGGATAGATCTAGGTCTTGCCATCTTTGGTAGGCAATCCATAAGTGGCTCTCATAATAGATACGTAAGGTAATTTTATTTTCTTTATAGGGAAGTGTTCCATGCCTTTCTTTAATGGAAATTGGAATCTAATATTCCCTTCCTTCATATCAATAACTGCACCAATCGTTCTAAGGAAAGGTCTACCAAGAATAATAGGACATGAAGGATTGCAATCTATGTCAAGAACAATAAAGTCTACGGGCACATAGTTCCTATTTGCAACAATAATAACATCATTAATTCTTCCCATAGGTTTCTTAATAGTGGAATCCGCAAGGTGCAAGTTTAAAGAGCCATCATCAAATTCACGGAAACCTAATAAATCACATAAAGTCTTTGGAATCGTGGAAACACTAGCACCCAAATCACACAAAGCATAGCATTAATGATCTCTAATTTTTATTTAATAGTAGGTTCCCGCTCATCATAAAGTTTTCTAGGGATAGAAACTTCCAACTCAAGTTTTTCTTCATAAGATTGCATCAAAGCATCAACGATATGTTTGGTAAAGGCTTTATTTTGACTATAAGCACGGATTGCAACAAGGAAATACAATCTATCAAAGAGAAATTATCATAATTAAATTCCTTGTAATCCAAAATAGTGGGTTCATTAATATCTAATGTTTCGATCTCTTCAATCCTACTTTTATCAATTTTAGCATCAAGATCTAAAAACTCCGAATTTTTGGAACGCCTTCTAGGTAAAGCTAGATCATATTTAGTCCCATCATTATCAAGATTCATATTGCAAAACAAATATTTAATAGGGGACACATTAATAACTTTTAGATCTTCATCTTTATTTTCATAGAAATTTAAAGAACACGCTTTCACAAAGCAATCTTTCTTAGCACGCGTCCTAGCGGTTCTTTCTTTGCACTCATCAATGGAAATTCTCATGGCTTTGAGAGACTCACTGATATCATGCTTAGGAGGAATAGATCTAAGTTTTAAAGAATCAACATCAAGAGAAATTCTATCAATGTTCCTAGCCAATTCATCAACTTTAAGCAATTTTTCTTCAAGCAAAGCCTTGAAATTCTTTTGCGAATTCATAAATTCCTTAACACTAGTCTCAAATTCATAAGGCATCTTATTAAAGTTTCCATAAGAATTGTTGTAGGAATTACCATAATTATTAGTGGAATTACTAGGATAAGGCCTAGGATTAAAGTTTCCTCTATACGCGTTGTTACCAAAATTATTCCTACTAACAAAATTCACATCCATAGATTCATTATTATTCTCAATCAAAGTAGACAAAGGCATATCATTAGGATCGGAAGAAACACTCTTAGTAGCAAATAATTTCATAAGTTCATCCATCTTTCCACTCAAAACATTAATTTCTTCTATCGCATGCACTTTTTTATTAGTAGATCTTTCAGTGTGCCATTGAGAATAATTAACCATAATATTATCTAGGAGTTTAGTAGCTTATCCTAAAGTGATTTCCATAAAAGTGCCTCCTGCGTCCGAATCTAAAAGATTTCTAGAAGCAAAATTCAATCCGGCATAAATTTTTTGTATAATCATCCACAAATTCAAACCATGCATAGGGCAATTACGTATCATTAATTTCATCCTCTCCCAAGCTTGTGCAACATGTTCATGATAAAGTTGCTTAAAATTCATAATATCGTTTCTAAGAGAGATGATATTAGCGGGAGGAAAATATTTAGAGATAAAAGCATCTTTGCACTTGTTCCAAGAATCAATACTATTTTTAGGCAAAGACGAAAACCAAGCTTTTGCACGATCTCTAAGCGAAAAAGGAAATAGCTTCAATTTAACAATATCATTGTCCACATCTTTCTTATTTTGCATATCACACAAATCAACAAAGCTATTTAGATGGGTAGCGGCATCTTCACTAGGAAGGCCGGCGAATTGATCTTTCATGACAAGATTCAACAAAGCAACATTTATTTCACAAGATTCAGTATCGGTAAGAGGAGCAATCGGAGTGCTAAGTAAATCATTATTGTTGGTATTGGTAAAGTCATATAATTTGGTATTATCTTGAGCCATCGTGACAAGCAAGCAATCCAACACACGAGCAAACAAGAAGCAAGCGAAAAAGAAGCGAACGAAAAAGAGAGGGCGAATAAAACGGAAAGGGTGAAGTGGGGGAGAGGAAAATGAGAGGCAAATGGCAAATAATGTAATGCGGGAGATAAGGGTTTGTGATGGGTACTTGGTATGTTGACTTTTGCGTAGACTCCCCGGCAACGGCGCCAGAAATGGCTCGTTGTTGGGAGTCCAAATCTTGACTTGACCTGGACTAGCTAGTCATGTTTGCATCATGTTTAAATTTCAATAAAGTTGAAATGGGGATAGCTGAAAACCTCAAAAATCATCTGGAAAATGATCAAGATAAAAATAGGTTCAAACAAGTCCAAGAAAATGTTTATGTTTTCCTCTGAAAATATTGGCAAGAGGTAAAATTCAAACCAATATATTTGGAAGCACATGCATATTTATTTTGGGCATTTGATTTAATCTAATAATTATTTGCATTGGATTTATATTTGTTGTATATTAAATATACGTCCAATAATTCTGGAACTTTTTATGTGGTTCTGGATATTTCATATCTAACCGCATAATTATTTTCAGAAGCTACAAAAATGATTTGGTCTCAGAACTAAATTAAAACAGACAGAAGAAATAGAAAAGAAATCAATATAGAGAAAACCAGAGAGAGGGAGAACTTACATGGCAGCCCATCTGGCCGGCCCAGTCCACCAGGGGCAGGGAGGACTTCTTCCTCCCGCTAGTCGGATGCACAGCGCGTGCCCGACGTGCGCACGGCCACCGCACGCCACCTCCTGCCTCCCTGCTTCCTCCCGCGACCCCTTGGAGGTGCCACGCAACCCCCCGACTCCTCTCACTCTTTCCCCGTGCTCATCCCCTCCTCCGCTGCTCTCTCTCCCGTGAAACCGAATGTCACCGTCGCTGCCGCTCGTCATTGCCATAGCCACAGCCACCGCCTCGCCTCCCCGACGAGTCCAAGAGCTTTGTTGAGTCTCTCTCGTCCTCTCCGTCAGGCCACAGGACGTCGGGCGCCCTGCGTCATCGCCATCGACGTCATCTTCATCCTCGGGAGCCGACGATCGCCGCCATGGCTCCGACGCCGTCCAAGCCTCCCACGAGCTCGCCGACCCCTCTGTTGGATCCACTGTGAGCTGCTACATCGAGCTCCTCTCTCCCCTCACTTGATTGCTTCCTCTTACGCCGTTGCCCCTTGCGGCGGAGAGCTTGGCTCTGCCGACAATGTCGTCGTCGTGGCTACCATCGCCTAGGGCCACGACCGAGCACACCACCATGCTCAGCGCAATGCCAGAGGCCCCAAAACCCCACCCACTGCTCCTGTCGTGCACAGCATCCAAGTATTCGTCGTGGCCCCAACTCCGAGCGCCGCCCCTGTGCTCGCCGTCGTCGTTTCCGGCGACCCTGAGGCCTCCCGATCACTTTGCTAGACGCGGTCGAGCGCGAGCTATCTTTTGGTGGCCTTCGCGCGTCCAGCCGCCGCCTGTAGCGCAGCCCCGGTGAACATCCGCCGCGTTTGTGGTCGCCGTCGGCCGAACTCCGGCGACTGCCGATGTGGCCATCATTAGAACTAACCCCCCCACCTAATTAACCACCTCACTGCCAATGATAGCAGGCCCTACTACTGGGTCAAACCCAGTCAGCATGGGATTTGATCGGGGTTAACTAATGGGTCACTGACCGGTGGGCCCCATTGGTCAGGTTTGATCCTAGTCAACCTCAGTTGACTCGCTGACATCATGCTTACACAATGCTGATGCAGTTAATCATTTTATGTATTAAAAATAATCCGGAAAATTCTGGAAAATAGTTTAAACTTCAAAAATTCATATAAAATCAACCCTAACTCCGAATGAAATAATTTATATCTAAAAAATTATCAGAAATAAATGGCATTTGCATATCCACAATTGGAGTTTGAATTTGAATCAAGGATTCAAACCAACTTCATTTAAACTGTTGCTAGTTGCATTAGCTCAAACCAGAGCATATTGCCATGTCATGATCATGCATCATATTGTAGCATTGCATTGATTGTGTTCCTTCTCTGTTGCTGGTATTTGTCCCCTTTCAGTAGACGTGGTTCCGATGTTGAGATCGATGACACGATGAAGAACTATATTGTCTTCATAAGTGCCAGGCAAGCAAAACCCCCCTTGTTCATTCCGGTACAATCCCACTCTCCCGCTCCTGCTCTCTTTTACTGCATTAGGACAACAATGATTCAACTGTTGCATGATGCGGTAGTTGAACCCCTTTCCTCTACATGACCTGTCATTGCCACAGTTAATAGATTAAACCCACTTGCATGAGTAGGAGTTGTTTCAGCCCTGATGTGCCTATTCATTCATACTTGTTTGTCATGCCTGCTACTGCTTAGAGTTGAGCCAGGTCCGATTCATCATGTATGAGTTGGAATGGTGATCAACATGTCCTACTGTGTGTGAGCTAAGTGTGTGAACACGATTTGGTAAAGGTATCGATGAGAGGCCATGTAGGAGTACATGGTGGGTTTTTTCATTGGAACCGTCATTAGGGAATGAGATCTGTGTATATGATTTAATATCAGCTACTACCACGCGTTGGGCCCAAAACTAATGGACCCTCTCGACTTATTCACCGCCCCTATCCTCTGTCCAGGAGTTGCAAGTAGTTTCTGGTTTTTGTAGTATGTTGGAGGCCGTGTGTAGCACTGACCCGAGGGGTCGGCTGTGATGCGGTAGGCACATGGCACGGTGTACCGGGACGCCCGTTTGGTGCCTCGGGAACCCTGCACACATTGTTCGGGGCCGTAGTGGAAACCTCGGCGGGACTCCCTGCAGATGGAACCTGAATAGGCGATAAACCTGGACTAGGGACTTGTGTGGTTAGTCAGGTCGTGGCCGACACCCTCGCCAGGCTTCTGCTTGAAGGTTGCCGAGATACATGACGTGTACATGGCGGTAAGTGGCGAGAGCGTGTGTGAAGAAGTACACCCCTGCAAGGTTATCAAACTATTCGAATAGTTGTGTTTGCGATAAAGGACTACTTGGTTGCTTATGTAGTTCATAGACAAGTGAAAGTGGATACCCTAAAATGCGCAAGATAAGCGTGAGTGCTATGGATGGCCTTCTCGTAGGGAGACGGGAGCGGATCCATAGTGGTGTATTGTATGGTGAACATGTGGACTCGTGTGCGCCACCTAGGGATGAAAACGGAGTGGAAACGGACGGAACTGAGTGCTATCATATTTCTTTTCACATTTTTTTGCAGAAGCAGAAACAAATACAGAAACCCCGGAAATGAAAAAATACGGAAACAGATACTACCGGAAGCGGACACGGAGCGAATACAAAGCGGATACGGAAACATAAATAGGCATCGATCGGAACTTAAAAACCCCTTGAATCATAGAGAAATACACACAAAAATAAACAAATTTAATGAGTTGTTAACATGGCTACAAATAAATATCATTATGTTAGCAACTTAGCGTAGTATTGTAGTAGTACCGGACAATTGCGTATAGGGTCAAGCTGAGTACATGTGTGGTAGTAGAAGTTGGGCCTCAGATCCATTCTACTAATTGTGTCATTATGTTCTCTTTGGTGGTTGGGTTACAAAGCAGTTATAGGTATAGTAAAAAAGAAATTCCATACTCATGGAAATGGAAAGTTCCATTTCCATGCAAGTTCCACCGGAAAACACCGTTCCGTTTTTGTTTCCGTTTCCGCATAAAAAATTCCATTTCCACTTCCGTTTTGCAAATTTCCGTTTCCGTTTTCATATTTCCTCTCCGTTTCCATTTTTCCTCCGGAAAAACGGAAAGTTTCCACTCCATTTTCATCCCTAGCGCCACCTCAAAAGAGTTACCAGCAGAGGTAGTACAGGATAGCCACTGAGTCAAAGCTGGCTTGCTGCAGTTAAACTCCACCGCCCCTTTGTTGATAGTGATGCATATGTAGATAGTTCTGATGTAAGTCTTGCTGGGTACATTTGTACTCACGTTTGCTTAATTTATGTTTTGAAGAGAGACTTCAGTCTCACTAGTAGTTCCGCGTGGACTTCGACGTTTAGCTTGTTACCTCAACTACGATCTTGTACCCTTGGGAGGGTCTTGTAGATAGTCAGTCTTCTTAGTCTTTTTCATTTGTAGTTGTCTGTACTCAGACATGTTATGCATCCGTTGATTGTATGCTCTGTATGTTGGGTCATGTGACCCCTGCATGTAATAAATGCTATGTCGCTCTTCTGGGCCTTTATCTATTTGAGTTGTTGAGTTATGTTGTGATGCCATGTTGTACAACACATACTTGCATGTGATGCGTACGTGTAACGTGTATTGCTATGTGTGGGATCCGACAACCTAGTTGTTTATTATTGGTAGCCTCTCTTATGGGGAAATGTCTCCTAGTGCTTCTATCGAGCCCTGGTAGCTTGCTACTGCTCCGGAACACTTAGGCTGGTCGACATGTGTCCTTGTTCATTCTTGTGTCTGTCCCTTTGGGGAAATGTCACACGTTGTTCCTTCAAGTCCTTGTAGCTTTCTACGACTTGGGTTCATACGTTGATGACCGACACGTTCATTGTTGGGTCATGTATGCCTGTCCCTGTAAGTTAGTGCCACTTTGGGTTTACGACTAGTCATGTCGGCCTGGGTTCTCTGTCATATGGATGCTAGCGACACTGTCATATACGTGAGCCAAAAGGCGCAAATGGTCCCGGGCCAAGTAAGGTTGCACCCGTGGGAATACCGTGCGTGAGACCGCAAAGTGATATAAGGTGGAACCTGATAGCTTTGGTATTAGAACCTGACTGCCTGTAGGTTTACCAAGCCAAACTGGTCGAAGTTGAGTCTAGAGATTCTTTAGTTATCTAAGGGAATTGATTGTGGAAGGGAATGTGAGGCTCTTTTTACTCCTTATACCTTATGCCCTTCTGGTCCGAGTCATCATATCTTCTACGGGGACTAAGAACTAGGTTTCTCATCTATCTATCAGGATCACGTGTTACTAATCCATAGACTTGTAGGAATGTTGGATTCAAGCCTCAGTTCAATTCTTACTACCTCCGTGTGTTGACAGTTGCTCTCGGAACATTGATATTGTGATGTTGAGTGGTTATGCCACCATATTTGCAGGATGTCTCAAATCTTTTTGAGCATTTATAGCCGTTATGCCGTCCGAGTCATCCTAGGTTTCGAAATAGTCTGATGCATTTACAACTCCCTTCTTTCCGTTCTCGATGTTTCTTTGGGTCATTTTAACCACACTAATCGGTGAGTTGAGGTACTCCGTTGCCTCGACATATATGTTGGAGCTATTATTATGACCCTAGGTGTCTTAGGGGATCACCTAGTAATCTAGCCATGTTTTGTGTTCCCAGTGTGATGATTCTGGCCATAATTCTCAAAAGCATCCCATGATGCCACTTAGTTAGTAGGCATTCTATTCCTGGGTTCTTGAACCCGAGATTCACCCTACTTACTTCATGTTGATAGTGTTTGTAAGTTCCTTTAGGATATTAGTAACCTTTGTGATAGTCCTCGAGGCCTGTGGTATTTCCTTCTTCCAAATACCATGAAATGCTTATGGCAGAAGTTCTTGAACCAAAAGATCACAACAAGAGTACCCACTATGAGTTCCACATCCTATATGTGACTTTGCCAGTCCTACCTCTCTACATGGATTATCTGGAAGAAACCTGTTTAACTTGGTTCGACATACTAAACTATGCATCCACAACTCAGAAAGTTATATGTTCCTTGAGTTGACCCTCCTCAGCTATATTCCGACCCTAGTCTATCAATTGATAGTCAGTAATAGTTATCCATTCATGTTCATCGATGCCTATTATTCTTGTGGCCCGTCAATCTGTTCTAGTTCAGAATGACTAGGAGAAACAAACTACAGTACCTCGTCCATCTCTAGGATTGGGTCAAAGTAGTTGTATTCCGCAGATTAAGAATGCCAACCCAGCCTCTAGTATGTTCTTCCCTGGAGTATTACCCCCGTTATGTCGAGAATATCATAGGAATTGCACCAACTCTTAAGAATTCTTGTTGCAGTGATACTTCTCACCATCATTATTCATTCCTCGGTCCTGTGTTGTCGCAACTGGAATGCTGACAAGTGAACTATGATGTGTAAAATCAATACTTCTAGCAACCGTGTTGCTTGGTAGTTAATGGACCATAATCTCATTCTTAGCGTGTTGGTTATTGAATTATCATTCTAAGATTGACCGTGCTACTTGTCCATATTTCTTGGTGCACTCTTCGATCAATGAGTTAGGATCATGTCAATCCCTTGCTTAGTTGATCACATCAACTTGCCTAAAAAGCAAGATTGTTCTCGAGCTTAGTAGCATATTGGTGGTTCGTGATTTTCCGAATATCCTCTCGGAAGTATCACCATTTTGTTCCCTGACTGTTATGTTGAGCTCGTGATCAAGTTGGTTTCTTGTAAACCACCCTTTCTCCAAGATTCTGTGTTGGATACCCTGAATTAGTTCGGTTGAGCTAAACAACAACTTGGAGAGTTGGAAGATGGAAGCTTCTCATACTTAGTTCATCACTAAGGGATATCTTTGTGTGTGTGTGTGTGTGTGTGTGTGTGCTGAAGAAAGATGATATCCTCATTGATTGATCCTCGTGATCAGTTTCCGGTGCTATTGCCCTATCCAATCTTTGATTTGAGCATAGGCTATCGTCAAATCAAATCAGAACCAACAATGTTCGTAATGTTGACTTACTCGTGGATGTTTCCTCGAGCATACACCATTATATCTTTTGGGTCTGACCAATGCTATCACCTTGTTCACACAATTGTGGAACTCCATTTTTATGGAAACCTGGATGAAATTTTGTTGAGCCCATCGACAACATCCTTATCTTCTCCATGATTTTGGTGAACATTAAGCAAGTGTTGGAAACTTTTGTAGGCATTTCTTCGTTCTAACTAATGAAGCATATGTCTGGATGAAAGAAGTGACTTCCTCTAATTCATGTGCATTTGATGCAAGTTGCCGCCGTGAATTCGAGAAAGCTTGTTTTTGCTTCCTCTGGAATCATCCCGAGTTAGTCACGCATGTGCCATGTACTCTATAGTTTGATAGGTTGGCCGCCTCCATTCCATATGTGTTTCCTAGCACACAAAGCCACTGATTGATTTGTTCAAGGTGAAGAAGCTCCTTCTTAAGAGCTAACCCGGGCTTATAAAAGGACTTCGATATACTCAATGATGGTTCCCTACCAGAACACGGTAGTGTTTTGTTGTAAGACTACCATGTGGCCATGCTTGTCTGGGACAGCGTGTTCACATGTGAACCAGCTCATGTTTTGGAGCTTACTACCATAGTCCATTTCCTAAGAATCTCGCAACGTCATCTCGTAGGCTTGTGTTGCAAATTTTCTTTCCAGATATGCTGTCTGAAGCATCCTGTTACCAACCAGATCTGAATCTCAGGAAGTTATGATGGTTGGAACTTCTCCCAAGAACTATGATACAGGTTCCGGTAAAGTGGACGCACCTAGCTGGAAGATCTATTATTGTAGTATCTTGATTAAGCCATCTGGTCACTCTCCTATGAGGATTTTCTATGACTTATTCTAGAAGTTGTTCCTTATGGATGCATTGTGTTTCCAAAGTCCAATCTACACTTGATGGCCATGTTAATACTTTTAAGTATGATCGTGGTATCTAGTACATCAAGGATAACATTAGAAGTGGAGTGCTAAATGTCTCTCGGTCGATCATCCAGGTTTTGTTCCTTGGCATTGCTAAGGACAAATATGAGAACGTGTTGCCTTTGCATCTGCATCGTCCATCACTATTCATCACGGTAGTATGATGTGTTGCCAGGATCCTAGACACGGATGTTGGTAAGACCATGATGAGCATGGAAATGCTCAAGTTCTTGAGGGCACGCGCAAGCACTAGGTTTTATCGTCGGCATTAATTGGGATTTGCTCTCAGTTTCTTCGGTTATGCTATAACCATTCAAATAGTGGAATCACTCTCGACTGTTGAGTTTTCCCTAGTTACTAGAATCATTCCCAGCATTTGCATTTTGTTCCCAGCTTGCACCCGTCTATGTGCCATTTTATTGGTCTACCTTCTTAGTAAATTGTTGTCCAGGATCATCTTCAAAAGTGGACTTACCATGGGTCCCATCCATATCCGATAATAAGAAAAATCATCCATTACGTTGTCTCCAACAAGGTAGTCCACATCGTCCATCCTAGTCCAAGTATGTCATTCTTTAGAACTCCTTCAAACGATACATTGTGAATTGCCTCAGGTTGTTATGAAGAGTTTCAATGATCTATGGATCAGAAGTAATTCTTTTTGCCACCTTAGGGAATAATTCTATGAGTCACCTCCACTAAGGTGCCACATTATGGTATGAAGGACAATTAACTCCTCGCTACTCTGAAACTAGTGGACCATCTTTTCAAGCGTGGAATTCTTGCCTACCAAATTCAACCTTCGTCATCAGATCCTTACCACCATCTCTGATGTGTGCTTTGTGTCTCAGTTCGAGAGATGTTTCAATGTCTCTCTCCATGAGTTGATCCTGAGTTGCTCGATCTTCATGAAGATCGATTTTTCTTGAGGTTTCCCTTTCTTCTCGTTGCCATGTTGGATGGAGTTCTCCGAGCAAGACGTCGAGACAAAGATGATGATCGAATCAACGTTCTTATGAGGTGCAACTTGTATCATGAAGTTTGTGAGATTTAGTGTCCCCTCTGTCTTCTTACCTCACGTCTTGAATCTCAGGACGAGATTCTTGTTTAGTGGGGGCGAGTTGTCACATCCCTAGTTCTGGTATGACCTGGCCTAGCTAGACATGTTTGCATCATGTTTAAATTTCAATAAATTTGAAATGGGGATAGCTGAAAACCTCAGAAATCATCTTGAAAATGATCAAGATAAAATTTGGTTCAAACAAGTCCAAGAAAATGTTCCTATTTTCCTCTGAAAATATTGGCAAGAGGTAAAACTCAAACGAATATACTTGGAAGCACAGAAATATTTATTTTGAGCATTTGATTTAATCTAATAATTATTTGCATTGGATTTATGTTTGTTATATATTAACTATTCGTCCAATAATTCTGGAACTATTTATGTGGTTCTGGATATTTCATATCTAACCCCATAATTATTTTCAGAAGCTACAAAAATAATTTGGTGTGAGAACTAAAATTAAACAGACAGAAGAAATAGAAAAGAAAACAAAATAGAGAAAACCAGAGAAAGGGAGAACTTACATGGCAGCCCATCTGGCCGACCCAGTCCACCAGGGGCAGGGAGGTCTTCTTCCTACAGCCAGTCGGATGCACAGCGCATGCCCGACGCATGCACGGCCACCGCACACCACCTCCTGCCTCCCTACTTCCTCCTACGACCCCCCTAGAGGCACCACGCAACCCCCCCGGCTCCTCTCACTCTTTCCCCGTGCTCATCCCCTCCTTCGCCGCTCTCTCCCACGAAACCGAACATCACTATCGCTGCCGCTCATCGTTGTCGTAGCCACAACCACCTCCTCGCCTCCCTGACGAGTCCAAGAGCATCGCCGAGTCTCCCTCGTCCTCTCCGTAAATCCACAGGACGTCGGGCGCCCTGTATCGTTGCCATCGATGTCATCTTCATCCTCGGGTGCCGGGGATCACCGCCGTGGCTGCAACACCGTCCAAGCCTCCCCCGAATTCGCCGACCCCTCCGTTAGATCCGTTGTGAGCTGCTGCATCGAACCCTTCTCTCCCATCGCTCGATTGCTTCCTCTTACGCCATTGCCCCTCGTGGCCGAGAGCTGGGCTTCGCCGGCCATGTCGTCGCCGTAGCCACCGTCGCCTAGGGTCGCAACCGAGCACACCATTGTGCTCAGCGCAATGCCAAAAGCCCCAAAACCCCACCCACTGCTCCTGCCGTGCACAACATTCCTGTATTCATCATGGCCCGAACTCCGGTCACCGCCTCTGTGCTCGCCGTCGTTGTTTCCGGCGACCCCGAGGCCTCCCGATTGCTCTGCTAGACGCGGACAAGCGCGATCTATCTTCTGGTGGCCTTCGCGCGTCCAGCCACCGCCTGTAGCGCAGCCCCGGTGAACATCTGCCGCATTTTTTGTCACCATCGGCCGAACTCTGATGACTGCCGACGTGGCCGTCATTAGGACTTATCCCCACCTAATTAACCACCTCACTGCCACTGACAGCGGGCCCTACCACTAGGTCAAACCCAGTCATCTAGGGATTTGGCCGGGGTTAACTAATGGGTCACTGACCGATGGGCCCCATTGGTCAGGTTTGATCCTGGTCAGCCTCAGTTGACTCGCTGATATCATGCTTACACAATGCTTTCCGTATTAAAAATAATCCAGAAAATTCCGGAAAATAGTTTAAACTTTAAAAATTCATATAAAATCAACCATAACTCCAAATGAAATAATTTATATATGAAAAAATTATCAGAAAAATCCAATCTATCCATATGTACCTTTTCCATGCATGTTAGAACAACTTATGGCTTCTGTTTAGGACAAATCAAATAAATGGCATTTGCATATCCACATATGGAGTTTGAATTTGAATCTTGGATTCAAACCAACTTCATTTCAACTGTTTCTAGTTGCATTAGCTCAAACCACAGCATATTGCCATGTCATAATCATGCATCATATTGTTGCATTGCATTGATTGTGTTACTTCTCTATTGCCAGTATTTGTCCCCTCTCAGTAAACGTGGTCCCGACGATGAGATCGATGACACCGATGAAGAACTATACTATCTTCAGAAGTGCCAGGCAAGCAAAACCCCCCTTGTTCATTCCGATACAATCCCACTCTCCCGCTCCTGCTCTCTTTTACTGCATTAGGACAACAACAATTCAACTATTACATGTTGCTGTAGTTGAACCCCTTTCCTCTGCATGACCTGTCATTGCCACAGTAAATAGATGAAACCCACTAGCATGAGTAGGAGTTGTTTGAGCCCTCATGTGCCTACTCATTCATGCTTGTTTGTCATGCCTACTACTGCTTAGAGTTGATCCAGGTCCGATTCACCGGGGATGAATTGGAATGGTGAAGAACATGTCCTACTGTGTGTGAGCTAAGTGTGTGAACACGATTTGGTAAAGGTATCGATGAGAGGCCATGTAGGAGTATGTGGTGGGTTGTTTCTTTGGAACCGTCCTTAGGATCTGAGATATGTGTATGTGATTTATGATCAGCTACTACCATGCGTTGGGCCCGAAATCAATGGACCATCTCTACTTATTAACCTCCCATGTCCTCTGTCCAGGACTGGCAAGTAGTTTCTGGTATTTGTAGTATGCTGGAAGCTGTGCGCAGCACTGACCCGAGGGGTGGGCTGTGATGTGGTAGGTACATGGCACGGTGTACCGGGACGCTTGTTTGGTGCCTCAGGAACCCTGCACACATCATTCGGGGTCATAGTGGAAACCTCGGTTGGACTCCCTGTGTATGGAACCTGTATAGGAGATAAACCTAGACTAGGGACTTGTGTCGTTAGTCAGGTGATGGCCGACACCCTCGCCAGGCTTCCGCTTGAAGGTTTCCGAGATACATGACGTGTACATGGCGGTAAGTGGCGAGAGCGTGTGTGAATAAGTACACCCCTGCAAGGTTATCAAACTATTCGAATAGCCGCGTCCGCGGTAAAGGACTACTTGGTTGCTTATGCAGTTCATAGACAAGTGAAAGTGGATACCCTAAAATGTGCAAGATAAGCGTGAGTGCTATGGATGGCCTTCTCATAGGGAGACGGGAGCGGATCCATAGTGGTGTATTGTATGGTGAATATGTGGACTCGTGTGCGCCACCTCAAAAGAGTTACCAGCAGACGTAGTACAGGATAGCCACTGAGTCAAAGCTGGCTTGCTACAGTTAAACTCCACCACCCCTTTGTTGATAGTGATGCATATGTAGATAGTTCTGATGTAAGTCTTCCTGGGTACATTTGTACTCACGTTTGCTTAATTTATGTTTTGGAGAGAGACTTCAGTCTCACTAGTAGTTCCGCGTGGACTTCGACGTTTATTTTGTTACCTCAGCTATGATGTTGTACCATTGGGAGGGTCTTGTAGATAGTCAGTCTTCTTAGACTTTTTCATTTGTAGTTGTCTGTACTCAGACATGTTATGCTTCCGTTGCTTGTATGATCTGTATGTTGGGTCATGTGACCCCTGCTTGTAATAAATGCTACGTGGCTCTTCTGGGCCTTTATCTATTTGAGTTGTTGAGTTATGTTGTGATGCCATGTTGTACAACACATACTTTCATGTTATGTGTACGTGTAACGTGTATTGCTATGTGTGGGATCCAACAAACTATTTGTTTATTCTTGGTAGCCTCTCTTATGGGAAATGTCTCCTAGTGCTTCCATTGAGCCATGGTAGCTTGCTACTGGTCCAGAACACTTAGGCTGGCCGGCATGTGTCCTTCTTCGTTCATGTGTCTGTCCCTTTAGGGAAATGTCACGTATTGTTACTTTAACTCCTTGTAGCTTCCTACGACTTGGGTTCATACATTGATGACCAACACGTTCGTTGCGGGGTCATGTATGCATGTCCCTGTAAGTTAGTGCCACTTTGGGTTTACGACTAGTCATGTCGGCCCGGGTTCTCTGTCATATGGATGCTAGTGACACTGACATATACGAGAGCCAAAGGCGCAAACGGTCCCGGGCCAGGTAAGGTGGCACCCGTGGGAATACCGTGCATGAGGCCAGAAAGTGATATGATGTGTTAGATGCTAGACCGGCGTGATTTTGGATCGGGGTCCTGACAGAAAATTTGTTATCTTATGCCTCTCTCATATGAAATTTCAATAACGACTACTGATCTTATTAACAATTGCCTAGGATAATTCCGCACACCGATCCATCATTATTCCACACTCGCTATTTGTAATATATTATAATATATTCTAACTTTATGTTAATAGCACCTATTTTTATATTTTAGTTCTCTGATTTCATAAAAGTTATCCTCTTCATACCCACAACGTAGTTTTATTACTCATTTCTAGATGGGCGCAAACGTTCGGTGTACGTAGAGTCGTATTAGTGGCAGATAGGACTTGAGAGAATATTGATCTTACCTTTAGCTCCTTGTGGGTTCGACACTCCATACTTATAAATTCCACCTTTAGGAATTGCCATGATGATTCCTTGCACTTGGGGATTAGCAAGCTCTTTTCTGGCGCCGTTGTCGGGGAGCAATTGGCGTGGGGTTGATATTCTCGTGTATGCTAGTTTGCTTTCTTCACTAAGTAGATTTTGTTTTCCCTTTTGTTTTTGTTTTGTTTAGTTGTGGGTGAAACAAACATTTTTTTTGAAGAATGCAAAATACAAAAAAATTTACTTGCCTCTTATGCCTAAAACCTTTTTCAAAAAGAGAAGTGATTCGAAGGTTATGCATTGGAGAAGTGAGGGTCGACCTTGAACACTTGTGTTCATGCTCATGGAAACAATGTAGAATTTTTCATGGAAGATTCTCAAAAATAATTATCCCCTTGTATATATCCATTGTATTATAAAAATAATGTGCCAAGGTTTGGCTTTAGAATGTTTAAATTGCTTGTTTGGTGTGTGCAGCAGAAAATCAGAAACTTTTGCTGTAGTAATTGAATTTACATTTTTTACTAGAGCGTGATAAAATCTTGAAATTTTTACACAATACTTCTCTAAAAATTGTTTAGTTGTCCTAAATTTTTAGAAAATTTTAAGTTACAGAAGTATACGAAAGTTCCAGATTGCTACATACTGTCCTGTTTTTGGCAGATTCTGTTTTCTATGTGTTGTTCGCTTATTTTGGTGAATCTATGGGTAGTATCGAGGGGTACAAACGATGGTGAAGTTGTAATAAACTATATATAATGCTAATATGAAATTGGAATGAGTTTACAACAGGACCTAAAGGTAGTGATTTGCTTTATTATACTAACGGATCTCATGAGGGTTTTGTCAAGTTTTGTGTGGATGAAGTGTTCAAAGATCGAGGAGCCCAAGGAGAGGCAATATTTCAAGCTTGGGGATGCCCAAGGCACCCCAAGTAAATATTTCAAGGATACTCAAGCATCTAAGCTTGGGGATGCCCCGGTGGCATCCCATCTTTCTTCTTCAACAATTATCGGTATACCTTGGTTTTTGTTTCGTTCACACGATACGCGTCTTTTGTGTTTATTTCTCTTTTATTTTTCTATATGCTCCATGCTAGTATGATATAGCCCTTCATTGATTTGTAGAATGCTCTTTGTGCTTCACTTAAATCTTTTCAGTATGGCTTTATAGAATGCTCTTTGTGCTTCACTTAAATCTTTTGAGTATGGCTTTATATAACCAAGATTCTCAATGTTTCAGGACGACGAGAAGTTCGTAATTCATTCCCATTCATTAAATCAGACCTAAACATGCACCCAATAACACATGTACGATTTTCCACCCATTTTCCTTCACTAGAGCATGTGCTTGTAGTTCAAATTTGAATTATAGACTACATTAAATTCCTAGAAAACTTCATTAATATATACAATGGCCAAACGAACCGTGAATAGTTCCAAATTTTAGCACGAAACTCCTGTTATTCTATTTGCCTATAGAAAACAAAGTTCAAGGCGAGAAGAGGCAACGATTATCGTTTCGCCCACAAGAGGGGCATGTTTCCTTACTGGAACCACGAGGATTATAAGAAGCTTCGGTTTGTAAGAGGCTTGTAGTATAGCTTCGCCCAAATTGGACAATTATATGTACCATGTAGTGACACCATGCCAAGTTTCATGATTTCCTAGTGAGTTTTGGATTTACAGAGATTTAAAAACCGAGATTCACAATGTTTGTGGCCAAGCCAAAACGACGAGATGGTTGAATTCATTCCCAGTTGTTCCATGGGACCTAAACATGCACCCTAAGGACACATGTACATGTTTTCTAGCCATTTTGGTGCACTAGAGCATGTATTTGTAGTTCAGATTTGAATTATGGACATTAAATGCCTAGAAAACTCAATTAATGAATAAAAAGGTCAAACAAACCCTGAATAATTTCAAAGTTTAGCGCGAATCTCCTGTTGTTCCGTGTTGCATGTAGAAGAAACTACGGGGCTAGAAGAGGGACCGATTATCGCTTGGACCACAAGGGGACACATTTCCCTATATAAACCATGAGGGTTCTTCTGACAGGCTCCGGTTTGTAAGACATTTGTAATAAAGCTTGGCCCAAGTTGGCAATGTTTTTACCATGACATATATGTGCATTACATGACACCATGCCACCTTTGAAGACTTTCTGGTGAGTTTTGGATTTATGGGGATTTAAAAACCGAGATTCCAAATGTTTGAGGACGAGCCAGGACGCCGGTATGGTTGTAATTCATTCCCATTCCTCGCATGGGACATAAACATGCACCCAAGGACACATGTATAATTTTTCTAGCCATTTTGGTGAACTGGAGCATGTATTTGTAGTTTAGATTTGAATTATTGACATTAAATGCCTAGGAAACTCAATTAGTGTATAAAAAGGCCAAACAAACCCTGAATAAGTTTAAATTTCAGCACGGCTATCATGTCGTTCCATGTTGCCCGTAGAATAAAATACAAGGCGAAAAGAGGTAGTGATTACGTTTCGCCCACAAGGGGAACATGTTTCCCTATCGGAACCACGAGGCTTCTTTGAGAGAAGCTCTGGTTTGTAAGAGGTTTGTAACAAAGCTTGGCCCAAACTGGACAATGTTTTTACCACGACATATACGTGCCATGACGTGACACCATGCCAACTTTCATGACTTTCTGGTGAGTTTAGGACTTTCGGGGATTTAAAAACCGAGATTCCAAATGTTTGAGGACGAGCTAGGACGCCGACACGGTTGTAATTCGTTCCCATTCCTGGCATGGGACCTAAACATGCACCCAAGGACACATGTATTATTTTTCTAGCCATTTTTGTGAACTGGAGCATGTATTTGAAGTTCAGATTTGGATTATGGACATTAAATGCCTAGGAAATTTAATTAGTGTATAAAAAGGCCAAATGAACCTTGAATAAGTTTAAATTTAATCATGGATATCTTGTCATTCCATGTTGCCTGTAGAAGAAAATACAAGGCGAAAAGAGGCAGTGATTATCGTTTCCCCCACAAAGGGGACATGTTTCCCTATCGGAACCACGAGGCTTCTTTGAGAGAAGCTCCGGTATGTAAGAGGCTTGTAATAAAACATGCGCCAAAATGGATGAAAAAAATTCCTCGACATATATGTGCCATGTCGTGACACCATGCCAAGCTTCACAATTTTTGGGTGAGTTTTGGATTTACAGGGATTTAAAAACCGACATTCTTCTCACGAAATGTTTTCAAATAGCACACGGTTCACTCACAAAAGCCGTGTGCCTACCGAACCGTGGCCGAGACACCCCCCTTCCCCCCTGCTGCGCGCGTTATCTGAGTCATGCGTTCTGACTGGCCAGAACCCAAACCCCACGGATTGTACGTCTGCACCATTGGATGCTCCAAGATCGAACGACAACCCTCAACCCTTTTGATAGCACATGCAGTACATGGGTAAGCACTGTGCGCATGCGTCGTGCTAGATCACGCTTCCTTCTCTACTACGTTTTCTAAACAGGCTACTATTTCCCGCCACTCCTCTCATCGGTTTCACGCCTCTTCACACATCGTTTTCGCGCTACCAGTGTCAGTGCTCATTGAAGGCTAGGCAGCGACACACCGGCCATGTAAATATCACACACAGATTCTAAAAGCACAAATGTGCATGATAGGAGGGAGTAGGTTCCATAGGGTGACCAGCATGAAATGCCTTAAAGGCAAGGAGGCAATTCCTATCAGCTAGGGGCTGCTTCCCATCGGCTAGCCTAGTCAAATAGAACACAGAAGTTAAGCATGCTCAGGCCGGAGTAGTCCAAGGATGGGTGACCCGGTGGGAAGTTGCATATCTCAAGCTTCATTTATCTCTATAATGACCGCGTCATGACGATTATATAAACCTTGGGATCCTTGTTTTGCTAATTTGTAGACTATGTTTTTATTAATTATATTTTGCTCTAAAACAAGTAAAGAATGATTAACTCTATAGTGACCAGTTATGATGATTTTATAAACCTTTTTCAGGTCGCATGCAGGGTATATATAAGGGGCAGGGTGTTCTGATCGAGCATGTCTCCCTTGTGCGGTTTATAGATTCTGCACATATTTATGGGCTCCCCAAGGTATATATTATCCTTTACCGACAATGAGGGGGGCGCACACAATCTATCCGTTTGACCCAACAACGAGAAGGGTTTGACCATGATGGTTTCCTATTGATACTAGTAAGGTACACGTGCATTGCACGCATGAGATTTGGTAACCAAATTATGAATAAATAGCACACTATAGCATGTATGCTTTGAGTCATATATGCATGATGTAGATATTCATTTAATTCTTATAGTTCATCTGATTCAAAATCCATTAGTTTTATAAAAAAAATCTATTTTAAGATTCATGGAATTGTGCATTGTATAGCATAAAGTAAAAACAAATAGTGACAATTCATTTAGAAAAAAAAAGTTTCGGCAATTAAGATATGGAAGATTCTAGAACAAAGGATAAGTGCTTGTGATTTGAGGTTTGTGCATTATGCTTAAGTTCAACCATGGAGTCTTCTAGATTGTACATGTGGCAGAATCTGGTGGAATGTAGATGATATCCAACGGCTAGTAGTGCTCGGATTTTCCATCTCTGTACCGTCGGATTGGCTTCATCCAACGATTTATTCACACACTATATAGGGGTATAGATGTGTGCCATGCTAGACCAAATAAAGTTTGAGCGCATGCGTGGGACGACTCCCCCACATGCTCGGATTGCTGGGTTCGACCTACATCGTACCCTGTGTATCTCGTCCTTAACTACCTTGCCTTCATGGTTTTTGTCTGTATCGAGAGGTAGGCACCACATCTAAATTCTACATTATTATATATTGAAAACATACATCACCCCATCCCAACGTACATCATTTTGGGCCACATGCAAGAGGTGCTGGTTTTGTGGTCCCTCTCATGCGATTTTTATGATGGTTCAATCTATTGGCCCAAGAAGTTTATCAACAACAATAGTTGTCGTTTGACCAAACGATAGATTCATTGGTCCGCCTTATGGTAGGTCATGACGACATGCATGTATGACCAAAGTATCATTACGTGCATCCGCCTTGCTGACACGAAGTGGGAGGTGGTGGGCCAAGCATCCTAGCTAGCTACGACATTATGTAATTATAGATATATTCAAGGTTGCTTTCGGGTTTGTGAGGCAGGTGCCACCAAAGTTGTGCATTGTGTATTTAAAATTTTCAACATCACACCCAATAATCCTACATATATTTGGCCACTTCCAGGTGGTTCTAGACTTCTGGCCCCTCTCATCGATCTTTGATGATGGGCCCAACCATTGTCTCGCGCGGTCAAAGTTGTGCATTGGAATTTTGAACATCACAAACCACCCTTTTCACTCATATATATTTGGGCCACATGCTGGTGTGGCTGTCTTCTGACCGTCTCTAACGTTTTTTTCTGCAAAGACTCTGATGACGCTCAACGGACACGGGTATAATGTCTTAACCGTGTGCGATGCAAGTGCGCTGTGGATCATGACGACTGCGCAAGCGCGAGCAAAGGTGGAGGTACTGGCTCAACCGTGTGCGATGCAAGTGCGCTGTAAAATCACTCACGATCAAGTAAGCGCCGAGCAAAGGGTGGAGGTACTGGCTTAACCGTGTGCGATGCAAGTGCGCTGTAAAATCACCACTTGCGCAAGCTAAAGGTGGGTAAGTTTATTTAGAAATTAGGACGAACCGTGTGCGATAGACCAGCTAGCTAGAAATATAAAAACAAACTACCCGCCTTGAGCGTTGCAAAAATCGGAAGTTCTGCCACTTTTCCTTAATATCATACGCGCATATTCTTATTGGACCGTGTGCGATCTTGGGCACTCCCGCCCCGCATCAATTCATTTACCCAAATTTTAGTAGCCGCCGTTGACGGTGTCCTAGACTAAGGGGTACTCACCACATCGTCTACCGATCAGTTGGATTGGGCCGAGGACCCCCATGGCCATTTACTCATGGGCCAATTCGGACAGCCGATGTATACACGAGGAAGATTCCACAAGACTTGGCGATCAAGACAATGACTCCTCTCCACTAGTGTATTCGACTAGGACTCTTGTTATGCTAGGCCTCTAGTACATTATATAAGGCGAGGCCAGGCTAGTCGCTAGATCATGATGACATTACTCATAATACCCTTAGGTCTTAGACCACAACATATGATCTCGAGGTAGATCAACTCTTGTAACCCTATATTCATCAAGATCAATCAAGCAGGAAGTAGGGTATTACCTTGATAGAGAGGGCCTGAACCTGGGTAAAACATCGTGTCTCCTATTACCCATCGATCCATGACACACAACTTGGGACCCCCTACCCGAGATCTTCCGGTTTTGACACCGACAATGGTACTTTCATTGAGTGATCCGCTGTGTGATCGGCATAGGATCAATGGCTCGTGTGCAGATTAACTGCAACATCGGCATCTTCGTCACCAGCTCCGCTGGTCACATTGGTTCGACCAAGGACTATGCCCTAGCTCCGATCATCATATTCGGACGCGGGCCTCCATCAATATCAACTCTGATCCCTATCATGATCATGGAGAAATCATCCTTGGAGCTCAAGGGCTCAACGTCAACATTGCCCTCGGACGACCGTGCTATTTTTTTGAACAACAAACTTGTATCCGCTGCCACCACCTCCTCGAGCATCGCTTTGACGATTCCTTTAGAGGAGTTGTGCGGAATTACGTCTACAACAACCGTGCAAAATTTCGTCGAGTTCCGATGGAAGAATCTCTCGCAATCTATGATATACCGGAGCCAGGTCAAATCTGGACGGGAATCTGGACGAGTTTAGGGCGTGGTCTCCAGCACCTAGCTCGGACGTCCTTTGGAAGATCCAATCGTTGATGGTTGCGGATTTCTTATATCTACCACCCCTCAAAATTTCAGCTCGATCCGACCGTCCAAACTCCGGGAACCTTCCGATTAGTGCATCACTTTTCGGATCTGTTTTCTACGCGAGTACGGATCCGATCAGAATTCATGTTTCTTTATGAACGTGATATTGGACAACCTTTTTAAAGGAAATTTCGTCTAGGGTATTGTGCGTTGTTCTTAACACGTGCCCATAAAATTTTAAGCCTCTTCTGAGGCACTCTTCACCATCGCGCTTGTGTCAAACCAGCCCGGTACATTGCTCCACGTCTGCTGACCTGCGCTAGACAGAGCGTCGCTTCATCGAGCCGAGCCTAACCTTATCAGTTCATCAGCTCGGCAAGCCGAACAAGAGTTCGGCATCACGAAGGATAAATCATCACCAACACCATCGCCCCACGGATTGCACGGGTCAGGCGCGCCGACACTGCCGCGCGGTCACTTCATCAATTCGGCATTGACCGTGTCACAAGTTATGACCAGCGTAGGCATGGCCGCACTGTTGCTTCTTCAAGCCGATGTCCATCTCACCGAACTGCTTCAACACCTCGGCTGACATGGCAGCTACAACGTCCCCTTACCGACCCACTCCGTCATCTCGGCTAGACCAGGGACTTTGCTATTTCTTCATCAACCTACTACGGTGACCTCGGCGCCACCAGCCGACCTGCTTCGACTCATCGGCTGACAAGGAGGCTTCGACACCTCGGCTGGACCGGGGACTTTGCTATTTCTTCATCAACATACTCCGGTGACTTCGGCGTCACCAGCCGACCAGCTTCTTCACGTTAGCTGGACCGGGAGCTTTGCCTCGACGAGCCCACCTTTGCCAGCATCGCCATGCCGTCGCTTTATGTCCCATCAGGCAATGGGTGTGCGGATGGAGTACCAATTTTGCGAGTAACGTTTCTTCAGATTGCTACAACAGATAAACCAGGTGCTATTAATCCTATTTTTTTCTTACTTGGGTTTATTTTTCCCAAGGAATTATTACTCTGTTTCATCATCTGTACACAGGTCTAGCAAATGGTGGCTGCATTAACGACGGTTGCGTGGTGGTTCAGTCAGTTTCCGTATACAGTTCGATGAATGCCGCATCCGGAACTCGGACCGGCCTGTGAATTCAAGCTTTCCCACGCCTTCACCGCATCACGCCGATGCCCTGCATCACCATTAACTTCGGCGCCAGGCCACATCTCTTTAAATAAATTATTTTTGCGAAAAGCAATTATCCTTTTTGGACCGCACTATTTTATGTGTGTAGGTGTTCGACTTCGACTGCGTCACGTGGTCACTTCAGCAAGCCGACGTTGTTGTCCCAATCGGCATAAATCGGCTCCCGTGATCACCTTGTTGGTCGAATCGCCATACCGACATGTTCGGTTGCCTCGGGGACTTCGGCATCGCTGAGAGAGCTCTACCTCATCGAGTGTTCGGCACATGGGACATATTTCTTCTATTACTCACTTTGCATAAATTATTAATTATGCAACATTTTTTTCAACTTATTATTATTCCTATTATCTCCGGCTTGCACTATATTCTGTGCACAGGTAAAGGATCCGGGTCGGGCAGCGCTGTCACTTCGACATACAGACGTACCACTTCACCTCGGCTGGACCAAGGGCTTCGTCATCACCTCATTAACCCATGTCGGGGACTTCAGCGTCACACTGCCAGCCTGCATTGGCCGTGCTATGTCGCCACTTCGGAGTGTCGAGCTCTTCTCTCCGCTACCTCGGGACCGGCTTGGGGGCTGGGACCTTGTCCCGCCATATAGCTCGGGCCGTGCATCGACACCGAGCACATTAACCAGCTAAGTCACTTTTATGCTTAGAATTTTCAATTTTGTTTGGTTCGACCAAGCATTATACTTTTTGGCAAAAAGTTGTTTGGGAAAAAGTTCGTTGTCAAAACTTTGTTTGTGACAAGCAAATTCAAATACCCCGTTTACTTGGGGGCTTCCTTTATGAAGCCTTTCCTCTTGCATATGATTATACTTGTACGACTTCGTTCCTTGTTCATGCATTAGGCCACAATATGCACCATGTTGACTTAAGTGTTCCGCAAGCTGGGTTGCCTGGCTCCTGTGCTTACCACTATGTTCCCGATTGTTCGGCTAGGGAGTAAAGGGAGCACCTCTGCGATTGTCATGATCGGGTCCTCCGAGCCGGACCTCAGACTGGGTGAAGCCGAAAGCTAGCACTCTTATTGTTTTCAATCATGGTTGGCACACAACGGAACTCATGAGTACCAAAAATCTGTTGCACAAGTCTCATAGTAACAATGAGCAACCGAAGAAAGGTATCGGTGGGGGTACTATTTTTTTCGAAGATTCTTCTTACACTTCACAAGAATATAGCATAAGTTCCCCGAGGGTGCTTTATGCATTCTGACCTTATGGCCTGATTGCACAGTTATCGGAAACACCGTCGATATTCTCGGCAATGTGGAGTACATAACACTTTTCGGCTCTTGACCGAAGAGGGAGAAGCCGATGGTCGGTTAAGACGCATTTAAAGTTCGGGTGAACACAGATATGATATTAGTACTTAGGTACGTACAATCATTATACATAAAATTATTTTACCCAAGTCACTTGGGGGCTCTTAAAATTCACATGAGCCATTCTATAATAATGTGTTTTCTTCTTGGTCGCAAAGTTTTTTTTCTACCGCTCCTTTTTTGACTCGAGTGTATGGTCAATAGCCGGATAGCTAGCTTCTCTTTAAAGCCGCTCAAGTTTAGTTCGCTAAACTAGCTTCAGAGAAGCACTCCGCCTTCTGGACAAGGAGCTTAAAGCCGTAGGCTGACCCGCTTGAAGTCTTGAGATCGGATGTGTCATGTTAAAGCACCACAGAAGCACAATTTTATTAAGACCAATTTCCGAATTGGCACCAAAATCTCAGTATAGTCTGGACGTCAAGCTTTTACATAAGTTTTTGGATTTTTGAGCCTATGTCACTTTTAAACATTTGTGTGTTTCCAGCATAAGTCTCGCAGTGCAACGCCGGACACCTTTAAAGATTCGGCAAAAACATTCTCGGATATTTCTATATATGCATCGGTTTCGAATTGTGTCTTCGATCAATAGTTGGGTTGCCCGGCTCCTGTGCTTGCCTCCTACGTTCCGCTTTGTTTAGCTAGGTGTGCAAAGGGAGAACCACTGTGATTGTGCTTCTGGCTAGCATGGTTAAAGCACCCTAGTGGAGAAAGCCGAAAACTGACTGTCACAATAAGCGCAAACTGGTCAGCGATCCGATGACTGTGTTAAACTATAAGATCGATATAGGTCACCCCATGTTAAATGACGGGCCTTTCATAACATTGTCCAAAGTGTTTACGGCTTGACCTCGGCTGTCGCTGAACACTAACCGGGGGCTCATAGCCAGCTTCCCCAGTTTACATCTCCTATGACTAAGTGAAAGTTATAAAGCCCGCATATCTGATTGCCTCGTTTCCGCTAACATAACCGCCTTCGGGCACCGAGGCATCGGCTAAGGGTTGTTTTGTTATTACGGAAACTCCCTGTGTAGCATATACAAGCGGGTGGAAGCCAACGATGGGCCACTTTCAACTGATAAACAATCGCAATGGAGTCAAAATAAACATATCATCGGCGTTTGTATTTAATATACGAGGGTTGTCTTCTGTCGGTGTCAAAACCGGCGGATCTCGGGTAGGGAGTCCCGAACTATGCGTCTAAGGCGGATGGTAACAGGAGGCGGGGGACATGATGTTTACCCAGGTTCGGGCCCTCTCGATGGAGGTAATACCCTACTTCCTGCTTGATTGATCTTGATGATATGAGTATTACAAGAGTTGATCCACCACAAGATCGTAGAGGCTAAACCCTAGAAGCTAGCCTATGGTATGATTGTTGTTGTCCTACGGACTAAACACTCCGATTTATATAGACACCGGAGGGGCTAGGGTTACACAGTCGGTTACAAGGGAGGAGATCTACATATCTCAGATTGCCAAGCTTGCCTTCCACGCCAAGGAGAGTCCCATCCGGACACGGACGGAGTCTTCAATCTTGTATCTTCATAGTCCAACAGTCCGGCTAAGGGATATAGTCCCATGTCCGAGGACCCCTAATCCAGGACTCCCTCAAGAGTCTCTGAACCAGGCTTCAATGATGATGAGTCCGGCGCGCAGATTGTCTTCGGCATTGCAAGGCGGGTTCCTCCTCCGAATATTTCATAGAAGATTTTGAACACAAGGATAGTGTCCGGCTCTGTAAAACAAATTCCACATACCACCGTCGAGAGAATAATATTTCCACAAATCTAATCCGCTGACACATTCGGCAGCATGACATCACACCAAGGCCCGATCATTATTCGAACCATTTTTCTCAACCAGCTACTGCACACACTGCGAGGCGGTTTTCTTGGCACGTCTTGTCGAAGCAGAGATCGTGTCCCCTTATCACGGGATTCTCATCAATAGGGGTGTGGGTAACCCAACCGCGCCATCAATTACGGCGCTTTGGGTATAAGTGAATTTACCAGGCAGGTGGGGAGGCGTATAGTTTCTTCCGCCCTTATAAAGGGACATGGATTTCTCTTTTTACCCATGCCCTCTTCCTCCTTGCTCACCCATTCTTGTGCACTCAAGCTCCAGCACCCAAGTTCTCATTTCCTCCTCGAACTACTCCAAGCATGTCCGGAGCAGGAGGCAAGTGGATGGTCTCCTCCGTTGCAAAGGAGAACATCACAAAGCTTCGGGGAGCAGGATATCTGGCCGCGGATATCGCACACCGGCTGCCAGATGCGGGGCAGATCGTCCCTACCCCAAAACCCCATGAGAGGGTGGTTTTTCTTTCCCATTTCGTCCACGGACTGGGATTTCCCCTCCACCCGTTTGTCCGCGGGCTCATGTTCTACTACGGGTAGGACTTTCACGATTTGGCCCGCAATTTCATCCTCAACATCTCGGCGTTTATCGTCGTGTGCGAGTCCTTCCTCCGCATCAAGCCCCACTTCGGCTTATGGCTGAAGACCTTCAATGTTAAACCGAAGGTGGTGGTCAGCCAGCAAGCGGAGTGCGGAGGCGCCATGGTGGGCAAAATGCCAAACGTCACCTGGCTCGAAGGCTCCTATGTGGAGACCATAAAGGGGTGGCAATCGGGGTGGTTCAACATCACAGAGCCGCGCGACACCAACTGGGTGGCGGCCCCCAAATTTCGATCTGGAATCCCCATGTGGCTCACCTCCTGGAAAGAGAAGGGCATATCCCGGGGTTCCTCAGTAGAGCTGACCGGATTCCAGACCTACGTCAAAAACATGATGAGCAAGAAAATCAAGCTCGTTAACGTGGTCCAAGTCATGCTCTTCCGTCGGATCCTCCCGTGTCAAAGACGGGCATTTAATTTGTGGGAGTTCGACCAGGCCGTGCACCAGACGCTGCAAGATCTCTTCGACACGATGCACAAGGACGTCTGGAAGGTGCTGTTCAAGGGCGCCGAGGTACCTCCTCCCCTTAGCGAGGACCGCGGACTCAGTGCAAAGCGCCCTGCTAATCCGGTAAGTCTTTTATATCTTATAAGATGTTCATTTTCCCTAGTTTAACCATGCGCTGGATCTAAGCCTCCACGCTATTTAACAGGACTGGGTAGCGACAGTGGAGCAGATCGATTGTCCAGCCCCCCTGCCCGAAGATCCAGCAGATGCTCTCCTAATAGAGATGCTGGTTCCATCGCCTTATGAGGTGCCGGTGAAGAAGGCCAAGAAGAAGGCCACAGGGACCAGGAAGGGTATCCGACGCAAGGTTATATCGGACTCATCGTCCGAAAACACCGAGGCGCACTCCTCCCACGAAAACGAGGAGGAAGAAGAGGAAAGTTCTCCCCCCAGCGGGGGGGGGGGGACAAGAAAAGGAAGGCCGCCCCATCAAGGGAGGCCGAAGGGTCCAAGAAGGGAAGGACCCTCCTCCCAGACTGCTCCACGACGGCCGCTTTCAGCGACGAGGAGTGGTTGCCCAGGAACAAGCCCCTGGCGAAGTCGTGAGTACCCGGGTACCCTAACAATTCTTGGTACGTCTTATTGTACTGTTTCTTATCACGCCGCAAATGATTATGCAGCCCATCCCGAGCCCACATCGACGTATCTTCATCAGATGATTCTCTGGGCCCGTCGGATATGAACATCGATTCACTCCGGACCGCCTCCTCCCCCCCGCCCTACGGAAGACGCCGAGGTGTTGTCTCAAAGGGGACTGAACCAAGGGGAGACAGCTCCAGAGGCGCTTCAAGGCGACATTCCAGGCGTTGGGCGCACGAGGGGAACGACTCCTCTGGGCCCTAACGCCAGGGGCAGCAAGTCTATCCCCAAGCCGAATACGGCACCGGAACCTCCACTGGTTCCGGATTCTGCCCGGCAACCCCTCGCTAAGGGGGGCAAGCCGTCTTTGCCGATGGCCTCTGTTCATCCAGAGGCATCGGACAACTTGCTGGACGCGCTTCGCGGCGCTTCCATCGACGGAGAGCACCGCACCATTATGAGTGCGGTGGTCAAGAAGGTTCAGTCCGCCAAGAGCGGACTTACTGAAGCCTGTGCCAGCCTCCTAACAGGCTTTGAGGTAAGTAACAAGATTATAAGAGAATGTTACCCCATAGACAGTAGCGCCTGATGCTCTGTTGGGTGTTTGCAGAGGAAGGCCGAATAGAGGATCAAATAATAACCGCAGGAGTCTAATCGAAATATGTTTATGTGCATATGCAGGCTTCACTGCTAGCCGCTGTTGCACGTACTGTGGAGGTCGCCGCACTGAAGCGGGACCTTGAGCGGTCCAAGGAAGACCTCCGCCTTACCAAGAGGCAGCTCGAAGAGAACGAAGGTAAGTGATACCCCGTCTGTATATTATAAAAAGTTTGGTTTTTAGAATAATAGGATCGTCATAAATTTTGCTAGGGGCCACGACCGAAGTGGCGTCCCTGCAGAAGGCGCTGTCCGAGGCCGAAGACAAAGCGGCCAAGGAGCGCATCGAGTGAGAAAAGCAAGAAGCCCGAGTAGGCGAGGTGCAGCAAGAGCTCCAGGCTCTCGCCAAAAAACACGAGTCCTTGGAGCTTGACTATAAGACACAAGGGTCCGAGCTTGCGAAGGCCCTCGAAAGTGCACAACATGCCAAGGCCGAAGCCCAAAAGGTCCTCCGGGAAATTGAGGCAGTTAAGAAGATAGCGGCAGGTAAGGCATTCATTATGCAAAGCAAGCATGTGAAGGAAACTTTCTATTTACTTACCTGAGTTCGGAGCTCTCTAGGAGCGTTCGCAGATCTACCCTGCAGTGTGTCGGATGACGCGGAGTTCTACCGGGCTGAGGAGGGGAGCTCGACGGAGAAGTTGTTCTGGTCTCTGTATACTGGGACCGAACACCCAATGCCCTTGAGCGACCAGCTGAAGCAACTGGTCAAGCTCCACAAGGCGGCTGAACAGGCCATGAAGGGTCTTATAGCCCGGATGTGGCCTGGCGAGCCCCTGCTTGATAGCTACTTTGGCCTGATGAGGCGGCTTGTGAATGCCTGCCCACAGCTTGAAGTCATAAAGCGGTTCGTCTGCATTGAGGGTGCGCCCAGGGCTTTTGCCCGAGCGAAGGTGCACTGGGCGAAGCTGGACGCCGAAAAGCTGGTGAAGGAGGGGCCGCCGGAAGGCAAGGGCATCGCCACCCCGAAATGTATTATAACAGTGTCCTGAAGGGTTCTCTCCTTGTGGCGGAGGAATGTGCTAAAGATGTAATATTCGAATGAATGTACTCATGTGATCCTGTAATATGAAACAAGCTCATGTGCGCTATGCAACGCTTGTTAGTTTAAAATATTACCTTATGTGCGGCCGTTTATGAAATCTGAGAGTTGGCCAATCGTCGGCTTCTGCCCCCATGTAACTAGTACTGGGGTGTCCGGGATAAACCTGAGCACTCTTTATCCCAATTTTGGGTCCTTCAAAGGAGGTTTTCAGCACAGCGAACCAGGCAATCGGACTATAAAGCTTTATCACTCTCACTTAGCCATAGAAGTCTACAATTTTAAATTTTGGCGAAGCCCCTAGTATTCAGAAGGCCAAATTTGGGGCGCTATATACGCCTAAGTCGGGCAAGGCCGACTCCTGCCCGGCGGAAAAAAGTCTTTAAGGACTTGAGACCTCTCGAACAGCGACCAGCTCTCGCCTTATCATGACAAATCGGTTTTGGCTTTCTCTCTTGAGGTGCTCATCCGGAAGAACCGGGACACAATCGCAGTAGTTCTCCCAGCGCTACCTTAGCCGATATTGCGGAACGTAAGGTACCTAAACATGGGAGCCGGGCAAACCCAACTATTGACCCAAGACATGATTCGGAGCTGATGCATATAATGTTATAAGTTCAGGGTGCCACACTGTCGAAAGTGTTCGGACTTCTCATGCCGTATTATGGGGTATATTGAAGCCCCTGGCGCCCTTGTCGTACCAGAATGTACGGGTACAATTTGTCGTAAATAAGCAGACAAGGAAAAAAGGGTAATGCAATAATAGACTAACTCTATCCATTGTTATTAAATAATACGTCGAAGCGTACGGGTACAAGTAGTGAATAAGCAAAAAATAGGACTATTTGACATGTCCTATCCAAGGGCAAGTTGCGTATGGGTATTTAAAAGCACTTTCGATCGTTATCGCTGACCACAGGGATTCCCTTCTACGTCTTAGCTTCTTGCCTCCTTGGTTTTTCCTTCCCGTAATGTGTCCAGCAATCAGACTGCCGAAAAGGGCTTCCAGAGAGTAAGGTCCTGAAAGAGAGAAAATGATAAAGATATACAGCCCCTGGGGCGGTTGAGCCGCATTGTGGGACGTGTCCTGGCCGTGCCCCCGCCTATGCCCATTGTATTTTTAGTGCGTAATTATGTACACGTGGCACATATTTCGTCGCTTGACTGGGACTAGGACGGAAGCCGAATTGCTAGGCGAGCTCTGAACGTGCCAGACGATCCTGTTGCAGATTACTCCGGACTCGCTTGAAGGTTTGCCTTAAAAGGCTGCTTTGTGCTTCTGCTGCGAGGGTCGCAGTGTGCTCCTCCGTGCGGAGCGGGCGTTCTGTGTTTCCATTAACTGTTATAACCCTGTGCGGTCCTGGCATTTTGAGTTTGAGGTATGCGTAATGTGGTACCGCATTGAATCTGGCAAATGCGGTTCGTCCGAGAAGTGCGTGATAGCCGCTGCGAAAGGGGACGATATCGAAGATTAACTCCTCGCTTCGAAAGTTGTCCGGAGGCCCGAAAACCACTTCCAGTGTGATTGAGCCCGTGCAATGTGCCTCTACACTGGATTACACCTTTAAAGGTGGTTTTGGTGGGTTTGATCCTTGAGGGTCTATGCCCATTTTGCGCACTGTATCCTGATAGAGCAGGTTCAGGCTGCTGCCACCGTCCATAAGGACTCGAGTGAGGTGAAATCCGTCAATGATGGGGTCAAGGACCAATGCGGCAGATCCTCCATGACGGATACTAGTGGGGTGGTCCCTACGATCGAAGGTGATCGGACAAGAGGACGATGGGTTGAACTTTGGGGCGACTGGCTCCATCGCATAGACGTCCCTTAGTTCGCGCTTCCATTCCCTCTTGGGAATGTGGGTTGCATATATCATGTTCACCGTTTTCACTTGTGGAGGGAACCTCTTCTGTCCTCCTATGTTCGGCGGCCGAGGCTCCTCGTTGTCGCTATGCAGCCCCTTGTCCTTGTTTTCGGCATTCAATTTGCCGGCCTGCTTGAACACCCAGCATTCTCTGTTGGTGTGATTGGCTGGCTTATCGGGGGTGCCGTGAATTTGACACGAGCGATCGAGTATGCTGTCCAAACTGGACGGGCCTGGATTGCTTCTTTTGAACGGCTTTTTCACGACCGGATTTAGAGCCACCGAATCCGGCATTGACTTCCGTGTCTTGACGTTATCGCCCGTTGTTGCGGGCGCTTGTGTGCATTACGGCGTGGTCTGCCGTTAGTATCTTTGGCATTTGAAGTGCCAGGATTCCTTGATGTGTTGTTGCTTCGAGCCAGCGAGCTATCCTCGCCCTCGCAAAAGCGGGTCATGAGTGTCGTGAGGGCTTCCATGGACTTCGGCTTCTCTTGGCCGAGGTGTCGGGCGAGCCACTCGTCCCGGATGTTATGTTTAAATGCCGCTAAGGCCTCTGCATCTGGACAGTCGACAATTTGGTTTTTCTTAGTTAGGAACCGGGTCCAAAATTTCCTGGCCGATCTGCCTGGCTGCTGAGTTATATGGCTCAAGTCATCAGCATCCGGTGGTCACACATAAGTGCCCTAGAAGTTGTCAAGGAATGCATCTTCCAACTCTTCCCAACTGCCAATGGAGTCTGCTGGCAAGCTATTCGGCCAATGCCGAGCTGGTCCTTTGAGTTTTAGTGGGAGGTACTTGATGGCATGTAGATCATCACCGCGAGCCATGTGGATGTGGAGGAGGAAATCCTCGATCCATACCGTGGGGTCTGTTGTACCATCATATGATTCAATGTTTACGGGTTAAAACCCTCACGAATTTGTGACCCATTACTTCATCGATGAAGCATAGGGGTGTCTTGGCGTCTACATGCGGGCTATATCACAACGCAGTTCATACGAGTCTTGTCTGCTCTATTCGGCCCGGCCAGATTTGCTTTTAGTATATCCTGCATTGTTTTCCAACACATCTCGCAGGTCCCGCGTATTGCCCCGGGCCTTTGTGTTTTTGTTTGTCTGGCGACGGGGTTCGGGCTGGACTTCGGGCTGATATGCCCCTCTGTCTCGGCCACGAGGTGGCCGATCAGCCGTATCATACGCTGGTGATGTGGGTTTTAATGCTTCCTCCTCGAGTTGGGGTAGAAACCTGCGCTTTGGGTAACTCTTGATTGGGCGCTCGAGTTCGTATTCCTCGGCCGCCAAGACTTCAGTCCATCTGTCCGCTAACAGATCTTGATCAGCTCGAAGCTGTTGTTGCTTTTTCTTTAGACTGTTTGCTTTGGCTATAAGCCGGCGCTTGAAGCGCTCCTGTTCGACGGGATCCTCAGGCACGATAAATTCTTCGTCGCCGAGGCTCACCTTGTCTTCGGAGAGAGGCATGTAATTGTCATTCTCCGATTCTCCGTCTGCTGCCTGTTGCGGAGGGCTAGCTTGTTCATCCTCCCGCTCTAGGTCTGGCTGGAGGGGATTGTCGTCGTCCTAGGCACTATCCGGAGCATTATTGACTCTTGTGCCGGTATCGTTGCTTTTGCTATGGCGGGACTTAGAGCGGTGCCGCTGACGCCGGTGCTTGGATTGCTTCTTGGAGGGATTATCCTCCACCATCTTATCACCATCGCTTTCTTTGGGGGTGTCCACCATGTATATGTCATATGATGAGGTGGTAGTCCAGCGCCCTGTGGGCGGTGGTTCTTGTTCGTCTCCTGCATCGTCGTCCATACCGTCGATGTTTTCGGAGCCGAAGTCAAGCATGTCGGTTAAATCGTCGACAGTGGCTACTAAGTGGGTGGTGGGTGGGGAGCGAATTTCTTCATCGTCCGCATCCCATTCTAGCCGGACATAGTTCGGCCAAGGGTCTCCTGACAGGGAGAGAGACTTCAATGAGTTTAGCACGTCGCCGAAGGGCGAGTGCTGAAAGATATCCGCGGAGGTAAACTCCATGATTGGTGCCCAATCGGATTCGATAGGCACGGATGCAGGCGGCTCGGAGCCCGTGGCCGGGGAAGAATCCAACAGTTCGGCAACACGGGTCTCGTAGGAGGTGAAGTCAGTATTCGTCTCTATCGCCACTGAGTGTGCGGCTTCCATGGCGGGGTCGATCCACCCGTCCTCAGATGGCGCAATTTGTTCCGGATCGAGGGCCGGAGTAGTTGCAGGTGTGATCTCCCGAGCATTGTCCGGCGGCAGAGCTAAGTCATGCTCATCGTGATTGTGCGCCGCACCTGACATTGGCAGTATAGTTCAAGTTTCCAAACCTGACCTGTTGGCCAGGGGCGTAGCTCTCGATCTGCTCCAGATGGCCAAGCGAGTTGGCCCGCAGTATGAAGCCGCCGAATACGAAGATCTGTCCGGGGAGAAAAACCTCACCCTGGATCGTATCATTGCCGATGATCGAAGGAGCCATCTAGCCTTACGATGACGGCACAGTGGAACTCTCAATGAAAGCACCAATGTCGGTGTCAAAACCGGTGGATCTCAGGTAGGGGGTCCCGAACTGTGCGTCTAAGGCGGATGGTAACAGGAGGCGGTGGACACGATGTTTACCCACGTTCGGGCCCTCTCGATGGAAGTAATACCCTACTTCCTGCTTGATTGATCTTGATGATATGAGTATTACAAGAGTTGATCTACCACGAGATCGTAGAGGCTAAACCCTAGAAGCTAGCCTATGGTATGATTGTTGTTGTCCTACGGACTAAACCCTCCGGTTTATATAGACGCCGGAGGGGGATAGGGTTACACAGAGTCGGTTACAAGGGAGGAGATCTACATATCCGTATTGCCAAGCTTTCCTTCCACGCCAAGGAGAGTCCCACCCGGACACGGGACGGAGTCTTCAATCTTGTATCTTCATAGTCCAACAGTCCGGCTAAGGGATATAGTCCGGCTGTGCGGGGACCCCCTAATCCAGGACTCCCTCACCATCCACAATCATCGTTATAAAGCCATAAATATGCATCATTTTGACTTAAGATTTTCGCCAAGCTGGGTTGCTTGGCTCCTGTGCTTACCCCTACGTTCCCGATTGTTCGGCTAGGCGGTAGAGGGAGCACCTCTGTGATTGTTACTACCGGGACATCCGTGTTAGTACCTCAGACTGGGTGAAGCCGAAAGCTAGCAATTTTAAAGGATCACATTGGTCGGCAACGATGGAAGTGAAAATTTTGGTTCATTAATACCATAGAGTTCGGGAACTTTCCCCGAACTAAATCCTCAATATTTTCCTCCCACATTGATCGGAGTTGAGGTTTCATGATCATGGTCATCATGACGACCCAAGGAAAGGAACCGATAGCGGGACTATTTTCTTTGGAAGATGTTTCTGACATTAAAAAGTAATATAACATATCTCTCCGCGTACCTTTGTTTATAAAACCGTATGGCCGGATTGCCTTGTTTACCATAAATCTTTTCCCTCATAAAGGCTTTATAAAAAAGTACAAACACTCCCCGGCTGCTGGCCGAGGAGGTTGAAGCCGATGGTTGGTCAACAAATTTTTGTACAATGCGGATCTGAGCATTAATGATGTAAAGTACTTGGGTTCATAGAATCATTACACATAAATTGTGAGCAAAAACCAATTTTTTCGCAGCCAACCTTTTAAAGAGTCAATGGCACAGTCTCTTTGAGACAATCGAGCAGCTGACATAATGCTCTCATAGTTCCTTATTGGCATTGATTTCCTATCTATTAAGCCCCTTGAGGCCGACCTTGGTGAGCTCAGCTTTCGTTAGCTCTAACTCCTTTATGAGATCTTTATTCTCTTTCCGAGAAGTTTGTGTTAAACAAAACAAATGTTTTCTATCAAACAGATATCGATCCTTAATTTGGCCACCCGTGCCCACATTAAGGCTCGGGGGCTATTGGGCTTTGCGCTCATTATTTACTAATATTAAAGGGAACATCGATGCCCCAATCTGGTGTTGCCACCTGACCAGTGGCTCGGGGGCTACTGCATTGCCTATTTAATGCAGAAAATTCAAAGTGCTCAGTGTTCGGCATGACCGAAGTATGGACAAGCGCGTCTTCGGACAACAATAAGTACCATGTGGGACTTATCCGGCATCACGCTAATATATCACGACGACTTCTCGCGACCCTCTCTCAAGGGCCTGTCCGCCGATCACTATCTCCTCTAATGTGCATCTCGGATTTTAGGCCGACACACACCTTGAGGCCTACTGGCTATATATCTCGTCAGTAAACAAACCACAAACAATCAGCCCGAGCCTGAGGTGGTGCATCACCTCGGAAGCAGTCCGGCATAAAGCTCGGTTGTAAGTGGTTGGCTCCATAGAGGGCCTTTCCGGCATTAAGCTCGGCTAAACTCCTTCAACTTTTTTGAACCAAGGTGATTTATGACACCTCGGATACAGTCCGTCGTTGGAGCTTGGACATAGTCCGGCGTTGGAGCTCGGATACAGTCCGACGTTGGTGCTCGGCTGCAAAAGACACCTCGAATGCAGTCCGGCGTTGGAGCGGATGCAAGAGGACACCGCCGCATGGGAACAACTTCAAACCCGAGGTGTGGCATAAAAATAACAAGGCATTGATAAAGGCCAGAAACTTAAAGGGCTCCTCGGATACCCGATGTGTAAACTCTTCGGATTCACTTCGGCGATCCTCATGATCGAAGATGAAAGATTTGTTGAACCAGTTTTCAAGACCGACGACCAAAGATGAAGAATAGTTCAGAAGAATCGAGGAGCGTCCCCAACATGAAGAACGGTTCAGGGGGCTACTGACGGTGTCCTTGACTAGGGGGCACTCACCACGTCGTCTCCTGATCAGTTGGATTGGGCCGAGGACCCCCATGGCCGTTTACTCATGGGCCAGTTCGGACAGCCGATGTATACACGAGGAAGATTCCACAATACTTGGTGATCAAGACAAGGACTCCTCTCCACCGGTGTATTCGACTAGGACTCTTGTTATCCTAGGCCTCTGGTACATTATATAAGCCAAGGCCAGGCTTGTCGCTAGATCATGATGACATTACTCATCATACCCTTAGGTCTTAGACCACAACATATGATCTCGAGGTAGATCAACTCTTGTAACCCTATAGTCATCAAGATCAATCAAGTAGGAAGTAGGGTATTACCTCGATAGAGAGGGCCCGAACCTGGGTAAAACATCGTGTCCCCTGTCTCCTGTTACCCATCGATCCATGACACACAGCTTGGGATCCCCCTACCCGAGATTTGCCGGTTTTGACATCGACAGCCGTACTTCAACCATCGCCCCCACTCCTCCAGCACTGACCTTATAGTAAAATTGCAGTAGCCAAGGCAATTGAACCGTCGCCCTCCCTCGTCCACCACCATCTCCACCCACCATTACTAAAATTTTGAGTAGTTGCTACGTATAATCAAACACCACCACCCCTCCACAGTCCCCCACCCGGCCCCTCCCCCCTTGAACCCTAGCCCGCAGCCGCCGCCGGCACCGCCGCCAACCCCTGCTAGTCTGCCCGTTCCTCCTAGCTTAGATAATAACGTTCAGGTTACCCAACGATTCCCATACTGTAGCCCCACTCCCCTGAGTTTTTAGATGAGGCATGCGGTGTCCCTCCCTGCCAGATCCACATCCCCTACTCCATAATGTCGTAGCCGAAGCTCGACCACATATCCCGGGTAGCCGGATGAGCATTCGGCCAAGAAGAGGTTTATCATGGCCTCTTCGGCGGATGTTCGCGAGGTGGCCGCCGTTCGCCCCGACCTATCAATCCTGGAGCAACACGTCGCTGCGGAAGCCAGCGAAGACGTTGACTATGTTGCCATGAAAAAAGGCTTCATGTCAGCAGGCTAGCGTATTACTATATCTTGGGAAAGCTGGCTACGACATCAAGCTTGTCGACAGCGATGTCTTCACACGGGCCATGTCACAGGTTAAGTGGTCCATCCCCAACCCCTCTGGTTCAACCGCTATCGATCTCTTCGACGGCCCTGCCACTGATCTCCTCCGCTAAGCGGTCAAGGATTTGTGATCCTTATACACCATCAAGCCCATTTTGTCATTTCTGAAGGACACTTTCTACGGCGGCGGCTTGGGATCCTCAATTGCTAAGTCAGATATCATCGACCCTGACCACGACCACGAGGAGGGCACCCACAAAGGTTCTTCCAAGGTGAAACATCCCATCTGTGACATCAGAGAGCGCACCATGGGTCTGTGCTCTTCCAACTGGAAGGATCCCATCCATGAAATGTGAGGCAACATCCTATCAGCAAATCTTACATTTTCTAGCTTGCCAACCCGTACCCTTTGTTGTAGTAGCATTTGTCGTGCGGTGCTTTCACTGTGTCATGCTTAATTATTTCAGTTGTGCAAAAATGTATTGTTCAATAGGGCTATGTGATGTTTAAGTATGAATTGTCCCCTTCAGTTTCATGAATGGCTATATTTGGTTGTTTAGTGAGGAGATGCCTTATTTATCTGTACTTGGTTGTTAGGTTGTTTGAAGTGAGCATTTTCCAGTTATCGAGCAGATGCCTTGTTTATATGTATTTGGCTCTTAGTTTGGTTGCAGTGAGCATTTGTCCAGTTATCAAGCAGATGTCTTGTTTATCTGTATTTGGTTCTTAGGTTGCTTTTTTAGCATTTGTCCAGTTTTCAAGAAGATGCCTTGTTTATCTGTATTTGCTTGTTAGGTTGGTTGCAGTGAGCATTTTCTATTTTTCAAGCATATGCCTTATTTATCTGTATTTTCTCGTTAGGTTGGTTGCAGTGAGACTTTGTCCAGCTTTCAATGGCTATATTTGGTTGTTATATTGATCATTTATGCCTTGTTTATTTCATTCATTCACAATGTGTTGTTCATTATGTGCAAGTCGGAACTGTGCCGCTCGACTGCATCAATACCAGTTTGAACGGCTATATTTGGTTCCAGTTATGGCTGGTGTAGTTAACACATGCCCTTTATATTTAGTTTTACACATTTATCCAGTGTGATGTTTAAGCATTACCTACGTTCTATTCATTTTCAACAATACCAGTTTGAATAGCAATATTTGATGGTTGTTAAGCCTGTTGTCGGTGACATTGCCTTCCATTTTATATCTGATTTGACAGCATGCTGAAACCAGCACATCCAAGCTATCATTCCAAGATGACGTTGTTTACCTTTGCTATATTTGTTTGATGTTAAGGTTGCTGTACTTATCATGACTTTACACTACTTATGCAGGACAACAACGGGAGTGGCCACCATTTTCCGTTGAGGCTTCATTCCTCGGCTTGTACTCCCCCCGTCATTCCATAATGTAGTGCATATAGATCTAGGCCTGGACACTTGTTAGCTTCTAATATTGACTTGTTGCTTGTAGGTACATATGCCCTTGGCAAGGATCCACGCATCGACCCTTTTTGCGTATGGGGCAATGAGATATTCATGAACAAGCATCAAGGGAGGAAACTGATAAGGATTATTAGCAAAAAGATACGAATGGTGGTGTCGGTGTCAAAACCGGCAGATCTCGGGTAGGGGGTCCCGAACTGTGCGTCTAGGCGGATGGTAACAGGAGACAAGAAACACGATGTTTTTACCCAGGTTCGGGCCCTCTCGATGGAGGTAATACCCTACTCCTGCTTGATTAATATTGATGATATGGGTAGTATAAGAGTAGATCTACCACGAGATCAAGGAGGCTAAACCCTAGAAGCTAGCCTATGGTATGATTGTTGTTCGTCCTACGGACTAAAACCCTCCGGTTTATATAGACACCGGATAGGGTTAGGGTTACAGAGCCGGTTACAAAGGTAGGAGATCTACATATCCGTATCGCCAAGCTTGCCTTCCACGCCAAGGAAAGTCCCATCCGGACACGGGCAAAGTCTTCAATCTTGTATCTTCATAGTCTTGGAGTCCGCCGTGATGATAGTTCGCTATCTGGACACCCCTAGTCCAGACTCCCTCAAGAGCTCCTGAACCAGGCTTCAATGACACGAGTCCGGCGCGCATATTGTCTTCGGCATTGCAAGGCGGGTTCCTCCTCCGAATACTTCATAGAAGGTTTTTGAACACAAGGATAGTGTCCGGCTCTGCAAAACAAGTTCCACATACCACTGTAGAGAGAATAACTTTTGCACAGATCTGCTGACGTATTCCGCGGCGTGACATCACACCACGGCCAGGCCTTTATATGAATCGTTTTTTACTGTTCCACCTCAGCACGTTTAGCGAGGCGGTTTCCCTGGCACGTCTTATCAAAGCATAGATCGTGCCCCCTTATTCCGGGATTCCCATCAATACGGACGTGGGTAACCCATCCCGTGCCACTGATTACGGCGCTTGGGAGATAAGCGAGTTTTACCAGGCTGGTGGGGGACGCATAGCTTCGTCCGCCCATATAAGGGGATAAGGATCCACCTTTTCACCTACGCCCTCTTCCTCCTTCGCTTATCCATTTCCGCGCACTCGAGCTCCAGCGCCCAAGTCCGCACATCCCACCTCAACCTTATCCAACTATGTCCGGAGCGGGAGGCAGGTGGATGGCCTCCTCCGTCACGGAGGGGCACATCACAAGATCAAGGAGGCCGGATACTTGTCCCGGCGACATCGCGTGTCGGCTACCCGACGAGGGGCAGCTCATCCCCACTCCCAGGCCCCATGAGAGGGTGGTGTTCCTCACCCACTTCCTCCATGGACTAGGTTTTCCACTTCACCCATTTGTCCGGGGCTCATGTTCTACTATGGCACAGATTTCCATGATCCGCCCCAAACTTCATCCTCAATATCTCGACGTTTATCGTCAGTAATGCGAGGCCTTCCTCTGCATCCAACCCCACTTCGGTTTATGGTTGAAGACCTTTAGCGTCAAGCCGAAGATAGTGGGCGGCCGACAGCGGAGTCTTGAGGCGCTATGGTGGGCAGGATGCCCAATGTCCTTTGGCTCGAGGGCTCCTTCATGGAGACAATAAAGGGGTGGCAATCAGTGTGGTTCTACATCACCGAGCCGCGCGACTCCAACTGGGTGGCAGCCCCCGAATTCATATCTGGCTCTCCCACATGGCTCACATCATGGAAAGAGACGGGCCTGAAGTGGGGTGATTCTAAGAGTGGACCGACTCCAAACAATGTTCAAACCTGGTGGACAAGAAGCTCAAGCTTGTCCACGTAGTCCAGGTCATGCTCATCCGCCAGATTCTCCCATGCCAGGAACGGGCCTTTTATTTGTGGGAGTTTGATCCGGCACATCACCGAACCTTGAGCCGGCTCTTCGACACTATGTACGAAGATGCCTGGAAGGTGTTGTTCAAGGGCGATGAAGCTCCCGCATCTGCTAACAAAGATCGCGGATACAGCTCGCATCGTCAAGCCGGCGAGGTAAGTTATTTTACCCTTTACGGGACTCTTTTTTCATAGATTGACTCTATGTGGGATCTAAAACTCCCTAATCTTTGGCAGATCGGTGAAGACGTCGGACAGATTAACTGTCCGCTCCTTTGCTTAAGACCCAACGGACGCCCAATTGACGGGCTGCCGGCTCCGGTACCCCATGTGGTGCCGGAGAAGAAGGCCAAGAAGGAGGCCACGGAACTCAAGGAGCTCCCAACGCCAGTGCTATCAGATTCGGGCGTAATCTTCTCCCGAGAACGAGGAGGAGGAAAAATAAGCCTCTCCCCAGTGAAGAGGAGAAAAGGAAGGCCGCCCCAACCGGGAGGCCGGAGGGTCTAAGAAGGGAAGGACCCTTCCTCCGGACTTCTCCACCAACGTCGACGACGACGAGGAGGAGTGGCCAACGAGGGCCAAGTCCCTGGCGAGATCGTAAGTGTCCGGATACCCATGGCTTTTTTATCATTGCATAGTGTTCTCTAATGCCGAACAATCATGCAGCCCGCCCAAGGGCGAGCTCGCCGCTTCGACGAGCGGGTCCCTGAGTTCGTCGGAAATGGAGAGTACTTCACTTCCGGCCGCCTCCTCACCTCACGCTGCGGATGACGCCGAGGTGGGGCCCCAAGGGGGGCCTGGTCAAGAGGAGGTGGCACAGGAGGTGCCGCAAGGCAACCTCCCGGACTCCAGGCGCGTGGGGGGCAAGACCCCCAGGAGCTCTAAGCCCGACCCTCGTCCGGACTCCATGCCGGAACCTTCAGCGGTTCCGGAGTCCGGCAAGCGGTCCCTTCGTAAGAAGGGTAAGACGTCGGTGTCCTCCGTCCAACCGGAGGCACCGGATAGCTTACTAGAGGCGCTTAACAGCGCTTCCATCAACGAGGAGCACCGCACTGTTATGAGTGCGGTGATCCGGACAGTTCAGTCCGCCAAGAGCGGGCTGACCGAAGCCTGTACCAGCCTTCTAACAGGCTTTGAGGTAAGTTTAGAATATGTAAAAATATTACCGTGTAGACAGTAGCCCCTGATGCTTAGTTCGGTGTTCGGAAAGAAAAGCCGGACTAAGGATCTAAAAAGATATACGCAGGAGTCTAACAGAAGTATGTCAATATGGGAATGCAGGCTGCGCTGCTAACCTCTGCCGCACTGACTGCGGAGGTCGATGCATTGAAGCAGAGCCTCGAGCGGTCCGAGAACGAGCTCGGTTTTGCCAAGAAGCAGCTCGAGGACAAGGAAGGTAAGTAATACCTTATTAAAGAAATACCTTATAGAAAGGTTTCGGTTGCCAAAAAATAACAGGAATAACATAGATGCTGCAGGGCCACGAACGAGGTGGCGACCACGAAGGAAGCGGTGTCCGTGGTCGAAAACAAAGCGGGCCTGAGCGCACCGAGCGAAAGAAGGGGAGGCGCAGCTGGCGGGAAGTGCGGCAAGAGCTCCGTGCTCTCGTGAAAAACACGAGGGTTTGGAGCGTGACTCAAGACCCGAGAGTCCGAGCTTGCCTCGGCTCTTGAGAGTGCCAAAGCTGCTAAGGCCGAGGCCCAAAAATCCCTCCAAGAAATTGAATCATTAAAGAAGATAGCGGCGGGTAAGGCATTCTTTATGCAAAGCAAGCATGTGAAAGTGAATTACCTATTACTTACCCGGATTCGGAGCTCTCCAGGAGCATTCGCAGATCTGCCCGTAGTGTGTCCGATGATGCCGTGGTTCTACCATGCCAAGGAGGGAGCTCGACGGAAAGGTGTTCTCGTCTCGATGTCGAGGCCGGACATCCAGTGCCCCTAAGCGACCAGCTGAAGCAGCTGGTCGAGCTCCACAAGGTCGCCGAACAGGCCATGAGGAGCCTCATAGTTCGGCTGTGGCCATTGGAAGCCATGCCTGGGAGCTACTTCGGCTTGGTGCGGCGGCTGGTGGACGCCTGTCCACGGATTGAAGTCATCAAGCGCTCCATCTGCATTGAAGGTGCCCGTCGGGCCCTTGCCCGTGCTAAAGTGCACTGGGGCAAGCTGGATGCGGAGAAGCTTGTGACGGACGGGCCACCGAAGGGCAAGGAGCATCGCACGCCCGAAATGTACTATGAGGGCCTCCTGAAGGGTGCCCGCCGAATAGCGGGTGAGTGCTCCAAAGATGTAATTTTTGAATAGACTCGCATTTGTTATCCTGTACGCTGAAAACTTGTTCATATACGCTAAGCAACGCTTGTTAATTTAAAATATTACCTTCTGTGCCTGTACGCTGAAAACTTGTTCATATGCACTAAGCAACGCTTGTTAATTTAAAATATTACCTTCTGTGCGGCCGTTTATCAAATTTGAGAGATGGCAAGTCGTTGGCTTCAGCCCCCATGCCACGAGTCTTTGGGGTGTTCGGGATAAACTTGAGCACTCGTGTTCCCATTCTCGGTCCATCTAGGAGGCGCTCAACGCAACGAACAAGGCAACCGGACTTATAATGCTTGAACACTCTCACTTAGCCATAGAATTCTATAATTTTAAATTTCGGCGAAGCCCCTAGTATTCGGAAGACCGAGTTCGGGGCGCTATCCACGCCTAGGCCGGACAATTCCGGTTCCTTGCTCTAAGCAGCATAAGTCTTTAGGGACCCGAAAAAACCTCTCGAACAGCGACCGGCTCTCGCCCTATCATAACGGCCATTTTAGCTTTCTCCATCGAGGTGCTCGACCCAGCTCAACTGGGGCACAATCGCAGTGGTTCTCCCGGTGCTACCTTAGCCGATATAACGGAACGTAAGGTACCAAAACACGGGATCCGGGCAAACCCAACTATTGACCAAAGACATGATTCGGAGCTGATGCATATAATGCTATAAGTTCGGGGTGCCGCACTTGTGAAAGTGTTCGGACTTATCACACCATGATTTTGGGGTACTTAAGACCCTGGTGTATTGGCCGTACCAAAGTGTACGGGTGCGACATGTCATGAAATGAACATATATATAGATAAAGAAAGGAGTGCAATAATAAGCAAAAGCTATGTATTGTTATTCAAAAAGGTATTGCAATGAAAGCAGAATGATACAAATAGTGCGATAAGCAAGGGATGGGATTATTTAACATGTCCCCCTCCAGGGGTAAGCTGCGGGATGGTATGTAAAACAGGTATAATGCTCGTAGTAGAGACCACCTAGTCACTCGACGTAGCTTTCTGCTTCCCTGGCTGTTGCATCGTGAGTTCGGCGATTCTAGTGCCGGACAGGACTTTTGGAAAACGGAGTCCTGAAAAAAGAAAAAAGAAAAAGAATGATTCAATCGGGAGCCCCTGGTGCGGTTCAGCCGCATTCTGGGCATGCCGTGGTCGTGCCCCTCCCCTTATGCCTATGGTATCTCCTGGGCGTAGTTATGTACGCCAGCGTAATCTTGGCTTCGCAATTTCGCGAGGGCTGGGGTTGGGGCCGGATTGCTACGCGTGCTTGAATCGTGCCAGGCGGTCTTGTTGTAGGTTACTCCGGGCGCGCTTGACAGTGTCCGGACGTTTAGCGGCCGGACTCGAGAACTGCTGTGAGAGGCTGCTTTGCACCTCCGCCACGAGGGCCGCCGTGTGCTCCTCCGTTCGGAGAGAGCGTTCGGTGTTTCCATTGACCGTGATTACTCCTCGAGGGCCTGGCATCTTGAGCTTGAGGTATGCGTAGTGCGGCACCACATTGAACTATGCAAATGCGGTTCGTCCGAGAAGTGCATGATAGCCGCTGCGGAATGGGACTATGTCGAAGATCAACTCTTCGCTTCGGAAGTTATCCGGGGATCCGGGGATCCGAAGTTATCCGGGGATCCGAAGAATCGCTTAGGACAATTCCGCACACCGATCCACCATTATTCCACACTCGCTATTTATATTATTTAGTAATATATTCTAACTTTATGGTAACAGCACCTACTTTTATATTTTAGCTCTCCGTTGTCATACAAAGTTATCCTCTTCATACCCACAACACAGTTTTATTTCTTGTCTCTAGTTGGAAGCAAACGTTCGGTGTACGTAGAGTCGTATCGGTGGCAGATAGGGCTTGAGATAATATTGATCTTACCTTTAGCTCCTCGTTGGGTTTGACACTCTTACTTATCGAAAGAGGCTACAACTATCCCGTATACTTGCGGGTCATCAAGACCTTTTTCTGACGCCGTTGCCGGGGAGCAATAGCGTGGGGTTGATATTCTCGTGTGTGCTTGTTTGGTTTCTTCACTAAGTAGATTTTGTTTTTCCTTTTTGTTTCTGTCTAGTTGTGTGTGAAACATACAAAAAAAATTCAAAAGAATGAAAATACCAAAAAATAATATTTGCTTGCCTCTCATGCCTAAAAACGTTTTTCAAAAAAGAGAAGTGATTGGAAGGTTATGCATTGAAGAAGTGAGGGTCGACCTTGAGCACTCGTGTTCATGCTCACGGAAACAATGTAAAAAAATTCATGGAAGTTTCTCTGTAATTAATTATCCCCTTGTATATATCCATTGTATTATAAAAATAATGTGCCAAGCTTTGGTTTTAGTATGATAAGATTGCTTGCTTACTTTGTGCAGAACAAAAACAGAAACTTTGGCTGTAGTGCATGAATTTACATTTTTTACTGGAAAGTCAAATGGGTCTGAAACTTTTTGAACATTACTTCTGTACAAATTGTTCAAATTTTCTAATTTATTTCATATTTTTAGGAGTTACAGAAGTTTACTAAACTGCCAGATTACTACAGACTGTCCTGTTCTTAACAGATTCTGTTTTTCGTGTGTTGTTTGCTTATTTTGATGCACCTATGGCTAGTATGCAGGGTATGAACCATAGAGAAGTTGGAATAAAGTAGGTTTAACACCAATATAAAAAAATAATGAGTTAATTACAGCACCTTAAAGTGGTAGTTTGCTTTACTACACTAACGGATCTCACAAAGTTTTTGTTTAAGTTTTTGTGAATGAAGTGTTTGAAGAACGAGGAGTTACCGATGTGAGAAGAATAAAGAGAGACAATATTTCAAGCTTGGGGATGTCCAAGGCACCCCAAGTAAATATTCCAAAGGATAATCAAGCATCTAATCTTTGGGATGCCCCGGTTGGCATCCCATCTTTGTCCTTCAACAAATATCGCTATACCTTGGTTTTTGTTTTGTTCACATTGTTTGTGCCCTTTGTGTTTTTGTTTTTCTTTAAGAATCATGCTAGTATGAGATAGATCTTCATTGATTTATAGAATACTTCATGTGCTTCACTTATATCTTTTAAGTACGGCCTTATAGAATTGCTCTTTGTGCTTCACTTAAATCGTTTGAGTATGGTTTTATAGAATGCTTCGTGCGCTTCACTTATATATTTTGAGCTTGGATATTGGCTAGCCTATATTAATTGTAGAATGCTCCAGGAACTTCACTTATATATTTTGGAGTATGAATAATACTATAATTTAAAGTGGGTTTGGAAGAGTGTCAACTTTAGGAATTAGTGATCCACTATCTTGGAGGGTGTTGAATCTTCGTACGATGTTTATGAAAGTGGATTTGGAAGAGTGCCAACTTTAGTTAATATTCCACTATTTCGGAAGAGGTTCCAATTGAGTATGAGAACAAATTTTCTATCCATGATGCTACTGAAAATTATTATGAGGGAGGAATATGTGCTTGTAGGAGTTGCAATAATATCAAGTTTCCTCCCTATGTGCTTAAAAGTTTTGAAGTTATACTTGTTTTGCCTTCCTATGCTAGTTGACTTTCGTTCCTATAAATTGTGCGCTCACAAAATCCCTAGGTATAGGAAGTGAGCTAGATTTAAATGTTCTAATCATATTCTTCATGATGCTCTCTTTGTGTTTCAAATCTTTTCTTTTATGCGAGCATCATTGAAATCATCATGCCTAGCTAAAAGGCATTAAAGAAAAGCGCTTGTTGGGAGACAACCCAATATTTATAATTTCTGATTTTGTGTGTCTACATGATTAAGCTACTGTAGTAATCATGTTTTATTCTTTTTGTTTCAATAAAGTGCCAAGTAAGACCTTTGGGAAGACTTGGGTGAAAGTTAATGTGATCTTGCTGTAAAAAAAACAGAAACTTTGCGCTCACGAGATTAGCTGTCAATTTTTACAGAAGAGTGATTTTGGGTTGATTCTTTTTTAAGAAGATTGTAAACAAATTCCTCACGTTCACCAATTTATTTCATAATTTTTGAAGTAGCAGAAGTATGGTTATTGTTCAGATCATTACAGACTGTTCTGTTTCTGACAGATTCAGTTTTCATCGCATAGTTTGCTTGTTTTCTAGTTTCTATGGCTTATATTTCTCAATATAAATGGTAGAAATGATATGGTACAGTAGGAATTATGTGAAAACAATTATGAACCTTGTCTTTTACAGTACCAAAGTGCATGGTTTACTCTATATCATACTAACCTATCTCACGAAGTTCCATTAAGTTTTGTGTGATTGAAGTTTTCAAGTTTTGGGTGAGATATCGATATGAGGAGCATAAGGAGTGGAAAGACCCTAAGCTTGGGGATTCCCAAGGCACCCCAAGGTAATATTCAAGGAAGACTCAAGCGCCTAAGCTTGGGGATGCCCCGGAAGGCATCCCCTCTTTCGTCTTCAAAACTATCTGTACATCTTACTCGGAGCTATATTTTTGTTCGTCACATGATATGTGTTTTACTTGGAGCGTCATTTTATTTTGTTAGTATTAGCTTTATGTTATTTATAATAGTGTTTTGCATCTTTATTTTCAATAAAACTGTCAAGGATAGCCTTTACCATGTTTATTTTGCTAGTATACATGTTGCTGTTTGAAAACAGAAAGTTTACCGCTGTTGCAAAAATTCCCTAGAAAAGTCAGAGCATGATATAATTTTGAAACTTTTTTCATAATGAGCTCTGATAAATATACTACAGTGGGAATTTTCTCTCATAATTTTTGGAGTTAGGGAAGTATTGATACTCTTGCATTCTTTACAGGCTGTACTGTTTTGACAGATTGCTGTTATGTTTGCATTGTTTGCATATGTTTGCTTGTTTAATGATTATATTTGAGGATAGGAGTATTAAATATGCAGAGGCATTTAGTATGCAATGTTGAATAATAATTCTAGTGATTTGTTACAGTAGAAAATGATAAGGTTTTGCATTGGTTTATACTAACCGATCTCACGAGTTCTTGTTGAGTTTGGTGTGGATGAAGCTTTTGATAAAAAGAGAAACCATGATATGAGAAGAATTAAGGAGACATAAAAGTTCAATCTTGGGGATGCCCAAGGCACCCCAAGATAATATTCCAAGAAGTCTCAAACATCTAAGCTTGGGGATGCCCCGTTAGGCATCCCACCTTTCTTCTTCAACAACTATCGGTTAGTACCGGTTGAACCTAAGTTTTGGCTTCTTCACATGAGTCGTGCTATCCTTGCAATGTCTTTTTATTTTGTTTTACTTGCTGTTTGAATAAAATCGTTGGATCTGAAATTTTGAACAGAAAAGGAACCCTCCCATGGCTAGTTAATTATTTGACTACTCAGTGTCCTTCACTCATATCTTTTGGAGTAGTTTGTCATTTACTCATGTGCTTCATGTATATCCTATAAGAAAATGGGGGAATGAATTGAATGTCTTGAATCTGAACTTTTATATGTTTCATATGCTTATAACATGGTTAGTGATGACTTCACACATATAAAGTATGAGGCATAAAAGTTGTTGAGAGTTGGCAGACGTAGTTTTGGTCATCGTTGCAATTAATAGGAAGTAATAAGGAAAGAGAGGTTCACATACAAATATATTATCTTGGACATCTTTAAGGATTGTGAAGCACTCATTAAGTATGACATGCTAAAAGAGTTGACGTTGGACAAGGAGGACAACGTAATGGTTTATGTTTTTCGACATCTCAGTTAAAGTATATTGTCATTGACCTTCCAAACATGTTGAGCTCGCCTTTATCCCTCATGCTAGCCAAATTCCTTGCACCAAGTAGAGATACTAGTTGTGCTTCCAAATACCCTTAAACCCAGTTTTGCCATGAGAGTCCACCATACCTACCTATGGATTGAGTAAGATCCTTCAAGTAAGTTGTCATCAGTGCAAGCAATAAAAATTGCTCTCTAAATATGTATGACTTATTAATGCAGAGAAAATAGCTTTGTACGAACTTGTTGTGGAAGTAATGAAAGCGACGGACTGCATAATAAAGGTCCACATACAAGGGGCAATATAAAGTGACGTTCTTTTGCATTAAGATTTTGTGCATCAACCCTAAACGCGCATGACAACCTTTGCTTCCCTATGCGAAGGGCCTATCTTTTACTTTATGCTTGAGTCAAGGTGATCCTCACCTTTCCCTTTTTCATTTTATCCTTTGGCAAGATCCTCGTGTTTTAAATATCATGATATATATATCCAATTGGATGTAAGTTAGCATGGGCTATTATTGTTGACATCACCTAAAGGTGAATACGTTGGGAGGCAACACAATAAGCCCCTATCTTTCTTAGTGTCCGGCTGAAACTCCATAACCACAAGTATTGCGTGAGTGTTAGCGATTGTAGAAGACTATATGATAGTTGAGTATGTGGACTTGCTGAAAAGCTCTATTCTTGACTCTTTCTGATGTTATGATAAATTGCAATTGCTTCAAAGTGATCGGGATTATAGTTTGTTAGTTCTCAATGAAGTTTCTGAACCATGCTTGACATTGTGAATAGATTGTTACTTGATCATGAAAAGTTTTATGAGATAAGCTACTATTATGACACATATTGATGCTAGAAAAGGTGATTGAAATTATCATTGATTAAACTTGTGCACCACCTAGCATTCACACTTCATAAATTATTTCTTTTATCATTTACCTACTCGAGGACGAGCAGGAATTAAGCTTGGGGATGCTGATACGTCTCCAATGTATCTATAATTTATGAAGTATTCATGCTATTATACTATCCATCTATGATGTTTTATATGCATTTATATGTCATTTTATATGATTTTTGGGACTAACCTATTAACCTAGAGCCTAGTGCCAGTTTCTGCTTCCTCCTTGTTTTAGTGTTCTATAGAAAAGGGATACCGAACGGAGTCCAATTGACGTGCCAATTTTTGAGGATTTTCTCTGGACCAAAAGAAGACCACAGAGCATAGGAGTTGGGCCAGAGGAGTCCCGGGCTGCCCACGAGAGTGGGGGGCGCGCCCCCCTCCCTAGGGCACGACCCCCTATCTCGTGGACAGCCTGGAGGCCCCCTTGACGTCAAACCAACGCCAAAAATTCCTATAAATAGAGAAACCTTCGGGAATTAACCTATATCGGAAGTTCCGCCACCGCAAGCCTCTGTAGCCACGAGAAATCAATCTAGGCCCTCTCTGGCACCCTGCCGGAGGGGGCCATCATCACCGGAGGCCATGGAGGAGGATCTCGGAGGGGCCATCATCGCCATGAAGGCCAAGGACCAGAGGGGGAAAGCCATGGAGGAGGAAGCACAAGGGGACAACCTCCTCCTCTCTCTTGGTGGCACCGAGTGCCATCGGGAGGAATCATCGCCATGGTGATCGTCTTCATCAACATCACCATCCTCATCTCTTTTACGCTTCCACTCTCCCGCACCCCGCTGTAATCCCTACTTGAACATGGTGCTTTATGCTACATATTATGATCCAATTATGTGTTGCCATCTTATGATGTTTTGAGTAGATATCTTTTGTCCTTGAGTTGATTGATGATCTAGATTGGTACGAGTTGTATGTTTTATTTTGGTGCTGTCCTATGGTGCCCTCCATGTCGCGCAAGTGTGAGGTATTCCCGCTGAAGGGTGTTGCAATACGTGCATGATTCACTTATAGTGGGTTGCGTCAATGACTAAAACACAAACCCGAGTAAGGGGGTTGTTGCGTATGGGATAAAAGAGGACTTGAGGCTTTAATGCTATGGTTGGGTTTTACCTTAATGAATCTTTAGCATTTGCGGATGCTTGCTAGAGTTCCAATCATAAGTGCATATGATCCAAGTACGAAAAGTATGTTAGTTTATGCCTCTCCCTCATATCAAATTGCAATGACGACTATCGATCTTGTTAACAATTGTTTAGGAAAATTCCGCACACCGATCCACCATTATTCCACACTCGCTATTTATATTATTTAGTAATATATTCTAACTTTATGATAACAGCACCTACTTCTATATTTTAGCTCTCCGTTGTCATACAAAGTTATCCTCTTCATACCCACAACACAGTTTTATTTCTTGTTTCTAGTTGGAAGCAAACGTTCGGTGCACGTAGAGTCGTATCGGTGGCAGATAGTGCTTGAGAGAATATTGATCTTACCTTTAGCTCCTCGTTGGGTTCGACACTCTTACTTATCGAAAGAGGCTACAACTATCCCGTATACTTGCGGGTCATCAGCTATCGTCGGGGAGTACATCGTCGCCCTCATCGTCGTCATCTTTCTCTTTTGCATACATTGCCACATGGCCCTCACTGTCCTCGAAATCTCCCACTCATTTTCAAACCAAGGATGTCCTTCAACCTGCCTAACTTCACCTGGTCGCCACCGGTGATCTGCCCGATTCACTTGTGCATCCTCTCCATAGATGTGCTTCTAAGAGGTCCAGTGATGGGTTTGGAAGATGGGAGGAGAGATGGTTGTCTTGCAATGGAGAAGAGGGAGAGGCGAGACAGTGGTTTGCAATGGAGAAGATGGAGAGGAGAGGGGTGGTTTTGGAATGGAGAAGAGGGAGAGGAGAGCAGTGGTTTTGGAATGGAGAAGATGGAGAGGAGAGGGGGTGGTTTTGCAATGGAGAGGAGGGAGAGGTGCATGTGGCAGCGATTTAGGATTGGACGAGAGGGCCGGTGCGTTGTGAATGAATCAAAATAAAAATCAATTTACCCTTCAATTAAGAAGCGACCCCACATTAACTAGTCTCCCTTGTATTCCGGGTCATATTTTGACCATGATCCTAACAAATAAAATATATGTTATACATTGCAAAAATAATGTAGTTTTAAAGTGCATTCAGATACGAACCAAACAATACAATTTGTGGCGACATGCATTCACATTTTACTTGTCAAATACAGTATGTGGTCAAACTTTGACACAAAATGTGCAAAACAAAAAAAATACTTCCAAGACCATTGCCACTCCTCTCATGTTCCAATCCAAAACTAGCGCCGCTCCTCTCTTCCATTTCAAAACCACCGCCGTTGCTCTCCTGTTCCAATACAAAACCAGCGCTGCTCCTCTCCTCTTCCATTTCAAACCACCGCCACTCCTCTCCTGTTCCAATCCAAAACCAGCGCCGCTCATCTCCTCTTCCATTCAACAACCACCACCGGCGAGTGAATGTGCTGCGGAGAAGTAGATTGATGGAGGAGTACAACCGATATGTGAGGATCGCAGACCGCGACCCTATGAAGCTAGCCAGGATGTTGGAGATACAGTCTTGGTTTGACAACCCGGAGCAATCTACGGCGACGGAGTAATGCTGGCCAAATATCTGGAATAGAGCAAAAAGGCGGCGATACCCCCGGAGGGAGTCACGCGGGAGTACATAGAGCTGCTCCTCTAGGCCATGGAGCAAACAGATTCACCGAATCCGATCATGAGGCAGCGGTGGTGAGAGAGTATCGATCCAAGATGGTGCATCCACCAGAGATTGAAGGGTCGAGCATCTACACGGTGTCATTTGTGAGGGTGTCGTGGCAAAGCGAGCCGGTGGAGTCTTCGTCGACCGTACCCAATTGCAAGAGGAGAAAAGCAGTTCGCGCGATCATGCTTCCCCACCATTCTCTCCCTCGCCATTCACCTCGTCTCACGGGGCGGCTGTCTGCCACTTAGGAATAGGAGGGCACTGCCCCCCCCCCCCCAATAGTCTCAGGAGGAGCTTAGGGTTGTCAGTATTTGTAGGTTGTGGATTGTGTTTTGTGTTGTATATTTTGAGAGTACTTTCAGATACGAATGTCTTTTGAATTTCATATTTGCAATATTGATCATATGAAGTATTTTTTTGAATTCTAGAGATCTAGTTTTAGCACTTTAAAAAATGTAGTTTCATATAAAAGTGCAGACAACGTGATTCTCAGAGAAGAAACTACAAGTTTGAGTTTCAGATAAGAAACTGCAAGTTTCAGAGGCAGAACATTTATATTAACACGCCCTTTTCAAACAGGGATACCATCATGTTGGAAGTTTTATTCATGGTCAAAAATGGAACTACCAGCCAGTTAACATCATTTTGATCAACATTCATGCATAGTACATCTTCATAGGATGCACAGTCCAAAATATATGCTATTTTCAAAATGGCCACAGAATGTTGAGTGTGCGTAAAACAGAGAAAACGAGGGACGAAGTTTTGGCAAGTGTTGGAGGTGGTGTACGTAGATGAAAATGGGGACCTACATGTCAGTAAGGGCAGAGGGAAAACTTTGGGGATATTTTCACAGCATGAGGTGGAATCAAACCGGGGAGCAGTGGTTGTGGAGTGGAACTTGGCCACAGAGCAACTTCAGTACTTTCGCTAGAAATTGTGACACCTTCTACCACCAATATAGCACATCTTGCCCAGCTCCGGTGCATTCTCATCCGGGGCTGGAAGTCATCCTCCGCCTTTGTGCACTCTTTGAGGCGCCGCTGTCTGCTATTGTGAACATGCTCAACGAACGACTGGATTCTGCAGAGGACTATACGTGAAGAGGCGGACAGTCGGGACCCACCAGGTCCATGGCCGTACGCAAGTAAGTGCCTCATTGACAAAATAGTTCCTCCTAATGCTATACTAATGTTGGGCCCACGGGTTTGTCAACGTAGTTACTAAAGGAGATAAATTTATAATGAACGCGCATGGGTTGCGGATGTTTAAGAACAAATAAAACCTTGGATGGGAGGCCCATCGGCCAGTCGATACATGACGACCCACAAAAAAATATAAACCAGTATCGTGGGCTGCACATGTTTAAAAAGAAAGCCTAGACTGGGTAGCCCACAACCCAGCTAATACTTGCTGGCCCACTGATAATAAAGGCAGTACAAAAAAAGACACATCCGTGACATTTTAGGCCGTACGATTTTTTCTGCCATGCTTATGACACTTCTATGACAATAATTGTGACAAAAGCACGTATCATCATAGATGTGGTGGGCTCCTACTTCTATGAAAAGAAATCATGACAGAAAATGGGTTTTTCGTCCTGGGTGGGCCGGAGACGCAGCTGCATGACATTCTTTGGGCCGTCCATGATGAAAACAATCATGGTAGAAGCAAGGGCGACGAAAATATCAGGGAGTTCCCGGTTACGGCGGGTGGTCGGGGCCGAGCGATGCACGGAGGTTTGTGTGTTTCTCTCATGTACGCGTGTGTGTGTGAGGCATTGGCTAACTGAACCGGAGCGATCGCACGTTACTGAACCCGAGCGATCGATCCCTTGGCTGTTAACTGAACCCGAGTGAATCATTCACTCCTGACTGAACCCGAGCGATTCCTTCGCTGCTGCTGCTAACTGAACCTGAGAGATCGATCACTTCTGCTGCTTACTGAAGCCGATCGAGCGCCCGTGCGAGACGTAGCCACCCGGTGTTGGGTTGCCTCTCGATGAACAGTGACCATTGCTACCGTGCGTGCGGTACGTAGAATGAGTCGAGACGTGGTGAGTCGAGCCGGTTGGTTGGCTGTGGATGAACGGTTCTCGATGGCAGTTGGATGAACATGACCCCGTGATAGTAGGCCGTTCCCATTGGATGAACAAGACCACGAGGAGGCCACCACACCCCAGCCGGTTGCGGGTGGATGAACAGGACCGCGTGGAAGCTCTATAACAGCAGCCGGTGGAGGCTAGATGAACAGTAGCCCGTGGAGGCTGGAGGAGGTTGACGGTGGATGAACAGTAGACCATGGAGGCTGGAGAGAGGCAGTAGACGGTGAATGAACATGACCCTATTTCAGCCGTAGGCGCTACAACACAAGTCTGTTTGCCCATGGAGGCTGGAGCGAGGCAGTAGACGATGGATGAACATGACCCCGTTTCGGCCGTAGGCGCTCCAACACAAGTCTGTTTCCTCTGTTTTGCAGTACGCCACATCCATCACGATCAACAGGACCCCATTTCAACCGTAGGCACTCCAACACAAGTCTGTTTCCTCCATTTTGCACTATGCCAGACCTTTCCCGATGAACAGGACCCCGTCTCAACCGTACGCGGTCGAACAGAAGGCCCGTTTCCTCCGTTCTGCGGTACGCCAGACCTTGTTTCGGTTGTTCCGTCCAAGCCGGTTGGCTCCCGATGAACATGATGTCGTTGTTGCCGTCCGCTGCCTCTCCACGTACACGAGCCCTGGCCGTACGTATGCACGAGTAGGCGTTCAAGACCCCGCCCGTATGTACGTACGTGGCCGTATTTTTTGGCATCTGGTTGTACGTACGTGTACACAGTTTAGAAGGGACTGCCTGAACAGCTACATCCGGGGCATGCAGAGTCTTCCTCGGCTGCCAACTCGATGTCGTCTACTACTACACGTGTCGCTGCTTGCTCGGCCACGGTTCATCATTGCAGAGAGACCGATCGACCAGTATGTACATACACATTCGTGACAACGCTACGTATGCTTCGACCGGGTGGGTCCCAGCTATCAGGGAGGATAAGGATGCACTTCCTTGCATGTGAAGATAAAGCTGGTGGGTCCCGGCTGTCAGGGGAGGAATCATTGTTATTTTGCAAGTAATAAGGAGGCACTTCCTTGGTTTTGAAGATGTAGCTGGTGGGTCCAACTGTCAGCGTCACAGCCTAAAGTACACTTCCGATGGCTATCGTTCGTTGACCTTGTTGACCACGAGGCGCCGAGAGCATCAAGGCGGTGGACGATGGTGATTCCTAGGAAGGGAACAACGAGGAGCCAAAGAAGACGAGGTAGGTGGATGCCCAAGCGGAGGGGAGTATGAGGGTTCACTGGTTCGGCTATGGCGTAAGGTCGCCGTCGTCGGAGAAGAACAGGGGGTGTGGGTGAGTAGAGGGAAGGTCTAGCCAGTCGTAGTATGGTCGGTCCATGAGGCCTACGCAGCAGCATAGCCGGCCACGGGAGGCTGGAGCAGGCGGTACGGCGGGCCTGGTTTGGGCGGCTGGAGCAAGAAGACCAGAGGTTGAAGACGTAGCACAGCCATGATTTAACATCCAACGGTCGGTGCAGCTAGAATCGTTTTAAGTAAGTTGACAATGCTCGTACGCGTCAAGTTAGTTGGCCACAAGTCAGCCTCCAAATCTGGTGGGTCCTAGCTAGCAGGCGGGTCATTGTTTTGCTCGTAGTACGATGGCACTTCCCTGCGTGCAAAGATGTTTTCTGGGTTTTTTAATTTCTTCACTGGTACAGCGAGGTGCTATACAAACGATTTTTAACCCCTTTCTGCGACGGCGTTCAGAACCGTCACCTAGTGAGTGACTGCGATAGGGGGGGTCCTTCCTGGCACACACACGCTCGGCAAAATGAGGTCGTAAAGCGACCGTGGCGACCAAATACGCTTATACGTCTGATGAGTGCTAAAAAATACAATTATACAGGCGAAATCTTTCCGGTTGTAAGTACATCCCACACAGTCAGTCCCCGCTAAATGTTTCCATTCGTATATACATCCCACACAGTCACTCCAAGGAAAACGTTTGCACAAGGTGGCGTAACGCAAACAGTTTTCAAGAGTATGTCGTGTGTGATTGTTCATTGATCCAACACGGTTCATTCCTAGAAATTGTGTGCGTTTCCTGAGGTCATCGCCCATGGTGTTTTCTCAATAACTATTTGCAATAGGAATACCCAATTCGCAGGCTAATTGGCCAATTAGCAGGCTAATTGCCCTATTATTAATAATCCATTTACTAATCTAATTGACATTCATATTAATCACATAATATATTTCATTTCCATATTCAGGAAGCAGGATTTCATAATTGAAATACATCCGAGTACAACATGATATAGCTTCAGCACTCAGCTACCCCATTACACAACTGCACCAACACCAAGTCTCACATGCAACATCAAGAACCTTTCGAAATTAGCATCATAGACGGTATATGGACGGATGCATCTCATCTGGAAAACTGCCGAAGCGGAAGGCGAATATTGAGCCTTCATTCATGTTGAAGGTCTTTGCAACTTTAGGCCAGTGGCTGTGGATGATTGACCGTCCATCCTTTGACCTCTTCGAGAACACTTCAATATTGAACCGTGGGTGTTGTATGAAAACTTTCCTCGCCTCCTGATCACAGAGGTGGTTTGAGAGGTAATCATCAATGAACTTCTTTAGAAAGGCCTGAAAACAAGGATGTGCATAAATATCTTCTCTATATTGGAAATGGGGCAAAGGAATAAAAAAAGGCAAGGTATAATAGTTAGTACCATCTTGTAAACCTAAGTGCTTCCCATTGTTTCCCTGCAACAAATATAAGGTAGTTAGTCATCAGGTTAAGTAAGGGTTCACATGTTATCAGTAAAATATGTTGATGATAAATAAGCAAATTGCAGATTCATCAGATTAATTGAAGCCACATGGAAAACCCATTTATCCAAACCAAGCATGATTAAGAACTAGGAAATATAGCACTTGTATATGTTTCTCATGTATTAAGTGCAGCCAAATTCGATTTATTCCTCACATCGTATACAATAACAGAATGCAGCCAGAACAATTGAACATCGCATTGCATAATTGAACCAAGCAGTTAACTAAACACCACAACAAATGAACCAAACGTTAACTGAGCACCACATTGCACAATATAACATACTCCTAATAGAAGATCAGACAGTTAACCAAACCAAGCATGCTTAACAACTTGGAAATATAGCAATTGTATTTGTTTCTCATGTATTTAGTACAACCAAATTCGATTTATTTCTCACATGGTATACAATAACATAATGCAGCCACAACAATTGAATATCACATTGCAAAATTGAACCAAGCAGTTAACTAAACACCACAACAAATGAACCAAATGTTAACTGAGCACCACATTGCACAATATAACATACTCCTAATAGAAGATCAGACAGTTAACCAAACCAAGCATGCTTAACAACTTGGAAATGTAGCAATTGTATTTGTTTCTCATGTATTTAGTACATCCAAATTCGATTTATTTCTCACATGGTATACAATAACAGAATGCACCCACAACAATTGAACATCGCATTGCAGAATTGAACCAACCAGTTAACTAAACACCACAACAAATGAACCAAACGTTAACTGAGCACCACATTGCACAATATAACATACTCCTAATAGAAGATCGGACAGTTAACCAAACCAAGCATGCTTGACAACTTGGAAAATTGCACCCTGAAGAATTGAACATTACATTTGCATAATTGAACCAAACAGTTAACTGAACACCACATTGCCCGACATATAGAGCATATACTCTAGAGCAGAAGATTGCATGGTAAAAGTAGATAGCACAATCCACTAGAAATTGTTAAGGAAAGGCAGTAGCGAGGAAACTGAACATGGGTCCTTATAGTGAGTTAATAAGACAAGCTACTCCTCATTGTCGGAGATATCGATGACGATTGGCTCCTTGGACATGGAAGAGGGCGAGGCGTGGTGAGTTGCCTGAGCCGCTCTGGGCACCAACCTGCTGGCTCTCGAGATGAGGTAAGAACGTGCATGCTGAGAAAACACCTCGTAGTCTTCATCGAAGGCACGGACGGTGGCCTCGAGAAAACGCCACGAACTGTCGTTTAAAATAGCCAACTGCGTCGTGGCATCGGTGCGTGGGGCGTCGACAGTGGCCTCGATGGCGAGGTGCTCCTCCAAGATCTGGGGGTCGGCACGAATGGCAGCCATCGCGAACTCATCCGCGCGTGTGGCCGCGATTTGCTTCTCCACTGCCAAATGCTCCTTGAGCTCCTGGCTATACTGCTTGCACCATGGCTTACGGCGGCGCTTATTGGAGGGGTCGGTGATCTGGGTGGAAGGTGTCGTGCCAGCGATCGGGGCATGTGGGATGTGGAAGGAGGAGGAGGATGGGATCGGGTGTGGATTACCTGCCTGGATAGACGAGGCCGAGCAGCGTGAAGGAGGGTCGCCGGCGAGGAGGCGGCGCTGCAAGCAAGGAGTGAAGGTTTCAACTTGGAAAGGAATGCGGGAATAGGGGAAATGTGGCTTTTGGTAAGGGGGAGGGGCGGGGAGGTAGATATTTCTGCGGAAACCGAAAATTTGGAATCACTTCACCAAAAAAACTGGCGCGCAAAGTGTCATTAGACACGGTCCCTTATTCAGAGCGGGCTGTGGAGTGTAGTCGTTGCACCTTCTTGCGTAAGCCGTATGCGTACTATACTCCGAAGGTGCTCCAAGATATTTTGTGCTGCATCTCACACGGTTGGTTATAATAAACTGTGTGGGATCTACTTGATTTTTCGTCTTGATTTGAATTACATAATTGGGTCACAACGGCAATGGACGGTGTTTGAATTGCAAGACCTTTTATTTGTAGTGAACATGCAACTATATGTGTGTCGTAAAAGAATTAGAATTATTCAATGTTCGTTTGGACATTTTATACATTAAAATTGGTTTTCTAGACATTTTAGGTGCACAATTCAAAATTAAACTACATGCACATGCTCCGGTGCACCAACATGGGTTGTAAAATCACATATGTGTCCATGGGCTTATGCTTATGTCCCATGCAAGAAAAGGGGATGAATTTCAAACACCACGACATCGTGGTTCTCCGGTAAACGTTGACGTACTTGCTTTTGTAATTCTAGTAAATCCAAAAGTTGTCCGAAATTCATGAATCTTGGCATGCTATCATGGAGCGGCATCAACATGCCGTGGTAAATTTTTTGTCCCATTTGGGGCAGGTTTGGGTATAAGCTTCTCATAAACAGAGCTTCTCACAACAAGCGTGATGGTTTCGGTAGGGAACGTTTCACCTTTCTGGACAAAACGATATCGGTTGCCTCTTCTCGATTTCAATTTTTTTCGTAGTGTCAACATAGAACAACAGGAGTGTTCTGTCAATTTTTGGGATTTTTCGGGGTTCGCTTGGACATTTTTATACATTAACTGAGTTTTGTATGCATTCATGTGCATAATGCAAATTTGAACTACATGCACTTGCTCTAATGCATATAAATTAGTTGAAAATTCAAATATGTGTCCTTGGTTGCATGCTTAGGTCCCATGCAAGAAATGGGAATGAATGTCAAACACCCTGCCATCGTCACTCGGTCACAAACATTGAGATACATGGCTTTTTAAATTCTAGTAAATCCAAAACTCGTCTGAAATTCATGAAACTTGGCATGCTATCATGGAGCGGCATCAAAATGTCGTGGTAAAATTTTTGTCCCATTTGGGGCAGGTTTGGGTATATGCTTCTCACAAACTAGAGCTTATCACAACAAGCAGGATGGTTTCGGTAGGGAACGTCCCACATTTGGGGATGAAACGATATCCATTGCATCTTATTGCTTTCAAAAAATTTCTCATGTCAGCATAGAACAACAGGAGTGTTATGTCAATTTTTGTGATTTTGTAACATCCCAAAATTCTAAATTTTGGAATGTTATAAAAAATAAATAACTATGGTTGTTGTCTGATTGTTTGACTGATTGATTGAATGGAATTGAGTGGAAATTGAAACTTTTGAAAGTTGAATGAGAGGGAATGAAATGACTTTCCCAAACTTTCCATTTTGCATTTTTGGATCCCAATTGAACTCAAGTTCATTGCAACACCAAAACCTAGAGTGAAGATGACATGACTTCTTCCATTTTGAAATGAATAGGGTTTTGGAAAAAGAATTGAATTTCATTTGGGAAGTTTTCAAATTCAAAGCTTTATGCAACTCAATGATTTTCATGAGGGAAGATAAAATGACTTCTTCAATTATATGAAATAGGAGTTGGAAGTTATAATGAATCAAGTTGAAAATCATTTGAAGGTGCTTTGGAACCCTCTTTCAAATTTTGAGTTTTGAATTTGAATTTCAAACTTTGGCATGTGGGAAACATTTCAAAAACTATGCCTGATAAATACTTGATCAAAAGTATGAGAGGAGCAAACATGACACTCCAAAAATATCAGAGGAAACAATGCCAAAAGTTTTGGATTCAAATCTGAATTTTATTTGAATTTGAAAAAATGGATTTTTATAAAGTTTGGATTTTGCCTTTGGAAAAATGTTCAAATGAAAGGAATATTCCCTGATCATTTTGGTATATATATACCCTATATAAAATATTTATAGATATTGTTTTATTTCTGTTTTAGTTTTATTTAAAAAATAAAGAAAAAACCCCAGCGCCAGCCAGCCCCTGCCCAGCCAAAGCCCCCACCCGGCCCACCAGCGGCCCAGCCAGCCCAGGCCAGCCACCAGCCAGCTCACCCCTCGCACCCCTCGAACCTCCTAGGCTTGACCACCCGACCTTTCGCTCCCCTCTCACTGACTCGTGGGACCCGCCCGTCTTCTTCCCTCGCCCACGCCACGAGCTCATGGGAGATCCACCGGATCCCGAAGGATCCGGGATTCCCCGACGCCCCCGATGCCCTTCCGAATCATCCCCGACCCCCTGGCTATAAAAGCCAGAGGCTCCGCACCCCATTCCCCCCCCTAGCGACGCCGGACCCCCTCTCCCTCTCCCTCCCGAGCTCACCGGAGCACCGAACCCCTCCCCGCCGCCCAAGTCGCCGCCGACGCCACCCAGGTCCACCCCCCCCCCCCCCACCACCACCGAACCCTCCCCGACCTCGTCCAAGAGCTCCCGACGACTCGCCGAGCTCGCCGACGTCCCGGACGCCTCAGAGCACTCTCGCCGCTGGCCGTCGCCGAGTCCGTAAGCCCCCGGCATCCCCTCCACCGCTCGATCCTAGATCTAGGGTTAGGATTAGAAGCCCCGAAGGGTAGGTTTTAGTTAGAAAACCGGACGGCCCGATCGGTTTTATTTTAGTTTAGGTTTTATTTTAGGCCGGTTCGTTAGTTTAAACCTAGGGCCCGTTTAGCCTATCTAACGACATACGAGGCAGTTTAGGCCCATTAGGCCTTTTTCTTTTAATTTGATTTTCTGTTTTAGCAGAATAGTTTCTGCTTTCAAAAATTCATATCTTTTATTCTGTTTATTATTTTTAGATGATTTTTTTTTGTTGGATTGCAAATTTTATGTAGTTTCTGTAGAATATATATTTAGCTATGTTAAAAATAATTAAAAATGCTTTAATTTAGTTTTAGTCAGAATAGTAAATCTGCTATAACTTTAGTTAGAAAAATTATTTTTGCATGATTCTTTTTGTCACCACTTTATTTTGACATTGCCAAACCCTAGAAATTAATTTGGGTATTTTAGTATTAATAAATAATTAGTTTTAGACAGAATCCTATTAATCCTAATTAATTAACTAGTTCCTGTTTTCCTAATTTATTAATTAGTAAATTAATTTATTCTTAACTTGTGATTAGTTATTCTAGGTTAGTTTCTGTCATTCTAGTAGATGAACTTTTATTTATAATTAATAAAAGTTTTAAATTATTTTTCTTAATAGAAATTGGATTAGGCCTAAAATGAGTTTTAAAATAGCTTTTTAATTAATTCTTTTTGCTCCTAGTTGCTTAGTGAAACCTTTTATGTTAAGTTAACCTAAAACCAAGATTAGCATATATTAAGAAATTTTATTATATAAAACTATTTTTTGTTATTGTTTGAAGTAGGGAAAACTTTGAGTGGCCTTTATTTGAGTTTTTCTTTTGGATTTGGTTTGGTTGTTTTGTTGTGTTATGTTGCTATTGTTATGTTATTGTGTTAAGTGATGTTATGCTATGTGCTTATTATAGTTATTGTTGCCTCGGTAGAATTTCCGGAGTGCGAAGATTGCTACTCTGAAACCCTAGTTTTTTCAAGATCGTCAACCGAGCAAGTTCACTTGACCATGCTTTTCTTACCTATGTTTTTATTGCATTTAGTGGCACCATTGCAACCACCCCTCAAGTAGTGTTATTGAATCCTTGTAGTTGAGTAGTATGCATGAGGTAGGAACCCATCACCCTGTTACCAAGCCCGGGACGTTATTTGTTTTAAATGCTACGCTATAGTAGACGGGGTTTGGTATGAGTGTTCGGGAGTGGTGTGAGAAAGGAGGACTCTACGTCAATGACGACAACTCCATGATGGCATCTGCAAGGACTGCATCTTCAAGGCCTCAAGACTTCAAGACTCGAGACAAGAATTCAATACACACTCTGGGTGAAGGACGGTTGACGGGCACCTGGAGAAACCAGTGGTTGGCGGGATGCATGGAGAAGCGCCATGACATCTTGCGGAAAGCTTCACCCAGACTCAAAGAGACGGAAGAATACTTCACGCCCGAAGCTTACCTTGCAACCGCAAGTCATTATGGGCTCGCTTGGTTGACCTTAGTTGTGACTCTGGCTGGGACGGTACTAGCAGATGTAGAAGGACGGTAGGATTGGATGGAGTACGGACGGTGGTCGAGGGACTCTTCTAAGACCATGTTTGGTCATCTTGTTCTCAAACACCCTGAAGTGCGAGAACGTAAAGAGAGGGATCGAATCTTGCGGGTAAAGTGTACAAACCTCTGCAGAGTGTTAAAACCTAATCGATTAGCCGTGTCCCCGGTTACGGACAATTTGAGCCTCTGGACTTGGATCTATCTCGGAACTCTCAACACCGGATTGATAACTTAATTGTGGGCAACATATGATGAATTTTGGGCTATGAGACATCGGTTGGCGGAACCATGTCATGATAGAAAACTCCTTAGTACAGACTTCATTCTATTCCTTTGATGTAGGTAAAAATAAAATCAGCTTTTACGCATAAACAAAACTTCGATACAGAGCCATAAAGCCATATTGCATATAGTATAGTTTTATCATCTGTTTTCTCATATTGTGATCTTGCGGTACATTCAATGTCTTGACCTACGGCTGCAACGTATCATGTTGCGTATATTTCCTCGACAGTAAGAGTTACGATACAGGTTACGGTCTACACTCAACCTGCCGATGGCGTTGATGGGACTCCACACCCGCTTGATTGTTTCCGCTGAGTATTATGAGGTATATATCATTTTACGTTATTTATACATGTGATTGCACTTTGATATATACATTGATGTACTGTGTGTGCCGAGATCTTGATCCGTGGATGGCATAAAGAATACGTAGGCTTGACCGTCTGAGGTCGGGTCGCTCTGAGAGATGGTATCGAGCACATGTTGACTGTAGGACGTGACCCTAGAAACCGGAAAAGCCCTTAGGACAGGATATCTCAAAAACTTTATTTACAAAAGACTCTTACTTCTCATCTTTTCTCGATTTTATCGAATAGACACTCTCACCTCAAAATAGTTAGGATATACCCTTTTCCCTTTTGACCACCAAGGATCAATCAAGCCACTCCAAGAAAGATATCGAGGACTGATGACCTCTTCCAAATAAAGAGGATTTCACCATGTATTAGAAGCTACAACAGTTGAAGACTCAAGATTTGAAGTTCCTAAAGAAATATTTGACCTTTAGAAGACCAAACCCTGTTACACACTTACGTTAGATGCGACGATGTGTGAGCTGTCATTTGTTTGATGTTTTCGACAGCCACAAAGTAAAACTTGTTTCTTCAAAAAACTATTGTTTGTATTGTGTGTATATCCCTCCCCACCTCTCTCCTATCTCATCCCAAAACCCTTGGACCCAATAGATGATAAAGGAAGACGGTCTGCTATTCTCTGGACCGAAGACTCAGCCGGAGGCAGAGCTATGGATGCAGAACATGGAGAATCACTTCGGGAACTATTTGGTTTCAAGGAAGTATGAGGTCCAATACGCTCTTCAGTACTTTACAGAAAGTGCTGCAACCTGGTGGAGAATGCATCAATCCATACAAGGATTTAAAGGAGCAAGAACTTGGGAGGAATTCAAGAAGACCCTGTTGAGATCACGTCTTATCCGGAAGCACCATGATACACGAGGAAATAAACCTTGTGCCTGCAGGATTTGCGGAGAAATAGAAACACCCAGCTGAGGAATGCCCAACTAGCCAGGTGACTTGCTTCCTGTGTGAAGGAACCACCCACTACCCGGTGCAGTGTCACATTTACTCCATGGTGCAAACAAACTGTTCAAGCGGGAAGATGGAATGAAAGAAACCCTCAAGGAAGACCTAGAAGAACCAGTAATGAATGAAAGTGTTGAAGACACGGATGGAGAAGGTCTCAACAGATTTTACTCAATGCCTGCTATTCATGTGGAGAAGAAGGACATTTTTCACAGATTGCACCAAGGAAAGAAAAGAGTATCCGGATACTTCCCAGAAGCAATAGAGTGTGACCCACGGGGAATAGAAGGTTTGATCGAGCGAAGAAACCCAAGAAGAGAAAACAAAGACACCCTCGTAACAACCCAATTCCTGCAAAGAGGGACAAGAGTCATATTACCTGTTTTGAATGTAAGGACGTCGGGCATTATGCCAATCATTGTCTCGAAAGGAAGCAAGGAACTCAAGGAGCAGGCACCATCTCCAAGAAGCCCAAAGACTTATCGAAAGTTATGTGTTTTCATTGCAAGGAAGCAGGACATTATGCTACTAAATGTCCCGACAAAATTTGAAAAGCTGGAGTTGAGTAGTTGGAATTTTGATATTGGAAACAAGAGTAATAGAAAGCAATTTCATTTTCATGAGTTCGATGAGTTGAGCTATGTAATGGGTTCTCGAGATTGTAATGAATGCATGAATCAATAAAGTTAAGGTGTGATGATTCCATATGTTGAATTTTATGGGTTGTTACTCTTGTGAACAAAGATTTGGACCATTTTCGAGGATATGAGAAATATGGTCTATGGATGGATTTGTGAATTTCATTTTAAGGGTGGTAGTACCTGTGAAGAAGACTAGACTAATGGATAAGAAAATATATATTCCACGGACTGTAGTTCAAGGAAAAAAAAAGTTGGAATTTTGCTTTTGATATGATGGTATGAAGAAACAGCAGTACTACTGGATTTAAAAGATGTGTAATATGGAACAAGAGAGTTACCCCAAGGATGAGTTAAAGCTGCACTAGTGTTGAAGTGGGCCATAACCCACGGGCCCAAGAATTAATAAGGATCAAGTACCCACCGGAGAAAGAAATTTTGGGAATAGACTACGATTTGATCAACCGACGATTCTATAGGAGTTTACATAAAACACGAGAGTTGTTAAGGAACGATAGATGTTTGTTTGGCCTGCAGAATCAATGGATTTTTCCGAACTTGGTTCGCCGACAAGAGAAATTCTGCAATGCTTGTGAGGATGACCGAGTGTTAGAATGCGAGATTCGCTAAACCATGTACAAGGTAATGATTTGGGTGCAGGATGGATTGATCACCATACCGACTTACTCTTATTATTCGCTTTGCTATATGGGATGGTAAAAACTGAGTGACTTACCTATAGTAGAGAGACGCATTTATCAAAACCTTGTTTAAACCTTAGAAAGGTATAGGTATTTTTCCCTTGTACACGGCGATTGTTGCCAACCGTAGGTTATACGGTGAGGTTCAAACCAGACCCGTTTCTGCAGGGAAACCATAAATCATTGACCACCATGAGATACCGATATTTGTTTAGAATTGGCGCCGGACCGTCGACTATGAAGACCCAGTCTCGGAATAACCTTACCAAGAGTAAAGGACAAAAGAATTGAGGAAAAGGTTATGCCACTACCGGAAGAGCCCAGAGAAGGAATTATCCTTAATATCTGAGAAGACCGACAATCGATAATAAGGAGGAAGTATCTGAGTTTATTGGAACCGTAACCTTGATTTTAAGTGTGGTAGCCCACCGGACCTTTCTCGCCGTAACATTTGCTAGAAGACCCCAACCCCTAACCTTTTTCTTGTTAGCCTCTTGAATCTCGAGGGCGAGATTCATTTTAAGTGTGGTAGGTTTGTAACATCCCAAAATTCTAAATTTTGGAATGTTATAATAAATAAATAACTATGGTTGTTGTCGATTGATTGAATGGAATTGAGTGGAAATTGAAACTTTTGAAAGTTGAATGAGAGGGAATGAAATGACTTTCCCAAACTTTCCATTTTGCATTTTGGATCCCAATTGAACTCAAGTTCATTGCAACACCAAAACCTAGAGTGAAGATGACATGACTTCTTCCATTTTGAAATGAATAGGGTTTTGGAAAAAGAATTGAATTTCATTTGGGAAGTTTTCAAATTCAAAGCTTTATGCAACTCAATGATTTTCATGAGGGAAGATAAAATGACTTCTTCAATTATATGAAATAGGAGTTGGAAGTTATAATGAATCAAGTTGAAAATCATTTGAAGGTGCTTTGGAACCCTCTTTCAAATTTTGAGTTTTGAATTTGAATTTCAAACTTTGGCATGTGGGAAACATTTCAAAAACTATGCCTGATAAATACTTGATCAAAAGTATGAGAGGAGCAAACATGACACTCCAAAAAATATCAGAGGAAACAATGCCAAAAGTTTTGGATTCAAATCTGAATTTTATTTGAATTTGAAAAAATGGATTTTTATAAAGTTTGGATTTTGCCTTTGGAAAAATGTTCAAATGAAAGGAATATTCCTGATCATTTTGGTATATATATACCCTATATAAAATATTTATAGATATTGTTTTATTTCTGTTTTAGTTTTATTTAAAAAATAAAGAAAAAAACCCCAGTATGACCAGCCCTGGCCCGGCCAGTGGCAAAGCCCCACCGGTAGGCCACCCAGGCGGCCCAGCCAGCCGAGCCGGCCAGGCAGCCAGCTCACCCCTCGCACCCCTCGCCCGAACCTCCTAGGCCCGGCCACACTCCTTCGCGCTCCCCCCTCTCGCTGACTCGTGGGACCCGCCCGTCTTCTTCCCCCTCGCCCACGCCACGAGCTCGCCGGAGATCCACCGGATCCCGAAGGATCCGGGATTCCCCGACGCCCCCGATGCCCTTCCGAATCATCCCCGACCCCACAGCTATAAAGCCGAGGCTCGCACCCATTCCCCCTAGCGACGCGGACCCCTCTCCCTCTCCTCCCGAGCTCACCGGAGCACCGAACCCCTCCGCCCGCCAAAGTCGCCACGACGCCACCTGGTCCACCCGACCTCCCAACACCACCGAACCCCTCCCGACCTCGTCCGCAGCCTCCCGACGACTCATGGGAGCTCGCCGACGTCCGGACGCCTCGGAGCACTCTCGCCCGCCCGCCGCGTCAGCCGAGTCCGGTAAGCCCCGGCATCCCCTCCACCGCTCGATCCTAGATCTAGGGTTAGGATTAGAAGCCCCAAGGGGTAGGTTTTAGTTAGAAACTGACGGCCCGATCGGTTTTATTTTAGTTTAGGTTTTATTTTAGGCCGTTCGTTAGTTTAAACCTAGGGCCCGTTTAGCCTATCTAACGCATGACAGACACAGTTTAGGCCCATTAGGCCTTTTTCTTTTTAATTTGATTTTCTGTTTTAGCAGAATAGTTTCTGTTTTCAAAAATTCATATCTTTTATTCTGTTTATTATTTTAGATGATTCTTTTTTTGTTGGATTGCAAATTTTATGTAGTTTCTGTAGAATATATATTTAGCTATGTTAAAAATAATTAAAAATGCTTTAATTTAGTTTTAGTCAGAATAGTAAATCTGCTATAACTTTAGTTAGAAAAATTATTTTTGCATGATTCTTTTTGTCACCACTTTATTTTGACATTGCCAAACCCTAGAAATTAATTTGGGTATTTTAGGATTAATAAATAATTAGTTTTAGACAGAATCCTATTAATCCTAATTAATTAACTAGTTCCTGTTTTCCTAATTTGTTAATTAGTAAATTAATTTATTCTTAACTTGTGATTAGTTATTCTAGGTTAGTTTCTGTCATTCTAGTAGATGAACTTTTATTTATAATTAATAAAAGTTTTAAATTATTTTCTTAATAGAAATTGGATTAGGCCTAAAATGAGTTTTATAATAGCTTTTTAATTAATTCTTTTTGCTCCTAGTTGCTTAGTGAAACCTTTTATGTTAAGTTAACCTAAAACCATGATTAGGTTATATTAAGAAATTTTTATTATATAAAACTATTTTTGTTATTGTTTGAAGTAGGGAAAACTTTGAGTGGCCTTTATTTGAGTTTTTCTTTTGGATTTGGTTTGGTTGTTTTGTTGTGTTATGTTGCTATTGTTATGTTATTGTGTTAAGTGATGTTATGCTATGTGCTTATTATAGTTATTGTTGCCTCGGTAGAATTTCCGGAGTGCGAAGATTGCTACTACGAAACCCTAGTTTTTTCGAAGATCGTCAACCAGGCAAGTTCACTTGACCATGCTTTTCTTACCTATGTTTTTATTGCATTTAGTGGCACCATTGCAACCACCCCTCAGTAGTGTTATTGAATCCTTGTAGTTGAGTAGTATGCATGAGGTAGGAACCCATCACCCTGTTACCAAGCCCGGGACGTTATTTGTTTTAAATGCTACGCTATAGTAGACGGGGTTTGGTATGAGTGTTCGGGAGTGGTGTGAGAAAGGAGGACTCTACGTCAATGACGACAACTCCATGATGGCATCTGCAAGGATCTGCATCTTCAAGGCCTCAAGACTTCAAGACTCGAGACAAGAATTCAATACACACTCTTTGGGTGAAGGACGGTTGACGGGCAGCCCTGGAGAAACCAGTGGTTGGCCGGGATGCATGGAGAAGCGCCATGACATCTTGCGGAAAGCTTCACCCAGACTCAAAGAGACGGAAGAATACTTCACGCCCGGAAGCTTACCTGCAACCGCAAGTCATTATGGGCTCTGGCTTGGTTGACCTTAGTTGTGACTCTGGTGGGGCGGTACTAGCAGATGTAGAAGGACGGTAGGATTGGATGGGTACCGGACGGTGGTCGAGGGACTCTTCGAAGACCATGTTTGGTCATCTTGTTCTCAAACACCTCAAGTGCGAGAACGTAAAGAGAGGGATCGAATCTTGCGGGTAAAGTGTACAAACCTCTGCAGAGTGTTAAAACCTAATCGATTAGCCGTGTCCCGATTCACGGACAATTTGAGCCTCGACTTGGATCTATCTCGGAACTCTCAACACCGGATTGATAACTTAATTGTGGGCAACATATGATGAATTTTGGGCTATGAGACATCGGTTGGCGGAACCATGTCATGATAGAAAACTCCTTAGTACAGACTTCATTCTATTCCTTTGATGTAGGTAAAAATAAAAATCAGCTTTTACGCAAACAAAACTCGAATCTGAGCCATAAAGCCATATTGCATATAGTATAGTTTTATCATCTGTTTTCTCATATTGTGATCTTGCCGTACATTCAATGTAATCGATTTGACACGGCTGCAACGTATCATGTTGCGTATATTTCCTCGACGAGTAAGAGTTACGATACAGGTTACGGTCTACACTCAACCTGCCGATGGCGTTGATGGGACTCCACACCCGCTTGATTGTTTCCGCTGAGTATTATGAGGTATATATCATTTTACGTTATTTATACATGTGATTGCACTTTGATATATACATTGATGTACTGTGTGCCAAAGATATCTTGATCCGAGGATGGCACAAGAATACGTAGGCTTGACCGTCTGAGGTCGGGTCGCTCTGAGAGATGGTATCGAGCACATGTTGACTGTAGGACGTGACCCTAGAAACCGGAAAAGCCCTTAGGACAGGATATCTCAAAAACTTTATTTACAAAAAGACTCTTACTTCTCATCTTTTCTGATTTTATCGAATAGACACTCTCACCTCAAAATAGTTAGGATATACCCCTTTTCCCTTTTGACCACCTGAAGGATCAACTGAAGCCACTCCAAGAAAGATATCAGAGGACTGATGACCTCTTCCAAATAAAGAGGATTTCACCATGTATTAGAAGCTACAACAGTTGAAGACTCCGAAGATTTGAAGTTCCTAAAGAAATATTTGACCTTTAGAAGACCAAACCTGTTACACACTTACGTTAGATGCATTTATGTGTGAGCTGTCATTTGTTTGATGTTTTCGACAGCCACAAAGTAAAACTTGTTTCTTCAAAAAACTATTGTTTGTATTGTGTGTATATCCCTCCCCACCTCTCTCCTATCTCATCCCAAAACCCTTGGACCCAATAGATGATAAAGGAAGACGGTCTGCTATTCTTCGACCGATGACTCAGCCGGAGGCGGAGCTATGGATGCAGAACATGGAGAATCACTTGAACTATTTGGTTTCAAGGAAGTATGAGGTCCAATACGCTCTTCAAGATTTTACAGAAAGTGCTGCAACCTGGTGGAGAATGCATCAATCCATACAAGGATTTAAAGGAGCAAGAACTTGGGAGGAATTCAAGAAGACCCTGTTGAGATCACGTCTTATCCGGAAGCACCATGATACACGAGGAAATAAACCTTGTGCCTGCAGGATTTGCGGAGAAATAGAAACACCCAGCTGAGGAATGCCCAACTAGCCAGGTGACTTGCTTCCTGTGTGAAGGAACCACCCACTACCCGGTGCAGTGTCACATTTACTCCATGGTGCAACAAACTGTTCCGAAGCAGGAAGATGGAATGAAAGAAACCCTCAAGGAAGACCTAGAAGAACCAGTAATGAATGAAAGTGTTGAAGACCTGGATGGAGAAGGTCTCAACAGATTTTACTCCAATGCCTGCTATTCATGTGGAGAAGAAGGACATTTTTCACAGTATTGCACCAAGGAAAGAAAAGAGTATCCGGGATACTTCCGATGTAAGCAATAGAGTTTGATCCACGGGGAATAGAAGGTTTGATCGAACGAAGAAACCCAAGAAGAGAAAACAAAGACACCCTCGTAACAACCCAATTCCTGCAAAGAGGGACAAGAGTCATATTACCTGTTTTGAATGTAAGGACGTCGGGCATTATGCCAATCATTGTCTCGAAAGGAAGCAAGGAACTCAAGGAGCAGGCACCATCTCCAAGAAGCCCAAAGACTTATCGAAAGTTATGTGTTTTCATTGCAAGGAAGCAGGACATTATGCTACTAAATGTCCCGACAAGCTGAAAGCTGGAGTTGAGTAGTTGGAATTTTGATATTGGAAACAAGAGTAATAGAAAGCAATTTCATTTTCATGAGTTCGATGAGTTGAGCTATGTAATGGGTTCTCGAAGATTGTAATGAATGCATGAATCAATAAAGTTAAGGTGTGATGATTCCATATGTTGAATTTTATGGGTTGTTACTCTGTGAACAAAGATTTGGACCATTTTCGAGGATATGAGAAATATGGTCTATGGATGGATTTGTGAATTTCATTTTAAGGGTGGTAGTACCTCGTGAAGAAGACTAGACTAATGGATAAGAAAATATATATTCCACGGACTGTAGTTCAAGGAAAAAAAAGTTGGAATTTTGCTTTTGATATGATGGTATGAAGAAACAGTAGTACTACCGGATTTAAAAGATGTGTAATATGGAACAAGAGAGTTACCCCAAGGATGAGTTAAAGCTGCACTAGTGTTGAAGTGGGCCATAACCCACAGGCCCAAGAATTAATAAGGATCAAGTACCCACTGGAGAAAGAAATTTTGGGAATAGACTACGATTTGATCAACCGACGATTCTATAGGAGTTTACGCAAAACCTGAGAGTTGTTAAGGAACGATAGATGTTTGTTTGGCCTGCAGAATCAATGGATTTTTCTGAACTTGGTTCGCCGACAAGAGAAATTCTGCAATGCTTGTGAGGATGACCGAGTGTTAGAATGCGAGATTCGCTAAACCATGTACAAGGTAATGATTTGGGTGCAGGATGGATTGATCACCATACCGACTTACTCTTATTATTCGCTTTGCTATATGGGATGGTAAAATCTGAGTGACTTACCTATAGTAGAGAGACGACGATCAAAACCTTGTTTAAACCTTAGAAAGGTATAGGTATTTTTTCCCTTGTACACGGCAGTTGTTGCCAACCGTAGGTTATACGGTGAGGTTCAAACCAGACCCGTTTTCTGCAGGGGAAACCATAAATCATTGACCACCATGAGATACCGATATTTGTTTAGAATTGGCGCCCGGACCCGTCGACTATGAAGACCAGTCTCGGAATAACCTTACCAAGAGTAAAGGACAAAAGAATTGAGGAAAAGGTTATGCCACTACCGGAAGAGCCCAGAAGGAATTATCCTTAATATCTGAGAAGACCGACACTGTCAGTAATAAGGAGGAAGTATCTGAGTTTATTGGAACCGTAACCTTGATTTTAAGTGTGGTAGCCCACCGGACCTTTCTGACCAGAACATTTGCTAGAAGACCCCCAACCCCTAACCTTTTTCTTGCTAGCCTCTTCGAATCTCGAGGACGAGATTCATTTTAAGTGTGGTAGGTTTGTAACATCCCAAAATTCTAAATTTTGGAATGTTATAATAAATAAATAACTATGGTTGTTGTCTGATTGATTGAATGGAATTGAGTGGAAATTGAAACTTTTGAAAGTTGAATGAGAGGGAATGAAATGACTTTCCCAAACTTTCCATTTTGCATTTTTGGATCCCAATTGAACTCAAGTTCATTGCAACACCAAAACCTAGAGTGAAGATGACATGACTTCTTCCATTTTGAAATGAATAGGGTTTTGGAAAAAGAATTGAATTTCATTTGGGAAGTTTTCAAATTCAAAGCTTTATGCAACTCAATGATTTTCATGAGGGAAGATAAAATGACTTCTTCAATTATATGAAATAGGAGTTGGAAGTTATAATGAATCAAGTTGAAAATCATTTGAAGGTGCTTTGGAACCCTCTTTCAAATTTTGAATTTTGAATTTGAATTTCAAACTTTGGCATGTGGGAAACATTTCAAAAACTATGCCTGATAAATACTTGATCAAAAGTATGAGAGGAGCAAACATGACACTCCAAAAATATCAGAGGAAACAATGCCAAAAGTTTTGGATTCAAATCTGAATTTTATTTGAATTTGAAAAATGGATTTTATAAAGTTTGGATTTTGCCTTTGGAAAAATGTTCAAATGAAAGGGAATATTCCCTGATCATTTTGGTATATATATACCCTATATAAAATATTTATAGATATTGTTTTATTTCTGTTTTAGTTTTATTTAAAAAATAAAGAAAAACCCCCAGCGCCACCAGCCCTGCCCAGCCAGAAGCCCCACCAGTAGGCCCACCAGTGGCCCAACTAACCAGCCAGCCAGAGCCAGCCAGCCCAGCTCACCCCTCGCACCCCTCGCCCTGAACCTCCTAGGCTTGCCACCCGACCTTCGCGCTCCCCTCTCATGACTCGTGGGACCCGCCTGCCTTCTTCCTCGCCCACGCCACGAGCTCATGGGAGATCCACCGGATCCCGAAGGATCCGGATTCCCGACGCCGATGCCCTTCCGAATCATCTCGACCCCGGCTATAAAGCCAGAGGCTCCACCCCATTCCCCCTAGCGACGCCGACCCCTCTCCCTCTCCCTCCCGAGCTCACCGAGCACTGAACCCCTCCCCGCCGCCAAAGTCGCCACGACGCCACCACAGTCCACCCCGACCTCCCAACACCACGAACCCCTCCCGACCTCGTCAGCAGCTCCCGACGACTCGGGAGCTCATGACGTCCGGACGCCTCGAGCACTCTCGCCGCCCGCCGTCGCCAGTCCGTAAGCCCAAGCATCCCTCCACCGTTCGATCCTAGATCTAGGGTTAGGATTAGAAGCCCCCGAAGGGGTAGGTTTTAGTTAGAAAACCGGACGGCCCGATCGGTTTTATTTTAGTTTAGGTTTTATTTTAGGCCGGTTCGTTAGTTTAAACCTAGGGCCCGTTTAGCCTATCTAACGCATTGTAGACGCTTTAGGCCCATTAGGCCTTTTTCTTTTTAATTTGATTTTCTGTTTTAGCGTAATAGTTTCTGTTTTCAAAAATTCATATCTTTTATTCTGTTTATTATTTTAGATGATTCTTTTTTGTTGGATTGCAAATTTTATGTAGTTTCTGTAGAATATATATTTAGCTATGTTAAAAATAATTAAAAATGCTTTAATTTAGTTTTAGTCAGAATAGTAAATCTGCTATAACTTTAGTTAGAAAAATTATTTTTGCATGATTCTTTTTGTCACCACTTTATTTTGACATTGCCAAACCCTAGAAATTAATTTGGGTATTTTAGGATTAATAAATAATTAGTTTTAGACAGAATCCTATTAATCCTAATTAATTAACTAGTTCATGTTTTCCTAATTTATTAATTAGTAAATTAATTTATTCTTAACTTGTGATTAGTTATTCTAGGTTAGTTTCTGTCATTCTAGTAGATGAACTTTTATTTATAATTAATAAAAGTTTTAAATTATTTTCTTAATAGAAATTGGATTAGGCCTAAAATGAGTTTTATAATAGCTTTTAATTAATTCTTTTTGCTCCTAGTTGCTTAGTGAAACCTTTTCTGTTAAGTTAACCTAAAACCATGATTAGGTTATATTAAGAAATTTTTATTATATAAAACTATTTTTGTTATTGTTTGAAGTAGGGAAAACTTTGAGTGGCCTTTATTTGAGTTTTTCTTTTGGATTTGGTTTGGTTGTTTTGTTGTGTTATGTTGCTATTGTTATGTTATTGTGTTAAGTGATGTTATGCTATGTGCTTATTATAGTTATTGTTGCCTCGGTAGAATTTCCGGAGTGCGAAGATTGCTACTACGAAACCCTAGTTTTTTCGAAGATCGTCAACCAGGCAAGTTCACTTGACCATGCTTTTCTTACCTATGTTTTTATTGCATTTAGTGGCACCATTGCAACCACCCCTCAAGAGTGTTATTGAATCCTTGTAGTTGAGTAGTATGCATGAGGTAGGAACCCATCACCCCTGTTACCAAGCCCGGACGTTATTTGTTTTAAATGCTACGCTATAGTAGACGGGTTTGGTATGAGTGTTCGGGAGTGGTGTGAGAAAGGAGGACTCTACGTCAATGACGACAACTCCATGATGGCATCTGCAAGGATCTGCATCTTCAAGGCCTCAAGACTTCAAGACTCGAGACAAGAATTCAATACACACTCTTTGGGTGAAGGACGGTTGACGGGCACCTGGAGAAACCAAAGTGGTTGGCGGGATGCATGGAGAAGCGCCATGACATCTTGCGGAAAGCTTCACCCAGACTCAAAGAGACGGAAGAATACTTCACGCCTTGAAGCTTACCCGTGCAACCGCAAGTCATTATGGGCTCGCTTGGTTGACCTTAGTTGTGACTCTGGCTGGGACGGTACTAGCAGATGTAGAAGGACGGTAGGATTGGATGGGTACCGGACAGTGGTCAGAGGGACTCTTCGGAAGACCATGTTTCGGTCATCTTGTTCTCAAACACCCTGAAGTGCGAGAACGTAAAGAGAGGGATCGAATCTTGCGGGTAAAGTGTACAAACCTCTGCAGAGTGTTAAAACCTAATCGATTAGCCGTGTCCCCGGTGACGGACAATTTGAGCCTCTGGACTTGGATCTATCTCGGAACTCTCAACACCGGATTGATAACTTAATTGTGGGCAACATATGATGAATTTTGGGCTATGAGACATCGGTTGGCGGAACCATGTCATGATAGAAAACTCCTTAGTACAGACTTCATTCTATTCCTTTGATGTAGGTAAAAATAAAATCAGCTTGTACGCAAACAAAACTCGAATCTGAGCCATAAAGCCATATTGCATATAGTATAGTTTTATCATCTGCTTTTCTCATATTGTGATCTTGCCGGTACATTCAATGTAATCGACCTACACGGCTGCAACGTATCATGTTGCAGATATTTCCTCGACGAGTAAGAGTTACGATACAGGTTACGGTCTACACTCAACCTGCCGATGGCGTTGATGGGACTCCACACCCGCTTGATTGTTTCCGCGAGTATTATGAGGTATATATCATTTTACGTTATTTATACATGTGATTGCACTTTGATATATACATTGATGTCTTGTGTGTGCCAAAGATATCTTGATCCGAGGATGGCACAAGAATACGAGGCTTGACCGTCTGAGGTCGGGTCGCTACAGATTTTTCGGGATTCGTTTGGACATTTTTTGCATTAACTGAGTTTTCAACGCATTTATGTGCATAATTCAAATTTGAACTACATGCATGTGCTCCAGTGCATATAAATTGGTTATAATATCAAATCTTTGTCCTTGGGTGCATGCTTAGGTCCAATGCAAGAAATGGGAATGAATTTCAAACACCCTGCCACCGTCACTCGGCCGCAAACATTGAGATACCTTGTTTTTAAATTCTAGTAAATGCAAAACTCGTCTGAAATTCCTGAAACTTGGTATGCTTTCATGAAGCGGCATCAACATGTCGTGGTAATTTTTTTTGTCCCATTTGGGGCAGGTTTGGGTATATGCTTCTCACAAACCAGAGCTTCTCACAACATGAATGATGGTTTTGGTAGGGAACGTCCCACCTTTGGGGAAGAAACGATATCCATTGCCTCTTATTGCTTTAAAAAAAATCTCGTGTCAACATAGAACAACAGGAGTGTTGTGTCAATTTTTGTGATTTTTCGGGGTTCGTTTGGACATTTTTATGCATTAACTGAGTTTTCAGTGCACTTATGTGCATAATTCAAATTTGAACTACATGCACATGCTCCAGTGCGTATAAATTGGTTGAAAAATCAAATCTTTGTCCTTGGGTGCATGCTTAGGTCCAATACAAGAAATGGGAATGAATTTCAAACACCAGGGCACCGTTGATTGCTGGCAAGATGTTGAGACACTTTGTTTTAAAATTCTAGCAAATCCAAAACTCGTCTGAAATTCATGAAACTTGGCATGCGATCATGGAATGGCAGCCGACATGTTGTGGTATTTTTCATGTCCATTTTGAGAGAAGGCCCACTCGAATAACAGCCAACAAAGGCATTTTGAAAAAATAGCTGCCACTTTAATATCTCAAACGTTTGTATAATTCGATATGTGTGCGTTCTGTTAACCATTCAGGTGACGCCATGTGTCTTTGTTTTAATGGCTCTTGATCGCAAACGTTTGAAACAGAACACCTGTATGCAAAGTGAGAGTAGGATTTTTGCATCTCTTGAACGCAAACGGTTCTTTTGGATGACTCGGGTGCAACCAATTACAAACAATTTGGTAAGATTTGCATCTGTCATATTGGCTATGTTGCCATTTGTCAATCTGGAAAGATTGACATTTGTTGATCTAGTAACATTGCCATTTGTCAACCTTGTAACACTGCGATTTGTCAAAATATGAAGCTAAAAATCACTAGCAGTATCTAACTTTTGCAACTAAAATTCAGTAATTAAGCATAGATGGAGGTGAGGAGGCGTGTTCAGCCAGGCGTCAGAAAGGCGCAAAGATTATTTGATTTGACAAAGCAGCGCAGTTCCCGATCGTATTTAATGCGCATTTAGGAGAGGGTAGCGGTTCCCGAAATGTTGAACGGCCAATGACACATCCTCCTTCAATTAGCATCGTGTGAATGCATGAGGGAAGTAATGGGAGGAGAACCGGGAAAAGAGGCAGCACGATGTGAATGCAACGCAGTTTACACTCATATAAGGCGCCCCTCCATTCCGATGCATCTACCACATCATACGCACCTAAGCATTTGCCTAAGCACCTACACTAATAAGCGCAACAGTGCTCACTCCAGACCCATGGCCGCGATGTGCACGAGTGGCCAGTGGCTGTGCCAGTTGGTCCACGACGCCGGCCTACGGCATCGCACCGAGGATCATCTCCAGGCGGTGTTTGCGACCGGCTGGTGGATGGCCGCCGTCGACGCCAGCTATGACTCTCAGTTGGACCATATGATCGTTGCCACCACCAACAAGTTCACCGTCGTCAATGCCTACCACCCTAATCGGCTTCCATGGTCGGAACCTCTTTCAAGCACTGGTGGCCCTACGACTGCCCGCCGATGCCACGAAGAATGTCCACCTGGAGGTCGCGCTCGCCGCGAGGCGCCTCGCCCTACAAGAATTCGTCGACCTACACATCCACTTGTACGAGCAAATTGTGTACATAGGTATCTGCAAGGCCAGTGAGGATGCTACGACGTTGGCCTTCTTCAACCGGCTAGAAGCCTTGGATGCCTTTGCTGAGAAGCACCTTGACCTCGCCACAAAAGCCACTGCTCCTTAGCCGTCGGTCGGTGGCCCGATGCACTAAGTTGTGGAGGAGGAGGTCATACATTGATGGATGCATCTTTCTTCTTGCCTCCTGTAACCACCACTACGATCGCATCATCGTGGCCTTAATTCTTATTGTGGTATTGCTTTCTCATTCCACTCAATACAGACATGTGCGATCCCTTTGCTTAATTATATGCATCACTGTAACTAGTACTCCATCCGTCAATTTATAAGTTGTGCTGCCAGTGTTTGGGGCCGGCGCACGATCACGCACGTTCGTGTGCATGCGGTTGCGCCGGGCGCGGCGCGACGATGCAGTTACCCGCTGCAAAAACTGCCATGCGGGGGACGTGGCATTGACCATTGGGCGGCAACAGTCGGTCATCCGGGTGCCCAATAAAGGATGCAAAGAGGGATCCCACAGCAACAAGGACCAGCTTCCCTACCGATAGCTCATCTAACAGAACTCCCAAGATAAGTGTGTTGAGGTTTGACTAGTCATCGGATGGGTGACCGGATGGGAAGTGGCCTCGATGTTAAATTAGCTGATGTGATGGCTCACTGTAAACTTTTAATTGCGTTGAATGTATATAGTGCTCCATCATATTAGTTAAATTAACCTCGAGGTCCTTGTTTTGTAATTTTTGACATTTTTTGTTTTTTGTACACATGTTGATTGGCTTGAAGAAGGTCTATCCTGTTACTTTCTGATAATTTTTTTTTCGAACACATGTTGATTGGCCTGAATGAAGGTCTATCCCATTACTTTACGACATGTTTCCAAAACATGGACCTCGAGGTTAATTCAACTAATAGGACGGAGCACTATATACATTCAACACATGTATATAGGTCATGTATTTCAAGTTACTGTCGGCGTCCTGGGAACAGGGGTACCCAGACTTGCCTCCTTATGGCCCGCGAGCGTGGCTCCACCAACGGCCCGGTACGGCCGAGCTTCGGCGACAATGGCTCAAGACCCTCGTGTGGGGCCAAGCCTCGCGAGGCGGACGACACCAAGACACCCTGGGGGAGGCCGCACTAGGCTGGCTCCCGAGGAGCGGAGATACCTATGCAAGGGCACCTCGCAAGGTTCACATGACATGAGCCATGACGACCAATGCCAGGCGGGCGCATGCGGGCGTAGTGTACCAGTTTCCTCTTTGGTTCTAAAGAGGCAAGCGCAGGCGAGGAGTCCCGAGGCATCAGGCAAAGGTTTCCATATCAGTGCAACAAGACCAATACTAGCAGGACGGCAGGACGGAGGTCATCACGGAGCCCACAAAAGCGTCACCACCAGAGCCTTTGGCAGGCGAAGACTACTTTTGTCAGGATAGCTTATACTAGTTGTCTCCCTTCAAAGTTGGCTGTTGTGGGATCCCTTCCCGCCTACATTTGGGAAGAGGACCCGGGCCTCTATAAATAGGACTAGCCACCACCATAGGAGGTAACTGATCTTGGACTGGATCCATTCCACCAAGGCCATCTCACCATCTCGTTGAGCTCAAGAACACCTCTCCTCCTGAGGCTGTTCGTCCACTATACTAGTTCATCCTTAGCCCTCGAGGCAATCCACCACCACCACACTGGAGTAGGGTATTACACCACAACGGTGGCCCGAACCAGTATAAACCTCTGTGTCTCGTGTTCTTTGGGTTTGTCAAGCTAGGCCGTGGAATCGTTGGGTAGGCAGACAGGGGAGAGAGAGTCCTTTGTGTGCACCCCAGAGTTCGAACCTCTCAAGGGTCCGCGGAACCCTGAATCCGACATTTGGCGCGCCAGGTAGGGGTGCGCCGAAGCTTTTCCTCCGTTGATCCACGCTCCACCGCTCCGCCAGTTCCATGGCCGATGCTCGTTGAGACCACACTGAGCGCCGGGTGAGGGAGTCCTGGATTAGGGGGTCCTCGGACGTCCGGCCTGTTTGACATGGGCCGGACTGATGGGCTGTGAAGATACAACACCGAAGACTCTCACCCGTGTCCGGATGCCTTGGCGTGGAAGGCAAGCTTGGCATTCGGATATGAATATTCCTTTCTCTGTAACCGACTTTGTACAACCCTAGTCCCCTCCGGTGTCTATATAAACCGGAGGGTTTAGCCCATAGGGACAATCATAATCATACAGGCTAGACTCCTAGGGTTTTAGCCATTACGATCTCGTGGTAGATCAAATCTTGTAATACTCATATTCATCAAGATCAATCAAGCAGGAAGTAGGGTATTACCTCCATAGAGTGGGCCCGAACCTGGGTAAACATCGTGTCCCTTGTCTCCTGTTACCATCAACCTTAGATGCACAGTTCGGGACCCCCTACCCGAGATCTGCCGGTTTTGACACCGACATTGGTGCTTTCATTGAGAGTTCCACTGCGTCGTCTCCAAGAGGTTTGATGGCCCCGTCAATCATCTACAACAATTCTGTCCTGGCGGAAGTTTTTTCCCCCGGTCAGATCTTCGTATTCGGCGGCTTCACAGTGCAGTCCAACTCGCTTAGCCATCTAGAGCAGATCGACAGCTACGCCACTGGCCATCAAGTCAGGTTTGGAAGCTTGAACTACATTGCCGATACCCGCGGAGACTTGATCTTCGACGGATTCGAGTCCACGCCAGCCGCTCCCGGCCACTGCGATGAGCATGACCTAAATCTGTCATCGGACCATACCCAGGGGATAGCACCTGTAAGTGCTCCGGCCCTAGATCCGGAGCAGATTGTGCCATCCAAGGACGGGAAGCTCAACCCTGTCATGGGAACCGCAGACTCCACGACATTGGAGCCGCACACAGACCCAACCTCGAGCATGACCTATGTCACCGGAACCTCGGATTCGTCTCCGGCCAAAGGTTCTGAACCACGTGCGCCCGTGTCCATCGAGCCTGATCAGGCGCCGGTCGTTGAATTCAGCGCCGAGGACATTTTCTGGCACTCACCTCTAGGCGATGTGCTGAACTCAATAAAAACCCTCTCCTTAGCAGGGGACTCACAACCGAATTATATCCGATTCGAACTAGGGATTGATGACAAGGAATTTCGCTTCCCACCCACCTCTCACTTCATAGCCACTGTCAAGGACTTAACCGACAAGCTCGATTACGGCTCCGAAGACATTGACGGTATAGACGACAATGCTGGAGAAGAGGAGGCCCACAATCCACCGTTTACCAGACGTTGGACGACCACTTCCTCGTATGATGTGTACATGGTGGATACACCCAAAGAGAATAGCGGCGACGACAAGGAAGACCCAGTCGAGGATAAACCTCCTGAGAGACAGCCAAAGCACGGACGTCAGCGGCGCCCTCCAAGTCATGCCGTGGAAAAGACAGCAATACCGGCACAGGAGAAAACAATACTCCGGACGATACCGAAGACAATGAAGACCCCGTTGAGCCAACTTCCGAACAGGACAAACGGGAAAATGGGCAAGTTAGCCCTGACGAACAGGCCATAAACAAAGACTCAGAGGATAGTAATTATCTTCCGCTCTCCGAGGATGAGGTGAGCCTCAGCAACGAGGATTTAATAATGCCTGAGGAACCTCTCGAGCAGGAGCGCTTCAAGCGCCAGCTAATAGCCACTGCAAGGAGCCTGAAAAAGAAGCAGCAGCATCTTCAAGCTGACCAAGATCTGCTCAACGATAGATGGACTAATGTCCTGGCAGCTGAGGAATATGGCCTCAAGTGCCCAGCCAAAAGTTATCCAAAGCGCAAATTGCTACCTCAGTTTGATGACATGGCGCTGGTGCCCGTACCATCATCGCGTAATGCGGCTGACCGACCACCATGTGGCCGGGACAAAGCGACAACTCAAGCCGAATACCAGCCCATCCTACCTCACCGTAAAGGCAGAGATAAAACAGCTCGGGACATACATATGACCTGCGGAAGGACTTGGACGGTAGAGCAGGTCAGAACAGGTCGATCTATGGATCGCGGGGCGTGCCCCGACACGCGACAATGGCTATCTCGCCGGACGCAACAATCATAATCATGTCTGGGCCGAGAACCGTAGAAGGACTCCATCCGAGCTACGTCGCGACATGGCCCAATATAGAGGTGCCGCACACCCCCTTTGCTTCACTGATGAGGTAATGGAGCACGAATTCCCAGAAGGGTTTAAACCCGTAAACATCAAATCATATGATGGGACAACAGACCCCGCGGTATGGATCGAGGATTTTCTTCTCCATATTCATATGGCCCGTGGTGACGATCTCCATGCCATCAAATACCTCCCACTAAAACTCAAAGGACCAGCTTGGTACTGGTTGAACAGTCTGCCCGAAAACTCCATTGGCAGCTGGGAAGACTTGGAGGAAGCCTTCCTTGACAACTTTCAAGGTACATATGTTTGACCTCCGGATGCCGACGACTTAAGTCACATAATTCAACAGCCCGGAGAGTCAGCCAGGAAATTCTAGACTAGGTTCTTAACCAAAAAGAACCAGATCATCGACTGTTCGGATGCCGAAGCCCTAGCGGCCATTAAACATAGCATCCGAGGCGAATGGCTCGCCCGATGATAACCCACAAGTATAGGGGATCGCAACAGTTTTCGAGGCTAGAGTATTCAACCCAAATTTATGGATTCGACACAAGGGGAGCCAAAGAATATTCTCAAGTATTAGCAGCTGAGTTGTCAATTCAACCACACCTGGAAACTTAGTATCTGCAGCAAGGTGTTTAGTAGCAAAGTAATATGATAGTGGCGGTAACGGTAACAAAAGTAGAGACAGCAAAAGTAATGTTTTTGGTATTTTTGTAGTGATTGTAACAGTAGCAACGGAAAAGTAAATAAGCGAGAACCAGTATATGGAAAGCTTGTAGGCACCGGATCAGTGATGGATAATTATGCCGGATGTGGTTCGTCATGTAACAATCATAACATAGGGTGACACGTAACTAGCTGCAATTCATCAATGTAATGTAGGCATGTATTCGAATATAGTCATACGTGCTTATGGAAAAGAACTTGCATGACATCTTTTGTCCTACCCTCCCGTGGCAGCGGGGTCCTATTGGAAACTAAGGGATATTAAGGCCTCCTTTTAATAGAGAACCGGAACAAAGCATTAGCACATAGTGAATACATGAACTCCTCAAACTATGGTCATCACCAAGAAGTATCTCGATTGTTGTCACTTCGGGGTTGTCGGATCATAACACATAATAGGTGACTATAGACTTACAAGATAGGATCAAGAACACACATATATTCATGAAAACATAATAGGTTCAGATCTGAATTCATGGCACTCGGGCCCTAGTGACAAGCATTAAGCATAGCAAAGTCATAGCAACATCAATCTCAAAACATAGTGGATACTAGGGATCAAACCCTAACAAAGCTAACTCGATTACATGATAAATATCATCCAACCCATCACCGTCCAGCAAGCCTACGATGGAATTACTCACGCACGGCGGTGAGCATCATGAAATTGGTGATGGAGGATGGTTGATGATGACGACGGCGACGAATCCCCCTCTCCGGAGCCCCGAACGGACTCCAGATCAGCCCTCCCGAGAGAGATTAGGGCTTGGCGGCGGCTCTGTATCGTAAAACGCGATGATTTCTTCTCTCTGATTTTTTCTCCCCGAAAGCCAATATATGGAGTTGGAGTTGGCGTGGGAGGGTCTCTAGGGGCCCACGAGGTAGGGGGCGCGCCCGGGGGGTGCCCCACCCTCGTGGGCAGTGTGGGGCCCCTGGTCTTCATCTTTAGCGAGCATTTTTATTATTTTTATAAGACATCCCGTGGAGTTTCAGGTCATTCCGAGAACTTTTGTTTTCTGCACATAAAACAACATCATGGCAATTATCTTTGAAAACAACGTCGATCGAGTTAGTTCCATTCAAATCATACAAGTTAGAGTCCAAAACAAGGGCAAAAGTGTTTGGAAAAGTAGATACGACGGAGACGTATCACCCGACACCTCGGCCAAGAAAAGGCGAAGTCCATGGCAGCCCTCACAGTGCTTATGACCCACTTTTGCGCGGGCAAAGATAGCTGGCTAGTCCGTAGCAATAACAACGCAAGCGAACCTGGCACTTCGAAAGCCAGAAATAGCAACGGCAAGCCCCGACGCAACAGACACAAGTGTCGAAGCAACGGCGATAATACCGACGACACAGCGGTCAACGCCGGATTCAGTGGCTCCAAGTCCAGCCAGCGGAAAAAGCCATTCAAAAGGAAAAATTCGGGCTCGTCCAGCTTGGACCGCATACTCGATCGTCCATGCCAGATACACGGCACCCCCGATAAACTAGCCTATCACACTAACAGGAGTTGCTGGGTTTTTAAACAGGCTGGCAAGATAAATGCCGAGAACAAGGGGAAGGGGTCGCAAAGCAAAGACGATGACGAGGAGCCCCGTCCATCGAATACAGGGGGACAGAAGAAGTTTCCCCCTCAGGTCAACATGGTGAACATGATATACGTTACCCATATCCCCAAGAGGGAGCGCAAGCGCGCGCTCAGGGACGTCTATGCGATAGAACCAGTCGCCCAAAAATTTAATCCATGGTCGTCATGCCCGATCACTTTCGATCACATGGATCATCCGACCAGTATCCGTCATGGTGGTTCAGCCGCACTAGTCCTCGACTCAATAATTGATGGATTCCACCTGACGCGAGTCCTCATGGACGGTGGCAGCCGTCTCAACCTGCTCTATCAGGATACAGTGCGCAAAGTGGGCATCGATCCATCAAAGATCAAGCCCACCAAAACTACCTTTAAAGGAGTCATACTAGGTGTAGAGGCCCGTTGTGCGGGCTCAATCACACTGGAAGTTGTCTTCGGGTCCCCGGACAACTTCACAAGCGAAGAGTAAGGGGTGGCCCGGCACGGCCCATCTTCATCAGCACAAGCTCAAGACCCTCGCGGGGCCGACGACAGGAAGATTCCTTAGGCACGGCCTCGTCAGGCTGGCTCGCGTGGAGGCAGAGAGATCAAGGCGGGGTACCTCACGAGGTGCCGGGGCATAAGCCATGACGACCAAAGGGCGCCCAGGCGCGCCAGCAGTGATGTCCTCATTTCCTCTTTGGTGCAAAGGGGGCAAGCGCGGCGAGCATCAAGCAAAGGCATCTGTTTCGATTGCAACAAGACCAAGACCGTCGAGCGGCAGGAAGGAAGTCATCGTGGAGCCCAAGCCGGCATCACCACGAGCCTTTGACGGCGAGGACCAACTTTAGTCAGGATAAGTGTACTAGATGTTCCCCTTCAAAATGGCCAATTGTTGGCGCCCTTCTCGCTCAATATTTGGGACGAGGCCCAGGGCCTTTGCCTATAAATAGGACTAGCCACCCACAGGGTAGAGAGGGCTAGAGAGCTTGATCTGGAATCAAGAGATCAATCACAGAGAGAGAGAGAGAGGAGCGACTGAACTCCCCCTAGCAGTTCATCGCACCAGCCAAGAACAGACCCTCGCGAGGCTGTTCTTCCTTGTATTGTTCATCATCAGCCCAAGAGGCAATCCACCACACCACACACTGGAGTAGGGTGTTACACCATAATGGTGGCCCGAACCAGTATAAACCCTGTGTCTCTTGTGTTGTCCCTTTCATAGTTTAGATCCTAGCGAGGCGGCGAGGTGCAGGTAGGTAGGGGGTGAGATCTCCGCGTGCACCCCAGAGTTCGAACCTAGAGGGTCTGCCGGAACCCGAAATCCGACATTTGGCACGCCAGGTAGGGGTGCACCGGAATCCGTCTCCCGCCGCCCTGTTCTTCGCCACCCATCGCATCCATGTCAGATGCTCGTCGGGCCCGCGCCGAGCGCCAAACCACTCTCGCTACCCGCGTCGCCCACACGGCCCCCGTCGGCGGCCGCCCCCGCCGTTCCCCGTCACCCGCCATCAACGCCGCCACCGGCCCGGTGGGGAACGAGCAGCAAGCGTCATCCCAGCATCCGCCGTGAGGCGAGACGGCCGCACTGCTACTCCTTCACTCGCCCCAGCTCGTTCTTCGTCCCGAGCGCTCCGCGCGCCCATGGAGGCTCGAGCTGCGCTCATCGCGGCAAACGAGCTCCTGCGCTACCACCCTGTCGACGACGTCTACAAAGAGTGGCTTGACTGCGTCGCCGAGCTCATCCGCGCCACAGGGGGCTCCCCCGCGCCGTCCTTCTCGCTGCACCGTGCCCCGCCCTGCGCGGGCGATGAAGCTCCAGGGCGCCTCAGCCGCCTCCCCCTCAAGAAGGTGCCTTGGCCCCAAGGCGCGTGGCCCTGGGGCAGAACCCACTCCGCCCGGCGCCAGCGCAACAAGAGTAGAGCCGTCAAGAGGCCCCTCGCCCCCAAGAAGCTGCCCGCGTGCTCCCTACACCGGCTCGTCTCGACCGCGCTCCTGCTCCACCACGCCAAGCCCCCGCGCTGCTCCCAGCGGCAGCGCATGGGGACCCGCAAGACCAAGCTCTTCATCACCAAAGGCCTCCCGTGGCCACAGCAGGCTGCCGCGCCTACACCACCGAGCTGCGCAGCGTCGCGTGGCCCGGCAAGTTCAAGCCAGACCTGCCTCCTCGCTACGACGACACGGCCGACCCTGCGGAGTTCCTTCAACTCTACGAGCTGGGCATCAAAGCCGCCAACGGGGACGAGAAGGTCATGGCGAACTAGTTTCCCATGGCACTCAAGGATGGGGCCCTTTTGGCTCCTGAACACAGCTCTGATGCGATTTCCTCCTGGGACGAGATGCGCACCCGCTTCATCGCCAACTTCCAAGGTACTCGTGATCGGCCTCCTGCCGTGAGCGACATGCGCCGCAGCAAGCACCAGCCAGGGGAGACCCTGCAGAAGTACATCCAGCGCTTCAACAACGCACGCCTCAAGATTCCCAAGGTAACCGAGGAGGCCATCATCTCAGCCTTCTCTGACGGTGTGCAAGACGTCAAGATGAAGGAGGAGCTAGCGATGCATGAAGATCTGTGTACATCCTTGGAGTTGTTCAACTGGCGACCAAGTGCGCCAGGGCTGAGGAAGGACGCCTTTCCCTCCTCGAGCTGCCACCATGGACCCGAGAAGAGAAGAAGTCCAAGGCCAAGGGCGTGAAGCGCAAGGGGCTGCCGTGCTCATGGCAGAACCGCACACCAAGCGAGGCGTAGATCAGCCCGAGTCTTCCAAGGGCAGCGATGCTTGTGTGTACCACGACCTCCACACCCACAACACCAACGAATGTCAAGAGCTCTGAGCCGTGCGAGAAGGGAGAACCGGTCGACGCCCCGACCGTAACGATCAAGGCTACGGCTGAGGAGGAGGAAGAAACGCAGGACGCTGGGAAGACCGTGGCCCTCGCCAAGGGTGGCGTGACCGACCTCGCGAGGATCGCTGGCAGGATCAGCCTCGCAAGGGAGGATAGAGGGATCAGCCTCGCGAGGATCGCCCGCAAGGAAACGCAGGCCTCCCTCCTCTGCCGCTGCAGCCAAGGAGAAATGAGGACCATCATCGGGGCCGAGGGGTGGGGGCTTCCGGGGAGCAGCGTGCGATCGCTTGCATCTGGGAAGAGCTCAAGCCCCGACCTCTCAACGCATCTTCAAGAAGTTTGCCCTTGAAGTGAATGCAGTCCTCCCAAGCTCGAGGCGGACACCCTCTCGGTGGTCAAGATGCGCCATCACGTTCAGCTCATGCAGATCAGCTCAAGTCTTGTGACCACGGTGAGTCCTCCCGATGCTTTGTTCCCCAATCATCAGCAACATGCAAGTCACCAGGACCCTCATCAATGGCGGAGCAGGGCTCAATGTCTTGTCCGTAGAGACATTCAACAATCTCCAAGTGCCTTACAATCAGCTTCAGCCAACCAAGCCTTTCTCCGGAGTCACCGATGGCTCCACAGTTCCAATTAGGCAGGTCCGCCTCCCGTCACCTTGGTAGCGCGACATCGACCGCACCGAGCTCATCGACTTCGATGTCGCCCACATTCGCCTGCCGTACAATGCCATCCTCGGGTACCCAGCTCTGGCCAAGTTCATGGTCGTGACTCATCACGGCTACAACGTTCTCAAGATGCCAGGAAGCGGCGGAGTCATCACGGTGCCTTGTGAAGAGAGAGACGCAGTGTGCTCCCTGGAGCGAGCTTTTCAAGCCGCATCACTTGAAGACCCAGATCGCAGGAGCGGGAGGCTCCCCGAGATTGATCCCAAGAAGAAGATATCGCCAGGCCCGACCCCTCGGGAGGCAGGCCCCTCAGGGTCCGCGCCCGTTCAGGGGGCACCTCCTTCTGTCGCATAGGAAGGCGCACCCGGCGCCCTCCTCGAGCAAGGCTCGGGGGCTCTCTCCCGGAGGGCCGCCGACTTTGCTAAGGTCATGAGGGAGGCGCTTGGGCACCACATGGAGGCGTGTTTCAAAGCACGTTTCCCTCAGGAAGGAGCGAGGCAAGGAGGGCCAAACCCTCAGGAGTTCGTCAGCCAGATCATTCAGGAGCTGCAGGAGTCAAGAGTCATGAGTGGCAGCCGCCGCTTACCCGCCGTAGCTCCCCATCTAGGCGAGGATGATGGGCTGCGCGTCTGCATCGACATACCAGAGCTCAACCGAGCCGCCTCTCAGAAGCGCTTCTGGCCCTCACGCGCGGGGTGCTGCGAAGGTCCACCCCACAGCTACGTTCGCATGCCCTACGGCGTGCCGAACACGGCCGCCACGCGCCAGCGCCTCATGGGGAGCATCCCGGAAGCTCAAGAGGCCAGGCGTTCCGCAGTCCTGGCGGAGATGGAGATGGTCCGCGAGGAGCGGCCGGCGCCTCCGGAGCCTCCCGAGGCTCCTGGGCCTGGGGGCTCGTGAAGGTTGGCTTCAGGAGCCCACGACGTCCGCTACTTCAGCATCCCTTCGTCTTCAAAGTTATCAGGTGACATCCATCAAGTTTCATTTCCAGCTGGGAGCGCCCCCCAGGGCTGCATCATTCCCAGGCCGCGTGGGTCCGTCCCTGCGGCATGTATCCCTTTTACTTCATGTTCCTAGCTTACCTTGTTGGGGGCGCCCCTCGGGCTGCATCATCCCCAAGTCGCTCGGGCCAGACCCAGCGACGTCTGCCTTCCTTGCACCTATCTAAATAAACTTGCTCCTTCATGATTAACGTACTTGACCTAGTTACCTGCTCAACTGACACCAACTTATGGAGCTGCTCCCCAATGGCACGGTGTTTGCGCATGGGTCCATCCCTACAACGCCAACAAACATGAATGGCTGAGGTCTGGCCACGGCAGCCCCGCACAGCGCCACCTCGTCAGGCCTTCAGTGCCTCGTCACCTCTCCAAAGCAACCAACGGCTGACCGTCGCTTGTCATAGCCGACTCTTGTTCTTCTTGTGGTGAGCCTGCAGGATCTCTTCAAGGCGCAGCGCCAGGCGAGGCCCTCACGGCTCTTCTTCACTCTCGCCCACGCGAACCGCTTGCACATTAAAGGGGGGGTACCTGAGCATCGCGACTCACGGGCTCCTACCGGCTCTCCAGCCCTCACCCTCTGGCCTTGACCACGGCATCGCGACCTGTCATACCAGCGACAGCTGAGACCCGCTCGAGGGCCGGGACCCGAGGACGTAGAGCAGAAAGGGGAGCAAAGGCAAGAGGGAAGAGGCACGCGGGGACCTCACCAGGAAACCCCTCGCCTGCCAATGCGCGGACCTAACGTCGCACCAGGAAGCGGTTCCTGACTCCCGAGATAAGTCACCCTCCGGAAACATCAGCTATCGCAGCACCGACCTCGCACCTAATGCAATCCCGTGTTAGCAACGTCGCACTCCTTTCTCACCGAGCGATGGCTGCTTGAGTGCTAAAGGGACCTCCCGAGCATCGCGACTCAGGGCTCTTCTTGGACCCGGCCGCTCACCTCCTGGCCTTGACCATGGCATCGCGACACAGCATACCAGCTGACGGTGGCGCCGCCTTGGGACGGGACACAGCCGGCGCAGAGCACCAAGCCCTCGTGAGGTTCGAAAGGAAGAACTAAGCTAAGACGGAATGAGCATCTCGCACTGCATCACGGCAAGGATTATATTAACAAACAAAACCACAGGCACCTTACAAGCCCCCATGGGGCGCACTTTTCGATTCCTCGCAGGGAACAGAGGGAGCAGATCCTAAAGAAAGCTAACTACACGCGCCTCCGCGAGAGACGCCATCATCAACAGTGGGCCGTCAGGCACCGGCGCCAACCTCATCCAGATCAGAGGCGACGGCGGCCTAACGAGCCCGCCCTACTCCGAGAGCGAAGCAGGCTCGGGGGCTCGTAGCTGTCGTCGCTCGTCTCCGGAGTCGCGAAGAGCTCGGCGGAGTCGCTGGACCCTCCGACGCCTCCGCCGCCTGAGGAGCTACTGAGGGAGCGATCGGTGAGCCTGGTCCTCGCCGTGGCAGGGCCCCGACCACCTCTCTCAGGGCAGCACTCCAGCTGGCGTCCTTCCGCGTCGAAGACCTTGAAGAGCATCATGGAAGCGCCATCGTACTCCAGGTGGATCGCGAGGGTGCCCCTTGTCCTGCAGACTCGGGCGACCTCGCCCAGCCTCGAGTCATGAAGACCTTGCCGAGCAACGACCGCGACCTCCGCTTGATCGCGAGGGTGCTGCAGCCGGCGTCTTTGCAACCGAGCTCCAAGTATCCCCCTGCGGCATCACGAAGGTGAAGGAGGGAGGAAGGCGGATCCAAGACTGAGGAGGCATGGCGGCGTGGAGCACAAACTCTCGGGAGGATCCCTCGGCATGGACTCCAGGAGGGACAACGCGCACCGCCGTGACCCACCGACGCCGACGGCGGCGTCGTCCATGGCGCTCGGCGTCAACTCCTTCAGGGCCCTCCAAGCGGGCGTACAAGGGCAGCGGGAACCCCGGCAGCGGCCGCTCGCACCAAGGCCTTGACACCTCCTGTCGGGCGCCCTCATCTCGACGGCATAGGGCTAGCCGTTTCTTCGGCGGAAGCGGGTCGGGACCCTCTCGGGGAGCCTTTCCCTTCTCTTCCGTGGAGAACCGGCGGATCGGAGCCATTGCCACAAAGTGGAGCAAGGACGGAGAAGAAGGAGAAGCAAGAAGAGATGGACTGGAAGAGCACACGCCATTCCGTACTTATAGCCGGGGAAGGCCAACCGGCGACTTCCCCGATCACAGGTAATCATGACCCGCTTTGCATGCAGGGACTTGTCAATTCGTGCAGTTGCCGAAGCGTCATGGGGAAGCAGGGGCGCCCACGTCCAATCGACCGCCACACGGTGCCCAAGGCCGCAGGCTATTAGGGCCCACGGCACTTCACACTTGCCCCTTCGCTTCTCTGCTTGGCCAAGTCCGGGAGCGCCTTGGCCCGGGGGCTACTGTCGGCGTTCTAGGAACGGGGGTACCCAGACTTGCCTGCCTGCGGCGTGGCTCAAGGGGTGGCCCAGTACGGCCCATCTTCATCAGCACAAGCTCAAGACCCTCGCGAGGGGCCAAGCCTCGCGGGGCGGACAACAGGAAGCTTCCTCAGGCACGGCCTCGTCAGGCTGGCTCACGAGGCGGAGAGATCAAGGTGGGGTACCTCACGAGGTGCCCATGACGCAAGCCATGACGACCAAGGGTGCCGAGCGGTAGCGAGCCCAGCGATGTCTTCATTTCCTCTTTGGTGCAAAGGGGCAAGCGCAAGCGAGCATCAAGCAAAGGCATCCGTTTGATGCAACAAGACCAAGACCGTCATAGCGGCGGGAAGGAAGTCATCGTGGAGCCCAAACCGGCGTCACCACGAGCCTTTGACAAAGCGAGGACCAACTTTAGTCAGGATAAGTGTACAAGATGTTCCCCTTCAAAATGGCCAATTGTTGGCGCCCTTCCCGCTCAATATTTGGGAAGAGGCCCAGGGCCTTTGCCTATAAATAGGACTAGCCACCCACAGGGTAGAGAGGGCTAGTGAGCTTGATCTGGAATCGAGAGATCAATCACACACAGAGAGAGAGAGAGAGAGAGAGAGAGAGAGAGAGAGAGAGAGGAGCGACTGAACTCCTCCTAGCAGTTCATCGCACTAGCCAAGAACAGACCCTCGTGAGGTTGTTCTTCCTTGTATTGTTCATCATCAGCCCAAGAGGCAATCCACCACACCACACACTGGAGTAGGGTGTTACACCACAATGGTGGCCCGAACCAGTATAAACCCTGTGTCTCTTGTGTTGTCCCTTTCATAGTTTAGATCCTAGCGAGGCGGCGAGGTGCAGGTAGGTAGGGGGTGAGATCTCCGCGTGCACCCTAGAGTTCGAACCTAGAGGGTCTGCCGGAACCCGAAATCCGACACTACTCGTGCATCCAAAAACCCTTAAACCCAAATCTTACTTTCAAATGTCCACCATACCTACCTAGGGATTGAGCAAGATCCCTCAAGTAAGTTGTCATCGGTGCAAAAAGGCAATATAAATTGCTTCTAAAAGTGTGAGATCATTTAGTGTAAGACAAAATTGAGCATTGCACGAACTTGCGATGGTGAAGAATAAAAGCGACAAACTGCATAAAGGTTGCTATCACAAGGGGCAATGTAAGGTGACGTTCTTTTGCACTAAGGGGTTGAGCATACAAACTAATAAGCACATGGCAACCTCTACTTCCCTCTTTGAAGGGCCTATCTCTTACTTTTATGTATTTACTTTTATGCAAAGAGTCAAAGTTTTCCTTCTATTCCTTTTTATTTTTCTCCTTTGGCAAGCATCATGTGGTGAGGAAAGATCTAGGCACATATGTCCAGTTGAATATAGAAAGCATGAGTTATTATTGTTGACATCACCCTTGAGGTGAATATGTTGTGAGGGGAAACTATAAGCCCCTGTCTTTCCATGTGCCCGGTTGAAATGTTTTGCTCATGTGTGCGCGGTGAGTGTTAGCAATCATACAAGACGATATGATGGTTGAGTATGTGGACTTGCTTAAAGGCTCTGATACGTGACCCTTCCTGAAAAGATGATGAATTGTAGTTGCAAAGTTGACTGAGAACATAGTTCGTTGGTTTTTATTAGAGTTTTTGCTTTATACTTCAATTGTGTGATGAACTGTTACTTATTCATGAGAAGTATATGATAAAGGTTCTATGATAGAAGTCTTATGTCTAATTTTTTTGTTGTTATAATAATCAACATGATACTTCTATGTTCGTATTTTGTTTCTATCGACACCTCTCTCTCAAAGCATGTGGACATGTTTTTCGGTTTCGGTTTTCGCTTGAGGACAAGCGAGGACTAAGCTTGAGGGCCATTTTGCATCATGTTTTCTTACTGTTATTTAAGATGTTTTTATCCATAATAATGCTTTTTGGAGTAATTCTAATGCCTTTTTCTTTCATAATATGCAAGGTATACACAAAGAGGGAGAATTCCAGCAGCTGGAAATCTGGACCTGGAAAAGCTACGTCAGGCTACCCATTCTGCACAATTCCAAATGAGCTGAAACTTCACAGAGATTTTTTATGGAATATTTGAGGAATACTACCAGAGGGGGCCCACCAGGTGGGCACAACCCACCTGGGCGCGCCAGGGAGCCCAAGCGCACGCTGGTGGGTTGTGCTCACCCAGGCCCACCTCAGGTGCCCATCTTCTGGTATATAGGTCGTTTTGACCTAGAAAAAATAAGGAGAAGACTTTCGGGACAGAGCGCCGCCGTCTCGAGGCGGAACTTGGGCAGGAGCACTTTTGCCCTCCGGCGGAGCGATTCCGCCGGGGTACTTCCCTCCCGGAGGGGGAAATCATCGTCATCATCATCACCAACAACTCTCCCATCTTGGGGAGGGCAATCTCCATCGACATATTCAATAGCACCATCTCATCTCAAACCCTAGTTCATCTCTTGTGTTCAATCTTGTTACCGGAACTACAGGTTGGTGCTTGTGGGTGACTAGTAGTGTTGATTACATCTTGTAGTTGATTACTATATGGTTTATTTGGTGGAAGATTATATGTTCAGATCCAATATGCTATTTGATACCCCTCTTGTCATGAGCATGATTATCATTTGTGAGTAGTTAATTTTGTTCTTGAGGTCACGGGAGAAATCATGTTGCAAGTAATCATGTGAACTTGATATGTGTTCGATATTTTGATAGTATGTATGTTGTGATTCCCTTAGTGGTGTCATGTGAACGTCGACTACATGACACTTCACCATATTTGGGCCTAAGGGAATGCATTGTGGAGTAACAATTATATGATGGGTTGCGAGAGTAATAGAAGCTTAAACCCCAGTTTATGCGCTATTCCGTAAGGGACCGATTGGATCCAAAAGTTGAATGATATGGTTAGAATTTATTCTTAATACTTTTCTCATAGTTGCGGATGCTTGCGGGAGGGTTAACCATAAGTAGGAGGTTTGTTCAAGTAAGAACAGCACCTAAGCACTGGTCCACCCACATATCAAATTATCAAAGTAGTGAACACAAATCAAACCAACATGGTGAAAGTGACTAGATGAAATTCCCGTGTACCCTCAAGAACGCTTTGCTTATCATAAGACACCGTTTTGGCCTGTCATTTGCCTCAAAAGGATTGGGCTACCTTGCTGCACTTTTGTTACTATTATCGTTACTTGCTCATTATAAATTATCTTGCTATCAAACTACTCTGCTACTTACGATTTTAGCACTTGCAGACATTACCTTATTGAAAACCACTTGTCATTTCCTTCTGCTCCTCGTTGGGTTCGACACTCTTACTTATCGAAAAGTGCTACAATTGATCCCGTATACTTGTGGGTCATCATTTTCCCTCGTGTTCTTCATTGGATTCCCTCCACATTGTGAAAGATCGTCCTTAGGGTATCCACCCTACATCATCTTGGTATCATGAGCCTTGGTTGATCACGAATTTGGAGCCCTACCCCTCTTTTTCTAGCCTAGTTTTGTTGATTTCGTCCCAATTTCGAAAATTCCCCACCAAAAATAGCCCCAATGTTTTTGTGAATTCTTGGTATGATGAAGTTTTGTTCGATTTGATCCATGGATTTGCCTTGCCACGAGTGGATCTAGCTTTCCCCCATCATTTCCCCAATTTCCATCCACAAATTCATCCAATTTTGACCAAATTTTGCTTCTCCATCACGAACCCTAGAATTTCATTCTGTGCCCGAAATCGCCTAGGCACCGGACGTCCGACAGTCACTGGACGTCCAACGACAACAGGTCGTCCAACCACCACCGGACATCTGATGTTTCCTGACGAAACTGAAATTTTCCTCACGAAAAATTTCAGCCGCCCGCACCACCACTCCCTTAACCCCTCATTGCACTGCAGCATACCACCACCATTTTCCGCAACCACCATCACTTACCCGCTATGAACTCCAACGAGTTTGACACGTTTTGTTCTTTGAAAATTTGAGTTGCGGTTTTTGTTTCCTAACGTGTTTCGGCTACTTAGGGACGGCTTGACACCGACATCACCGCCGCTCATCTTCGTCATCGACATCGACCACATCATATTCTTGACACAATCCTCCATAAGCAAGGGACAGTAACCTCGACGACACCTTGGTGTATTCCCTTGCCATTGCATTGATAACCACCATGACCCATTTTGCGTAACTTTCCTATCGAGACTAGCCTTTGAGTATTGCCGGCAACGTTACTTGTGCACATTAGTGACCATCGTCTCATTGCATATATTATATCATCTTGGTATCCATATCTTGGTATCATATCTTGTGCCACGAGGTTGTGATTGCATATACAAAATAGCTATCTTGGTTCATCAAGTTTTGCATGAGGAAGAGCTCAAAAGAGAAAGAGCCAACAAGCTTTTAAGCAAAAGGGAAAGATAAGCAAAGAGCTTTTAAGCAAAAACCATAGCATCATACTACATTAAGATTGTCATACTCGGTCATCTTGGATCATATCACCGGAACATCATACATCTAGCATACTTGGGATAGAAGTTGTTGCATTTTTGCTTTATAGGTTGTGCACAAGTCTTGTATCCGCCTATTGTGCAACCGTTCTAGCGTCGCTCTAGTGTTGTGCAACAAGAGCATTTTCCGTGGTTTCCACATTTTGAGCTCATTTTTGGTTGCACGACCCCATTTATCTTTCCGTGTGTGTGTTTCCGTGAGCCACATTTCCCTATTGGTCTACTTGTTGCATTTGCACACTTGTGAATCTTTTCCAACATTATTGAGTCTTGCTCACAATTGCTTAAAATTTGTCCACCATCCTCACCAAGCTCCACCAAAGGATTTACTTGTGTAGGTGTGAGAAATCGACAAGATCCGGTACCAAATGTGTTATTTCCTTGTTACACTATTGAGTGATCATTGATCCATTTTCAACATCGGGTAAGAATGCGTTTGGTCTAGTCCTTTTCATTCTCCCACTCACATTTGCTTGAGATGATGGATAGGCCAACTACTTCTTCGAACCCACTCTTCATCGAGCAACATGAGGACTCGAACACCTATCTTACCAAGAACCACCTCTTCGGTGCACAAAGAGCTTTGCATCAAGAACAACAAGCATTGAGCGACCGCATCGACAACCTCGCTGTCGACTTTCTACAATCCAAGCAACATACAAGAGACTACTTCGACAACAAGCTCGACGAATAAAAACAAGAGAGCAATGCAAGAATGGACGAGATTCATGCCTTGTTGGTCAACCGCTCTTCTACCTTTTCGTCCTACTCAAGACGGAGCCACTCAAGTCGACATTCTTCGCATTCTTGTTCGGATGCAAGTCCACCTCGAGCTCGTTCGCAATGTCGCCAAGACCATGAAGATCATCAAGCTCCACAAAACCCATTCCATGGCAATGGTTTACAAGCCCGTTTCCATGAACGTGAACGACTACGTCGACAAGCTAATGATCCTCCGGTCCAAGAATAAGCTCCAATACACCAAGCTGAACAAGAACAACAAGAAGGTGACGCCCCTCGACAACAACAACAACAACATTGTGAGAAACAAAACCTTGAAGCCCAACATGCTCTACGCGAAGCTACACTAGACATCGACAAGCGCAATCGCCAAGCACGACTTCAAGAAGAGTCCCTCCATCGAGAGTGCCAAGAAGAAGCTGCGCGCCTTGAGGATCACCAAGAAATGAGGAACCGTGCAAGAATTCCACAACCTCAACGACAAAACGATCAAGTGGAGCATGAGGAGCAAGCAGCTCAAGACCCACCTCCACGCCAAGAGCATCATCACCATCGACCCCAACACAATGAAGAGCAACGCTATGGCAATCTCAAGTTCACCATGCCTAAGTTCTCCGAAAGCAATGATCCCGAAGACTACCTTTCATGGGCATTGAAAGTTGACAAGATCTTTCGCTTGCACAACTATGAGGAAGATAAGATCGTCATGTCATCTCCTAAGTTCCAAGACTACGTCCTCATTTGGTGGGAGCAAGTCATTGAGAGGCGAGAAGCAAGAGGTGATCCGCCAATCACAACATGGGCTCAAATGAAGGATGTCATGCGAGCGTGCTTTGTACCTACGTACTATAGCCGTGACTTCTTCAAGAGATTGCAACTTCTCAAGCAAGGCACAAAGTCGGTTGAAGAGTACTATAAGGAAATGGAAATTGCCATGATTCAAGCAAATTTCACGGAAGATGATGAACAAATTATGGCACGTTTCTTGAATGGACTCAATCATCCTATCAAGAAGATCACCGACTTCCAACCTTACTCGAACCTCATCGAGCTAGTGCATCAAGCTACCAAGGCGGAGCGACAAGTGCAAGATGACTTCAAGTATGCCAAGTTCTCTTCCAAGTCCTACGGCTCCTACAACCAAGCTTCAACGACTACGACACCTTCTCCTTCAACAAAGGCTTCACCATGTAATAGCGACAAGTCAAGTTACAAGAAAATTTCGACATCTTCAAGTCGTCCTCCCACTACAAGCAACTTCAAGCTGAGAGCTTCATCATCCTCTACTCCAACTGATGAGACCATCAAAATAAGTTCCTTCAAATGTTTCACATGCGGCGGCTGAGGCCACAAGTCATTCGAGTGTACCAATAAGCGCACCATGATCGCCAACAACGCCGGCACCTATGACTCCATGAGCGAAGACGAAATGGAGGCCCTTGAGCATGTGGCCATGCACTGGCAAGTGAATGAAGATGACCAAGTCTTTTGTGACAATGATTCGAGCGCTGCTCTTGTTGTCTCTAAGGTCTTGACCCTTCACCACCAACAAGAGGAAGACCAACGTTGCCACATCTTCCACACCAAGGCGGGCATCAATGGAAGTCTGTGAAGGTCATCATCGACAGAGGAAGTTGCCACAATTTGGCAAGTGAAGTGCTATGTTCCAAGCTACAATTGGTCAAGATGAAGCATCCTCGTCCCTACAAGGTCTAATGGCTTAGTGACTCCGGCACCATTCAAGTGGAGCACACCATTCAAGTCTCCTTCAAGATTGGAGCATACGAAGACACCTTGGAGTGTGATGTGGTTCCTATGTCCGTTTGCCATCTCCTACTTGGACGACCTTGGCAATTCGACCGCGGCGTCATCCACAAGGGGCGAACCAATCACTATAGCTTCAATATGAAGGGAAAGGAGTACATGCTACGACCTATGTCACCAAGACAAGTGATCGCCGACAAGCAAGCAACCATCCATCATGGAGAGAATAGTTAGAGAGTGAACCACCAAAAAGAGAGTGAGTGCCACAAGCCAAAATTGAGTGCCTCCACGATGAGAGACAAGAAAAACTTAGTGATATTCGCTACCAAAAGTGAGATGAGAGAAGTGTGTGAGAACCCATCAAGTGTTATGCACTATGTCCTATTGTGCAAGGACGAGGCAACAACAACTAACACCTCTCACTCTCTACCTTTACTGTTGTCTCATGTCTTGCGAGGAATTCAAGGACGTCTTCCCCGATGAACTACCTCCGGGACTACCTCCACTACGAGGCATTGAACACCGCATTGACCTCATACCCGGAGCCCCTCTTCCTAACAAGGCACCCTATCGCGTCAACCCTGAAGAAACCAAGGAAATACAAAGGCAAGTACAACAACTCATCGACAACAGACATGTACGTGAAAGATTGAGCCCTTGTGCCGTACCGGTCATACTAGTCCCTAAGAAAGACGGTAGTTTTCGTATGTGTTCCAATTGTCGTCCCATCAATGCTATCACCATTAGATATCATCACCCTATACCACGCTTAGATGATATGCTAGATGAGCTTAGCAGAGCCACAATCTTCTCTAAAATTGATCTTAAAAGTGGCTATTATTAAATCTGCATACAATAAGGTGACAAATGGAAAACCGCATTTAAGACCAAATCTGGCTTATATGAATGGCTTGTTATGCCAATGGGCTTATCAGAAGCACCCCGTACGTTCATGCGCATCATGCATTATGTTCTAAGACCTTACATTGGTGTATTTGTTGTGGTCTACTTTGATGACATACTTGTTTTTAGCAAATCTCTCAAAGATCATGTCACCCATCTTAGAACCATTTTGCAAACTCCTCGCAAAGAGAGACTCTATGCTAATATGGACAAATGCCTTTTTGGTGTTGACAGGCTTGTTTTCTTGGGTTTTTTTGTGTCATCTAATGGTGTTAATGTTGATGAATCTAAAATAGATGTTATTAAAACTTGGCCACAACCAACCAACTTGCAACAAGTGTGAAGTTTCCTTGGCCTAGCCAGTTTCTATCGTAGATTCGTTAAGGACTTTAGCACTATTGCATCCCCTTTGCATGCCTTGAGAAAGAAGAATGCACCATTTGTTTGGGAAACATCCCAAGATATCGCATTTCATAAGCTTAAGAATTTGCTTACACATGCTCCTTTGCTTACCTTGCCCAATTTTGTCAAAACTTTTGAAGTTCATTGCGATGCTAGTGGAAATGGTATAGGAGGTGTATTAATGCAAGAGAAGCTCCCCATAGCTTACTTTAGTGAAAACTTTCCGGCGCGTAACTCAATTATCCCATCTATGACAAAGAGCTATATGCCTTAGTACGAGTTTTGCATGTGTGGGAACATTATCTCCGTCCTCATGAATTTTTCATCCATACGGATCATGAAACGCTTAAATACCTTAAGGGTCAAACTAAATTGAGTAAGCGACATGCCAAATGGAGTGAGTTTATTGAGTCTTTTCCCTATGTCATCAAGTACATTAAGGGTAAAGAAAATGTTGTGGCAGATGCTCTTTCCCGCAAATGCATGCTTCTCACCCAACTTGAATTAAATGTCATTGGCTTTGAGCACATAAAAGACTTGTATGCGCATGATCCTGCTTTTGCTATTCCTTATGCCAAATGTTTGACGCATACATCTTGGGAACGATATTACATCAAAGATGATAATCATACGAGAGCTAACAAACTATGTATTCCCGAGTCTTCTCTTCGTTGTTACTTTTGCAAGAGGGGCATGGAGGAGGACCTATGGGACATTTTGGACGCGACAAGACACTCGCTACGCTCTCCAAGAACTACTTTTGGCCCAAGATGTTTCGCGACGTCTCTCGCTTCACCAACCATGCTCTACATGTTGCAAAGCTAAGTCTAAAGCTCAATCCCATGGTCTCTATATGCCACTTCCTATTCTGTATTACCCATGGGAAGATATTAGTATGGACTTTGTGCTTAGTTTGCCTAGAACTCGAAATGGAAAGGATTATGTGTTTGTTGTTGTGGACCGTTTCTCTAAAGTGGCACATTTTATCCCATGCAACAAGATAGACGGTGCTTCACATGTTGCAAATCTCTTTTGTAGGGAAATCTTGCGTCTACATGGAGTGCCCAAGACTATTGTTTCGGATCGCGAAGTCAGGTTCTTAAGCTACTTTTGGAAGACACTTTGCGCCAAGCTTGGAATCAAGCTCTTGTTCTCTTCGGCATACCACCCTCAAACCGACGGCCAAGCGGAGGTCACGAACTGGACGCTATCTACTCTCCTACGCGTGTTGATCAAGAAGAACATCAAGGAGTGGGAAGAGTACTTACCCATTGTCGAGTACGCCTACAACCACGCCAGACATTTGACTACCGGCAAGTCCCCCTTCGAGGTTGTCTACGGCTTCAACCCGTTGTCCCCATTGGACATTCTACCACTACCACTACAAGAGCACATCAACATGGACGCGAGAGCTAGAGCAAGCTATCTCAAGAAGGTGCACGAAGATACAAACCACACCATCGAGCACCAAGTACAACGCCTCGCGACCAAGATCAACACTAACAAGAACCTCATGATATTCAACACCGAAGATCTTGTGTGGCTACACCTTCGCAAGCACCGCTTCCCCAACTAACGCAAATCCAAGCTTCTACCTAGAGCCGACAGATCCTTCAAGGTGCTAGCATGCTACAACAACAAAGCCTACAAGATCGACATGCCACGTGACAAGTACTCCGTGACCGACATATTCAACGTCAAGGATCTCTCTCCCACCATGGTGATGAGGCTTTCGATCCGAGGTCAGATCTTTCCCAAGGGGGGAGATGATGCAGAGCATCATACGTTCATCCCCATGGACTTACCTTTGTCTCCTACGACACCACATGGACCTATGACAAGGGCTCGAGCAAGGCCTATCGAAACTAAGGTGAACTCGCTCCTCTCCGAACTAACAACTTCTACATGTCAGACATGGCTACTACCTCAAGTGGAAACCATATGTGTGATCAGGTACTTAGAGGGAAGCCACGGAACCATTACATCCAACGGACGAGCTAGCGAGGACGCCAAGTACAATGACCAAGAGAAGAAGCGGCCAGGAATCTACAGCCATCGGATGACCGGCCAGGACCGGACGTCCGACGCCTGGAGCGCCAGCCAAACCGCCCAAGGCCCAGCCAGCGAGGACTCCAACGGCCGGCTGCTACGTCTTGAGCTTGCGTTGGTTTTCCCCGAAGAGGAGAGGATGATGCAGAACAGTAGCGTAAGTATTTCCCTCGGTTTTTGAGAACCAAGGTATCAATCCAGTAGGAGGCCACACACAAGTCCCTCGTACCTACACAAAACGATAGCTACTCGCAACCAACGCGATTAGGGGTTGTCAATCCCTTCACGGTCAGAGTGAGATCTGATAGAGATAACATTTTTGGTATTTTTGGTATAAAGATGCAAAGTGAAAAGTAAAAAAGCAAAGTAAAAACAAAGCAAGTATAAAAGTGATGGAGATTGATATGATGAGAATAGACCCGGGGGCCATAGGTTTCACTAGTGGCTTCTCTCAAGAGCATACGTATTCTACAGTGGGTGAACAAATTACTGTTGAGCAATTGATAGAATTGAGCATAGTTATGAATATATCTAGGTATGATCATGTATATAGGCATCACATCCGTGACAAGTAGACCGAAACGATTCTGCATCTACTACTATTACTCCACTCATCGACCGCTATCCAAAGATGCATCTAGAGTATTAAGTTAAAAAGCAGTAACGCCTTAAGCAAGATGACATGATGTAGAGGAATAAAATCATGCAATATGATAAATACCCCATCTTGTTATCCTCGATGGCAACAATACAATATGTGCCTTGCAACCCCTTCTGTCACTGGGTAAGGACACCACAAGATTGAACCCAAAGCCATGCACTTCTCCCATTGCAAGAACTACCAATCTAGTTGGCCACGGATAATTCGAAGAGACTTGGAAAGATAACTCAATCATACATAAAAGAATTCAGAGAAGATTCAAATGTTATTCATAGATAAGCTGGATCGTAAACCCACAATTCATCGGTCTCAACAAACACACCGCAAAAAGAAGATTACATCGAATAGATCTCCACGAGAAAGGGGGAGAACATTGTATTGAGATCCGAAAAGAGACAAGAAGCCATCTAGCTACTAGCTATGGACCCGAAGGTCTGAAGTAAACTGCTCACACTTCATCAGAGAGGCTATGGTGTTGATGTAGAAGCCCTCCATGGTGGATGCCCCCTCCGTGAGCTTGAACAGGCCCCAAGATGGGATCTCGTGGATCTGAGGAAGTTGCGACGGTGGAATTAGGTTTTGGCTCCCGTTACGATCGTTTGGGGAAGTGCGTGGGTATATATAGGAGGAAGGAATGCGTCGGTGGAGCATCGGGGGCCCACGAGGCGGTAGCGCCCCCACCCTCGTGACCGCCTCCGATGTTCCTTGGCGTAGGGTCCAAGTCTCTTGGATCACGTTCGGTGAGAAAATCACGTTTCCGAAGGTTTCATTCCGTTTGGACTCCGTTTGATATTCTGTTTCTTCGAAACACTGAAAAAGGCAAAAAAAATAGCAATTCTGGGATAGGCCTCCGGTTAATAGGTTAGTCCCAAAAATAACATAAAAGTGGAAAATAAAGGCCATTATAGTCCAAAACAATAGATAAAGTAGCATGGAGCAATCAAAAATTATAGATACGTTGGAGACGTATCAGGCATCCCCAAGCTTAATTCCTGCTCGTCCTCGAGTAGGTAAATGATAAAAAGAGAATTTTTGATGCGGAGTGATACTTCGGCATAATTTCAATGTAAATCTTCTTAATCATGGTATGAATATTCAGATCCAAAAGATTCAAAACAAAAGTTCATATTTACATAAAACTAATAATACTTCAATCATACTAACTAAGCAATTATGTCTTCTCAAAATAACATGGCCAAAGAAGGTTATCCCTACAAAATCATATAGTCTGGCTATGCTCCATCTTCCCCACACAAAGTATTTAAATCATGCACAACCCCGATGACAAGCCAAGCAATTGTTTCATACTTTAACATTTTCAAAACTTTTTCAATCTTCACGCAATACATGAGCGTGAGCCATGGATATAGCACTATAGGTGGAATAGAATGGTGGTTGTGGAGAAGACAAAAAGAGGGAAGATAGTCTCACATCAACTAGGCGTATCAACGGGCTATGGAGATGCCCATCAATAGATATCAATGTGAGTGAGTAGGGATTGCCATGCAACAGATGCACTAGAGCTATAAGTATATGAAATCTCAATAAGTATATGAAATCTCAACAAAAGAAACTAAGTGGGTGTGCATCCAACTCGCTTGCTCACGAAGACCTAGGGCATTTGAGGAAGCCCATCATTGGAATATACAAGCCAAGTTCTATAATGAAAAATTCCCACTAGTATATGAAAGTGACAAAATGAGAGACTCTCTATCATGAAGATCATGGTGCTACTTTGAAGCACAAGTGTTGTAAAAGGATAGTAACATTGTCCCTTCTCTCCTTTTCTCTCATTTTTTTATTTGGGCCTTTTCTCTCTCTTTTTTATGGCCTCTTTTTTTTCGTCCGGAGTCTAATCCCGACTTGTGGGGGAATCATAGTCTCCATCATCCTTTCCTCACTTGGGACAATGCTCTAATAATGATGATCATCACACTTCTATTTTTCTTACAACTCAACAATTACAACTCGATACTTAGAACAAAATATGACTCTAATGAATGCCTCCGTGATGTGCGGGATATGCAATGAAACATGAGTGACATGTATGAAAGAATTATGAGCGGTGGCTTTGCCACAAATACGATGTCAACTACATGATCATGCTAGCAATATGACAATGATGGAGCGTGTCATAATAAACGGAATGGCGGAAAGTTGCATGGCAATATATCTCGGAATGGCTATGGAAATGCCAAGATAGGTAGGTATGGTGGCTGTTTTGAGGAAGGTATATGGTGGGTGTATGATACCGGCGAAAGGTGTGCGGTATTAGAGAGGCTAGCAATGGTGGAAGGATGGGAAAAAGTGCGTATAATCCATGGACTCAACATTAGTCATAAAGAACTCATATACTTATTGCAAAAATCTAGAAGTTATCAAAGCAAAGTATTATGCGCATGCTCCTGGGGGATAGATTGGTAGGAAAAGACCATCGCTCGTCCCCGACCGCCACTCATAAGGAAGACAATCAATAAATAAATCATGCTCCGAGTTCATCACATAACGGTTCACCATACGTGCATGCTACGGGAATCACAAACTTCAACACAAGTATTCTTTAAATTCACAACTACTCAACTAGCATGACTCTAATATCACCATCTTCATATCTCAAAACAATTATCAAGCATCAAACTTATCTTAGTATTCAACGCACTCAAAAGAAAGTTTCACATATCTTGAATACCAAGTATATTAACATTAAGCAAACTACCATGCTATTAACGACTCTCAAAATAATCTAAATGAAGCATGAGAGATCAAGTTTCTTTAAAACAAATCCACCGCCATGCTCTAAAACATCTAAGTGAAGCACTAGAACAAAAATTATCACGCTCAAAAAGATGTAAGTGAAGCACTATGAGCAAAACTATCAAGCTCAAAAGATATAAGTGAAGCACATAGAGTATTCTATCAAATTCCAATTCATGTATGTCTCTCTCAAAATGTGTGTACAGCAAGGATGATTGTGGTAAACTAACAAGAAAAGACGCAAATAATACAAGAAGCTCCAAGCAAAACACATATCATGTGGTGAATAAAAGTATAGCTCCAAGTAAATTACTGATGGAAGTGGACGAAAGAGGGGATGCCTTCCGGGGCATCCCCAAGCTTTGAATTTTTGGTGTCCTTGGATTATCTTGGGGGTTCCATGGGCATCCCCAAGCTTAGGCTCTTGCCACTCCTTGTTCCATAATCCATCAAAAGAATTCACCCAAAACTTGAAAACTTCACAACACAAAACTCAATAGAAATCTCGTGAGCTCCGTTAGAGAAAGAAAACAAAAGACTACTTTAAGGTACTGTAATGAACTCATTCTTTATTTATATTGATGTTAAACCTACTGTATTCCAACTTCTCTATGGATCATAAACTATTTTACTAGCCATAGATTCATCAAAATAAGCAAACAACACACGCAAAACAGAATCTGTCAAAAACAGAACAGTCTGTAGTAATCTGTAACTAACGAAAACTTCTGGAACTCAAAAACTTCTACCAAAATTAGACGACCTGGACAATTTGTTTATTGATCAGCAGAAATTGGAATCAATATTTTATCACGTTATGGTGATTTTTAAAAATTCGGGCACTGAGCGCAAAGTTTCTGGAAATTACAGCAAGATCAAATAACTATCATCCAAGAAGATCCAATAGGTCTAGCTTGGCACAAACACTAACTAAAACATAAAACCACATCTAAACAGAGGATAGATGGATTATTTATTCCTAAATAGAAGCAAAAAGCAAAAAACGAAAAATAAAATTGGGTTGCCTCCCAACAAGCGCTATCGTTTAACGCCCCTAGCTAGGCATAAAAGCAAGGATAGATCTAGGTATTGCCATCTTTGGTAGGCAATTCTTCAATGAGGCATCTATCTTTCTTATAGATTTCTTTCTTTCTAGTAATTATCAAACTTTTAGGCACGAGATCGAAAAATTCATTTGTAGCAAATGGTTCCTTAATGATAGTAAAAAGATCGGGATGAATACTTCATCAGAGAGGCTATGGTGTTGATGTAGAAGCCCTCTGTGGTGGATGCCCCCTCCGGCGGAGCTCCGGAACAGGCCCCAAGATGGGATCTCGTGGATACAGGAAGTTGCAATGGTGGAATTAGGTTTTTGGCTCCCGTTCTGATCGTTTGGTGGTACGTAGGTATATATAGGAGGAAGGAGTACGTCGGTGGAGCATCAGGGGGCCCACGAGGCGGGGCGGCGCTCTGGGGCGCCCCACCCTCGTGACCGCCTCCGATGTTCCTTGGCGTGAGGTCCAAGTCTCCTAGATCACGTTCGGTGAGAAAATCACGTTCGAAGGTTTCATTCCGTTTGGACTCCGTTTGATATTCTGTTTCTTGAAACACTAAAAAGGCAAAAAAAGCAATTACAGGTTGGGCCTCCGGTTAATAGGTTAGTCCCAAAAATAATATAAAAGTGGAAAATAAAGCCCATTATAGTCCAAAACAATAGATAAAGTAGCATGGAGCAATAAAAAATTATAGATACGTTGGAGACGTATCACCGGCCGATCGACAAGTACCGGAAGACCGACACACCACAGCGATTGGATGTCCGACCGTCTCCGAAAATCCAGTGCCACCAGACCTGAGCGGAAAGGACAGAAGTCAGAGCCCTTCTGGATGACCGACGCGCCGGACATCCGACAATGATCGGAAATCCGACAATGCCCATCCGAGCCAAAACGTCAGAAATCCGACACTTACTGGATGTCCAGACCCCTGAGAGATGTCGGGTGACCGATAACTATCGGACGCCCGACACCTGTCTGTGCACAGCGTGTTGGGCCGAGGCCCATGTACCCTTTTGCCCCCCTAAAATATATATACTCCTCCCCCTCCCTCCTATTAGGGTTAGCATTGGTTTAGCTCATATGAGAGATAGAGCTTTGCTCATCCACTTGATACCTACTCCATTGGAGGCCAAGTCCTCCATCTAGGAGAATATCCCCCAAGTGGATTCAAGCCCTCCACTTAGGGGAAGATCCTTCTTGGATTCAAGACTTCCTCTTGGAGATGAACTAGATACTTGTATCTTCCCTTTTTTTTGTTCTTGAATCTTTGTGACCTCTTGTGTTCATGGATCTAGCACATGTGTAATCGATTCTCGTGGATTTGAGTGTTTTATCCTCGTTTCCCTCGTGTTACTCCTCGTGTTCTTCGTGGGATTCCCTCCACATCGTGAAAGATCGACCTTAGGGTATCCACCCTACATCACTATTTACGTAGATGTTTTTGTTATATGCGTAGTACATGCCTACCTGGTAATATATCAGTATGAATTTAATATTATCAATGCCATGTTTATAATTTAATTTTGGAACATATTAATCAAAAATTGCCAGTTTACTCAACAAGCAGAGTGGGGGGGAGACACACACGAGGAACCAATGGTTGGCAAGGTGATCGATTTGGCGTTGTGGTCGGTCGACGACGATGAGTGTTTCCCAACATTATAACAGTGGATAACTCAAAGGGCAACATTAGAGCATCTCCAACAGCTGCCATATAACAGGGCAACTGCTTAAAAACTATTTTTAGGGCATGAAGTAGCAAAACTGCTCTCCAACAATTGCCTATTTGTATAATCCTGTGGTCCCATCTTGAGGCTGCCCAAAAAACCCACCCCTTCTATTGTATATTTGCATAATGTGTGTGGCTGCCACAAACGCAAAACCGCAGCCCGGTGCTGCCCCACGCACGCTAACCACCACCTAGAAGCCTCCCTCCCCTAGCACGCACCCACAATCGCTTACCCTCCCGCGCGGCGCAGCCGCCGATTCCAGCTGCTCCAGGCCAATACAAAATTGTGTCTCCCCGCCCCACCACAGATCCACTGCCCCCTCCTCTCTTCGACCTCCCGCAGGCCCGCAACTCGGCGCCTCCACCACCACCAAATCTGACCGCCCGCTATAACCAAATCTGATTACCCCACCGCAGATCCATCGCCCCCTCCATATCTACAGTCGTCGACAGCCCCACAAGCCACCATTGCACCTTTTGTCGATGGTCCTCTGCCACAATGTCGTCGCTCCGCGAGCCGAAGAGCAAGAGCGGCTACCCCGACGTCCGATTGTGGGGCTCCGATCGCTATGCAGCTGAGCTCATGCGCGACGGGCAGCGCCATTGGCTATGCACATTCAACACGGCGGTGCTTGAAGGAAATATGCCCTAGAGGCAATAATAAAGTTATTATTTATTTCCTTATATCATGATAAATCTTTATTATTTATGCTAGAATTGTATTAGCCGAAAACATAATACTTGTGTGAATACATAGACAAACCGAGTGTCACTAGTATGCCTCTACTTGACTAGCTCGTTGATCAAAGATGGTTATGTTTCCTAGCCATTGATATGAGTTGTCATTTGATTAACGGGATCACATCATTAGGAGAATGATGTGATTGACTTGACCCGTTCCGTTAGCGTAGCACACGATCGTTTAGTATTCTGCTATTGCTTTCTTCATGACTTATACATGTTCCTATGACTATGAGATTATGCAACTCCCGTTTACCGGAGGAACACTTTGTGTGCTACCAAAGCGTCCTACAACGTAATCGGGTGATTATAAAGGTGCTCTACTGGTGCCTCCGAAGGTACTTGTTGGGTTGGCGTATTTCGAGATTAGGATTTGTCACTCCGATTGTCAGAAAGGTATCTCTGGGCCCACTCGGTAATGCACCTCAATATAAGCTTTGCAAGCATTGCAACTAATGAGTTAGTTGCGGGATGATGTATTACAGAACGAGTAAAGAGACTTGCCCGTAACGAGATTGAACTAGGTATTGAGATACCGACGATCGAATCTCGGGCAAGTAACATACCGATGACAAAGGGAACAACGTATGTTGTTATGCGGTCTGACCGATAAAGATCTTCGTAGAATATGTAGGAGCCAATATGAGCATCCAGGTTCCGCTATTGGTTATTGACCGGAGACGTGTCTCGGTCATGTCTACATAGTTCTCGAACCCGTAGGGTTCGCACGCTTAAAGTTTGATGACGGTTATATTATGAGTTTATGTGTTTTGATTTACCGAAGATAGTTCGGAGTTCCGGATGTGATCACGGACATGACGAGGAGTCTCGAAATGGTTGAGACATAAAGATTGATATATTGGAAGCCTATATTTGGATATCGGAAGTGTTCCAGGTGAAATCGGGATTTTACCGGAGTACCGGGGGTTACCGGAACCCCCCCAAGGGTTTAATGGGCCTACATGGGCCTTAGTGGAAAAGAGGAGGGGCGGCCAGGGCGGGCCGCGCGCCCCCTCCACCTCTAGTCCGAATTGGACAAGGACGGGGGGCGGCGGCCCCCTTTCCTTCCTCTCTCCATCCTCCTTCCCCCTTCTCCTACTCCAACTAGGAAAGGAGGGAGTCCTACTCCCGGTGGGAGTAGGACTCCTCCTGGCGCGCCTCCTCCTGGCCGGCCGCCTCTCCCTCCCTTTCTCCTTTATATTTGGGGGCAGGGGGAACCCCATAGACACAACAATTGATCTCTTGATCTCTTAGCCGTGTGCGGTGCCCCCCTCCACCATAATCCACCTCGATAATATCGTAGCGGTGCTTAGGCGAAGCCCTGCATCGGTAGAACATCATCATCGTCACCACGCCGTCTTGGCCGAACTCTCCCTCAAAGCTCAGCTGGATCAGAATTCGAGGGACGTCATCGAGCTGAACGTGTGCTGAACTCGGAGGTGCCGTGCGTCCGGTACTTGATCGGTCGGATCGTGAAGACATACGACTACATCAACTGCGTTGTGCTAACGCTTCCTCTTTCGGTCTACGAGGATACATGGACAACACTCTCCCCTCTCGTTGCTATGCATCACCATGATCTTGCGTGTGCATAGGAATTTTTTTGAAATTACTATGTTCCCCAACAGTGGCATCCGAGCCTAGTTTTATGCGTAGATGTTATATGCACGAGTAGAACACAAGTGAGTTGTGGGCGATACAAGTCATACTTCTTACCAGCATGTCATACTTTGGTTCGGTGATATTGTTGGATGAAGCAGCCCGGACCGACATTACGCGTACACTTACGCGAGACTGGTTCTACCGCCATGCTTTGCACACAGGTGGCTGGCGGGTGTCAGTTTCTCCAACTTTAGTTGAACCGAGTGTGGCTACGCCCGGTCCTTGAGAAGGTTAAAAAAGCACTAACTTGACGAACTATCGTTGTCGTTTTGATGCGTAGGTAAGAATGGTTCTTGCTCAGCCCGTAGCAGCCATGTAAAACTTGCAACAACAAAGTAGAGGACGTCTAACTTGTTTTTGCGGGGCATGTTGTGATGTAATATGGTCAAGACGTGATGCTATATTTTATTGTATGAGATGATCATGTTTTGTAACCGAGTTATCGACAAGCTGGCGAGAGCCATATGGTTGTCGCTTTATTGTATGCAATGCAATCGCCCTGTAATGCTTTACTTTATCACTAAGCGGTAGCGATAGTCGTAGAAGCATAAGTTGGCGAGACGTGCTATGATGGAGATCAAGGTGTCACGCCAGTGACGATGGTGATCATGACGGTGCTTCAGAGATGGAGATCACAAGCTTAAGATGATGATGGCCATATCATATCACTTATATTGATTGCACGTGATGTTTATCTTTTATGCATCTTATCTTGCTTTGATTGATGGTAGCATTATAAGATGATCTCTCACTAAATTATCAAGGTATAAGTGTTCTCCCTGAGTATGCACCGTTGCGAAATTTCTTCGTCTTTGAGACACCACGTGATGATCGGGTGTGATAGGCTCTACGTTCAAATACAACGGGTGCCAAAACAGTTGCACACGCGGAATACTCGAGTTAAACTTGACGAGCCTAGCATATGCGAGATATGGCCTCGGAACACTGAGACCGAAAGGTCGAGCGTGAATCATATAGTAGATATGATCAACATAGTGATGTTCACCATTGAAACTACTCCATCTCATGTGATGATCGGACATGGTTTAGTTGATTTGGATCACGTGATCACTTGGAGGATTAGAGGATGTCTATCTAAGTGGGAGTTCTTAAGTAATATGATTAATTGAACTTAAATTTATCATGAACTTAGTACCTGATAGTATTTTGCTTGTCTATTTTGATTGTAGATAGATGGCCCGTGCTGTTGTTCCGTTGAATTTTAATTTGTTCCTTGAGAAAGAAAATTTGAAAGATGATGGTAGAAATTACACGGGCTGGGTCCGTAACTTGAGGATTATCCTCATTGCTGCACAGAAGAATTACGTCCTGGAAGCACCGCTAGGTGCCAAACCTGCTGCAGGAGCAACACCAAATGTTATGAACGTCTGGCAGAGCAAAGCTGATGACTACTCGATAGTTCAGTGTGCCATGCTTTACGGCTTAGAACCGGGACTTCAACGACTGAAAGGATCGATATGGTTGACTAGAGGGGGGGTGAATAGGCAACTAACAATTTTTAGCTATTCTTTACCAAATTAAACTTTGCATCAAAGTAGGTGGTCTAGATATGCAACTAGGTGGACAACCTATATGATGCAACAACCAAAAGCACACAAGCAAGCAATGGATATAACACAAATAAGCTTGCACAAGTAAAGGGATGAGATAACCAAGAGTGGAGCCGGTGGAGACAAGGATGTGTTACCGAAGTTCCTTCCTTTTGAAGGGAAGTACGTCTCCGTTAGAGCGGTGTGGAGGCACAATGCTCCCCAAGAAGCCACTAGGGCCACCGTATTCTCCTCACGCCCTCACACAATGCGAGATGCCATGATTCCACTATTGGTGCCCTTGAAGGCGGCGACCAGACCTTTACAAACAAGGTTGGGGCAATCTCCACAACTTAATTGGAGGCTCCCAACGACACCACGAAGCTTCACCACAATGGACTATGGCTCTACGGTGACCTCAACCGTCTAGGGTGCTCAAACACCCAAGAGTAACAAGACCCGCTAGGGATTAGTGGGGGGAATCAAATTTCTCTTGGTGGAAGTGTAGATCGGGGCCTTCTCAACCAATCCGAAGCAAATCAACAAGTTTGATTGGCTAGGGAGAGAAATCGGGCGAAAATGGAGCTTGGAGCAACAATGGAGCTTTGGGGGAAGAGGTAGGTCAACTTTGGAGAAGAAGACCCACTTATATAGTGGGGGAAACAATCCACCCGTTACTCCCATCGCAGCCCCGCAGAGAGCGGTACTACCGCTAGGCCAGCGGTACTACCACTTAACAACCTAAGCGGTACTACCGCTCCCCCTCGTAATCTTGCCCATTTGCAGGAAACCGATACTACCCAGCGGTGGTAAGTGCGGTACTACCGCCTGGCGGTACTACCGCCTCTCTTGCCCTTGACAAATCTCGTAAAACCCGACACAAAAACAAGCACCCAGTCGAGGCGGTAGAAGCACGCGTGGCATGGCGGTACTCTTCTTGGGGGCTCCAAGCGGTACTACCATTGTAGAGCGGTACTGCCGCTTGTGGCTCCCAAGCGGTACTACCGCTCCGACACGCGGTACTACCGTTGGGAAAAGAACAAGCACAACGAAGACAGGAACGAGCTCTCCATTGAAGCGGAAAGGCTCGGCGGGTGAGCAAAGGATGTGTATGTGATGATTCCACCCTAGCCTTTCCAAAGCGGACCCCCTCTTGATACGGTGAACCCTTTGAAACTAGTCCACCAAACTGAAACGAAAGGACTACACCGTCTTCGCTTCAAACTCCGAGGGGAGGGAATCGTCTCGTGCCAAAGGATGAATCTCTGAAAAAACTCAATGCACACGATTAGTCCGCAAAAGCATTGTCATCAATCACCAAAACACCTTTGGGATAAAAATGCTCTTACAATCTCCCCCTTTTTGGTGGATTGATGACAATACGGGATTTGCATAGACGGAAAAAGACACAGGTCATAAGCAAACCCCACATCTCTAAAATATAGACGGGCTCCCCCTAGATGTGTGTCATCAAGATAAGTGCTTTGGACTGCACGGCACACATACTAGGATCAACACTCCCCCTGTATTTTAGAGACCAATAACCTAAGCGCTAACCATGAGAGCGGGGTATATAAAATAATAATCATGCAACTCATAAGATACCAAATGAATAGAGAAATAGTTAATGAAGATAAAGATAAGGTAGCATATGTCTCGCACCATATGACTGGAACTTAGGTCTCGCTGACACAAAACCAAACAAAGCAAATGGCGAGCAAACACAACGAAACCACAAAGACCACAAAGACACACTCGCAACTCAACGACACAAGTCCCTAGACTCTCTCCCCCTTTGGCATCGAGACACCAAAAGGGGCAAAGAGCGACCCTATGGCTCCAGGTGAGAGCAAACTGAAGATCTTGAACATCAGACGGCGTCGCCACCATCCTCAGTCGGAAACTGCTCGGCATCTGAATTGGTCCACGGACAATGCTGCTGGACCCACTCCTCCTCCTCAGTGATCTGACCCTCAGAGCCGCTGGTAACGGTCGCACCCAACTGACACATAAGCTCCTTGTGACGTCCCCTGGCCTTCTTCTCGGCCACGTGAGTCATGTACTGACCATGAGACTCCATGCAGAACAACTTCTTCATCTTGTGCATGAGCTTCTTCACCCAAGAGGGCTCTGCCTCAGAAGGCTCAGAGTCATGGTCATTACCAGCATCAGCCTCGCCCTCGGTCTCCATGGCAGCCGCAGAAGATGGAAACCCAGTTTGAGGAGCGGAGGTACCCCAATTATCCTTCTTCCTCAGACGCTTGATCTCATGAGAAACCAACTCTCCAGTCTCCAGCGACTCCTCGGGATAGGTGCGTCTCCAGGCCTTCTCAATGAGCAGCATGATGAACGGAGCATAGATCAGGCACTTGCGCTCAGACACAGCAGAAAGAAGTTCAGACCACATCACATGAGGGATGTCCAAGGACTCGCCAGTGTTTGCCTCCAACTCATGCTGGCAGAAGAGAAGCATGTCCACAAGATAGGAATGAACCTGGTCCAGATTCCCTATACGAGGGAAGAGAGTCTCGCGGAACACACGGTGAAGGATGTCCAGAAAGGCAGGCAGCTCATAGGTTGTCTTCTTAGTCTCGTGGATTGACCTTCATAGTGCAGTAGGGCGGAGAGCTTGCTTGTGAGTGGAGGTAACATTGTGGTGAGGACGGAACCCGACTGGAGTCTCAAGCCCTTGATCTTCCACTTCAAGCAACTCCATGAAAGCCTTCCACTTGACAACTAGCAGCTTCCCATTCGTCATCCAAGTCAGAGTCCTGTTTTCATCAATTCCTAGATGGACAGTGGCAAAGAATTGAGCCACCAAGTCTGCATCAAAGTCCTTGTTGAACTGCATGATCTTGAGAATGTTCAACTGAGAGTACATCTGAAGGGCTTCACCAAAGTACTCAGGGTCATTTTCCATAGCATCCATGTTGATGGAGTGAACATTGACAAAGAGGTTCTTCTTAGAATTGATCACCTGAAAGCAGGTGGCCGTTATTCTCAGTCACCTTCTTCCCACTAGGCTTTGGTCTGTTGGCTGGCATCTTCTTGGGAGGAGGGTTAGCTCTTGAAGAAGCACCCATTGATGGCGATGGAGCACTGGAGGAACCACCAGCAGACTCAGAAGTGGGGTAGCGCTTTGACGTGGAACGCCCGGGGTTGACACGGCGGGCTTGCTGCTCAGGATGTTCATCACCTGGAACCAAACACACATACACACGAAGCAGCCCGAAAGAACATCAAAAACCAACAAACAAACCAAACAAAGATCAATATGTGGTAGGATACGATGGAAATGAGCATCAGGCGGTAGTACCGCGACCCTCCGTGGCAGTACCGCTTGAGCGGTAGTGCCGCTCTAGTGCCGCTCGCGCGGTAGTACCGCTCGAAACGAGGAACAGCAGTTCCCTACTGCCGTGGACAGATCCGGCACTACCGGAGATGCCAAATTCAAAAATAAACCTACCAAATATCAATCCAAAGTGTCTAGTTGCCTCTCCAACCTACTCAAGCCTAGTTTTAGCCAAAAAACTAAGATGCATCCAGTATTGCCCCTAAACACTAGATCTGAAATCTAGACAAGAAGAGAAAAGGAACAAGGGCAATATCGGCATCCATGGAAAGAGGACGAGGTGGGGATCAACTCCACCGAAGGAAATGGAGAGGGACGGCCCGGAGACGGAGGACCGCCGGAGCCCTCCCGCGGCGAGATGGCGCTGGAGAGAAGAAGAGGAACGAGGGGACGAAGCAAATGGGTATGGGGGGGAGAAAACCACCCAGGCCACGACTTAACCCCCTGGTCCCACCCCTCAGCGGTAGTAATGCGTCACCAGCGGTAGTACCGCCCAGCACAACTCAGAACTAGACAACTCTAAGCTCAAAAAGAAAAGAAAAACCGACGGCGAGCAGAGAAAACCAAGAATCAACCAAGGAACACTAGCAAGAGGACAGAAGACGCGCCCCTTCAAGAGAGGGGCGATAGCCGAGGCCACCTATGTTTGAGTCAAGAGGTATGGCACATGAAGATTTTAACCTTGGGCCCATGACCAAAACTCGTCTTGAAGCACAAGTATCATAAAAAATGGCTAATGTGAAAGAGTTGATCGATTTATGCATAATGGGGGGAGGGAGAGTTCATTGAGAGAACAACACTCCCCCTATGTCCATGCCTACACCTAAACAAGACAAACAAGTTGAGTAAGGAGGGATGTGCACGGGCTCAAGCAACATTGCTCGAATCAATGATATTTAGCTCATGCCTTAACTCGCGAAATCTTGCTTCATCCAAAGGCTTCGTGAAGATATCTGCAAGGTTATCATGAGTGTTGGCGTAGTTGAGCTCGATCTCCCCTCCCCTAATGTGATCCCGGATGAAGTGATACCGAATCTCAATATGCTTCGTCTTGAAGTGTTGCACGGGGTTGAGAGAAATCTTGATGGCACTTTCATTGTCACACCAAAGAGGCACTTCGTCACGAATGACACCGTAATCCTTTAAAGTTTGCCTCATCCATAAGAGTTGTGCACAACAACTACCGGCCGCCACATACTCCGCTTGATTGGGCAGAGAGACACACAACTTTGCTTTTTAGAAGACCAACTTACCAAAGAGCAACCAAGGAATTGGCACCCTCCGAAGTGGACTTCATATCCACTTCGTCTCCGCCCAATCAGAATCCGAATATCCTACAAGCTTGAAGTTTGCTCCTCTTGGGTACCACAAGCCAAAGTTTGGGGTATGAGCCAAATATCGAAGATTCGCTTGACCGCCACAAAGTGGCTTTCCTTAGGTGCGGCTTGAAACCGTGCACAAATTCCCACACTCGACATGATATCCGGTCTAGATGCACAAAGGTAAAGCAAGGATCCAATCATGGAACGATATACCTTTTGATCCACTGCTTTACCATTGGGATCAACGTCAAGTTGGCACTTGGTGGGCATTGGAGTGGAAGCCGGCTTGACATCACTTAGCTTGAATCTCTTGAGCATGTCTTGGGTGTATTTAGCTTGGTTGATGAAGGTACCTTCTCTTCTTTGCTTCACTTGAAACCGAGAAATAATTTCAACTCTCCCATGGAAGACATCTTGAACTTTGAGGTCATTAGTGCGGCAAATTCCTCATTGAAAGCTTTGTTAGGGGAACCAAAGATAATGTCATCAACATATAGTTGGCACACAAACAACTCCCCTTTGACCTTGTCGGATTTCGGGTTCCGGCAGACCCTTGAGGTTCGAACACTGGGGTGCGCGCGGAGATCCAACCCTCCACCGTCTCGCACCTCGCCGAATCGCTGGGACCTAAACTACTAAACGGAACAGCACAAGAGACACGAGATATATCCTTGTTCAGGCCACCATTGTGGTGTAATACCCTACTCTAGTGTGTGGTGTGGTGGATTGCCTCTTGGGCTGATGAGGAACAATACAAGGAAGAACAGCCTCGCGAGGGTCTGTTCTTGGCGGGTGCGATGAACTGCTAGGTGGTGTTCAGTCGCTCTAGCTACTGGTTCCCTGATGAGGATTCGGATCTTGGATCTCCCCTCTTCTAGCTGCCTCTTCGTCTCTCTCTAGATGCCCCTCCTCTGAGTGTGGCTACTCCTATTTATAGGCGAAGGCCCTGGGCCTCTTCCCAAATATTGAGCGGGAAGGGCGCCAACAATTGGCCATTTTGAAGGGGAACAGCGGGTACACTTATCCTGACTAAAGTTGGTCCTCGCTTTGCCAAAGGCTCTGGTGATGACGCTTTGCTTGGGCTCCACGATGACTCCCTTCCAGCCGTTGGGGCTGGTCTTGGTCTTGTTGCACCGAAATGGATGCCTTTGCTTGATGCTCTTCGCCTGCGCTTGCTCCCTTTGCACCAAAGAGGAAAGGAGGGCCAGCCTTGTTGGCGCCCGATGGCGCCCTTGGTAAATCATAGCTTGCGTCATGGGCACCTCGCGAGGTACCCTGCCTTGAACTCTCCGCCTCCTCATGAGCGGCTGTGAGGCCGTGCACGAGGAAGCTCCTTGTCGTCCGCCCGCAATCTCAGCCCCTCGCGAGGGTCTTGAGCTTGCGTTGATGAAGATGGGCTGTCTGGGCCTCCTTGAGCCACGCCACAGACGCAGCAGTGCAAGTCTGGGGACCCCGTTCCCTGCAACACCGACAGTAGCCCGGGCCCACGGCGCCCGAACTTGGCCGAGCGAGAGGCGAAAGGGCAAGTGTGAAGTGTCGCGAGCCCTAACGACCTTGACCTTGGGCGTCGCGTGGCGGTTGATAGGACGCGTGCGCCTCTGCAACCGCGTGGGTTGATAACAGAGCGGCATCTTCCTTGCTTCCTTTACTTTCTCTAGTTGCTACTCAGATCCCCTTTCTTGCGCCTCTCCTCTCCGCTTCCAAGATCTTCAGATCCACTCTGCCTGCGTGCCCTAGCCAGTCATGGCTCCTCGCCAAGCCCCGGCCGGGGCCTGGTACTCTCCTGCCTTGGACCCGCCAAATGTGTCAGGGGCAAGCCTCGCACTGGTGCGCCGGATGGCGGAGGCGCAGGGCGTCAACGGAGCGGAAGCGTTCAAGGCCGGCTCCGCCGCCCCTGAGGGTCGGGGGAGTACCTTCTACCCGTTCTTCATGAGCGCCATCATTGCTGGTCTGGTGCCTCCCTTTTCTGAGTTCTTCTTCTCCGTCCTCCGTCATTACAACATTCAAGCTCTGCACCTCCATCCCAACTCCGTCCTTCTTCTGGCAATCTTCGCCTACTATTGTGAGGCCCATGTTGGGGTGAAGCCCTCGGTGGCCTTGATGCGCCACTATTTCTCCCTCCGAACCTCCCGTGGTTCCGCCTCCGCATGCGCGAGCTTCGTCGCATACGGCGGAGCCATCGCCATTTCAAACCCACAGGAAGCGGATTGAGGGCTTCAGGAGCAAGTGGGTCTTGGTGGATGCTGGGCGCATCCACCCACGGCTGATCCTGCCCACGGAGCACCCCGAGCTCCGACGACTGGTCCCGAGTGGAGCTTCTGGATCCCCGCTGCCGGGTGCCGGGAGAAGATGGATGCAGATCTGAAGCCGCCAACGCCAGTGGCGCGGCGGTGACTGCAAGGCCGCTGCCGAGGGAGTTCTGGAGCACCAATCGCTCCGCGTCGATGCTAAGCTTCGATGTGGAGGCCTCACTCGAGCCCCGTGGCCCTGGCCAGCGAAGATCTGGCGACGGTCCTCCAGCCCTTGGTTGGGGGCGATGTGGCGAGACCGGAGGGCGCCCCCACGCCCTTGTTCCTTCGTGAGGATTGGGAGCAGGTAGTGGGGCCCATGCCTGTCTTCAATGGGGACGGGCCCGTGCCTGTGGAGGCTCTGGAGGACCTGGTGGACGTGTCCTCTTCCAACTCCAGCGAAGAGGTGGAGGAAAGAGAGCCGGGAGAGGGGGTTGATTCGGGGGCGGAGTCAAGGGCTCCTCCCCTGCGGCGCAGGTCCCGCATTCTCCGCCTCCCCCAGAGTGACGACGACGAGGATGAGGATGAGCGTGGAGGCAGAAGCCTGCCCCCGATCCCGAAGAAGGACCGGACTGGGCTGGTCCCCCGCGGGTCCGCCCCGGCCCCGGGGCGATCCGCAGACGCGCCCCCTGCTCCCGGGCCCCTTGAAGCTGATCCCTGCAGCCGGCTCTCGGGCTTCAAGTATGGCCGGAGGTTGCTCGAGTCCACCAGCGGTGACCTGTAAGTGCCTGCTTCCCGCCTTGATTATTGCTCCGTCGACGAGATCTGATGTCCATGTCCTTTGGCCAGGCTGGCGCCCGCGGCGAAGAAGCTGAAGGGGGCTCCCGAGGCCCCATCCGTGGCGGTGCCTCTGCCCGAAAAAGAAGGTGATCCTGGCGCCCAGGCCTCTCCTTCCCGGGCGTCCTCGCGAACTGGCTGAGCTCTTTGAACGAGGCTCAGCCCCCTTGACCCAGGCGACTCCCGAGGTGCCCTTGCTTGGCGCTGCCTCCACTGTTGCCGTGGCGCCACTGGTTCCGCCTCAGGGCACATGGTTACTCAGCCGTCTTCTCCTCCTACTCCACCGACCGCTGCTCCTCCGAATGCCGTTCTGGATCGCGACGTTGCCGGACTGGACCGCCTGCGGCAGGATCTTCTGGGCGTAGACTCCCGTCTGATGGCTGGGCGTTTGGAGCTGGCTTCTGGCTGGATTCGCTCCGATGCTTCGATTCGGGCGGCGCTGGTCCATGCCTCGACGGCTTGCGACGAGGAGAAGCAGGCTGTTCGTGAGGCGAAGATTGCCCGCGATGCTGCTCTGGGGGAGGCAGCTAGCATCCAAGGTCGCTGTGAGACGCTGGAGAGCAAGCTGAAGGGCCTGCAGAACCAGCTTGCCGAGGAGGCCCGCCTCCGCCAGGAGCAGGAGGAAAGCATGAAGGCTCGCAAGGCGGCCGTCAAGGACCGGGAGGCCGGGCTCAAGAAACGCCGCGACCGCCTAGGCGCGCTGGAGCAGGAGCTGGAGGCGAGGAAGGTCGAGCTGGACGACAAGGCGCGGGTTCTTGCCGAAGATCGCGTGGCCTTCACAGATATGGAGGTGAAGGCTCGCACCTTGCTGAGGGAGCTCTATGATAGTGGCCTGGAGAGCCCACTGGCCGGCGCAGTAGGACGGCCCCGCCAAGCTGCTTCCCTTCCCTGGTTCACGCTCTTGAAGATGTCTCCCTTGGTCTTGGCCCCACGGTGAGGCCGAGGCGTGTCTTGTCTTCTGCGGCAGCGACGCGGGTCCTCACCCACGTCCTACCTTCGCGATCCGGCGTCGACTGGACAGCTCTTTGGAGCCAGAAGCGGCGAGCATGCAGCTGCCACGCCGAGGCTGTGAAGGGTCGCGTGGAGGCTCTGTTGGGGAAGTTCCGGGCCTTCAGCACCAAGCCGAAGCGAGGCGCTGCCGGCCCTGCTGCTCCACGAGGCGAACCCACTCCGCGCTGCTCCACCGCCGACAAGTGACTCCGTTGTGGCTCCTGTCCTGCTTTTAATTCCTGCACGTGTATCATGCCTCGGGGAGGTTCTTAAACTTGCATTTGGTATTGCGGTAACAGTGTGGACTGTAATATTTGCTTTTGAATTCCTTGAAATTAGCGCTTCCTACTTGCTTATATTCTACGCCGGCAGAGCCCGGCCCCGCGCATACCTCAGCCGCTGTTAGCCCCGACCGGAAACCAGGACGGTACCAAGGAGTGAGGGGCTACGTGACCAGTTAGGCTCCTGAGTCGCGATGCTCAGGAGTCCCCCTTGGCGCCTGAACAACAAGTAGGGAGGTGAGACGCAGGCGGATCCACCGTTCTACGTCTGCAGAGCCCGGCCCGCGCATACCTCAACCGCCGTTAGCCTTTGGAACTAAGGGGTGAGGGGCTACGTGACCAGTTAGGCTCTGAGTCGCGATGCTCGGGAGTCCCCTTGACGCTCAAACGGCATTCGTACCTTGGCTCCGCTCGGGGAGTGACGTGCGACGAACCAGGCTCGAGGGGCCTGGCTGGGTGGCGTGCGTCTGGGCGTGACCCAGGCGCAGCCCCCGTGCCCAGCCCCCTCGGGCGGCGCTCCCGAGGGGAGGCGTTGCGACGAGGCCGGACACTGAGCTCTGGGCTCCCTGAGGTTGATGCGACCCGGAGGCCACTGAAAGTGCAATCATGCCCTTACATTATGTTTTTGTTGTTTGTGACAATCTACATGTAGGGGACTAACAATGGCTGCCAAGTAGATTTCAGGTGTTGGTCCCCGATTCGTCAAAATTGTGTGTGGATCAAGAGCATACGAAGTGAGTTCTCTCAAGGTTGAAGTGGTAAAATGATGTTTCATTTTATGTTTCTTGAGTTATAGGGATCCCGCACTATTAAGAGGGGATCAAAGGGGATAGTGCTAGATTTCCTCAAGTCGACATCTTCTATTTCTACTTCCTCACATCATATTCCTACATAGGCATATTTCACTCCTATCCAACAAAATTCCACTCATATCCTATATACCAAATAAATCCATGGCCAACTAGGTTCCCCAAAATATATGATCTAACCTTTGCATACTTTGCATCCTCCATTTTGGTTTATCTTGGGTGGTTCTCTAAGTGAGGACCTAGAGTTTTTCCATAGCTTCAAAACGAGCCCAAGATCATAAAAATCAGAGTCCGGATGAGAAAGTTATGGATGTTTTACTTTTGGGGGCGCCTGCAGTTTTTTTGTTGGCCGGATATCCGGGACTTGGCCCAGAAATCCGGCCGTAGATGTCCAGAACTGTGTGAAATGCTGGTTTGCCCTCTGGATGTCCGGCGATCTTCCGGATGTCCGGGCTTTCCTTTTCGCCGGATGTCCGGCTTGACCCGGATGTCCGGCTCCTCTGTTTCCTACTCTGTTCTGCCCTGTTCTCCACGTGGCTTGACAGGTCGGATGTCCGGCCTCCAGCCCGGATGTCCGGCCTGCCCGGTCACTTGCACTACAACGGGCATATTTGAGCACACACTATATATATTGCCTCTCCTCCCCACGAGAGAAGCAGACCATTCACTTTGAACAAACCCTAGAACACTTCTCACACTCTCTCTCATTTCTCCACACCAAATCTTAGATCCCCAAGGGATTTGAGAGCTTTGGAAAGAAGTTGTCCGATCAAGTGATAGATCCACTTCTCCTCCTTCTTTGCACCCAAGGAATTCGTGATTTGAGCAAGTCTTGAGCAAATCCCCATCGATCTTGTTACTCTTGGAGGTTGGAGACTCCTAGGCGGTAGGAGTCTTTCGGAGAGGAATCGACCTTTGTGATTACCCCGGATAAGTTTGTGAGGGTTTGGAGACCACCCCAAGGTCTACCACTAGTGGTTGAGAAACGCCTTCGTGGTGTTGTCTCAAAGGGAGAATAGGGTGAGCCTTCGTGGCGTTGGTGTGCCTTCGTGGTAACATCCACCTCTCTAACGGTGACTAGCTTCCTCCAAGGAAGTGAACATCGGCATACATCCTTGTCTCCGGAGTTGCGGTTATTCCTAACCCTAACTCTATACTTGTGGTTACTTGTTGTGTTTGCACTTACTTACATCATATTGTGCTTGCTCACTTATATGCTTGTGTTACTTGCCTAGTACTTAGTACTTACTAGCAACCTATTAGGCTCACCTTCATATTCCGCACTATTGCCTAAAATTGCTAAGTAATAATTAAAAATTTGTAATTGTACCTATTCACCCCCCTCTAGGTCCATTTCGATCCTTTCAATTGGTATCAGAGCCTCGTGCTCTATTCTTGTGGCTTAACCGCCCTAGAGCGAGATGAACCCGGATGGGACTCCCCTGGTTGTAGATCCTAACGATAAAGGCGGGGCTTCTTCTGAAGTCAAGTCCTTTACGTCGGAGGATCTAGAACGAACCCTTGCTAAGCAAAAAGAGGAGCATGATGCTTCTCTTGAGGCCTTGGTCCAAATGAGATTAGCCACGTTGTCCTCGGTGCTTGCACCACTCTCGGTGGTGCTGCCTCAAGGCCAACTGTGCCTACTCCATCACTTGGTCAACAACCTCCTAACAATGAACACGCCCGGTATTCCTTGGCTTTATGCAAGACCTCGGGTTGAGAAACCAAGATATACTCCTCAAGGCAGTCCTCCTTTGCTTAGTGCCACTTCCGATTTTCCTTTGTGGAGAGTTGCTATGCAGGACCATCTTCGACATGGAAACGATGAGATGTTGGAGATCTTGGAGTATGGCTATCATGTGGTTGATCCAAAGAACCCCACACCAAGATAAATATATGACAAGAACCTCGATGACACTGCAATCATGTGGATAAGGAGAGGTTTGGATGAAAAGCAAAGGAGACCGTTCATACACATCACAAGTGCCAAGGAACTATGGGAAACTATTGTACGATCCAAAACTGTCACTTCTACCCTCCGGAGTGCTCAATATGAAATTGCCAAGGCAAATGCAAAAATTTTGTATGGAGAAAGGTGAAACCCCAATCAACTCCATGAGCGTCTCATGACACTCACTTTGCCGATATTGAGTCATGTGAGTGTGACAAGACACAAGATGGATTCAACATGACTAAGAGGTTCCTTGTGGATAAGTTACTTCATGCTCTTGCTCCATTTCACCATCAAATGGTGTGGGACATAAGACAACACCATACCTTCAAGGAAATGACTACAGATGACATCGTATCCACCTTTCAACTATTTGAAGAGTCAAAGACTAATGCCACAAAACATCTTGCCATGCATGGTTCCCCATCTTCAAAGATCAATCTTGCATTGAAGGCCAAGCATGTATGTGAAGATGAACAAAGTGAAGAAGAAGAAGAGGATGACGAAGATGGTGATGAGATTGAATCCGACGAGGGCCCTACATATGAAGACATGGCTCTTTTTGTCAAGAAGTTTAGCGCCGGTAAATTCAAGGGAAGATTTCAAAAGAAGAAAGTAAGAAAATTCTACAACTGTGAAGAAACCAATCACTTCTCCAACGAGTGCCCTTATGAGAAGAGAGAAGATAAACCAAGGTTTCCCAAGACCTTTCCCAAGAAGAAGTTGCCAAATCCTTTGAACTCCAAGCTCAAGAAGAGAGATGGAAAGGCAATGGTTGCTCAAGAAGAATCTGATCCGGATGATGTTAGTGGTGTTGCGGAGTTGCTCAAGACTCTCAATACACCTTGAGGTTAGAAAACAAGAGATGTTACGTGGTCACCTACCACTACATGAAAGATTACAAGGGCAACACTCAAAAATTCCTAATGGCAAAGGCCAAGGTTGAAGAATAAGAGGAACAAAGCTCTTGACAAGGTCAAGGTAACTCCACGATCAAATCCTCCTCTTTTCACTCCTTCTACTCCTAGTGATGAGTATCTTGATGCAGAGGATAGTTATGAGGATGATGATCTAACTGATCCTATGCTTGCTAAACTTAATAAGTTCATGTGCTCCCTCAAAGGAAAGAAGCTCACTATGTTTCGCATGCTTATGGAGATGGTGAGTAAGCACACCATCTCCATTAAGGAACTCGAAACCCTCGTCATCGAGGAAAAGGAAAAATGTGAAATCCTTGAGCGGAAAGTCAAATATGAGGAAGCACGAAATGATGAACTATGCTTAAAAATTGGTGCAAATATTGATGTTCATACTAAAGATCTTGCCTCCTTGAAAAAGGCTATTGGCTCTTGTGAAGAGTTGATGAATGATAAAAGTAAGCTTGCAAAGTCTTATGCTTCTCTCACTAAGGATTGTGAGCTTCTATCCGTGTCTCTCAAGACTAAGTAAGAAGAGCTCACCCTTCTTACAAAGAGTTTTGAGACACTCAAACTTACTTATCTTGAAACTCTAGCTAAGGCTTACTCATCTCCTATTATCAATGTTGATGCATGTTCTACTAACTCTAGTAGTGATCTAGCATCCATTCTTGAGGAGAATCGGTTTCTCAAAGCTCAAATCGAGAAAGGGCTCATGACATGTGCTCAAGGGCAAAAGAACCTTAATGAGGTGTTGAGCCAACACAATGAAGCGTTCGCCAAAGAGGGACTCGGGTTTGACCCAAGCACATGCAAGAAGAAGACGTCCTCCCAAAAGTGCACCACCCATTTTAAAAGAAACCTTTGTACGAGAAGGACACAAGGAGAAAGGTAAGGTTGTTAGTGGGAAGGCCACAAGGGGCATGCCCACTCTCAACAAGCCAAAAGAGTTCATGCCTCCATCCTATGTACTGCGTAAGACTAAGGATGGAGAAGTTTATCTAAAGTTTGTTGGTCCCCAAAAGGCATTTCGTTTTATGCTATTTGGGTCCCTAAGACCCTTGTGACTAACTTGAGAGGTCCCATTGTAAAATGGGTGCCTCTAACCAAGTAATAATTGTGTGTAGGTAGCTTTCTCCGGTGGAGTAAAATGGGTGATTGATAGTGGATGTACCAATCATATGACCGGAGATAGCAAATTGCTCTACGATTTCATGGAAGCTATTCAACCATTTATGAGCATTATGTTTGGTGGAGGATCAAAAGGACAGGTACTTGGGTTGGGTAAGGTGGCTATCACAAATGACATGTCTCTTGCAAATGTCATGCTTGTCCAATCCCTTAAATATCATTTGCTTTACATGCCAATTGGCTTCATTGGTTATGATACACTATTTGGACTAACGGATGTGAAAGTCTTTAAGAGAGATACTCTCGAAGTGGCCTTTGTTGGAGAGTTGGATGGCAACCTTTACACGGTTGATTTCTCGAAGAGAGCACATTCCATGCAACTTGTCTAATGGCCAAGGCCGACAAGGGGTGGCTATGGCATCGCCGGCTAGCCCATGTCGGCATGAGGAATCTTCAAGATCTCTTAAAGGGTAATCACATCCTTGGACTAACAAATGTCTCTTTTGATAAAGATCGTGTGTGTAGTGCATGTATAGCCGGAAGCAACATCAATCAAAGCACCCACCCAAGAATATTGTGTCTACTTCAAGGCCTTTGGAGCTCCTTCATGTGGATCTCTTTGGGCCTCCTTCATGGGATAGTCTTGGTGGGAAAAAGTATGTACTTGTCATTGTTGATGATTACTCAAGATATACATGGGTATTTTTCCTCAAGTCCAAGGACGAAACGAAGATCACTTTCATTGACTTTGCCAAGCAAGCACAACGCAAGTTTGACAAAGAAATCTTGGCAATAAGAAGTGACAATGGATCTGAGTTCAAGAACTATACCTTGGAAGAATTCCTCAGTGATGAAGGGATTGAGCATCAATATTTAGCTCCATACACTCCTCAGCAAAATGGTGTAGCCGAAAGGAAGAACCGCACCCTTGTGGAGATGGCAAGATCCATGTTGGATGAATACAAGTCACCACATAGTTTCGGGTCAAGTCATCAACACCGCATGTCATGCATCAAACCGGCTTTTCCTCCGCACTATATTGGAAAAGACTCCATATGAGCTTCTAACTGGAAACAAGCCAAATGTCAAGTACTTTCGTGTATTTGGGTGCAAATGTTTCATCCTCAACAAAAGAGAAAGGTTAGGAAAATTTCAATCCAAAACAATTGAGGGTATATTTGTTGGCTATGGATCAAACTCTCACGCATATAGAGTCTACAACAAAACCAATGGATGTGTTGTAGAAACTTGTGACGTGGTGTTTGATGAATTTAATGGCTCCCATGGGGAGCAAGTTGATCTAAGTGATGTAGGTGAAGAAGATTCTTCTCAAGACATTTTGACCATGGGTGTTGGTGCACTTCTTCCTATGGAACAAGAACCTCATGATGATGAAGAAGAAGATAGAAGTCTCACACATCATCAAACTACTTCAACATTCATAACACCACAAGCCCCTATTGCTCAACCGATACCTTTAGCCCAAGTTGAAGAGGATGATCAAGCTCCTCCTCATGACAATCTTCAAGAACAAGAACAAGAAAGTCCAATCATTGATGATGAACCTCAACAAATGCAATATGAACAAGAAGATCTTCCTCCACACATTAATGATCCATATGTTGAGGATGTGGATGATGGACATGAAGTTGAACCTCGTGAAACCCTTACCTCTATCATGCCACGAGTGGCGGTCGTGTTGATGTTGAAAAAATACTCACCCCAAGATATCGGAAGGTAGAGTCACTCGTAAACACTTGACCAACTTTTGTGCTCACTTCTCTTTTGTGTCTAGTTTTGAACCCATCAAGGTACAAGATGCATTGATGGACAACGATTGGCTAGTTGCTATGCAAGAAGAGTTGAACAGTTTTGAACGCAACCAAGTGTGGTCATTAGTCAAGAGGCCGCCTACCGAACACAACGTCATTGGAACAAAATGGATTTTCAAGAACAAACAAGATGAGAATGGTGTAATCATCCGAAACAAGGCAAGGTTAGTGGCACAAAGGTACTCACAAGTTGAAGGTTTGGACTTTGGTGAGACCTTTGCCCCGTTGCCGTCTTGAATCCATTCGCATCTTACTTGCTTATGCTGCTTTCAATGGTTTTACACTACATCAAATGGATGTGAAGAGTGCTTTCCTTAACGGTCCTCTACAAGAAGAAGTATATGTATCACAACCACCTGGGTTCGTTGATCCCGATCACAAAGACTATGTGTATAAACTTCATAAGGCTTTGTATGGCCTCAAACAAGCACCTCGTGCTTGGTATGATCATCTTAAGAAGTTTTTACTCGATGATGGTTTTGTGAGAGGGGTGATCGATCCTACTCTTTTTACTAAGAGGGATAAGGGTGATTTGATCTTATGCCAAATCTATGTAGATGATATCATTTTTGGTTCTCCTAACATTCATTTGTGCAAGAAGTTTGCGGCTTCAATGACCAAGAATTTTGAAATGTCACTCAATGCGGATTTGAAGTTCTTCCTTGGTTTTCAAATTCAACAATTTCAAGAAGGAATTTTCTTTTCCCAAGCAAAGTACCTCAAGGATATCCTAGAGAAGTTTGGTATGTCTGATGCTAGTCCATGTAAGACACCAATGCCAACCAAAATAACACTCACTAAAGACACAGACGGTATCCCCTTCGACCCATCTAAATACCGCTCTATGATTGGTTCATTGCTTTATCTTTGTGCATCTAGACCAGACATCATGTTTAGTGTATGCATGTGTGCTAGATTTCAAGTTTCCCCTAGGGAAAGTCATCATAAGGCGGTTAAGCATATTCTTAGATACCTTGTTCACACCCCAAAGTTGGGTCTATGGTATCCCAAGGATGCTAAGTTTGATCTCATTGGATACACGGATGCGGATTGGGCTCGAGACAAAGTGGATCGTAAGTCCACCTCCGGTGCATGTCAATTTCTTGGACGCTCCTTGGTAAGTTGGTCATCGAAGAAACAAAATTGTATTGCCCTCTCTACCGCAGAAGCTGAATACATTGCTGCCGCCAACAGTACAACTCAGTTATTATGGATGAGGCAAACTTTGAAGGATTATGGTATCACCTATAGGCATGTGCCTCTTCTATGTGATAATGAAAGTGTTATCAACATTGCCGAGAACCCCAAGGATCATCTCCGCACCAAACACATTGATATTAGATATCACTTCTTGAGAGATCATGTTGAGAAAGGCGATATTCATATTGATCACATTGGGACAGATTTGCAACTGGCAGATATTTTCACCAAACCATTGGATGAAGCAAGGTTACATCGACTTAGGCGTGAACTTGGTATCTTGGAGCTTGACAACATTATGTGAAATCTAGTACTCATCCATGCTTAAACTTAATGTCTTGTCTTGATGTAGGCATATATTTAGGGGAGACACTCAATCCATGAGTTCTCTCACCTTACATAATGCATAAATTGAACAAACACTCTCAAAGTTATCATAGTTTTTCAAACTAGGATACTTTAATATGATGGAGTAGTGACCATGTGCTCAAAGTTTATATCTTTGTGGTACTATGTTCCATATGCTCAAACATGGTGACCTCGATCCACCGCTTGTACAATGCTTATATGGACCCTTCTTCCTAATCATGTTTGGATTATTTATGTATCTTAGCATGGCCTTAGACGTCTCAGGTTGTCCTCCTTATTAATCTCATATAAACCACTTGGCGGTGTCTATATAAAATTACTCGGGTCGGCCCCCTCCTTCACATCTCCCCCTTGCGCGTGTCGTCTGTCCAGTGACCGGACATCCGGGTCTCGCGCCGGACATCCGGGCTCTGTGAAAAATTCTTGCCCATCAAAACGATCATGAACTGCCGTCAGTGGCCGGACATCCGGCCTCACCGGACATCCGGTAGCTTCTCTGGTCTCTGTTTTCCACTTTCGCGGATATCCGGGCCTTGCCCGGATGTCCGCCCGTCACTCCATAAGTCGCGTATACACAGGAAGGGGGCAGTTCCATTTTCCTTTCCTTCGTCCCTTTCCTCATCTCCCCTCACAGCCGCCGCCGCCTGGCCACCACTCCGGTACTGCCCCGGCCAACTCCTCCGACCACCGGCCCGATCTCCGCTAACGGACTCTTCTCCTCCCGATCTCTGATTCTATCCAATCCATTTCTTGGATTGTGGTTTGAAATCTCTCGGGAGGGCCGTGTTCGGTGGGATTCACCTCAGGAGTTCTTCATGGCTCGTACCAAGAACTGCGGTCCCAAAGCGTCGAGGTGTCTACTCGGGGTAAGGGTGCTATCTCTTCTCATCTCCCCTTGCTTGTGACTAAATCTTATTGGATTGCATTATTCTCAATGTACATCTTGCCATATCTATTGCTCTCGCGTTTAGGTTACATTTACCTAAGCCTACAAACACCTCTATATGTACTCGGTTACTCAACTTAACCATGGGAATGTAATTTGTTCATTCCACGGTTTAATTTGGTGTATCCTTGTTCATGTTCTTTGGCTCCTTCTTATTGGAAACCATTCATTGTCCATTCCAGCTTGATCGCGGCAAGGCCCCACCGACTCCGATGAGTATGCGCGGCCCAAGAAAAAGAAGGTCTCCACCAAGAAGAAGCGAGCACCATCCACCAGTCCGTCGGCCTCGGATCCAGATAATGCGGACTATGTTGGAGAGGAAGAGGATGACGGTGCGCCACGACAGTCTATTGGACAGTCCAAGCCCGGTACTAGGAGGGCCCCGATGCCTCATGTTCGTGGTTCTGCAATACCCATTGCCCATGGTCGTCGCATCTCCATGGAGCTTCCTGATAGTGGAGGTCGCTCCACTCACGACTTCACAACTGTGGGGGCAGGGCAATATCTTCAGTTCCGTCGGGATGTTAATCCCTATGAGATGGTGGCGGATGCCGAAGATCCTCGGTTCCGGACTCGTATGCAGCAGGATCTCTATTCCAGCTTTGTCCATGGGCGTGGCCTTGCTCCTCACTCATACTTGGATCTAAACTTCCTGCGTGATAATCCTGCCATGTTCCCTAACGATCCAAATAAGATCATTGATGACATGACTCTTGGTCCTGCAATGACCTTCAGGCGTGATTGGAGTGAAGCTGCCATTCTACAGTTCTATGCCACATGTTTCTTTGGTCCGGACAACACCCTCACTTGGATGATTGATGACACTACACTGAGCATCACCTATGACAGGTTTGTTTAGATTTTGGGTCTCTCAGGTGTTGGCCATTGCATCCACAGTATGGATCCAGAGGGCAAGCCCAAAGGGATTGATGCTTGCTTGCCTCTTGTAAAGCCTACCTCTCAGCTAACTGACGAAGAAAAAGCATATCCAAATAATGAGGTATCCATCTTCCGTGCTCCCTTCTCCATCCTCTTTCAGTGTGTGCTTCGCACTCTGTATCCTAAGAAGGGAGATCGCTCAAGGGCTCGCAACTACTGTATTGACTTGATGGTTCATATGCATGAGAAAACCACTGTGCCTCTGGACACTGCCAACTTCATTTGGAATGAGATCCGTCTTTGCAGTTTTATTCAGACGCGCAGTTCCCTCATGCCCCATATATTCAGGCTCTGATTGATCACACTGCTCCCTTTGAGGTGGTTAAGTCAGCTGTGCACTCCATTTGGAAACCTCCTCCTCACATGCGTGTGACAGCTATGGCTTCTACTCAGCCTAGGAGGTCTACTGGTGAGAGGACAGCTGCTCCTACTCAACCCACTGGTTCTTCTGTTCCATCTTCCTCGACCGGTCCTCGTAGCCGTTTTGAATCATTCTTGGGTAAGGCTCGACCGCTATCATGAAGGCAATCACCTTCAGATGTCAGCAGAATCATGATGTTCAGAAGCGCCTTGTCATCTCCAAGAATATACTCAAACAACGCCTCCGTGACCGTGGGAGTCCCGTTAGTGATGATGATCCTCTTCCCGCAGCTCCATCCTCATCCACTTTCGGTTTTCCATCTCATGCTTTGACTACCCGAAGTTTCTTGATGTTGATGATGACATCCGTCTGCAGTGATTGAGACTGTTTAGTTTTCGCCCCTTTTTCCTTGTTGCTGGCAAAGGGGGAGAAGTAGTATCATAGTAATATGGTCATGCTATGATATGTTATTCCAACCTATGGTACTTGTTCGCTTGAGACTATGTTATGATTATGTTTATGCTGCTACATATGGTACTTGTTCGCTTGAGACTATGTTATGATTATGGCATGGCCATGAAATGTTCTCAGTCTATTTAAAGTGTTATGATGATTTCATATTCTATTTAAAGTGTTATGATGATTTCATATTTTATTTAAAGTGTTATGATGATTTCATATGTGGATTTCATATGTGTTCGTCTCGTACTTCTTTAATTCTTTAAGTTACATATGGAATCATACGAACCTTTATGCTGGTTATCCTAATATATTCATCGCATGCACACAATGAGGGGAGCTAAAAGCAAATTGTAACTAAACATATTCTCAGATCCGCTTTTGCTCCCATGATTATCATTGCTAAGACTATTTATTACATCTATGATACTACATGTATGATTGTCATCAACAAACTAATAGGGGGAGTTTTAAAGTGCAATCATGCCCTTTCATTATGTTTTTGTTGTTTGTGACTTTCTACATGTAGGGGACTAACAATGGCTGCCAAGTAGATTTCAGGTGTTGGTCCCGGTTCGTCAAAATTGTGTGTGGATCAAGAGCATACGAAGTGAGTTCTCTCAAGGTTGAAGTGGTAAAATGATGTTTCATTTTATGTTTCTTGAGTTATAGGGATCCCGCACTATTAAGAGGGGATCAAAAGGAATAGTGCTAGATTTGCTCAAGTCGACATCTTCTATTTCTACTTCCTCACATCATATTCCAACATAGGCATATTTCACTCCTATCCAACAAAATTCCACTCATATCCTATATACCAAATAAATCCATGGCCAACTAGGTTCCCCAAAATATATGATCTAACCTTTGCATACTTTGCATCCTCCATTTTGGTTTATCTAGGATGGTTCTCTAAGTGAGGACCTAGAGTTTTTCCATAGCTTCAAAACGAGCCCAAGATCATCAAAATCGGAGTCCGGATGAGAAAGTTATGGATGTTTTACTTTTGGGCGCTGCAGTTTTTGTTGGCGGATATCCGGGACTTGGCCCGGAAATCCGGCCGTAGATGTCCAGAACCGTGTGAAATGCTGGTTTGCCCTCCGGATGTCCGACGATCTTCCGGATGTCCGGGCTTGACCCCCGGATGTCCGGCTCCTCTGTTTCCTACTCTGTTCTGCCCTGTTCTCCAAGTGGCTTGAGAGGTCGGATGTCCGACCTCGGCCGGATGTCCGCCTGCCCGATCACTTGCACTACAACGGGCATATTTGAGCACACACTATATATATTGCCTCTCCTCCCCACGAGAGAAGCGGACCATTCACTTTGAACAAACCCTAGAACACTTCTCACACTCTCTCTCATTTCTCCACACCAAATCTTAGATCCCCAAAGGGATTTGAGAGCTTTGGAAAGAAGTTGTCCGATCAAGTGATAGATCCACTTCTCCTCCTTCTTTGCACCCAAGGAATTCGTGATTTGAGCAAGTCTTGAGCAAATCCCCGTCGATCTTGTTACTCTTGGAGGTTGGAGACTCCTAGGCGGTAGGAGTCTTTCGGAGAGGAATTGACCTTTGTGATTACCCCCGGATAAGTTTGTGAGGGTTTGGAGACCACCCCAAGGTCTAGCACTAGTGGTTGAGAAACGCCGTGGTGTTGTCTCAAAGGGAGAATAGGGTGAGCCTTCGTGGCGTTGGTGTGCCTTCGTGGTAACATCCACCTCTCTAACGGTGACTAGCTTCCCTCCAAGGAAGTGAACATCGGCATACATCCTCGTCTCCCGGAGTTGCGGTTATTCCTAACCCTAACTCTATACTTGTGGTTACTTGTTGTGTTTGCACTTACTTACATCATATTGTGCTTGCTCACTTATATGCTTGTGTTACTTGCCTAGTACTTCGTACTTACTAGCAATTGTTAGGCTCACCTTCATATTCCGCACTATTGCCTAAAATTGCTAAGTAATAATTAAAATTTGTAATTGTACCTATTCACCCCCCCCCCCTCTAGGTCCATCTCGATCCTTTCAGCCACCCTCAGTTGTTTATCACCAGCGCGGAGCATAGCGCTTCCGCATGCGTACGGGCATAGCCGCTCCTCGGCAGTGTCGTCAGCCAGTGGAGCATGGTGCTTCCATCGAACGTGGGAGGGGCTCCCCTTGGGAGGAGCCCCAGGCGATACAGCCCCACCTCGACACGTGGCTAGCACGGTAGGGCTGGGACGAGGTGTATCTGGGCACCTGTGAGCCAGTCACGGGACTCCACGGGCCCTACCTCAAGCGGGTTGCGCTGGCTCTGAGCCTTATCTTCGAGTGTGTTCCTGCAATTTTGGACAGATGCGGTGCTCTCGTCTTGGTCCGGCTCTCGGGCTGGTCTTAGCCGTCGGCAAGCAAGCAGTCGCGATGCCATGGACAAGACCAGAGGGTGAGGCCGGAGAGCGGTAGGAGCCACGAGTCGCGATGCTCGTGCACCCCCTTTAACGCATAAGTCAAGTTAGATGACGAAACTCTCGTCCTCGGGTCCGGCTCTCGGGCTGGTCTCAGCCGTCATTTGGCAAGCCAGTCGCGATGCCATGGACAAGACCGGAGGGTGAGGGCGGAGAGCCGGTAGGAGCCACGAGTCGCGATGCTCGGGCACCCCCCTTTAACGCTGCTAAGTCAAGTTAGATGCAACAACTCTCGTCCTCGGGTCCCGGCTCTCGGGCTGGTCTCACCGTCGGCGGCAAGCCAGTCGCGATGCCATGGACAAGACCAGAGGGTGAGGGCGGAGAGCCGGTAGGAGCCACGAGTCGCGATGCTCGTGCACCCCCTTTAACGCAAGTTGGGTTAGATGACGAAACTCTCGTCCTCGGGTCTCGGCTCTCGGGCTGGTCTCACCGTCGGCAAGCCAGGTCGCGATGCCATGGACAAGACCAGAGGGTGAGGGCGGTAGGAGCCCTGAGTCGCGATGCTCGTGCACCCCCCTTTAACGTGCAAGATTCGCCACCCAGAAAAGGCACCAAATAACAAGCATGGTGGAGCGAGAGCATAATCCTAAGGAAAAAGTAGGAAGGATACATGCCACTGGATGGCCCGAGCGGCTTGGGGATGATGCAGCCAGGGCGCCCCAACAGGATAAGCTAATGAGATGAAATAAAGGGATACATGCCGCAGGACGGACCCACGCGGCCTGGGAATAATGCGGCCCTGAAGGCGCTCCCAGCCGGAAATAAAACTTAAAGATGTCACCTGGTGATGTTAGGGACGAGGTGGAGTTGGTGTAGCAGACTCGGTGGGCTGCGGGAGCCGATCCTCACGGGCTCCCAGGCCCAGGGGCCTCGGGAGGATCCGAAGGCGCTGGAGGCTCCTCGCGGGCCATCTCCATCTCCGCCAGGGCTGCGGCGTGCCTGACCTCTTGAGCCTCCAGGGTGGCCCTCATGAGACGCGGCTCGGTTAAGCCCTGGTATGTCGATGCAGACGCGCAGCCCACCATCCTCGCCTGGATGGGGGCCTAACGGTAGTGGCGGCTGCCCCTCATGACCCTTGACTCCTGTAGCTCTGAATGGCCTTGGCACGAACTCCCGAGGGTTCGGCCCTCCTTGCCTTGCTCACCTTGCGGGAAACGTGCTTCGAAGCACGCCTCCACGTGGCGCCCAAGCGCCTCCCTCGAGACCTTGGCGAGGTCGGCGGCCCTCCAGGGGAGAGCCCCCGAGCCTTGCCTGAGGAGGGCGCCGGGCGCGCTTTCCTATGCGATGGAAGGAGGCTCCCCCTGGCCCGGCGCGGGCCCTGAGGGGCCTGCCTCTTGAGGAGCCGGGCCGGTCGATGTCTTCTTCTTCTTGGGTGCGGCCTCGGGAGGCCTCCTGCTGCTGTGGTCTGGGTCTTCTAGCGATGCGGCCTGAAAGGCTCGCTCCAGGGAGCACACTGCGTCTCTCTCTTCACAGGGCACCGTGATGACCCCGCCGCTTCCTGGCATCTTGAGGACGTTGTAGCCATGGTGGGTTACGGCCATGAATTTGGCCAACGCTGGGTACCAGAGGATGGCGTTGTACGGCAGGAGGATGTGGGCGATGTCGAAGTCGATGAGCTCGGTGCGGTAGTTGTCGCGAGCCCCGAAGGTGACAGGAAGGCGGACCTGCCCGATCGGGACCGTGGAGCCGTCGGTGACTCCGGAGAAAGGCGTGGTTGGTCAAGCTGATCAGTAAGGCACTTGAAGATTGTTGAACGTTTCCATGGACAGGACGTTGAGTCCTGCCCCACCGTCGATGAGGGTCTTGGTGACCAGCACGTTGCTGATGATTAGGGAGCAAAGCATCGGGAGAACTCCGGCTGTGGCTGCGCACTTGAGCTGGTCTGCTGAGCTGAACGTGATGGCGCACGCCGACCACCTGAGAGGGCGCGTGGCCTCAAGCTTGGGAGGACTGCATTCACTTCATGCGAACTGCTTGAAGATGCGCTGAGAGGCTGGGGCTTGAGCTCCGCCCAGGATGCAGGCAATTGCACGCGGTTCCTGGAAGCCCCCAGCCCCCTCGTCCTGATGACGGTCTTCAATTCTCCTTGGCGGCGGCGGCAGCGGAGGGAGGCCTGCGTTCCCCTGCGGGCGATCCTCGCGAGGCTGATCCCTCCAGCCTCCCTCGCGAGGTGGGTCTTGCTAGCGGTCCTCGCGAGGTTGGTCGCGCCACCCTTGGCGCGGGCCGCGGTCTTCCCAGCGTCCTGCATTCCTTCCTCCTCCTCGGCCATAGCCCCGGTCGCTACGCTCAGGCGTCTGCCGACTCCCCCTTCAGCCTGACGGCCGGAGCTCTTGGCATTCATTGGTGTTGTGGGTGTGGAGGTCGTGGTACACGCAGCACCGATCGCCCTTGGAGGACTCGGGCTGATCTGCCTCGCTTGGTGTCCGGTTCGCCGCGAGTACGGCAGCCCCTTTGCGCTTCACGTCCTTGGCCTTGGACTTCTTCTCTTGGGATCTGCGGCGGGGAAGCTCGAGGGAGAGGCGCCCTCCTCAGCCACTGGCGCACTTGGTCGCCAAGTTGAGCAGTTCAAGGAGGTGCACAGATCTTCATGCATCGCCACTCCTCCTTCATCTTGACGTCGCGCCGCCCGTCGGAGAAGGCAGAGATGATGGCCTCCTCCGTTACCCTGGGGATCTTGAGGCGTGCGTTGTTGAAGCGCTGGATGTACTTTTGCAGGTTTCCCACAGCTCGCTTGATTCGGCGCATGTCGCTCACGGCGGGTGGCGGTCGCGAAATACCCTAGAAGTTGGCGATGAAGCGGTGCGCATCTCGGCCCAGAAGAGATCGTGCCTAGGGCCGATTCAGAGCCAGTGCGGGCTCCGTCCTTGAGCGCCATGGGAAACCAGTTCGCCATGACCTTTTCATCCCGTTGGCAGCCTCGATGCCCAGCTCGTAGCTGGAGGAACTCCGTAAAGGTCATTTGTGCCGTCGTGGCGAGGAGGCAGGTCTGGCTTGAACTTGGCGGGCCCACGCTGCGCAGCTTCGGAGGTGAAGGCGCGGCAGCCCGCCCGTGGCTGGGGCCTCGGACGACAGAGCTTGGTCTTGCGGGCCTCCTGCGCCCTTGGCTGGGGGCAGCGCAGGTCTTGACGTCTTGGGGCGAGCGCTGGGCAGCTTCTTGTGGGCGAGGAACTTCTTGACAGCTCTGCTCTTGCAGCGTCGGCGCTGGAACGGGTTCCGCCCAGGGCCGCGCATAGCTGTGGTGCCTTCTTGAGGAGGAGGCGGCTGAGGCGCCCCGGGAGCTTCATCGCCCGCGCGGGGCAGGTGCGGTGCAGCGAGACGGACGGTGCGGGGGCGCCTCCTGCAGCGCGGACGAGCTCGGCGACTCGGTCGAGCCATTCTTCGTAGACGTCGTCGACGGGGCGGTAGCGCAGGAGCTCGTTTGCCGCGATGAGTGCAGCTCGGGCCTCCATGGCCGCGCGGGGCGCGCGTGACGAAGAACCAGCGGGGGTGAGCGAAGGCGTGGCGGTGCGGTCGTCCCGCCTCATGGACGGGTGCTAGGACAATGCTTGCTGCTCGTTCCCCGCCGGGCCGGTGGCGGCGTTGACGGCAGGTGACGGGGAACGACGAGGGCGCCTGCCGACGGGAGCTGTCTGGGCGACATGGGAGTCGAGGGCGCCTCGGCGCTTCAGCCAGCGACGGGCGTCGACATGGTTGCGGTGGTCGGGGAAGAACGAGGCGACGAAAGGCAGATTCCGGCGCACCCCTACCTGGCGTGCCAAATGTCGGATTTTGGGTTCCGGCAGACCCTTGTGGTTCGAACACTAGGGTGCGCGCGGAGATCCAAACCTCCACCGTCTCGCACCTCGCCGAATCGCTGGGACCTAAACTACTAACAGAACAACACAAGAGACACGAGATTTATACTGGTTCGGGCCACCATTGTGGTGTAATACCCTACTCCAGTGTGTGGTGTGGTGGATTGCCTCTTGGGCTGATGAGGAACAATACAAGGAAGAACAGCCTCGCGAGGGTCTATTCTTGGCGGGTGCGATGAACTGCTAGGTGGTGTTCAGTCGCTCTAGCTACTGGTTCCTTGATGAGGATTCAGATCTCGGATCTCCCCTCTTCCAGCTGCCTCTTCGTCTCTCTCTAGATGCCCCTCCTCTGAGTGTGGCTACTCCTATTTATAGGCGAAGGCCCTGGGCCTCTTCCCAAATATTGAGCGGGAAGGGCGCCAACAATTGGCCATTTTGAAGGGGAACAGCGGATACACTTATCCTGACTAAAGTTGGTCCTCACCTGCCAAAGGCTCTGGTGATGACGCCTGCTTGGGCTCCACGATGACTCCCTTCCAGCCTTTGGGGCTGGTCTTGGTCTTGTTGCACCAAAACGGATGCCTTTGCTTGATGCTCTTCACCTGCGCTTGCTCCCTTTGCACCAAAGAGGAAAGGAGGATGTTGCAGTGGTGGCCTCGACCGGGCGCCCTTGGTAAATCATGGCTTACGTCATGGGCACCTCGCGAGGTACCCTGCCTTGAACTCTCCGCCTCCTCATGAGCCAGCCTGACGAGGTCGTGCTGAGGAAGCTCCTTGTTGTCCGCCTCATGAGGCTTGGCCCCTCGCGAGGGTCTTGAGCTTGCGTTGATGAAGATGGGTTGTCCTGGGCCTCCTTCGAGCCACGCCGCAGGCCGCAGGCAGGCAAGTCTGGGGACCCCCGTTCCCAGAACGCCGACAGACCTTCTTAGTAAAAAGAGTGGGATCGATTAGCCCAACCTCAAACCCGCGATCTTGTAACAACTCGGTAAGGTGGTCATACCACGCACGTGGGGCTTGTTTAAGGCCATAGAGTGCCTTATCGAGTTGATACACATGATCGGGAAAGTAGGGATCCTCGAACCCGGGGGGTTGTTTGACGTAAACCAACTCATTAATAGGACCATTAAGAAAAGCACTCTTCACATCCATTTGTTGCAACTTAAAGTTGTGATGAGAAGCATAAGCAATCAACAACCGAATGGATTCAAGACGAGCAACGGGAGCAAAGGTTTCACCGTAGTCGATACCCTCGACTTGGGAGTAGCCTTGTGCCACCAATCTTGCCTTGTTGTGAATGATGGTCCCATGAGCATCTTGCTTGTTCTTGAAAATCCACTTGGTCCCAATGACATTGTGGTTCCCCGTTGGCCTTGGCACCAATCTCCACACCTTGTTGTACTCGGGTTGTTGAGTTCTTCATGCATGGCATTAAGCCAATCCGGATCTTCGAGTGCCTCATATAACTTTTGGGGTTCAACACAAGAGACAAACGCGTGATGTTCACAATAGTTTGCCAATTGTCTACGAGTGCTTACCCCTTTTTGAATGCTTCCAAGTACATTCTTCATGAGATGACCCTTGGTGGAGAGCTTGGAAGCAATCTTGGCGGCACGACGCTCTAATTCCTCCTAGGTGGTGAGTTGAGGAGCGGTCACTTGATAATCTTGAGCGCCGTCTTGAGCTTGTTCTTGATCTTGAACTTGCTCGGGGGAGAGAACTTGACCTTGGGAATCACTTGGTGTGTCAACACCGTCTTGAGCATGATCCTGCCCTTGGTCTTGTTCATGAGGTTGAGGGCCTTCACTTTGTTCTTCGGAAGCATGTGGGCCTTGGGTTGGTGATGGCTCCACTTGAGTGGAGCATTGTCCTTCTCCTTCGGCCACAAGGGGTTCCTCAATGGGTAGGATAAAACCAACACCCATTCTTCTTATGGCTTGAGGAGGAATTTCATCACCTACATCACAAGTGCCACTTCGCTCCACTTGGGAGCCGTTATTCTCATCAAACTCCACGTTACACGTCTCCTCAATAAGTCCCGTGGATTTATTGAGGACACGGTAAGCATGAGAGTTTGTAGCATAACCAACAAATATGCCCTCATAAGCTCAAGCCTCAAATTTAGACAACCGAACACCTTTCTTGAGAATGAAACACTTACACTCGAACACCTGAAAGTACTTGAGATTGGGCTTGTTACCGGTGAGTATCTCATAAGGAGTCTTGTTCAAGCCCTTGCGGAGGTAGATCCGATTGGATCCATGTCATGCGTTGTTGATTGATTTGTCCAATAATTTGTATGGAGACTTGAACTCCGCCATCATGGTCCTTGCCGCATCCATCCACGTCCGGTTCTTCCTCTCCGCATGCACCGCTTTTGTTGAGGGGTGTAGGGTGCAGAATATTGATGCTTGATCCCCTCATCACTAAGAAACTCATCCAAGGTGTAGTTCTTGAACTTCGGTGCCGTTGTCACTTCTTATTGTCAAGATCTTTGCATTGTGTTGACGTTGTGCTTCATTTGCAAAGTCAATGACGGTTTGTTGGGTCTCACTCTTCCTCTTGAAGAAATACACCCAAGTATACCTTGAGTAGTCATCCATAATCACCAAGCAATACTTCCTACCGCCAAGACTATCAAAGGATGGAGGCCCAAAGATATCCAAGTGAAGGAGCTCCAAAGGCCTCTTCGAGTAAATGATAGTTGTGGGAGGGTGAGTCTTCTCATGAAGCTTTCCTTCGATACAAGCACTGCAAGCACGATCTTTAGCAAAACTAACATTCCTTAGTCCACGAACATGGTCCCCCTTGAGAAGACTTTGCAAAGATCTCATATTGACGTGGGCTAAACGGCGATGCCAAAGCCATCCCACGTCAACTTTAGCCATTAGGCATGTCGCGGTCTTAATGGGTCGCGCCGAAAAGTTAATCACATATAGACCATTCTTGACATGCCCAACAAAGGCTACTTTAAGGGTCTTGCTCCACAAGAGGGCCACGGTATCAATATCAAAGAAAGTGGCAAAGCCCATGATTTCAAGTTGACGAACGGAAAGTAAATTGTATGCAAGGGACTCTACAAGCATGACCTTCTCGATCATGAGATCATGAGAAATGACAACCTTGTCGAGTCCCAATACCTTAGAAGACGAGGCATCACCCCACTCGACATTGGTGGGCATAGATGGAATCTTGTGCACGTCCACCACCAAGTCCTTGCTTCCGGTCATATGATTTGTAGCTCCACTATTGAGCAACCATGATCCCCCACCGGAAGCAAACACCTGCAAGAATCAATGCTTGGTTTTAGGTACCCATTTTGTAATGGGTCCTTTGATGTTAGTAACAAGGGTCTTAGGAACCCAAATAGACCATTCAATGTATTCATGAGGAGAACCAACAAATTTGGCATAAACATGCCCATCACTAGCACGGCATAACACATAAGAAGGATTAAAGTCGTCGGCTTTGTTGGGAGGGGTGGCATTACCCTTCTTGACATTGCCACCCTTCGCATTGTTCTTCTTCTTCTCCTTGGAAGCACCCTCTCCCTCCTTCACAAAAGTTTGCTTGAGAGGAGGAGGTCGTTTGGTCTTGTCATTCTTCTTCTTGTTCTTGGTCTTGGGCGCGAACCCAATCCCCTCCTTGGCCACAACTTCCTTTTGATTGCTCAAAAGGTCATTGAGGTTCTTCTCACCTTGTATGCATGTCACAAGGCCTTTCTCAAGTTGCTCCTTCAACTTAGCATTCTCCTCAACAAGATGCACATGCTCACAACAAGGGTTAGTAGCATTTGCATTATCAATCAACACCATATGAGGAAAAGTGGCTTTCTCCTTAGTTATCTTTACTTGGAGTTGATCATGAGACTCTTTGAGACTAGCATGAACGCCCTTCAAGACTTTGTGAGCCTTGTCGAGAATGTCAAACTCCTCTTTGAGTCTAGCAAGATCAACCCCAAGCTTTGCCTTCTCGGAGTTTAGCAACGAGAAACAACAAGAGCATGATCAAGATCTTTCTTTAATTTAGCATGATCATCGTTGTATGACTCCTCAAGAGCCAAACGAAGACCACGCTCTTCCTCAAGAGCATTGGAAAGATCTGAAATCTCATCGGCATAGTCACGACTATGTCCCTCCATCTTAGAGATGGTATCTTCGTGAGCCTCGATCATGTCATTGGATTCACCAAGTTGTTCCAAGAGAGCAACGAAGTGCTTCTTGGATTTGCCCTTGAGTTTACCCATAAAGGCCTCAAACTCATTCTCCTCCACATTAGTTCCCTCATGTTCATCAATGCTATCAGTCGAAGTAGTATGATTGATGATGGTAGTTTTGATGTTGGGGGTTACCTTGTTGGTGGCTTTAGCCATGAGGCACTTGGCGGTGATGCTCTCGTTGGGTGAGTCAAAGAGAGACACCCATGGAGTCGTTGCAATGGCAACGGAGGCCATGGCAACCGACTCACCATCTTCATCATCGTCATCGTCCTCATTGTACTCTTCTTGTACCACCAATGCCTTGGGAGGAGTCTTCTTGGTGAAGTTTCTCTTGTTGGGGAATGACTTGGCCTTGTCCTTACGGATGAGCTTGCCACCGTTGTCTTCCCTCTTCTCATAAGGGAACTCCGCAACAAAGTGGCTCACATTACCACAATTGAAGCAAGTCCTCACTCGTTGCTTGCCCTTTGCGCCACTTGAATTGTTCTTGTTGAAGTTGGGCCTTGAGTTCTTCTTGCTCCAAAATTGCCTTGAAGCAAGTGCCATGTGTTCATGATAGGCATACTGTATCTTGAGGTTGCTCTCCTCTTCTTCCTCCTCTTCCTCTTCTTCGACATGGACCTTGGCCTTCAAGGCAAGGTTGGGCCTCTTTGCTCTTTGAGAGCGAAGTACCGCATTGTCGGCGGTCTTGTCCAATATGCTCATAGCCACAAACTCATCTAACACCTCACTTGAGGACAAGGTGTGGAAGTCCGGCCTTTGACGGATGACGGAGGACATGGCTTTGTGGTAGGGCATCATTGCCTTGAGGAATTTGCGCTTGATCCAATTGTCATCCGTGTCCTTACTTCCATGATCTCGGAGAGAGACCGCGAGCTTGGTTACTCGCCGATAAAGCTCACGAGGTTCTTCATCTTCTTTCATTACAAACTCATCGGCTTCATCTTGTACCACTTCATAGTTGGAACGTTGAATGCTTGCGCTTCCCCGATAGAGGGAAACCACTTGGCGCCAAGCATCTTTGGCCAAAGAATAGGGCCGAAGATGAGGAAGGTCTTCGGGAGGGATTGCTTCTTGGATGATGAAGAGAGCATTCTCATTGAATTGATCATCCACGGCTTCTCTAGGAGTGAAGTTGCTCCGGTCATGTGGATAAAAACCTTCTTCAATGATTCTACAAAGGTTAGTGTTCACATGATTTAAATGACGCTTAAAACGATAGACCCAAGAATCAAAATCCTCCTTTTTATCAATCTTTGGGGAGGACCGCATGATTCAAGTGAGTAGAAGGAATCGGTCCACCATAGATAAGTGGAGGTTCCACATTGGCAAAGATGCGGTGCCACTTTTACCACTAGAAGGAAGGGATTTCTCACTAGTAGCTTCCCCTTGTCGGAGGTAGCATCCGTCACCTTGTTGGCGGGATCACCCACTTTCAACGGTGCGGTGGAAAGTTTAAGCCCTTCTAAGAATTCATGAAACATGCCTTTGACCTCGGTCGTCATGGAGGTTTTCAATGTTTCCAATGCCACATTGAACTCCTCACGAGAGACCGCGGTTCCCCCATCTCCCGTAAAAGAGACCGGATTTGCACCGGAGTGCTCTTCCGCACCTTCTACGACGTCAACCATACTCTTCGGACGGTAAAGTCCTTAGTCAAGAGACGAGGCTCTGATACCAATTGAAAGGATAGATATGGTTGACTAGAGGGGGTTTGAATAGGCAACTAACAATTTTTAGCTTTTCTTTACCAAATTAAACTTTGCATCAAAGTAGGTGGTCTAGATATGCAACTAGGTGGACTACCTATATGATGCAACAACCAAAAGCACACAAGCAAGTAATGGATATAACAGAAATAAGCTTGCACAAGTAAAGGGATGAGATAACCAAGAGTGGAGCCGGTGGAGACGAGGATGTGTTACCGAAGTTCCTTCCTTTTGAAGGGAAGTACGTCTCCGTTAGAGCGGTGTGGAGGCACAATGCTCCCCAAGAATCCACTAGGGCCACCGTATTCTCCTCACGCCCTCACACAATGCGAGATGCCGTGATTCCACTATTGGTGCCCTTGAAGGCGGCGACCGGACCTTTACAAACAAGGTTGGGGCAATCCCACAACTTAATTGGAGGCTCCCAACGACACCACGAAGCTTCACCACAATGGACTATGGCTCCACTGTGACCTCAACCGTCTAGGGTGCTCAAACACACAAGAGTAACAAGATCCGCTAGGGATTAGTGGGGGGAATCAAATTTCTCTTGGTGGAAGTGTAGATCGGGGCCTTCTCAACCAATCCCGAGCAAATCAACAAGTTTGATTGGCTAGGAGAGAGATCGGCGAAAATGGAGCTTAGAGCAACAATGGAGCTTTTGGGGAAGAGGTAGGTCAACGTTGGAGCAGAAGGCCCCCTTAGATCGTGGGGGAAACAATCCAACCGTTACTCCCCTTGCAGCCCCGCAGAGAGCGGTACTACCGCTAGGCCAGCGGTACTACCGCTTAACAACCTAAGCGGTACTACCGCTCCCCCTCACGGTATTGCCGCTGGACAGAGCCGTACTACCGCGATGGTAAGGGCGGTACTACCGCACGAGCGGTACTACCGCCTCTACTGCCGCAGCAAGTACCGTAAAACCCGACACGAAAAACAAGCGCCCGAGTCGAGGCGGTAGAAGCACGTAGCCGCAGCGGTACTACTCTTTGGGGGCTCAAGCAGTACTACCATTTGTAAAGATCTTGCAGCTTGTGGCTCCCAAGCGGTACTACCGCTCCGACACGCAGTACTACCGCTGGGACAAGAACAAGCACAACGAGGACAGGGCAGGCTCTCCATTGAAGCGTAGGCTCGGAGGGTGAGCAAAGGATGTGTACGTGATGATTCCACCCTAGCCTTTCCAAAGCGGACCCCCTCTTGATAGCACGGTGAACCCTACGAAACTAGTCCACCAAACTGAAATGAAAGGACTACACCGTCTTCGCTTCAAACTCTGAGGGGAGGGAATCGTCTCGTGCCAAAGGATGAATCTCTGAAAAAACTCAATGCACACGATTAGTCCGCAAAAGCATTGTCATCAATCACCAAAACACCTTAGGGATAAAAATGCCCTTACAACGACGTTTTGAACGTCATGGAGCATATGAGATGTTTCAGGAGTTGAAGTTAATATTTCAAGCAAATGCCCGGATTGAGAGATATGAAGTCTCCAATAAGTTCTACATCTGTAAGATGGAGGAGAATAGTTCTTTCAGTGAGCATATACTCATATTGTCTGGGTATAACAATCACTTGATTCTGGATGATAGCGTCATTGAGAGAATTCTTCAATCACTGCCACCAAGCTACAAGAGCTTCGTGATGAACTATAACATGCAAGGGATGGATAAGACGATTCCCGAGCTCTTCACAATGCTAAAGGCTGCGGAGGTAGAAATCAAGAAGGAGCATCAAGTGTTGATGGTCAACAAGACCACCGATTTCAAGAAAAAGGGCAAAGGGAAGAAGAAGGGAACTTCAAGAAGAACAGCAAACAAGTTGCTGCTCAGAGAAGAAACCCAAGTCTGGACCTAAGCCCTAGGATCGAAAGTGCTTCTAACGCAAACAGACCGGTCCTTTGGAAGCGGAACTACCCCAAGTATTTGGCGGATAAGAAGGATGGCAAGGTGAACAAAGGTATATGTGATATACATGTTATTGATGTGTACCTTACTAATGCTCGCAGTGGCACTGGTATTTGATATCGGTTACATTGCTAATATTTGCAACTCGAAACAGGGACTACGGATTAAGTGAAGATTGGCTAAGGACGAGGTGACAATGCATGTGGGAAATGGTTCCAAAGTCGATGTGATCGCGGTCGGCACGCTACCTCTACATCTACCTTCGGGATTAGTTTCAGACCTGAATAATTGTTATTTGGTGCCAGCGTTGAGCATGAACATTATATCTGGATCTTGTTTGATGCGAGACGGTTATTCATTTAAATCAGAGAATAATGGTTGTTCTATATTTATATGAGTAATATCTTTTATGGTCATGCACCCTTGAAGAGTGGTCTATTTTTGTTGAATCTCGATAGTAGTGATACACATATTCATAATATTGAAGCCAAAAGATGCAGAGTTGATAATGATAGTGCAACTTATTTGTGGCACTGCCGTTTAGGTCATATTGGTGTGAAATGCATGAAGAAACTCCATACTGATGGACTTTTGGAACCACTTGATTATGAATCAGTTGGTACTTACGAACCGTGCCTCATGGGCAAGATGACTAAAACGCCGTTCTCCGGAACTATGGAGCGAGCAATAGATTTGTTGGAAATCATACATACAGATGTATGTGGACCGATGAATGTTGAGGCTCGCGGCGGTTATCGTTATTTTCTCACCTTCACAAATGATTTAAGCAGATATGGGTATATCTACTTAATCAAACACAAGTCTGAAACATTTGAAAAGTTCAAAGAATTTCAGAGTGAAGTTGAAAATCATCGTAACAAGAAAATAAAGTTTCTACGATCTGATCGTGGAGGAGAATATTTGAGTTACGAGTTTGGTCTTCATTTGAAATAATGCGGAATAGTTTCGCAACTCACGCCAGCCGGAACACCACAAGTAATGGTGTGTCCGAACATCGTAATCGTACTTTACTAGATATGGTGCGATCTATGATGTCTCTTACTGATTTACCGCTATCGTTTTGGGGTTATGCTTTAGAGACGGCTGCATTCACGTTAAATAGGGCACCATCGAAATCCGTTGAGACGACGCCTTATGAACTGTGGTTTGGCAAGAAACCAAAGTTGTCGTTTCTTAAAGTTTGGGGCTGCGATGCTTATGTGAAAAGCTTCAACCTGATAAGCTCGAACCCAAATCGGAGAAATGTGTCTTCATAGGATATCCAAAGGAAACTGTTGGGTACACCTTCTATCACAGATCTGAAGGCAAGACTTTTGTTGCTAAATTTGGATCCTTTCTAGAGAAGGAGTTTCTCTCGAAAGAAGTGAGTGGGAGGAAAGTAGAACTTGATGAGGTAACTGTACCTGCTCCCTTATTGGAAAGTAGTTCATCATAGAAATCGGTTCCTGTGTCACCTACACCAATTAGTGAGGAAGTTAATGATGATGATCATGAAACTTCAGATCAAGTTGTTACTGAACCTCGTAGGTCAACCAGAGTAAGATCCGCACCAGAGTGGTACGGTAATCCTGTTCTGGAGGTTATGTTACTAGACCATGACGAACCTACGAACTATGAAGAAGCGATGGTGAGCCCAGATTCCGCAAAATGGCTTGAGGCCATGAAATCTGAGATGGGATCCATGTATGAAAACAAAGTGTGGACTTTGGTTGACTTGCCCGATGATCGGCAAGCCATTGAGAATAAATGGATCTTCAAGAAGAAGACGTATTTGGCGGTAATGTTCTTTGTCTGTAAAGCTCGACTTGTTGTGAAAGGTTTTCGACAAGTTCAAGGGATTGACTACGATGAGACTTTCTCACCCGTAGCGATGCTTAAGTCTGTCCGAATCATGTTAGCAATTGCCGCATTTTATGATTATGAAATTAGGCAAATGGATGTCAAAACTGCATTCCTGAATGGATTTCCGGAAGAAGAGTTGTATATGATGCAGCCGGAAGGTTTTGTCGATCCAAAGGAGCTAACAAAGTGTGCAAGCTCCGGCGATCCATTTATGGACTGGTGCAAGCCTCTCGGAGTTGGAATAAATGCTTTGACAGGTGATCAAAGCATTTGGTTTTATACTGAACTTTTGGAGAAGCTTTGTATTTACAAGAAAGTGAGTGGGAGATCTATAGCATTTACGATATTATATGTGGATGACATATTGCTTATTGGAAATGATATAGAATTTCTGAATAGCATAAAGGGATACTTGAATAAGAGTTTTTCAATGAAGGACCTCGGTGAAAGTGCTTATATATTGGGCATCAAGATCTATAGAGATAGATCAAGACGCTTAATTGGACTTTCACAAAGCACATACCTTGACAAAGTTTTGAAGAAGTTCAAAATGGATCAAGCAAAGAAAGGGTTCTTGCCTGTGTTACAAGGTGTGAAGTTGAGTAAGACTCGATGCCCGACCACTATAGAAGATAGAGAGAAGACGAAAGATGTTCCCTATGCTTCAACCATAGGCTCTATCATGTATGCAATGCTGTGTACCAGACCTGATGTGTGCCTTGCTATAAGTTTAGCAGGGAGGTACCGAAGTAATCCAGGAGTGGATCAATCGACGGTGATCAAGAACATCCTGAAATACCTGAAAAGGACTAAGGATATGTTTCTCGTTTATGGAGGTGACAAAGAGCTAGTCGTAAATGGTTACATTGATGCAAGCTTTGACACTGATCCGGACGATTCTAAATCGCAAACCGGATACGTGTTTACATTGAACGGTGGAGCTATCAGTTGGTGCAGCTCTAAACAAAGCGTTGTGGCGGGATCTACGTGTGAAGCGGAGTACATAGCTGCTTCAGAAGCAGCAAATGAATGAGTCTGGATGAAGGAGTTCATATCTGATCTAGGTGTCATACCTAGTGCATCGGGTCCAATGAAAATCTTTTGTGACAATACTGGTACAATTGCCTTGGCAAAGGAATCCAGATTTCACAAGATAACCAAGCACATCAAGAGACGCTTCAACTCCATCCGGGATCTAGTCCAGGTGGGAGACATAGAAATTTGCAAGATACATACGGATCTGAATGTTGCAGACCCATTGACTAAGCCTCTTCCACGAGCAAAACATGATCAAAACCAAGGCTCCATGGGTGTTAGAATCATTAATGTGTAATCTAGATTATTGACTACAGTGCAAGTGGGAGATCAAGGAAATATGCCCTAGAGGCAATAATAAAGTTATTATTTATTTCCTTATATCATGATAAATGTTTATTATTCATGCTAGAATTGTATTAACCGGAAACATAACACTTGTGTGAATACATAGACAAACAGAGGGTCACTAGTATGCCTCTACTTGACTAGCTCGTTGATCAAAGATGGTTATGTTTCCTAGCCATTGACATGAGTTGTCATTTGATTAACGGGATCACATCATTAGGAGAATGATGTGATTGACAACCCATTTCGTTAGCTTAGCACCACGATCGTTTAGTATTCTCGCTATTGCTTTCTTCATGACTTATACATGTTCCTATGACTATGAGATTATGCAACTCCCGTTTACCGGAGGAACACTTTGTGTGCTACCAAAGCGTCACAACGTAATCGGGTGATTATAAAGGTGCTCTACAGGTGTCTCTGAAGGTACTTGTTGGGTTGGCGTATTTCGAGATTAGGATTTGTCACTCCGATTGTCGAAAAGGTATCTCTGGGCCCACTCGGTAATGCACATCACTATAAGCCTTGCAATCATTGCAACTAATGAGTTAGTTGTGGGATGATGTATTACAGAACGAGTAAAGAGACTTGCCGGTAACGAGATTGAACTAGGTATTGAGATACCGACGATCGAATCTCGACAAGTAACATACCGATGACAAAGGGAACAACGTATGTTATTATGCGGTCTGACCGATAAAGATCTTCGTAGAATATGTGGGAGCCAATATGAGCATCCAGGTTCCACTATTGGTTATTGACAGGAGACGTGTCTTGGTCATGGCTACATAGTTCTCGAACCCGTGGGGTCCGCACGCTTAAAGTTTGATGACGGTTATATTATGAGTTTATGTGTTTTGATGTACCGAAGATAGTTCGGAGTCCCGGGTGTGATCACGGACATGACGAGGAGTCTCGAAATGGTCGAGACATAAAGATTGATATATTGGAAGCCTATATTTGGATATCGGAAGTGTTCCAGGTGAAATCGGGATTTCTACCGGAGTAACGGTTATTAGAACCCCCGAGGGGTTAATGGGCCTACATGGGCCTTAGTGGAGAAGAGGAGGCGGCCGGGGCAGGCCGCGCCTCCCCTCTAGTCCGAATTGGACAAGGAGGGGCGCGCCCTTTCCTTCCTCTCTCCTCCTCCTTCCCCTTCTCCTACTCCAACTAGGAAAGGAGGGAGTCCTACTCCCGGTGGGAGTAGGAATCCTCTGGCCGCCTCCTCTGGCAGGCCGCCTCTCCCTCCTGCTCCTTTATATAGGCGGGGCACCCCATAGACACAACAATTGATCTCTTGATCTCTTAGCCGTGTGTGGCGCCCCCCTCCACCATAATCCACCTCGATAATATCGTAGCGGTGCTTAGGCGAAGCCCTGCGTCGGTAGAACATCATCATCGTCACCACGCCCGTCGTCTTGTGGAACTCTCCCTCAAAGCTCGGCCGGATCGGAGTTCGAGGGACGTCATCGAGTGAGCGTGTCTGAACTCGGAGGTGCCGTGCTTTCGGTGCTTGATCAGTCGGGCCGTCAAGACGTATGACTACATCAACTGCGTTGTGCTAACGCTTCCGCTTTCGGTCTACGAGGGTACGTGGACAACACTCTCCCCTCTCGTTGCTATGCATCACCATGATCTTGCGTGTGCGTAGGAATTTTTTTGAAATTACTACGTTCCCCAACAGTGCTCGCTATCCACGCCTTCGACATCGCTTATTGAAGGCTAGGTAGGTCGAGGAGGGTTTTGAACTTCTGGAGATTGAAACTCATGAGATGGAGGAGTTCATCGGTCCCCTTGTGGAGATCGTGACCACGGTGGAGAAGAGGGATACTGAGATCGTCCTGGAGCAGTGTGACATCCATCAGAGGGATGAGGCCACTATGGCAAGGCTTGCGGCGAAAAATATACACCTTGTGGTGCAACAAAAGAAGCCGGTGAAGGAGGTGGAGGACAAGGCTAGACCCTCACTGGTGATTGAGCTCAGGTAAGAGGACGAAATGAAGAAGGTCGACGAGGAGTCACAAACAATCTTAGTGAAAGTAGTTGTCAATAGTTGCGTGTAGCTTGCAGTACTTGGATATGTTAAGCTTGTATTGAAACACTGTTTAAATTTGCATGTTTGCAGCTCTATGCTTGGATCAAATTTGCAATGATCTAGTCTAGTCTAGTTTCGATCTTTTGGTGCCCTATTATAGGCAGTTGTTGGAGCAGTGTTGCCCTATCATAGAGTTGCTATTGGATCATAAAAAATCCATGCCCTAAAACTTACTTTTTTGCATTCTAAAACTACTTTTGGGTGCCCTATAATAGGGTGGTATTGGAGATGCTCTTACTCTTATTTTTCTCTTGGTTTTGGAGGACGGTAAGATCTTCGACGTACATCTCTGACCATACCTTACACGTAAGTAACAAACATAAATCGTCAGAGAAGTATCAAAAAAAATGGAGTAACTACATGCTACTTTCGTTTCCTTCTAGCGAGGTTTTGCTACTTCGACATCCTGATTAGCTGGTAATCTTGACGCATCCTCTCCAATCACTACAGCTATTAGTACCCCTCTATAAGAAATATAAGAGCAATTACATCACTACTTTAATGATCTAAACACTCTATACTTTTTCACGAAGGAGTACTTGATGTGATCCTCGGGTGGTGAAATACACCACACAGAGTCCGCAGTTCTATGAAAAGCGACAACACGGAGCAACAAGCAGAATTAGGACTCCACGAAGAAATATCACCACACCTAACAATCGTGTATTCAAAGCATCTTTAAAGGTGATATAGATGTAAAAATAACTAACTTATACATCTTCGAGACCCAAAACCTACCTCCAACAGATGATGTAGATGCAAAAAAAAATTACATCACCTACTCTAGGAGATGTAAAATACAACACCTGGATATGGAAATTTGCATCTCTACCTCCACGTGATGTAAAACAGACGGTCACTTGCCACCGCCCAACCGACTTCATTTCACTTACACTGCCCCCTCTCCCCGTCCCCCGTTCACCCAACAGCTGCCCGCCTCTGCCACCGCCACCCGCCCATCCATCTCCTACCCCGCCCGCCTATCCCCACCGCCTGCCTCGCCGCCAATTCGATTCGGAGATTCCCAGGAGCTCCGGTTGTTGTGATGCTGTCAACGGCATAGTCATGGACGTGCTGGCGCTTCTGGTAGCCACGACCCGTCACCGGAGCTAGGGGAGCCGCGCGACGCCGCCCGCCCGCCTGTGAAGTCGCCTCGCTGCGAGACTTGATGAACTTCAGAAAGACTGGAGTACTGGAAATGGAATGGCGAAAGAACCGCCTTTTTCATTATTTGTTTGATGTATTGTGCAAGAACTTTATTGTATTTCTGTTGCATTTGATGTTGTGGATTTAATGAATTATGTAATTATTTGATATTATGGACAAGCGAAAATTTTATGTTTTAATTTGATATGTTTTTATTTCAAATTGTGCAGTTGTATAGTGGTACTGTGGTTGTAGACAGCCGCGCGGCCGGCCGCCGGTTTTTTACATCTTCAATATGCATCATCTATTGGTGTTCAACTTTTACATCATCAATACACACATCATATGTTCAAGTTGCCTCTTTTTTGAAGATGTAAAATGCACTTTTTGATAATGTAAATTATACAACACCTAGTTTTACAACTCCAAATTTGCATCATCTATTGAAGATGCTCTAACAAATATAGACAAAGGAGCTACTCGTTCTAGAAGATAACTCAATCTGGAGTTGATTCCACAGACTATGGATCTTCATTTGCGTAGGTAGTGTATATGTATCTAAAGACCAAGTCCTCCCACAAAAGATGTCAATAGCCAATAAAAGACATGACAAGTAATATAACAGCAAGTAAAGGCAGCAATAAACCACAAGTCACATCGGACGCTCTATTGCTCTAGCAGCATCTCACCCAAATGGTTCGACAGAAATAGCTGGAACTCACTAAAAAGAAACGCAGCTGGGATTCAGATTCTGAGCGTGCACGTACATACCGGAGCATTTGCACATACAAGTGCTAATAGGACCAGCAGGAGCTAACGTAATGCTGTAAAATGGTATGGATTCATGTTCATGGTACCCAAAACGTAGTAGATCATGGTAAAACGGAACACTACCACATAGTACGAGAGATCTTATCGCCTATTAGGAGTCTGACTCTGAGAAAGCGTGTCTTCGCCAAGGTTCACGATTTAATTCTTCAACCTGGCTACTCAATTATTCAATTAATCCCTCCGCTTCCTAAATACTAAAAGGGCAGCCCCTAGCTCCCGCTTGCGCAGGGTCTGGAGAAGGGTCCGACCACTTTGGGTGTATTGTACGCAGCCTTTTCCTACATTTCTGCAAAAAACGCTCTTATATTTCTTTACGGAGGTAGTATAAGTCTTTTTAGAGATTTCAACAAGAACTGCAATGTATATAGACATATTTTAGAGTGTGTAGTCCGCATTGAAATCTCTACAAAGACTTGTAAGTATTTAGGAACGCAGGGAGTATTTATGAGCTAATTGTGTGCAGTGGTAATTCTGCAAACCGCTTCATCATACCAATACAAGAGATGGATTTATTTTTCCTTAATATAGTCGATTCTTTTAATAAACCAAAAAATGTTTTGGTATCTATATCCCATCCATGCCAAACAAACAAAAAAATCTACCATTCAAGCCGCATATGCTGATGTAACAGGATGGTGTCCATATAACATGACTGTCCTAAGTCAGACGGCATCTACAATTAACGAAGATTTTACCGGTTCCTGCTGCGGCTGTTGTGCTACTTGTGGTGGATAGTTTGGGTAGCCAGCATATGTCCCATACCCATACATGTTAGGGTCCTGAGGTTGAGTAGCATATCCATAAGCCCCGTAGCCTTGTCCGTAGCCATAGTAGCCAGCATTAGCAATAGCACCACCCCACTGGTTGAAGTCCTGTTGAGACTGAAAATGTATAGCTTCAATTGGTTGGAGGGGTAATGAAAGCAAGTCCAATATGTGAGAGATGAAATCACCTGAACTTGTTTGTTTGAAGGGCTCCGACCCCATGAAAGCCTCACATTCTGCCCTCCAATCATGGTACCTTGCAGCATTAGCGGGGCTTCCTCTGCAGAGGATCTGAATTTTACAGTAACAGACTGCTTAGAATTTAAATGAATATACTGATTTGTACCACGAAACTAGGGTAAAATAGTGAACCTGCTAGCATATTAAACAAAACCACATCTTTTGCCAACAGGTATCTTAACATGGACGACTTCTCCATATGGAGTGAAAAGTTGTTTTAACACATCCTCAGTGGCGTTGGGGTCAAGGCCACCAACAAATATCTGCATTCACCAAAGATAGATGATCTTATCAAACATAACCAATCAGCAGGCTAGTTGCTTGCATTCAAGGAAACAGAACAAAGAACGCACAGTGGAATTGCTAGGATCATTGTCAGTCTGAACCCCCTGAGAACTTGGTACTGTAAATAAACACAAATAAAGATATACTATCAGGCTTGAGGGATATTGAACTGAAAAACAAATATATGAAGAGTTAAGTCTATTTTAAACCCTGAATTTGTAGAGGCGGTCTGAATCAGACCCTGAACTCTGAATCCCTTAAGTCGACACCCTGTATTCAGTGATCCTGGCCAATTCAAACCCTGAACCTATTTGTCACACCAGGAAAAGGACAATCCCGGCCGGGATAACCTACTTCTGTCACTGACTATTCACACCCACACGTCATATCCATCTTCTTCCCCTTTTCTATCCGTGTCAATCACCTCACGGCAGATCTGTTAAAAAAGCCCGACTACATAACGAAACGAGCACGGCCAACGTGTGCACGCTTGCTCGGGTCCGGCACCGGCCGCGGTAGCTAGCAAGGTGGCTGAGCAGGAGCCATTGTGCGGCTCTGACCGGAGAAGAGCGTCGACAAAGAAAGGAGAGGAGCGCCAATGAGGTGCGGCGTGGTAGCAGGTTACGCCTGTGGCCGGAGTGGAAAGCAGGGGGCGTGGACTGCAGGTCGATCTCGACGTTGACGTGTGGGTCCTGGGGAGGCGAGCAGGCTGGCACTGGAGCGCCGTGGAGGCCGACGTTGCGGCCTCGGCGATGAACAGGTCCTGGAGCACGGCAGTCGGCGCCAGTAAGTCGTCGTTGGTGTACGTATCAGCTTTCAAGGTCAGGTCCTGGAGTACGCGGGCGCTTGAGCTTGCGCCGGTGTTTGCTGTTCGGTCGATTTCCTCGCTACATATACATATAAACTACCCATAGTACCTAAGCTGCTTGATCGATTTCCTAGGCACGCAACGCACGCACTCGTACGTACTCCAGGACCTCGCTGCATATACATATACGTACACCTGGAGTAGCTAGCTTTGCACTAGCCAGCTACACGCGCATACACGCCTGGGCGCAGGTCGGTTGACCTCGCCGGAGCACACGCGACACGGCCAACACTGTCGCTATTTGTCTTTCCCCGTCATTCGTGAAACGGGTGTGTTGCGGTTCAGGTCCCCGTCTCACCGCTGCGGTTATATCATGGCTGATGCAAGCTTGCGCGCGCGAGGAGACCTGCTACTACAGCCGCAACCTCCTAGGACCGGCGTGACCTGGCTTTTCTTTTCAAAACAATGGAGCTATTATACGGGGAAGAGAAAGGAAGGAGAAGAGAGATGTGGGGAAACATAGTCAGTTAGAGTAGTGTGTGATCCCGACCGATCGCCTTTTTCCCTGTGTGCCAAACAACATCGAACAGGCTTGGGGTTGAGATTGACCGGGATCACTGAATACAGGGTGTGGACATCAGGGATTTAGAGTTCAGGGTTTGATTCCGACCGGCTCTACAAATTCAAGGTTTAAAATAGACTTCACTCATATATGAATAATAATTATGCCCTGCAGGTTAATAAATTTTTAATTGACTTGAAAAGGAATGCTTGGTAAATGCCATGTCACGCTTCACACATTCTAGCTAGCAATAACTAGGTCAATTATATACCACAGTATCAAGCATAATGAATTACAACTTCTTCATTAAATAATATGTAGGGGAAAAGGGCAAATCAGGCGTATCACATATCATTTTGCATCAAATCCTCAGAAACTACACCGAACATCAGAACAAAATAACACTGCAAGATTGCAATGACGAAAGTGTAATTCTTGCAGATAGTGTATCATTCTTCAGTCCTTAGACAACTACTCAGGCCAACTTGACGGATTTCATGAGAAGGAAAGGATGAGCAAAGGAAATTTCAGAGTTTGCTTTTGAAAATTAATGAGAAGACGGATAATAAACTATTAACATATTAAATTCCAGAGTTTGCTTTTGAAAATTAATCAGGCCAACTTGAGGACTACACAAGTAAAATGATATGTTAAAATGCCTGCTGATCAATGCAATCAATGGAACTTGCAGGACCCCAAACAATTGCAAACCTAGCTTGCAGCAGCCTCCAAAAAAGATGCCGATGGAGCACGGGATGGCGATTTTGCTAGACCACTTTGTCAACAAAAATTGCCATACGAACAGTTATTATGGCAAATCAGGCTAACATGGCGACTCTACTAGAGTTGCTCTTAAATCAATATATGTCCAAAAAATGAAGTTGTTCATAAAGCTACTCAAGTCGTTATTAGTGCTCAAAATATCTCAACAAGCTTTGAACCTCAAATCCAGAAAGACAAATAGGACAGCTGAGTGTTTGCAACATCAGGCCCCAGAATAAGCTAATTAGCAAATAAACAGACAACAGAACTCAACAACTAGCTGTGACGCCAAATCTCAATTTGACGAAGCTAACTAATACAGTTGCAAGGAAATAGAATCACAGGGTGCAAACAATCGGCTAACAAACTAAACAACCAGGCAAAGGATGTGTGGCGTATAAAAATGTCACAGCTCCAAACATTTCATTATGTGTAGCATATAGAAATGTCACGACTCCAAAAATTACGTTATGTGTTCGTGTGCTTTTATCATATACGATTTCTTGGATAAACTTAGCACAAAGAGCCCCCGGGTACAAAAGGTTCTAACCATGCCTAAGAAATCTGTACAACTAAACCCATGTTGGGACTACTCAATCCCATAACTGTTTTACAAGACATTACACTATACATGTTCTGCCACAGATCCTACGACCGGTGAAGGTTGTGAACTTCAAGAGATAGCTTTAATTGAAGATACAGGAAGAAATAAACGAGTACGTGGAAGGAACCAAACTGGAAAGGAAGTACTGGATATCAAACGAACCAGGTTCAAATTTAGGACATAAGCGATTAACACTGACCTAACAGAGGCCACGCATTACACAAGATATGTAATGCTGTTCATGTCAGTCGTAGAGAGCCTGTTGGTATCCTGCTTCGAGACAATGGGAGTTTTATGAGTATACCTCAGAATCCTAATGTATTATTAAATGATCCGAATTCACGAAGGAAATGTTGTGGATCGACAAACTTATTGCTCAAGCCAAGCTTTGATACATTTTCAACTAGTTAGTTGCATGTGCTTTGCACGTCAGTAATTAATCATGCATTCCTAAAAAAACCTTAATCATGCACAAAGATAATGAATAACTCAGCAAGGCACGACTCACACAACATTTTCATTTTTCAATGAGCATTGCAAAAAAAAGGTCCATGAATGTCATAAATAAAGCATAACATAGAAGTGACGATACCATAGACAAATTAGTCACTAATTATTTAGGTGAAACTCACAAATAATTAATTCAAAGATTTTGGTATTTATCAGTTGCGTGAGATCGCAAATCAGGCCAATCGATTTCACCTAGCGTCTGATGCCGAGACAGGTGTGCCGGTGATTCCGAGCTAGGAGTGACCCAGAGCCGGGGACTACGCAACCACATCATTGTCGGTGGCGGGGAGTCAATAGGTTGATGGGTTCGGGTGGAATGGGGGTACGGGGAGCTCGCTAGCGATGAAATCTAGCAAGGTTTAGAGGGAGGCCAAGGGGCAGAGGAGGAGTCGAGCAGGGTAGAGGACGTGGCAGTGCGCTGTTGGGCTGGCGTCGGGCGATGGTTCCAGAAATAAGAACACCACGACCAAAATGAGGAGGATTATGAATTTGTGGCCGCTGAACCTGAATAAGAGCACCAGTGTGGAGGCTGCCATGTGCGCATGCAGCAGCCAGTCTGCACCCCGGCGAATCCCTGGAATAACAGCCGTAGGATTTTTCTATCCAACGGTATATATTGCACCCAAATCTGAGCAAACAAACGTGAGTTATTCGATTGAGACTATCCAACGGTCCATATTGAGAGTTACTCGTATACTATATAGTAGTATAGAAAATAAAGGAAACTGAACCACAGAAGGCTAATACAACAAGTAACTGCAAGGACAACTAAGGACAAAATGAACACATAAAATCAATTACAAGTCAAATGCAAATGTAATAATCTTTAAAACGCAGCTAAAACAAATTAAATCTAGCCAACTAGGATTTAGTGCTTACCTTTCTCTTGAACTCCAGTTGCTTTTTGCTTATTTGCAGCTGGTCCAATACGCATGGGCCTCGAAGAACAGAGCATCCCATTCATTTCAGTCATTGCACAAGTATGCTCTGTAGGATCACCAAATCTCACAAAGCCATAGACCTTTGGGCGCATTGTCAGTTTATCCATTACAACTTTTGCACCCTTAACCGAGGGGTACTGTACCCTAAATGTCTCTTGCAATACGTAGTCTGTGACATCAGCAGCCAAATCACCAACAAATATTATGTAATCAGCGCCATCATCACGTTTTTCACCAGCAGTCGCCCAGTTCAATCTGTATGCCATCTCAACATTTGGCATCATTGCCCCGTTGAATGTCTGAAGAACTCTTTCAGCTCCAGCATGGCTTGTGAATTCAATGAAGCCATAACCTTGAAGTTGTCCAGTCTGCTTGTCACGAATCAGCTTCACAGATTGCACCTATACAAATTAAAGAGGACAATACGAAAGATCAATATACTGTGTGTAAACGATAGACACAAACTGAGAGTATAATTTGTAGAACACATGATGATAAATAACCACAAATCTGAATCGGTCAACCAGTTACAACATCAATCAACCAGTTACAATAGAAAAGCAACTCTGTTTCGCAAAATACCTTGGCCGCAGTCATTCCTATAATGTTGTTTCAGCTTATACTGTGAAACACATAAGCGTAAGAACCAATAACAGAACCAAGGGAAAAAAACTGTGCCTGATCCCATGGCTCAAGTTGCTTTTCAGAAAGTATAAACAGTTAGCTGAAGAATAACAGTAGTTTGGAGACCAGACACAACGTGTATTACATCAATCACGGATACGTATTCGTGTTTGCATCAAGCGTCACCCACGGCCCCACGAAAAATCACTGGCAAATCGACATCGACATATTGAACCAATTATACAGAGGATTCTGAGGAGATGGCACCGGAGAGCGAGAGGCACATACCTCGCCGGTGCTCGCGAAGCAATTCTAGACGTAGTTCTCGTCCATCCAGTACTGCAGGTCCCCTATCCAGAGTGTCCTGACCTCGTTGGGCCCAGCGGGCGCCTGCGTCGGGGCAGCCGGCCGGCCGTAGTACGCGGCCTGCTGGGGCGGCAGCGGCTGGCCCCACATTGTCACGCCCCTAGATCAGGAGCTGACAAACCGATACCGAACATCACCAAATCCATGGATACAAGTGTTCCTGGTGTATGAATTAAATCACCAAACCAAAGTTCACAAAGGGACTACAATCCAGAGAAGAGAATCAAGGATGGAAAGAGCATAGAATCAAGGTAGGCAGCAAGAGAGGATCAGGGAGAGGGGATACACTCGTCTGGTACGAGGGAAGGGAGGAGCTGGAGGAGGAAGAAGGGCCAAGCCAAATCTATTCTGTTCGATGCCTCACTTCTGGTGTCGCTGTTTCTTTTATCCTCTCCAGCGCCAACACAAGCCCAAGACCACCTGGGCCACGGCCCATGACAGCCAAGCCTTGTGCGGTTCTATGCACGTGTATGACATTACCGCCCCCAAGAAACATTGCTTGTCCCCAAGCAATGGCGTGATCAGACTGCAACACCTTGTAGATCCCACCTCGGCCTTGAGATCATCTGGCCTCGACACAAACAGGTTTGCCGACTCCGAGTTGGCAATAATATCTGGATCCCACGGCCGCTCCAGATGAACACATCTTTTGGACGGAACAAGTCTTGAACTCAATGTATTCTTGTATACATCACCGGGATCCCAAATGAGCTGCTGATACGTGGCTGCATGTTCAGTTCCTTGTTTCAACAACATACTTGCTCCCACGCCAATGAAAAACATCATAAGATCACAAACTCTTCCATCGTCTAATTCTTACGTGAGTCTGCAGAGTCAGAAGAAAATAATTGGCATGTTCCCTTCTACATGAATGTACTTGTCCATCTCCCTATATTTCTCTAAGGTCACAAACACCAGATCATGTGGAGGAAGAACAAGAAGAGCCAACTTTCAAGTTGCATGACCCAAGATCACCAAAGGGAAGTAGAAAAAGTGTGTCTCAGTATAGTACCTACTCACACCATCTTCCTCTGAAGGACCATAGTGATTGTATGATGCAACCATAACATGTATTCTCCTCTGGAGATGCACTAGTGAACCATTTTGATCAATTCCATATCGCCAAAATCTTGACAATGAAGTATCTCACCCAACAAGTGATCGGTTGATGTATTATCATGAAAATCTGGACCAAAAATTGATTGCGCTTTCCCCAAAGTAATTGCAGTCCTAAGAACAATCTTCCTAATTCCTGGGTCCCGTTGCACAAAAATATCAATTGCTAGAACCAAATTTTTATTCTTCATTGCTAGAACCTCAAGCTGCACAAAATAGCACTTCCCTGCAACCTCTGTAGCTTTCCTACTTGTGTGCACCATTGTGCAGTACCAATGTAGCTTTCCTACTTGTGTGCACCATTGTGCAGTACCAATGTACGGGAAGCAAGGGCACAACAAGAAATATATCGATGGGAACAAACTGTATGTATGCTCTTGCAAATTCATACGCAACACTCAGCCATGCTTGATCTCTAATGATCGACCATCTAAATCCCATTTCTAAAGACGACCAATTCGTAAATGCTATGTCCCATGAACAAATCATTCCCATATAGAAGCAGATCAATACTAGCAATTTTGCAACAGCTTCCAAGCAAGTTCAGTAATCACGATAAGACAAGTGTCCAAACTCCCGGCCAATTGAGTGAACAATGCCTCGGCGGATATAAAGTCGCAAGATGGACCGAATAGCATCGAAATTGTTCCAAACCGATAACCATGCCGAAGAGACCTGATGGTCCAAGTGTCGTTGGCCTTATGCTTCATGGTACAAAAATATATTCCCGGCACACATATCTTCAAGAATCGTATAGTGCCTCGCACTATTGGATTTTCCTCAACAAGAGTACACAGGACAAATAGGACATAATACTTGGTTCCCTTTCCAGATCCCATGGTGAGTTGAACCATTCCTCACATGCGAGCCATGCGAAAGCATTTGCACATCTTGAATATTCAGTAAGCACCGGCATACATATTCCGGGCATATTTGCGGCATGTCGTGCGGACCGTGCATCGATTTCCTCGGCATAGTGGCATACCCAGAGATGGTGTCCGGTGAGCATAGGTTTCCTAGATGGTGCCTCATTCATCAAACCCGCACCAGAAAGCAATTCATCACCACAATAGCGATGGAAGATCCCATTAATGTACCTTGAGGTGCCGCCATGGGAAAGCTCGACAATCGCCTCCTCGGTCACACATGAAGGACGGGCATGGCAATGGCCGTGGCACACAACTACCACCTATGCACATAACCGGAGAAGGGAACGGCCAAGTTGTGGGCCCATGCGCTTGCACTGATGAGTGATACTCGGGCGGTCATGCGGGACATGAAGGTGCACGTCAGCTTGTCACAGTTGTTCTGGAGACATAACACCGAGCAGCTTGCAGGCACTATGTTGATGCAACCGGTGGAAGAAAGGAGGACGTCCTCGACCCCATGAGCCCTCCCGACGTCATTGGCAGTCGATGATGCGGTGTCATGGGCTGCCGCCTCACATATTGCGATGGATGTGATTGTTGCGAGGCCGGAGCGAAGTTAAAGCCGATGGAGTTGGCGGAGAGATGAGTTGTTCCAGCTCCACATGATCCGCCAGCTCCACACAATCCCAATCGACCACAGGAGTTCAGAGTTGGGCAGCCTGTGGACGCCGATCGATGATGGGGCGTCTTTGGATGTCCAAAAGGCGGGAACCATCATAGATGCACCGTCCATGCAGTGCACCCTTAGCTTGGCTCGCCTCCAGCCATGATTGGAACTCCACAAACACCTCCATGTGTGTCGATTTATGTGACACACACAGATCATGCACCCCATAGGCACCGAATAGCTCATCTAGTACCTCCTACATTACATGGTAAAACAAGTGGGTGATGGTGATATGCAAAACACAGCTACTGGTCACCTCTGGTTGTATTGACATTTTGTCGAACAGGTGGTGAGCGGTGGAAAGGAACACCAAAATTTGAGGCAAATTTTCTGGAATTTTTTGACAAACTGGTGGGGGATCGAACAGCTCTGAATACCAACTGTCACGCCCCTAGATCAGGAGCTGACAAACCGATACCGAACATCACCAAATCCATGGATACAAGTGTTCCTGGTGTATGAATTAAATCACCAAACCAAAGTTCACAAAGGGACTACAATCCGGAGAAGAGAATCAAGGATGGGAAGAGCATAGAATCAAGGTAGGCAACAAGAGAGGATCGGGGAGAGGGATACACTAAATGCAGTGCGAGGAAGGGAGGAGGCTGGAGGAGGAAGAAGGGCCAAGCCAAATCTATTTTGTTCGATGCCTCACTTCTGGTGTCGCTGTTTCTTTTATCCTCTCCAGCGCCAACACAAGCCCAAGACCACCTGGGCCACGGCCCATGACAGCCAAGCCTTGTGCGGTTCTATGCACGTGTATGACACACATCTGCGGGGGCGGGAGCGGGGGCGCCGGCGCGTAGAGCTGGTGTGGCGGCATGGGCGGTGGGATGGCGCCCCCCCTGCTTGGCGAGGCTCTGGCCGGGCTGGGGCATCATGGCGGCTGGGACGATGAACCCTGGCGCGGAGAGGGGGCAGGAAGAGATTGGGATGTGTGCGCGTGAGGGCCAACGCCAGATATTAGGCTGGTTGTAATGGTTGTATCATAGTTAGTACTCCCTCCGTTCCTAAATAATTGTCTTTCTAGTCATTTCAAATGAATTATAACATACGGATGTATGTAGACATGTTTTAGAGTTTAGATTCACTCATTTTGCTCCGTATGTAGTCACTTGTTGAAATCTCTAGAAAAGACAATTATTTAGAAATGGAGGAAGTATCATGCATACCAACTAGGCAATTTTGGTGAGGTGTCATAGCATTAAAGAAAGAAAGAGAGGGTGTAGTATCATATCATGATATCGTATCATATTAAATGATATACTATTTTGTGTCATGCATGGCAATAAATAGAATACTACATGATACTAATATATGATACTATGCATTAGGGAGATAGTATCATACACTAGTATCATATGCATGATACTAGTATATGATACTCCCCATTACAACCAGCCTTAGGGCATCTCCAATATGTTAGTCTTGTTGGTAAAATGTCCATATCATCAACCAACAAGTTATCATACAACTACTCCATTAGTTGTATCTAAGCTATCCAATAGATGATGAGAAAATAAATGTGATTACTCTCTATTTCACCTTAGAGCTTGTGCAAAGGCCAGTACTAGGCGCCGGCGCACCGGCCGAAACTTTCGGCCGGTCCAGCCCCAGTCGTTCGATTCACGTAATAATAACCGTCCAGATTGCATCTCCTCCCTTGCGCGTGGGTCAAAGCCTCCTCCATCCTCAAGTACAGGCTCGTTGTCGTCGGTAGCTTGCTCGCCGGAGCCGCTCGTCAGAGCCGCTCGCTGGAGCTCTTCGTCGGCGCGCTCGTCGGAGCCGCTCGCCGGACCTGCTCGTCGGCTTCCTCGCCGGAGCTGCTCGTCGGCTTGCTCGCCGGAGCCGCCGCTCGCCTGCATGCTCGTCGGAGCTGCTCGCCGGTGTGCCATGTGCGATCGAACTTCGCCATGGCCGTTGCAGCAAATCACGTCGCCGGACGCAGCTTTTTTGTGGCCGGTTGTAGCAAAAATCACGAAGCCATGTGTGATGTAGCAAAATGCGACACCGGTAGTAGCAAAATACGATGCCGGTTGTAGCATATTGTGATGCCAATTGAAGCATCTAGCAAAAAAGATGTTGGTTTCAGCATCCCTGTGACAACGGTGGTCACATGTAGCAAAAACATGGTGGCCATGCGATGTAGCAAAAGCGGCGTTAGATGTAATCGTGTGGGGCGCCGGTTGTAACAATTTGTGACAACGGTGGTAACATGCAGAAAAAACACGGGTCGTATGATGTAGCAAATCGTGAAGCGGTTGTAGGCTGCGTGGGAAGCGACTTGTAGCAATTTGAGACAACGGTTGTAGCATTAGGGAAACTACGATGTGGGCTGGAGGTAGAAGAAGGGGAAGAGATAAGATAGAAAAGAGAGCCGGATCGTAGGACCCGCCATGTCGCGGGAGCGATTTTGCATCTGGCGGTTTGCGGAGAGCAGTCGTAGGACCCGTCATGTGCGGGAGCGATTTTGCATCTGACAGTTTGCATGCGGTACATGCGTCGGGTCGTCTTTGCATGTCTGCGGGGTTTGGGTGTGGCTGACGGCCGGCGAAAGTTCGGCCGGCGCGCCGTTTCGAAACATTTCCCTTGTGCAAAGGTTGTTGAGTATTCTACATACAATTTTGCTCTCTCTTCACATTTATTACATCCCACCTCATCATTATGTCCTATGTGGCAAATTTACCAACACCTATCTTATAGCTGTTTTTTTGATAAAGGGCGATTTTATTATCTCAAATGTAGCATCAAGCAGATACAAAGCATTATGAGTAACACCCAGCCTCTGCATAACTAGGATGCACACGGCCCAATATGAAGGTCTGACAAAAATTGATGAAAAAACCGACAAATGGGCAACAGTAGAGCCCTATAGACCGACACGACACTATGCCTATGTCGATGGAGGTGGTGGATCGATCCGAAGGTTATGCTGCCACCCATATTGGGAAAAAACCTCCATAGCCACCTGCTCCAATCGCACACAGACCGCCTTGAACAGCGATTGGTCCTCCGGTCGTTGTAACATAGACCGCATACGTAGCAATTGCATACAGCGGAAAATAACCTATAGAGGAGAAGCATTTCTTCCATTAAAAACAAAATCATTTTTACATAGCCAAAGCGACCAAATTAAGGCATACGCTCCCACCCTTATTAGCGTTTTGAACCTATTTGAAATACCGTCCACTCAATGACCAAAAATATTGACAACAGTTGTGGGCGGATACAAATTTGACGCTATTTTGGTTGGAGATGCCTTTATGGGGTTGTTTGGATACGGCGATTGGTTTTTGTAAAGTTCTGTTTAGTTACAGTAACAAATTCGAGGATAACGAAAGATTGGTTCCTGTAAAATGAAAAAGTAAGTTGTAGGGACAGTTTTTTTCTTAACAAAACATCAGCTTTATTTATTGAAAACAAAATGATTATATAGTCAACAAAGAACAATGAGAAAAAATACAATATCTATACTACTTATTAAACAAGCAAACATATTCAGAGACGGACGAAAACTTTGCCAACAAAACATCTCGTGCCCCGTGCCCCGCGCCCCGCGTCCACCCAATACATCGCTTCCCTTGTCTAAAAAAAACATCCCTTCCAGAAGGAAAATACAATCCAAACGCGCAGGACCCATGGTTAGCGATGGAAGTTAGGGTTAGGGCGCACCGCCGCACTGCCCCATACCTTCGCCCGCCATCCATCCTGCTCCCCGTCGCACCATCGCTTTGCCGCCGCCCCCATTTTCCACCCGATGCGCCAGCACGACGCGCCCGGCAGGCCGGTCTTGCCTTGCCGTCCACCCACACATCTCCTCCCTCATATTCTGGAGAGCTGCGGCGGCAGCCACGGTGAACTGCCATGGGTGCGGACAATCCGAGCTCCAGTTCGGGCAGGTCAACCATGTCTCGGCGGTGGCGCGGGCCAGCCTGGTGGCACCGGACGCTGCCAGTCTCGGCCGTCGCGCGATTGTGCGGATGATACTCAGCATGTCCCTGTAAGCGCCAGCTACTGCTGCTCCGCGTCCCTGTAAACTATTTTTTGTTCAGACCGACCTGCTCTTCAATTCTTGCTAGTTTGTGGTTTTCAGACCCCAACCAAGCACGGTTCATGCTAATGGAGAAGAACATGTTGTTCCTGGAGGCATGGCAGGCATTCCACCACGCTACCACCATAAGTCCCATCCATGACGAGCTGGTGAACCCGTGAGACATGACATGTCTGATTCCAGTTGTGCAAAGTCTGCTTGTACTGCTATCAGTCCTGCCCCTAGCATATAATTTGTCTGCTGCCTCAACGTCTCACACTTCTGCAAGTCATTACATGCCACCTATTAGTATTGTAGAAAGTACAACCGAATTTGATAATTGGATCAAAATCAAATGCAGTTGTCATGCACCTCCTTTGTTTGAATCTGAAATTCTATTAGAAACATGATGGTGTCATGTTTTTGCAGTTCTTATGTCGTCTAACAAATTTTCTTTTCCCACATTTTTATTTCAGATGCTGCAACCTTGGTCTATCCTTCACTCGATTCTTGAAATTGTTTGCGCTTTCTGAAGTAAGTCTGGCACACGAGGTGCCCTCATGGGTGTAGATTTATCCATTCGCTACCCATTGGAAGATCACTTGCAGGACTCTCTATTTAAACGCAAAATTGATGTACTACTTTTTTTTCTTAATTGTATTCAGTAAGGATTACTTTATCCATACATTGTTGGCATAAAATTGATGCTCAGTCTTGTGGCAGACTTCACGCATTAGGAGACACTTGCCCCGGATCCAATTAAATCGATGAAGTTAGAACAATTCTATACAACAGAGTCTTAGGTAATTTATGTTCTAACCATGTTATTATTAATGCAAAACCAAATACGGATGCTTAATCTGAGCTATTTCTCACCACATTTCCTCTAGGTCTCTGCCAATTATTGTTTGTCTTTTGAGGTGAATGCAGTTGCTGGTCATGCTTTAACCACGCGTCAATTGCAGGAGTGCGACAGTGCCATCCTGTTCCACAAACCTTGTGAAGAATGATGGGTGGTGTAATCCCATGCTAGCTAGAGTGCTAAACAGATTTAATAAACTCTTTCGATCTCATCTTTTGGCCTAAAACACTAAGAACTAAACTGACCCAGTAGTGAGCAATGATTAATAAAACGGAGTTCATTTGATCCATCTGATAAAAATAACTATTGAGGAATAAGAATGAAAAGTAACCACGTGTTGTTTCTGCAGTGGAATTTAGGTATACCCTCTCCTCTATTTATTAGACTGTTGTTAGATTGGTTCATCCTGGTCTGATGTGTTAATGGAGTTATTTCATTCCTCACATGACCCTTTTCAATTGGATCAGTTATCCTTCTTTGGCTACTCCGTATTCCCTACATATATCTTTATTATGTTCATCGAGACTTTAGAGTAAGACATTTATTTTGTTCATAATACCTTCAAGGTAACATGGTACCTACAACGCAGGGGGGCTAATGGCAATTAGTTATAATTTCTAAATCTAATTAAGTGTAAGCTTCTCTGTTGTATGTACTGCAGCCGTGATGATCAGAAGTTCAGGACCCCACTGTAGGCAGGAAAAAAAGATTAATCTTGGTAAGATACAGTCTTCTGATCGCAATCTTACTTTTTTTTGTTAGTGCTTCCATTACTTTCTATTGAAAAATGCTCAATGGGCTAGGGAGTGGACCCGTTTAGTAAGTTATATATATAATTGGAGATTACTTGATTTTCTCATCGTTATCTGGTTAGTTATCCCTCACAAAAATGCTCAATGAGTATTGGATGGTTGTGATTCAGGAGTGTGTATTTTGAACGAAGTTTGTAGTACGTATAGGGTGATAGATAGGCTGGGTAGGAACTTCTGCTCTAATTTACTATGGTTGTAGTTAAATTAATTTTTGGTTGAATCGTGTCTTTCACACTGATCTTAATTTACTAGATAAATTATACATTAAAGTGGTTTGTGATTTTTTGATTTTACACTATCCATCGTAATAAATGAACTTATTATTCGCACTTCAGATATCATGTAAATTTTTATAATCTCTGAACTTCCCATGTCTTTATTAATCCAAGTCAATTTGAAAATCCAATAAACTTCTATATGTTCTATAATTTTCTCAAACATGAGCATTGCTTGTCTTAAAAGGGGACCGCACACATGTCCTGGTGCTAAAAGTTTTTAGAAAGGGTTTATGTAATTTTGGTAGTATAAAAGTAACCAAGTTCTTTAGTATTATCCAGAGCTAGGATATGTAAATGTATAAACACATGGTAGAAGGTCAGTCAATTCGCAGGGTCTAACCTTGTAGTGCTGCTATTTGTTCCAACCATCTAATACTCATAACTAACTTCATTGCCTCCATCGTTAGGCTAAAATCTGGAGCCACAAACGGAGCAATTACTAACCATCAGTTCATAGAAACGCAATCTGACCTGAAGTTACAGAGTAGTCAAGGATGATATACTGATATTACATGGCCATCTAATAAGAAGAAAGCAGAATATCTAAAGAAGGAATACATATCCAGCTAGCAAGAGAAAGTTGTGGCGGCAGTGAGAATATCGATGGACCTAGCTCAAAACCCCCACAACTTTATTTCTCCATATATATTTTGCCTTCTAAAGAGTAGTTATTGCCAATTGATTGTTAATAGAATGTCTAGATGCATGAGTATTCGACATATGCGTTTGTTCTGATCTATAGAAGCAGTGGAAATAATACTTTATCATTCAGTCAGAAATAACTAAATTTTCATGAAATCTCATATCTTCAGTAATTTGCTCGCAGGAGAGCGATGACTGTGGCAGCAAGCTCGCTAGGGATGGAGAGCACTGCACAGAGCAGGAAGGGAACGTGAATGGAATTGGGCATTGGTATAGTGAGTGTCAGTTTCGGACTTTCGGTCAGGCTACCCACCATGAGTGGTGTTTCAGCTGAAACACCATAAAGCTATTTAATTATTCATGTTTATTTATCTTTCATCTGATCAAATTAAAATGTCTAATCAAAATTTTGTAATTACATAGGTGGATTATATTGGGGTTTATGGATAGGAATATTTCATTTGACTATTTTGAGCATGTATGTTTCACTCAGAATTGCCACCATTGTTCTTTGTGGACTAATTCTGACTAATACTTGGCAAAAGCATATTAGACTATTCTTTTACAATTAATTCTGATTACTATATTTTCGGTAATTTGGAGTACTACCTATTTGGCAGGAACATAGGACACACTTCAGTACAAAATTATTTACCATTTTAGTGGACTCGGAATTGAATGATGATATGGTGAGAAGTAGAAATATGAGAGTGATGAGCACAACAGTGAACAATTATATCGTGTGATTTTGGACAGCCATCCTAGAAGAGGTCACAAGACCAAACTCATCTTGTAACACGAACTCCTAATACCATCAGTGGGACCTGTCATCAAACAGATAAATGCCGGCTTAGGGCCTGTTCGGATCCACTCCACTCCACAACTCTGCTCTGGGAGCCGGCGGAGCCGAACCCAGCAATACAACTCCACAGAGTCGTGCCAGGCGGAGCGAGCAATCTGTAGATGGAAATCGTAGAGCTGGGAATGAGCTGCTCCGTAGATCCTGGAAACGAAGGAGTTCGTCAAATTTACAGCACACTGCCACTGATAAGTGGTCTGTTCGTTCACGTTATGTCGGAGGAGCCGGAGCGTAGGATTTCCTGGAGCCGGTGGATTACCGAACATGCTCTTAATAGATGAACTTTACTACTTATTGTCTATATTATAGACGTGTGTTGCACGTGCATACTTACTAGTCATTCATAGGTTCCTCAAACCAATCCCTTGTCACAGAAAAATTAGCTAACACTTTAGTTGCTTCCCTATTACAATTTTCAAACCTAATAAGAGAAAAAAACAAACACTGCCACCGCCGCTTCATTTTCCGTTGTGTCAATCACTTACATCTTGTCGGAGTTAACAACAGGACGATTGCATCCTGCCTTCTATGCAAGTAATAAGCAAGTCTTAGAGCTAACACTTCTGCTGTCAAAATATGTGCACACCAATACATCCTCCAACTCCGGCCAACAATCAACCTTCCTTTGTTATCTTTAAGGGCAGCCCCAACTGTGCCTCTAAGCAGGTCATGATTAAAAGAAGAACGACATTCAACTTCACAAAAACCATATGAGGTCTTCTCTATCCCTTTATTCTATTTGTTGCCTTTGGGGAGTGTGCATTAACATAATTTGCTGTTATAGCATGGACCCCCATCAAAGTTTCCTATGCATCTTGAGACTTTCCTTTATGAACCAATTTACGTTTGTCCCACCATAAATACCAAGTTGTTACAGCGATCAATTCGCGTATATTCTGGATGCCCAATATAAATAGCTCTTGCTCTGGCATAAGAAGTAAGAACTCAAAAACTGTCTCTCCCGCACGATCAATAGCACAAGCTTTACTAATGGCCCAATGCAATCCCAGCTTCTCCCAAACCTCTTTTGCCTTCTGACATAGAAATAACACGTTTTTGTATCTTCTGCTCCATTCAAATGTGATGGAGAGATGGGCGAAACTTTTATATGTCTATTAGCAAGCGTAACACGACACATGACAGTTACTAGTTAGTTGCACGTGCTTTGCACGTCAGTAATTAATCATGCATTCCTAAAAAACCTTAATCATGCACAAAGATAATGAATAACTCAGCAAGGCACGACTCACACAACAATTTCATTTTTCAATGAGCATTGCAAAAAAAGGTCCATGAATGTCATAAATAAAGCATAACATAGAAGCGACGATACCATAGACAAAGTAGTCACTAATTATTTAGGTGAAACTCACAAATAATTAATTCAAAGATTTTGGTATTTATCAGTTGCGTGAGATCACAAATCAGGCCAATCGATTTCACCTAGCGTCTGATGCCGAGACAGGTGTGCCGGTGATTCCAAGCTAGGAGTGACCCAGAGCCGGGGATTACGCAACCACATCACTGTCGGTGGCGGGGAGTCAATAGATTGATGGGTTCGGGTGGAATGGGGGTACGGGGAGCTCACTAGCGATGAAATCTAGCAAGGTTTAGAGGAAGGCCGGGGGGCAAAGGAGGAGGAGTCGAGCAGGGTAGAGGACGTGGCAGTGCGCTGTTGGGTGGCATCGGGCGATGGTTCCAGAAATAAGAACACCACGACCAAAATGAGGAGGATTATGAAATTGTGGCCGCTGAACCTGAATCGGATTGTGGACATAACTTACTATAATAAAAAAATTAGGCACGTGACATGTTGGTGGCCCCTTAATTCAATATTTAAGGGAGTTGTTAAATTTCTTTTTGCTTGTCACTTTATATAGAGATTTTTTTTCACATGCCCTTTGCCCCAGTTAGCGGAGCGCACATTGTAACTAAAACTCAAAAAAATTCATCTTTGCTGGATAAGATAATTTCCAAATCTCACCCTAAATAGGATTAAAATTTGTTCCCTCCCCTCCCCCCCCCCCCCCATGTTGTTTATTCCATTCCTCCAAATAAGCTCAAAGAACCATGAACAATCCATTTTTTGTATAGCTCCAAGCAATGAAATCCATCATATTATGGATGGGGAGGGGAATCCCGAGCACCCTTTGAGCATCAATTGGCCACAACGTTTGTCTCGCTAAATCTTCATCCTAAAAATTGGTGATTGGGTCGATAAGATCAACAACTTTGACAGAAGATGCCCTCTACTAGGAGTAATAATTTTTCTATTCACACAGTTCATGGGCCATGCATCTCTCCAAATATCAATATTTTGTCCATTTCCAACTCTCCAGATATAATTTTTTTAGAGGATGAACTCCCGCTATAAGGAACCCTTTTTTAGGCTTGCATTCATTAAGTCGGCATCCGAAAGATATTTAGTGCTCAAGATGGTGGCACATAGGGCATTAGGATTATCAAGCAAACGCCATGCTTGTTTGGCTAACAAAGCCAGATTGAAATAGTGTATATCTCGGAAGCCTATATCTCCTTGGTCTTTTGGGACACACATCTTCCACCACGCCATCCAATGCATTCTATTTTGATTGTCTTCGTCACCCCACCAAAATTGCTACATCGCATCAATGATTCCCTTGTAATTTTTTCGGGATTTTAAAGACTTCTACTTCTTGAGCTTGCGTTGGTTTTTTCTTTGAAGAGGAAAGGGTGATACAACAAAGTAGAGATAAGTATTTCCCTTAGTTTGAGAACCAAGGTATCAAGCTAGTAGGAGACAACGCACAAGTCACCGAATACCTGCACAAACAATCAAACAACTTGCACCCAATGCAATAAAGGGGTTGTCGATCCCTTCACGGTTACTTGAAAAAGTGAGATCTGGTAGAGATATGTAACATCCCAAATTTTCAATTTGGAATGTTATACATTAGATCATCATTGCATATCATATTTTATTGCATTTTGGCTTGATCCTAAAAATTCTACGCAACTCAAGGACCCACGGAGAGAGTTGGGAATTTCGTTATTTTCATATTTGAGTTTTCTCGAATTTTGAAAAAAGGATTGGTTGATTTTAATTATTTCTCTCCGAAATATTTCTTTTATGAAAATAAAAGAGAGAGGATAAAGTGACTTCCTCGAAACAAAGAAATATTGGAGATTTAATATTAAAATCAAATAAGAATTTTATTCGGAGTTTTATCGCTATTTTATTTGAATTAGGAAAAATATGCGTTTTTCAAAATTGTATTAGAGTCCCAAATAAATTTTCACCTTGTCCGGTAGAATTTTAGAGGACGGGGAAATTTTATTTCAATATTTTTGGAGTCCGTTTAGTATTTCTTTTATTTTTTTCTGTGCGGAATTATTTTAAAAAAAGTTACCGACCTAATCGGGCCGTGTCCGACCTGGACACTAGCCCGCCGGCCCTTATAAGCCGTGGAGGCCCGAGCCGCAGCCCCCGCACCCGAAACCCTAGTCAGAAGCCTCGCCCCAGCGCCGCCTCGCCACGGAGCCGCCATTGCCGCCCATTGCTTTGGGACCTCGCCAGAGGTAGTCGCCGACGCCGCCCCGGTTTTCGCAAGAAAACCGATAGTTTTTTTCGAAACCCTAGATCCCCTTTTTTATTTTAGATCGGTTTTTTTCGGTTTAGTTATTTAGCGAACGCCCGTTCGTTCATTCGTTTTAACAAACGGTTTTCACCGTTTAGCCACAGACAGTGAACATTCGTTCGTTAGTCTGTTCGTCAGTTTTTCTTTTTCTCGGATTTTTCGTGATTATTTTTTATCGCGATTTCTGATCCGATTTTCGTTTTAGTTTATATTTTCGCTCGTTTATCGGAATCAGGCGATTCAAGCGCCTAGAGTTTCGTCTGGAAGCCCTCTTTCTATTTGATCAACTTAAACAAGTTTTTTGCTACTGTAAAATTTGTCTTTAGTCCAGATTAGTAAACGAAGCTTTCTTTCGCAGTTTGAGTTTCGTTGCTTCGTTTGATTTGGTTCTTTTTGCAAACCGGAGTTCTTAAGTTGAACTTTCTGGTTAGATTTTCTTATTTGAGTTTTACCCGTGCATCTTTGCTTGATTGCTTATTGTATGCCTGTTTGTTTGCGATAGAGTACCAGGAGTGTGAAGCGTGCTACTACGAGTCTCTAGGTTTCACGGATCATCAGCAAGGCAAGTAACACTTTGATCATACCTCTTAACTACCCAGTTTTATTGCATTAGATCAATCCTCAAACAATTGCATGGTTAGGATCTGATTAAATTGTGGGTTTTGGGAAGTAGATGAGGTAGTACCTATTCAATTGCTTATTATCAAACCTATGGGAGTTATTTCTACGTTGCTTATATTGCTATGCTATGCTCGTAGACGTGGTTTGGGTTTGAGTGTATTCATGATAGATGTGAGTATTGCTAATTAATGGTTAACTTAAGGAGGCAACTTTAATACACATCTGGGTGGATTGAGGCACCTGGGGAACCCAGTGTTGTTTGTGTTTTTGGAAATCCCGGGGTACCGTGTGATTCTCCTATGGACTGCCACCCAGGCTCAAAGGGATCATAAGATTATTCATGCTAGAAACTTCCGTGTGCAGCCACATGCCATTATGGGCTCTGGCATAGTTGAGTAAGTGGTGGGAAACCTTTCCATGATGGGCTAGCAGATGTAGGGGATTGTAGGTGTACAAGCCTATCTATTGGTTAAGGGGACCTCTTCGGAAAGACTGTGTCTCGGTCATCCGTTTCTCAAACATCATGTAGTGCGAGAAATCCAACGGAGGAGATCGAGTCTTGTGGGGAAAAGTGCACAAACATCTACAGAGTGTACAAACTAATCATGGTTAGCCGTGTCCCCGGTTATGGACATCTTGAGTATCTAGTTCTTGGATTATCATGTGGATATCATCACTCTTAATATCATTTGATTGGGTTTAATGATGATGCTTAATTGGTATTGAGTTGGGTCAACCTTCTCAATGTTTAACAACCACCATGATAGTTAAATAAAATTTATTCCTTTGTTGTAGGGAAAAATTGGCTTTTCGCGAAACATATTAACCATACAGCCTCCACCATCCATATATGCATGTAGTGATAGCTTTATTCTGTTCATTACTCTTTTGTGTTGCCTTGCCAACATATTCCATGTGCTGACCCGTTTCGGGCTGCAGCGTATCATGTTGCAGACTTTTCAGACGACGAGTAAGGAGCCATAGGTTGTTGTCTTTCACTTGGTGATGCCGTTGGAGTTGATGGACTCACTTTATCTTCCAAGCCTTCCGCTGTTATCGTATTAGATGACCTTAAGCCATATTTATTGTAATAAGTTCTCTTTTGAGACATTCAATGTAATAAGTGTGGGATTGCTACTCTGTTATAAATCCTCAAGTATTGTGCGTGTCAGCATTACCGGTCCAGGGATGACACTGATGCACAGAGATCAGACTGTTTGAGATCTGGTCGCTAGAAGATACATAAATGATAAGGTAAATATTTTTGGTATTTTTGGTTTATTGATCAGAAAGTAAAGATTGCAAGAATAGTAGATTGGAAACTAACATTGTAGATCAAAAACTTATATAATGCTAAAATAGACCCAGGGCCATAGGTTTCACTAGTGGCTTCTCTCAAGATAGCAAATAATACGGTGGGTGAAAAAAATTACTATCGAGCAATTGATAGAAAAGCGCAACGTTATGACAATATCTAAGGCAATGATGATGAATATAGGCATCACGTCCGTGTCAAGTAGACCGAAACGATTCTGCATCTACTACTATTACTCCACACATCGACCGCTATCCAGCATGCATCTAAATTATTAAGTTCATAAAGAACGGAGTAATTCATTGATACGTCTACAACGTATCTATAATTTTTGATTGCTCCATGCTATATCATCTACTGTCTTGGACCATATTGGGCTTTATTTTCCACTTTTATATTACTTTTGGGACTAACCTATTAACCGGAGGCCCAGCCCAGAATTGTTGTTTTTTGCCTATTTCCGAGTTTCGAAGAAACGGAATATCAAATGGAGTCCAAACGGAATGAAACCTTCGGGAACGTGATTTTCTCACCGAACATGATCCAGGAGACTTGGACCCTACGTCAAGCAATCAATAGGGAAGGCACGAGGTAGGGGGGCGCGCCCTCCCCCCCAGGTGCGCCCTCCACCCTCATGGGCCCCCTGTTGCTCCACCGACGTACTTCTTCCTCCTATATATACCTGCGTACCCCCGAACGATCAGATACGGAGCCAAAAACCTAATTCCACCGCCGCAACTTTCTCAGATCCACGAGATCCCATCTTGGGGCACATTAGGAGCTCCGCCGGAAGGAATCCACCACGGAGGGCTTCTACATCATCATAGCCTCTCCGATGAAGTGTGAGTAGTTTACCTCGCACCTTTGGGTCCATAGTTAGTAGCTAGATGGCTTCTTCTCTCCTTTTGGATCTCAATACAATGTTCTCCCTCTCTCGTGGAGATCTATTCGATGTAATCTTATTTTTTGCAGTGTGTTTGTTGAGATTGATGAATTGTGGTTTTATGATCAAGATTATCTATGAGCAATATTTGAATCTTCTCTGAATTCTTTTATGTATGATTGGTTATCTTTGCAAGTCTCTTCGAATTATCCGTTTGGGTTGGCCAACTAGATTGGTAGTTCTTGCAATGGGAGAAGTGCTTAGCTTTGGGTTCAATCTTGCGGTGTCCTTTCCCAGTGATGAGGGGCAGCAAGGCACGTATTGTATTGTTGCCATCGAGGATAACAAGATGGGGTTTTTATCATATTGCATGAATTTATCCATCTACATCATGTCATCTTTCTTAAGGCGTTACTCTGTTTTCATTAACTTAATACTCTAGATGCATGCTGGATAGCGGTCGATGAGTGGAGTAATAGTAGTAGATGCAGGCAGGAGTCGGTCTACTTGTCTCGGACGTGATGCCTATAGACATGATCATACCTATATACTCTCATAACTAAGCTCAATTCTGTCAATTGCTCAACAGTAATTCGTTCACCCACCGTAAAATACTTATGCTCTTGAGAGAAGCCACTAGTGAAATCTATGGCCCCCAGGTCTGTTCTCTATCATATCAATCTTCCATCATTTTATTATTACTTTGCTTTTTTTACTTTGCTTTTTATTTTACTTTGCATCTTTATACCAAAAATACCAGAAATATTATCTATCATCTCTATTAGATCTCACTCTCGTAATTGACCGTGAAGGGATTGACAACCCCTAATCGTGTTGGTTGCGTTGAGCTATTTGTTTTGTGTAGGTACGAGGGACTTGGCGTGGCCTCCTCTTTGGATTGATACCTTGGTTCTCAAAAGCGAGGGAAATACTTACGCTACTCTGCTGCATTATCCTCTCGCTTCGTCGGGAAATCCAACGCAAGCTCAAGAGGTAGCAAGAAGAATTTCGTAAGGCCGTTGCCGGGAAGTCTACGCAAAAGTCAACATACCAAGTACCCATCACAATCCCTTATCTCTCGCATTACATTATTTGCCATTTGCCTCTCGTTTTCCTCTCCCCCACTTCACCCTTGCCGTTTTATTCGCCCTCTCTTTTTCGTTTGCCTTTTTCTTGCTTGTTTGTCGCGATGGCTCAAGATAATACCAAATTGTGTGACTTTACCAATACCAACAATAATGATTTCCTTAGCACTCCGATTGCTCCTCTTGCCAATACTGAATCTTGTGAAATCAACTGCTTTATTGGATCTTGTTATGAAAGATCAATTCGCCGGCCTTCCTAGTGAAGATGCCGCTACTCATCTAAATAGCTTCGTTGATTTATGTGATATGCAAAAGAAGAGGGATGTTGACAATGATGTTGTTAAATTGAAGCTATTTCCTTTTTCGCTTAGAGATGGTGCTAAAGCTTGGTTTTCGTCTTTGCCTAAAAATAGTATTGATTCTTGGAACAAGTGCAAAGATGCTTTTATCTCTAAGTATTTTCCTCCTGCTAAGATCATCTCTCTTAGAAACAATATTATGAACTTTAAGCAACTTGATCATGAACATGTTGCACAAGCTTGGGAGAGGATGAAATTAATGATACGCAATTGCCCTACTCATGGTTTGAATTTATGGATGATTATACAAAAAATTTATGCCGGATTGAATTTTGCTTCTAGAAACCTTTTAGATTCGGCCGCGGGAGGCACTTTTATGAAAATCACTTTAAGAGACGCTACTAAACTCCTAGATAATATTATGGTTAATTATTCTCAATGGCACACTTTGAAAGATCTACTAATAAAAAGTGCATGCGATAGAAGAAATTAATGTTTTGAGTGGAAAGATGGATGAACTTATGTAATTATTTGCTACTAAGAGTGTTTCTTCTGATCCTAATGATATGCCTTTGTCTACTTTGATTGAGAATAATAATGAATCTATGGATTTGAATTTTTTTGGTAGGAATAATTTTGGTAACAACGCGTATAGAGGGAATTTTAATCCTAGGCCTTATCCTAGTAACCCTTCTAATAAATATGGAAATTCCTACAACAACTCTTATGGAAATTTTAATAAGATGCCCTCTGAATTTGAGACTAGTGTTAAATAGTTTATGAATTCGCAAAAGAATTTTAATGCTTTGCTTGAGGAAAAATTGCTTAAACTTGATGAATTGGCTAGGAACATTGATAGAATTTCTCTTGATGTTGATTCTTTAAAGCTTAGATCTATCCCTCCTATGCATGATATCAATGAGTCTCTCAAAGCCATGAGAATTTCCATTGATGAGTGCAAGGAAAGAACCGCTAGGATGCGTGCTACGAAAGATGACTTTATTAAAGCGTGTTCTTCCAATTTCTATGAAAATAAAGATGAAGATCTAAAAGTTATTGATGTGTCTCCTATCAAATATTTGTTTTGCAATATGAATCTTTATAATTATGGGACTGATTATGATCCACCTTTACCTAGAAGGCGTTCTAAAAATTTGGAGTTTTTAGATCTTGATGCTAAAATTCATAAAAGTGGGATTGAAGAAAGTAAAACCCTAGATGTTGCTAAACCCACTATTTTGGATTTTAAGGAATTTAATTATGAAAGTTGCTCTTTAATTGGTTGTATTTCCTTGTTGCAATCCGTGCTAAATTCTCCTCATGCTTATAGTCAAAATAAAGCATTTACCAAACATATTGTTGATGCCTTGATGCAATCTTATGAGGAAAAACTTGAGTTGGAAGTCTCCATCCCTAGAAAACTTTATGATGAGTGGGAACCAACTATTAAAATTAAGATTAAGGATCATGAATTTTATGCTTTATGTGATTTGGGTGCTAGTGTTTCCACTATTCCCAAACCTTTGTGTGATTTGCTAGATTTCTGTGATTTTGATGATTGCTCTCTAAACTTGCACCTTGCGGATTCCACTATTAAGAAACCTATGGGAAGAATTAATGATGTTCTTATTGTTGCAAATAGGAATTATGTGCCCGTAGATTTTATCGTTTTTGATACAGATTGCAATCTTTCATGTCCTATTATTCTTGGTAGACCTTTCCTTAGAACGATTGGTGCAATCATTGATATGAAGGAAGGGGATATTAGATTCCAATTTCCCTTAAGGAAAGGCATGGAACAATTCCCTAGAAAGAAAATAAAATTACCATATGAATCTATTATGAGAGCCACTTATGGATTGCCTACCAAAGATGGCAATACCTAGATCTATCCTTGCTTTTATGCCTAGCTAGGGGCGTTAAACGATAGCGCTTGTTGGGAGGCAACCCAATTGTATTTTTAGTTTTTTGTTTTTGTTTCTATTTAGGAATAAATAATCCATCTACCTTCTGTTTAGATGTGGTTTTATGTTTTAATTAGTGTTTGTGCCAAGTTAAACCTATAGGATCTTCTTGGATGATAGTTATTTGATCTTGCTGTAATTTCCAGAAACTTTCGGTTCACAAAAACAATTTTTAAAAATCACCAGAACGTGATAAAATAGTGATTCCAATTGCTTCTGATCAATAAACAAATTTCCTAGGCCTTCCTATTTTTTATAAATGTTTGGAGCTTCAGAAGTTTGCGTTAGTTACAGATTACTACAGACTGTTCTGTTTTTGACAGATTCTGTTTTTCGTGTGTTGTTTGCTTATTTTGATGAATCTATGGCTAATAAAATAGTTTATAATCCATAGAGAAGTTGGAATACAGTAGGTTTAACATCAATATAAATAAAGAATGAGTTCATTACAGTACCTTGAAGTGGTCTTTTGTTTTCTTTCGCTAACGGAGCTCATGAGATTTCTGTTGAGTTTTGTGTTGTGAAGTTTTCAAGTTTTTGGTGACTTTTTTTGATGGATTATGGAACAAGGAGTGACAAGAGCCTGAGCTTGGGGATGCCCATGGCACCCCCAAGATAATCCAAGGACACCAAAAAGTCAAAGCTTGGGGATGCCCGGAAGGCATCCTCTTTAATCCACTTCCATCGGTAACTTTACTTGGAGCTATATTTTTATTCACCACATAATAGGTGTTTTGCTTGGAGCGTCTTGTATGATTTGAGTCTTTGCTTTTTAGTTTACCACAATCATCCTTGCTGTACACACCTTTTTAGAGATCCATACATGAATTGTAATTTGATAGAATACTTTATGTGCTTCACTTATATCTTTTGAGCTATATAGTTTTGCTCTAGTGCTTCACTTATATCTTTTAGAGCACGGTGGTGGATTTGTTTTATAGAAACCATTGATCTCTCATAATTCACTTAGATTATTTTGAGAGTCTTAAAAAGCATGGTAATTTGCTTAATAATAATAATATGCTTGGTATTCAAGATTTGTAAAACTTTCTTTTGAGTGCGTTGAATACTAAGAAAAGTTTGATGCTTGATAATTGTTTTGAGATATGGAGGTAGTAATATTAGAGTCATGCTAGTTGAGTAGTTGTGAATTTGAGAAATAACTATGTTAAATTTTGTGATTCCCGTAGCATGCACGTATGGTGAACCGTTATGTGATGAAGTTGGAGCATGATTTATTTATTGATTGTCTTCCTTATGAGTGGAGGTCGGGGACGAGCGATGGTCTTTTTCCTACCAATCTATCCCCCTAGGAGCATGCGCGTAATACTTTGCTTTGATAACTTGTAGATTTTCGCAATAAGTATATGAGTTCTTTATGACTAATGTTGAGTGCATGGATTATACTCACTTTTCTCACCCTTCCACCATTGCTAGCCTTCCTATTACCGCGCACTTTTCGCCGGTATCATATACCCACCATATAACTTCCTCAAAACAACCACTATACCTACCTATTATGGCATTTCCATAGCCATTCTGAGATATATTGCCGTGCAACTTTCCACCGTTCCGTTTATTATGACACGCTCCATCATTGTCATATTGCTTAGCATGATCATGTAGTTGACATCGTATTTGTGGCAAAGCCACCATTCATAATTCTTTCATACATGTCACTCATGAATCATTGCATATCCCAGTACACCGCAGGAGGCATACACATAGAGTCATATTTTGTTCTAAGTATCGAGTTGTAATTGTTGAGTTGTAAGTAAATAAAAGTGTGATGATCACCATTTTGACAACATTGTCCCAAGTGAGGAAAGGATGATGGAGACTATGATTCCCCCACAAGTCGGGATGAGACTCCGGACGAAAAATAAATAAAAAAGAAAAAAGAAAAGAGGCCATAAAAAAAGAAGGAGAAAAGGCCCAAATAAAAAAATGAGAGAAAAAGAGAGAAGGGACAATGTTACTATCCTTTTACCACACTTGTGCTTCAAAGTAGCACCGTGATCTTCATAATAGAGAGTCTCTCATTTTGTCACCTTTTTCATATACTAGTGGGAATTTTTCATTATAGAACTTGGCTTGTATATTCCAATGATGGGCTTCCTCAAATTGCCCTAGGTCTTCGTGAGCAAGCGAGTTGGATGCACACCCACTTAGTTTCTTTTGTTGAGCTTTCATATACTTATAGCTCTAGTGCATCCGTTGCATGGCAATCCCTACTCACTCACATTGATATCTATTAGTGGCATCTCCATAGCCCATACGTCTCCAACGTATCTATAATTTTTGATTGCTCCATGCTATATTATCTACTCTTTTGGACCATATTGGGCTTTATTTTCCACTTTTATATTACTTTTGGGACTAACCTATTAACCGGAGGCCTAGCCCAGAATTGTTGTTTTTTGCCTATTTCAGAGTTTCAAAGAAACGGAATATCAAACGGAGTCCAAACGGAATGAAACCTTCGGGAACGTGATTTTCTCACCGAACATGATCCAGGAGACTTGGACCCTACGTCAAGAAATCAACAGGGCATGAGGTAGGGGGCGTGCCCTTCCCCCAGGTGTGCCCTCCACCCTCATGGCCCCCCTGTTGCTCCACCGACGTACTTCTTCCTCCTATATATACCTCGCATTCTCGAACAATCGACATCTTGAGCCAAAAACCTAATTCCACCGCCGCAACTTTTTGTATCCACGAGATCCCATCTTGGGGCCTGTTCCGAGGCTCCGTCGGAAGGGGAATCCACCACGAAGGGCTTCTACATCATCATAGCCTCTCCGATGAAGTGTGAGTAGTTTACCTCAGACCTTCGGGTCCATAGTTAGTAGCTAGATGGCTTCTTCTCTCTTTTTGGATCTCAATACAATGTTCTCCCCCTCTCGTGGAGATCTATTTGATGTAATCTTATTTTTGCGGTGTGTTTGTTGAGATCGATGAATTTTGGGTTTATGATCAAGATTATCTATGAGCAATATTTGAATCTTCTCTGAATTCTTTTATGTATGATTGGTTATCTTTGCAAGTCTCTTCGAATTATCCGTTTGGTTTGGCCAAATAGATTGGTAGTTCTTGCAATGGGAGAAGTGCTTAGCTTTGGGTTCAATCTTGTGGTGTCCTTTCCCGCGATGATGAGGCAGCAAGGCACGTATTGTATTGTTGCCATCGAGGATAACAAGATGGGGTTTTATCATATTGCATGAATTTATCCCTCTACATCATGTCATCTTGCTTAAGGCGTTACTCTGTTTTCATTAACTTAATACTCTAGATGCATGCTTTGGATAGCGGTCGATGAGTGGAGTAATAGTAGTAGATGCAGGCAGGAGTCGGTCTACTTGTCTCGGACGTGATGCCTATATACATGATCATACCTAGATACTCTCATAACTATGCTCAATTCTCATCAATTGCTCAACAAGAATTCGTTCACCCTTTGTAAAATACTTATGCTCTTGAGAGAAGCCACTAGTGAAATCTATGGCCCCGGGGTCTATTCTCTATCATATCAATCTTCCATCACTTTATTATTGCTTTGCTTTTTTACTTTACTTTTTATTTTACTTTGCATCTTTATACCAAAAATACCAAAAATATTATCTATCATCTCTATTAGATCTCCTTCTCGTAAGTGACCGTGAAGGGATTGACAACCCCTAATCGCGTTGGTTGTATTGAGCTATTATTTTTGTGTAGGTACGAGGGACTTGCGCGTGGCCTCCTACTGGATTGATACCTTGGTTCTCAAAAACTGAGGGAAATACTTACGCTACTCTGCTGCATTATCCTGTCCTCTTCGGGGAAATCCAACGCAATCTCAAGAGGTAGCATTCATTAAGTAAGATGACATGATGTAGAGGAATTAACTCAAGCAATATGATGAAAACCCCATCTATTTATCCTCGACGGCAACAATACAATGCTTGCCTTGCTGCCCCTACTGTCACTGGGAAAGGACGCCACAAGATTTAACCCAAAGCTAAGCACTTCTCCCATTGCAAGAAAAATCAATCTAGTTGGTCAAACCAAATCGATAGTTCGAAGAGAATTACAAAGATATCAAATCATGCATAAAAGAATTCAGAGAAGATTCAAATAGTATTCATAGATAAGCTGATCATAAATCCACAATTCATCTGATCTCGGCAAACACACCGCAAAAAAGTATTACATCGAATAGATCTCCAAGAACATCGAGGAGAACATGGTTTTGAGAATCAAAGAGAGAGAAGAAGCCATCTAGCTACTAGCTATGGACCCGTAGGTCTGTGGTAAACTACGCACGCTTCATCGGTAGGGCAATAGAGTTGATGTAGAAGCCCTCCGTGATTGAATCCCCCCTCCAGCAGGGTGCCGAAAAAGGTCCCTAGATGGGATCTCACCGGTACAGAAGGTGGCGGCGGTGGAAAAGTGTTTACGTGGATGCCTCTAGTGGTTTGGGGAAATATGGGAATATATATGCGCAAGAATTAGGTCAGGAGGTGCACGAGGGGCCCACAAGGGTGGGGGCGCCCTACCCCCTGGGCCCACAAAGTTTTATTCCGTTTGGACTCAATTTGGTACTCCTTTTCCGTGAAACTCAAAAGCACGGGGAAAACAGGAACTGGCACCGGGCTCTAGGTTAATAGGTTAGTCCCAAAAATAATATAAAATAGCATATTAGTGCATATAAAACATCCAAAACAGATAATATAATAGCATGGAACAATAAAAATTATAGATACGTTGGAGACGTGTCAAGCATCCCCAAGCTTAATTCCTGCTCGTCCTCGAGTAGGTAAATGATAAAAATAACATTTTTGATGTGGAATGCTACCTAGCATATTTATCCATGTAGTTTCTTCATTTTGGCATGAATGTTCAGATTTGTAAGATTCAAAACAAAAATTTAATATTTACATAAAAACAATAATACTTCAAGCATGCTAACAAGGCAATTATGTCTTCTCAAAATAACATGGCCAAAGAAAGCTTATCCCTACAAAATCATATAGTCTGGCTATGCTCCATCTTCATCACACAAAATATTCAAATCATGCACAACCCCGATGACAAGCCAATCAATTGTTTCATACTTTTGATGTTCTCAAACTTTTCAACTTTCACGCAATACATGAGCGTGAGCCATGGACATAGCACTATAGGTGGAATAGAAGGTGGTTGTGGAGAAGACAAAAAGAAGGCAATAGTCTCACATCAACTAGGCGTATCAAGGGGCTATGGAGATGCCCATCAATAGATATCAATGTGAGTGAGTAGGGATTGCCATGCAATGGATGCACTAGAGTTATAAGTTTATGAAAGCTCAAAAAGAAACTAAGTGGGTGTGCATCCAACTCGCTTGCTCACGAAGACCTAGGGCAATTTGAGGAAGCCCATCATTGGAATATACAAGCCAAGTTCTATAATGAAAATTCCCACTAGTATATGAAAGTGACATCATAGGAGACTCTCTATCATGAAGATCATGATGCTACTTTGAAGCACAAGTGTGGTAAAAGTATAGTAACATTTCCCCTTCTCTCTTTTCTCTCATTTTTTTATTTGAGCCTTCTCTCATTTTTTGGCCTCTTTTTTTTCGTCCGGAGTCTCATCCCGACTTGTGAGGGAATCATAGTCTCCATCATCATTTTCTCACATGGGACAATGCTCTAATAATGAAGATCACCACACTTTTATTTACTTACAACTCAAGAATTACAACTCGATACTTAGAACAAAATATGACTCTATATGAATGCCTCCGTGATGTACGGGATGTGCAATGAATCAATAGTGACATGTATGAAAGAATTATGAATGGTGGCTTTGCCACAAATACGATGTCAACTACATGATCATGCAAAGCAATATGACAATGATGGAGCGTATCATAATAAACGGAACGGTGGAAAGTTGCATGGCAATATATCTCGGAATGGCTATGGAAATGCCATAATAGGTAGGTATGGTGGCTGTTTTGAGGAAGGTATATGGTGGGTTTATGGTACTGGCGAAAGTTGCGCGGCACTAGAGAGGCTAGCAATGGTGGAAGGGTGAGAGTGTGTATAATCCATGGACTCAACATTAGTCATAAAGAACTCACACACTTATTCCAAAAATCTATTAGTTATCGACACGAAGTACTACGCGCATGCTCCTAGGGGGATAGATTGGTAGAAAAAGACCATCGCTCGTCCCCGACCGCCACTCATAAGGAAGACAATCAATAAATAAGTCATGCTCCGACTTCATCACATAACGGTTCACCATACGTGCATGCTACGGGAATCACAAATTATAACACAAGTATTTCCCAAATTTACAATTACTCACTAGCATGACTCTAATATCACCATCTTCATATCTCAAAACAATCATAAAGAATCAAACTTCTCATAGTATTCAATGCACTTTATATGAAAGTTTTTATTATACCCCCCTTGGATGTCTATCATATTAGGACTAAATTTGTAACCAATGCAAATTACCATGCTGTTTAAAGACTCTCAAAATAATATAAGTGAAGCATGAGAGTTCATCAATTTATATAAATAAAACCACCACCGTGCTCTAAAAAGATATAAGTAAAGCACTAGAGCAAAATTGCCTAGCTCAAAAGATATAAGTGAAGCACATAGAGTATTCTAATAAATCACGATTCATGCATGTCCCTCTTAAAAGGTGTGTACAGCTGATGTCTACTATGCAACTTTATTCTTGTAGACACGCGTTGGGCCTCCAAGCGCAGAGTTTTGTAGGATAGTAGCAATTTTCCCTCAAGTGGATGACCTAAGGTTTATCAATCCGTCGGAGGCATAGGATGAAGATGGTCTCTCTCAAACAACCCTGCAACCAAATAATAAAAATTCTCTTATGTCCCCAACACACCAAATACAATGGTAATTTGTATAGGTGCACTAGTTCGTCCAAGACATGGTGAAACAAGTGTAGTAATGATAGTAGATAGTGATTTTTGTAATAGGAACAATAAAAAACAGCAAGGTAACAAATTGATAAAACGGAGCACAAACGGTATTGCAATGCTTGAAAATGAGGCATAGGGTCCATGCATCATCAAAAAGGGATATTTCAAAAGAATCAATGGGATCATAACAATCATCATAGCAATCATCCTTCGGTAAGCACGAAGGGAAATTAAACAATGTATGAGTTGGAGGGTTACTCTCATTAGAAGGTGGGCACGGGTAGCTAATCCACTCTTCCTCCTTTTGTTCTTCGCTCTCCTCCTCATCTTTTTCATCCAATGAGCTCACAGTTTCATCGATTTCTTCTTCCATAGACTCCTGCAAAATATTATTCTCTTCTTGTACAGCGGAGGAGTCCTCAATATATGGTTTAACATAGGCATTAGAAGCATAATTATTATAACAATACTCAAGTATGGCAAACTTTTCAGATTTGTAAAGAGTAGAATCATACGTTTCAATCAAAGAAGCAATTTCATAAGCACCCTTAAAAGCAACAAATTCTTCAATTTGTTGAACATCATAGTAATTATAAACACCCTTAGCATACGAAGATACGATTCCATTATCAATAAACTCACATTGGTAAGAAGGTGTTTCTTAGGGTTTTCAGAACAACAAGTAACATCATATATTTCACATAAATTCCAAGAATAGCATTGCAAATGATGAATTTGATCCAGTAAATGTTTCCCTTTTTCAGATATATGGTGTCACACATAACAATCATGCTCATCTAAAGATTTGCCCTCAACTAAGCTAGTTGGGGTTTCATCACGAGCACATAGGGATCGAAGATGATCCAAGTAATAAGCTTCAGGAGTGTGATAGATTTTGAGTGGTTCTTCAACCATTGGTTCAATAGGTACAACTATTTTTTTTGGTATTTTGCGTTTCCTACCCATAATTAAAGATAGAAAGCAACTAAGAACAACAAATAAAAATTACTTAGTGATAAAGCAAACAAGCACACACGAGAATATTCACCCCACGCTATTGCTCCCCGACAACGGCGCTAGAAAAAGGTCTTGATAACTCACAAGTATAGGGGATCAATTGTGGCCTCTTTCGATAAGTAAGAGTGTCGAACCCAACGAGGAGTTAAAGGTAGAACAAATATTCCCTCAAGTTCTATCGACCACCGATACAACTCTACACATGCTTTACGTTCGCTTTACCTAGAACAGGTATGAAACTAGAAGTACTTTGTAGGTGTTTTTAAATAGGTTTGCAAGAAAATAAAGAGCACGTAAATAAAAAGTAGGGGCTGTTTAAGCAAAGACACAATAAAGTAAATATAGCGAGTGTGGAAAAGTGGTGGTAGGAGTTGTGAAATTGTCCCTAAGCAATTGACTACTTTACTATACCGATAGGAAGTTTTATGTGGGAGAGGCCACTGCTAGCATGTCATCCCTGACTTGGAATTCTATGCACTTATGATTGGAACTATTAGCAAGCATACGCAACTACTAACGTTCATTAAGGTAAAACCCAACCATAGCATTAAGATATATTGGCCCCCCTTCAATCACGTATGCATCAATTTCTATGCTAGGTTGAAGCTTCTATCACTCTTGCCCTCCAATACATAGTCCTATCAACATACAACTAACCCTATGGTGTGATCCACGCGCGTGCTCATATGATGGGAACCAAAGGACAGCAACATAACCACAAGCAAATTAAATCAATCATAGCAATCATCAATCACCGATAGGACAACGAAAATCTACTCAGACATCATAGGATGGCAACACATCATTGGATAATAATACGAAGCATAAAGCACCATGTTCAAGTAGAGGGTATAGCGGGTTGCGGGAGAGTGGACCGCTGTAGATAGAGGGGGGAAGGTGATGGAGATGTTGGTGAAGATGACGGTGGTGTTGGTGAAGATCGCGGTGATGATGATGGTGGCCACGTCAGCGTTCCGGCGCCACCGGAAGAGAAGGGGAGAGGGGCCCCCTTCTTCTTCTTCTTCTTCTTCTTCTTCTTCTTCTTCTTCTTCTTCTTCTTCTTCTTCTTCTTCTTCCTTGACCTCCTCCCTAGATGGGAGAAGGGTTTCCCCTTTGGTCCTTGGCCTCCATGGCATGGGAGGGGCGAGAGCCCCTCCGAGATTGGATCTGTCTCTCTGTCTCTCTCTGTTTCTGCGTTCTCGTCTTCTGCCCTTTCACCATTTCGTATATATATGGAGATCCATAACTCCGATTGGATTGAAATCTTCGCCCAGATTTTTTTTCCGAAAATTAGCTTTCTTGCGGCCAAAGAAGGGCAGCAACCGCCTTACGGGGGGCCCATGAGGTGGGCAGGCATGCCCAGGGGGGCAGGCGTGCCCCCTTCCTCGTGCCCCCCTCGGGCACCGTCTCGCGTTGATTCTTCTTCCCATATTTTCCAAATATTCCAAAAATATTCTCCATCCATTTTTATTCGGTTTGGATTCCGTTTGATATGGGGTTTCTGCGAAACATAAAACATGCAACAAAGCGAGGCCGACCTTTGAGCCTTTGGATCAATATGTTAGTCCCAAAAATAGTATAAAAAGCTGCCAAAAGTATATGAAAGTTGCATAATATTGGCATGGAACAATCAAAAGTTATAGATATGACGGAGACGTATCAGCATCCCCAAGCTTAATTCCTGCTCGTCCTCGAGTAGGTAAATGATAAAAAAGATAATTTTTGATATGGAATGCTACCTAGCATAATCTTGATCATGTATCTAATCATGGCATGAATATTAAGACATGAGTGATTCAAAGCAATAATCTATCGTTTGACATAAAAACAATAATACTTCAAGCCTACTAATAAAGCAATCATGTCTTTTCAAAATAACATGGCCAAAGAAAATTATCCCTACAAAATCATATAGTCTGGCTATGCTCCATCTTCACCACACAAAATATTCAAATCATGCACAACCCCGATGACAAGCCAAGCAATTGTTTTTGACGTTCTCAAACCTTTTCAACTTTCACACAATACATGAGCGTGAGCCATGGACATAACACTATAGGTGGAATATAATATGATGGTGGAGGTTGTGTGGAGAAGACAAAAAAGGAGAAAGTCTCACATCGACTCGGCTAATCAACGGGCTATGGAGATGCCCATCAATTGATGTCAATGTGAGGAGTAGGGATTGCCATGCAACAGATGCACTAGAGCTATAAGTGTATGAAAGCTCAAACTGGAAACTAAGTGGGTGTGCATCCAACTTGCTTGCTCATGAAGACCTCGGGCGTTTGAGGAAGCCCATCCTCGGAATATACAAGCCAAGTTCTATAATGAAAATTCCCGCTAGTATATGAAAGTGATAACTCAAGAGACTCTCTATATGAAGAACATGGTGCTACTCTGAAGCACAAGTGTGGTAAAAGGATAGTAACATTGCCCATTCTATTTTTTCTTCTTCTTCTTTTTTTTGGTGGGCTTCTTTGGCCTCTTTTTTTATTTGGGCTTCTTTGGCCTCTTTTATTTTTTTGATAAAGTCCGGAGTCTCATCCTGACTTGTGGGGGAATCATAGTCTCCATCATCCTTTCCTCACTGGGGCAATGCTCTAATAATGATGATCTTCACACTTTTATTTACTTACAACTCAATATTACAACTCGATATCTAGAACAAAGATACGACTCTATATGAATGCCTCTGGCAGTGTACCAGGATGTGCAATGATCTAGCATAGCAATGACATCAAAAAATGGACAAGCCATGAAAAAATCATGCTAGCTGTCTTACGATCATGCAAACAATATGACAATGAATGCTCAAGTCATGTATATGATGATGATGGAAGTTTCATGGCCATATATCTTGGAATGGCTATGGAAATGCCATAATAGGTAGGTATGGTGGCTGTTTTGAGGAAGATATAAGGAGGCTTATGTGTGATAAAGCGTATCATATCACGGGGTTTGGATGCACCGGCGAAGTTTGCACCAACTCTCGAGGTGAGAAAGGGCAATGCACGGTACCGAAGAGGCTAGCAATGATGGAAGGGTGAGAGTGCGTATAATCCATGGACTCAACATTAGTCATAAAGAACTCACATACTTATTGAAAAAATCTATTAGTCATCGAAACAAAGTACTACGCATTCTCCTAGGGGATAGATTGGTAGGAAAAAGACCATCGCCGTCCCCGACCGCCACTCATAAGGAAGACAATCAATAAATAAATCATGCTCCGACTTCATCACATAACGGTTCACCATACGTGCATGCTACGGGAATCACAAACCTCAACACAAGTATTTCTACTAATTCACAACTACCCACTAGCATGACTCTAATATCACCATCTTTATATCACAAAACTATTGCAAGGAATCAAACATATCATATTCAGTGATCTACAAGTTTTATGTAGGATTTTATGACTAACCATGTGAATGACTAGTTCCTGTCATCTCTCTAAATAGATATAAGTGAAGCAAGAGAGTTTAATTCTTTCTACAAAAGATATGCCCTCGCTCTAACAAATATAAGCGAAGCAAAAGAGCATTCTACAAATGGCGGTTTTCTATGTGAAGGGAAATAGGCAATCCAAACTTCAAATGATATAAGTGAAGCACATGAAGCATTCTATAAAGCCATACTCAAAAGATTTAAGTGAAGTGCAATGAGCATTCTATAAATCAACCAAGTACTATCTCATACCAGCATGGTGCATAAAATAAAAGTGAAAACTAAATGCAAAAGACTCCAAGATTGCACATATCGCATGAACGAAACGAATCCGAAAACATATCGATACTTGTTGAAGAAAGATGGGATGCCTTCCGGGGCATCCCCAAGCTTAGACGCTTGAGTCTCCTTGAATATTTACTTGGGGTGCCTTGGTCATCCCCAATCTTGAGCTCTTTCCTCTCCTCCTTTTCCTCATATCGAGACCTTCTTGATCATCGAACATTTCATCCACACAAAACTTCAACAGAAAACTAGGTAAGATCCGTTAGTATAATAAAGCAAATCACTACAAGTACTGTTGCAAACCAATTCATATTTGTTTTTGCATTATGTTTACTGTAATATAACTTTTCCATGGCTTAATCCACTGATATAAATTGATAGTTTCATCAAAACAAGCAAACTATGCATCAAAAACAGAATCTGTCTTAAACAGAACAGTCTGTAACAATCTGAACATTCAACATACTTATGATACTTGAAAAATTCTGCCTAAATTTGGAAAAATAAAAAAAATTGTATAGAAAGACAGTGCAAAAAGAATCAGAACCGCTTGACGTTTGAGTAAAAAAATAAAAATCATGCACTACAGCCAAAGTTTCTGTCCTGCACCGTACAAACCAACAAGCATTGTAAACATCCTAAAGGCAAACCTTGGCACATTATTTTTATAATACAAGGGGATAATTATTTTTGTTGAAAAAGTTTCTGTAATTAAGATTCACAAAGTTTCCATGGGCATGAACAAAGTTCAAGGACGTCCCCCACTTTCACAATGCTCGTCTATCTCACTTTCACTTTTCTTTTTGAAAAGTTTTGGGTTCCCCTCTTTATTTTTTTGTTTTTAAACTATATAAAAGCACACAACAGAAATGAATGACTCTCTAAAATTTCTGGGTTGTCTCCCTGGCAGCGCTTTCTTTAAAGCCATTAAGCTAGGCATATAGTGCTCAAATAATGAATCCACCCGGATCCCAAGGTATGTCAAAGCCAATTTTAATTAACAATGATTTGTAATTTAGTAGTGAGCACAAAGTAACATATATCATGTGATGACGAAGTCTAACTCTCTTCCTATGCATCGGCATGTCATAAAAGAACAATTCATGCACACATAGTAAAGGCCAATGCATAGTATAAACAGTTTCTTGCAATTTTATCATATTGGAAACATGGAGAGGCGGAGATGTAGTTCCTCTCTCATAATAATTGCAAGTAGGAGCAGCAAGCACATGCATATTATATTCATAAAAATCATCTTGTGCAACGGTAAAAGGCAACACATCAATATAATCCTTAATAAGCACAAACTTCTCTGATATAGTGTAGTCTGGAGAATTCAAAAAGATAATAGGACTATCATGCGTGGGTGCAATAGCAACAATTTCATGTTTAACATAAGGAACTATAGCAAGTTCATCTCCATAAGCATAATTCATATTGGCATCTGGGCCACAAGCATAGCAAGCATAATCAAAAAGGGATATTTCAAAAGAATCAACGGGATCATAACAATCATCATAGCAATCATCCTTCGGTAAGCACGAAGGGAAATTAAACAATGTATGAGTTGGAGGGTTACTCTCATTAGAAGGTGGGCACGGGTAGCTAATCCGCTCTTCCTCCTTTTGTTCTTCGCTCTCCTCCTCATCTTTTTCATCCAATGGGCTCACAGTTTCATCAATTTCTTCTTCCATAGACTCCTGCAAAATATTAGTCTCTTCTTGTACAGCGGAGGAGTCCTCAATATATGGTTTAACATAGGCATTAGAAGCATAATTATCATAACAATACTCAAGTATGGCAAAATTTCCAGATTTGTAAAGAGTAGCATCATATGTTCAATCAAAGAAGCAATTTCATAAGCACCCTTAAAAGCAACAAATTCTTCAATTTGTTGAACATCATAGTAATTATAAACACCCTTAGCATACGAAGATACGATTCCATTATCAATAAACTCACATTGGTAGGGAAGGTGTTTCTTAGGGTTTTCAGAACAACAAGTAACATCATATATTTCACATAAATTCCAAGAATAGCATTGCAAACGATGAATTTGATCCAGTAAACGTTTCCCTTTTTCATATATACGGTGTCGCACATAACAAGCATGCTCATATAAAGATTTGCCCTCAACTAAGCTAGTTGGGGTTTCAACACGAGCACATAGGGATCGAAGATGATCCAAGTAATAAGCTTCGGGAGTGTGACAGATTTTGAGTGGTTCTTCAACCATTGGTTCAGTAGGTACAACTATTTTTTTTTGGTATTTTGCGTTTCCTACCCATAACTAAAGATAGAAAACAACTAAGAATAGAAAATAAAATTTACTTAGTGATAAAGCAAACAAGCAGACATGATAATATTCACCCCACGCTATTGCTCCCCGGCAACGGCGCCAGAAAAAGGTCTTGATAACCCACAAGTATAGGGGATCAATTGTAGCCTCTTTCGATAAGTAAGAGTGTCGTACCCAATGAGGAGCTAAAGGTAGAACACATATTCCCTCAAGTTCTATCGACCACCGATACAACTCTACGCACGCTTTACGTTCGCTTTACCTAGAACAAGTATGAAACTAGAAGTACTTTGTAGGTGTTTTTGGATAGGTTTGCAAGAAAATAAAGAGCACGTAAATAAAAAGTAGGGGCTGTTTAAGTAAAGACACAATAAAGTAAATATAGCGAGTATGGAAAAGTGGTGGTAGGAATTGTGAAATTGTCCCTAAGCAATTGACTACTTTACTAGACCGATAGCATGTTTTATGTGGGAGAGGCCACTGCTAGCATGTCATCCCTGACATGGAATTCTATGCACTTATGATTGGAACTATTAGCAAGAATCCGCAACTACTAACATTCATTAAGGTAAAACCCAACCATAGCATTAAGATATATTGGTCCCCCTTCAATCCCGTATGCATCAATTTCTATGCTAGGTTGAAGCTTCATCACTCTTGCCCTCCAATACATAGTCCTATCAACATACAACTAACCCTATGGTGTGATCCACGCGCGCGCTCATATGATGGGCACCAAAGGACAACAACATAACCACAAGCAAATTAAATCAATGATAGCAATTCATCAACCACCAACAGGACAACGAAAATCTACTCAGACATCATAGGATGGCAACACATCATTGGATAATAATATGAAGCATAAAGCATCATGTTCAAGTAGAGGGTACAACGGGTTGCGAGAGAGTGGACCGCTGTAGATAGAGGGGTGAAGGTGATGGAGATGTTGGTGAAGATGATGGCGGTGTTGGTGAAGATCGTGGTGATGATGATGGTGGCCACGACAGCGTTCCGGCGCCACCGGAGGAGAAGGGGAGAGGGGGCCCCTTCTTCTTCTTCTTCCTTGACCTCCTCCCTAGATGGGAGAAGGGATTCCCCTATGGTCCTTTGCCTCCATGGCATGGGAGGGGCGAGAGCCCCTCTGAGATTGGATCCGTCTCTCTATCTCTCTCTGTTTCTGCGTTGTCGTCTTCTGCCCTTTCACCGTTTCGTATATATATGGGGATCCGTAACTCCGATTGGATTGAAACCTTCGCCCAGATTTCCCCCTGAAAATTAGCTTTCTTGCGGCCAAAGAAGAGCAGCAACCGTCTTACGGGAGGCCCACAAGGGGGCAGGCGCGCCCCCTGCCTCGTGCCCCCCTCGGGCACCATCTCGTGTTGATTCTTCTTCCCATATTTTCCAAATATTCCAAAAATATTCTCCGTCCGTTTTTATTCCGTTTGATATGGGGTTTCTGCGAGACATAAAACATGCAACAAACAGAACCGGCATTGAGCCTTTGGATCAATATGTTAGTCCCAAAAATAGTATAAAAAGTTGCCAAAAGTATATGAAAGTTGCATAATATTGGCATGGAACAATAAAAAATTATAGATACGACGGAGACGTACCAAGGCCGAATCCCTCCCTTCCTTTCTCTCTTCTACTCTTTACTTCCCCTCCTATTTCGTCCTACATGGGGTGCAACAGCCCATTAGGGGCTAGTCTGTCCTCTTCTTGGCCCATTAGGCCCACGTAGTTGCCGGGGGGATGCCCGAAACCCGTTCCGGTGACCCGATATTTACCCGGTACCCCCGGAACACTTTAGGTGTTCGAATACCATCGTCCTATATATCAATCTTTACCTCTCGACCATTTTGAGACTCTTCGTCATGTGTGTGATCTCATCCAGGACTCCGAACAACATTCGGTCACCCAATCACATAACTCATATAATACAAAATCGTCATCTAACGTTAAGCGTGCGGACCCTACGGGTTCGAGAACTATGTAGACATGACCGAAACACCTCTCCGGTCAATAACGAACAGCGGAACCTGGATGCTCATATTGGTTCCCATATATTCTACAAAGATCTTTTATCGGTCATACCGTAATGACAACATACGTTATTCCCTTTATCATCGGTATGTTACTTGCCCAAGATTCGATCGTCGGTATCTTCATACCTAGTTCAATCTCGTTACCGGCAAGTCTCTTTACTCGTTCCATAATACACCATCCCGCAACTAACTCATTAGTCACATTGCTTGCAAGGCTTCTTATGATGTGTATTACCAAGAGGGCCCAGAGATACCTATCCGATACTCGGAGTGACAAATCCTAATCTTGATCTATGCCAACCCAACAAAAACCTTCGGAGATACCTGTAGAGCATCTTTATAATCACCTAGTTACGCTGTGACGTTTGATAGCACACAAGATATTCCTCCGGTATCCAGGAGTTGCATAATCTCATAGTCGAAGGAATATACATTTGACATTAAGAAAGCAATAGCAATAAACTAAACAATCAATATGCTAAGCTAACGGATGGGTCTTGTCCATCACATCATTCTCCTAATGATGTGATCCCGTTATCAAATGACAACTCATGTCTATGGTTAGGAAACCTTAACCATCTTTGATCAACGAGCTAGTCTAGTAGAGACTTACTAGGGACACAGTATTTGTTTATGTATCCACACGTGTATTTAAGTTTTCGGTCAATACAATTCTAGCATGAATAATAAACCTTTATCATGATTTAGGAAATATAATAATAACCATTTTATTATTGCCTCTAGGGCATATTTCCATCAGTCTCCCACTTGCACTAGAGTCAATAATCTAGTTCACATCGCCATGTGATTAACACCCATAGTTCACATCGCCATGTGGCCAACACCCAAAGAGTTTACTAGAGTCAATAATCTAGTTCACATCGCCATGTGATTAACACCCAAAGAGTACTAAGGTGTGATCATGTTTTGCTTGTGAGAGAAGTTTAGTCAATGGGTCCATCATATTCAGACCCGTATGTATTTTGCAAATTCCTATGTCTACAATGCTCTGCATGGAGCTACTTTAGCTAATTGCTCCCACTTTCAGTATGTATCCAGATTGAGACTCATAGTCATCTGAATCGGTGTCAAAGCTTGCATTGACGTAACCCTTTACGACGAACTCTTTATCACCTCCATAACCGAGAAATATTTCCTTAGTCCTCTAAGGATGATTTTGACCGTTGTCGAGTGATCTACTCCTGGATCACTAGTATACCTCCTTGCCAAACTCATGGCAAGGTACACAATAGGTCTGGTACATAACATGGCATACTTTATAGAACCTATGGCTGAGGCATAGGGAATGACTCATTCTCTCTCTATCTTATGCCGTGGTTGGGCTTTGAGTCTTACTCAACTTCACACCTTACAATACAGGCAAGAACTCCTTCTTTGACTGGTCCATTTTGAACTTCTTCAAAACTTTATCAAGGTATGTGCTTTGTGAAAGTCCTATCAAGCGTCTTGATCTATCTCTATAGATCTTGGTGCCCAATATATAAGCAGCTTCACCGAGATCTTTCATTGAAAAATTCTTATTCAAGTATCCTTTTATGCTATCTAGAAATTCTATATCATTTCCAGTCAACAATATGTCATCCACATATAATATCAGAAATGCTAGAGATCTCCCACTCACTTTCTTGTAATACAAGCTTCACCATAAGTCTATATAAAACCATATGCTTTGATCACCTCATCAAAGCGTATATTCCAACTCCGAGATGCTTGCACCAGTCCATAGATGGATCACTGGAGCTTGCACACTTTGTTAGCACCTCTAGGATCGACAAAACCTTCTGGTTGCATCATATACAACTCTTCTTTTAGAAATCCATTAAGGAATGCAGTTTTGACATCCATTGCCAGATTTCATAATTATAAAATGCGGCAATTGCTAACATGATTCGGACTGACTTAAGCATCACTATAGGTGAGAAGGTCTCATCGTAGTCAACTCCTTGAACTTGTCGAAAACCTTTCGCAACAAGTTGAGCTTTGTAGATGGTAACACTACCATGAGTGTTCGTCATCCTGCTGAAGATCCATTTATTCTCAATGGCTTGCCGATCATCGGGCAAGTCCACCAAAGTCCACACTTTGTTCTTATATATGGATCCTATCTCAGATTTCATGGCCTCAAGCCATCTGTCGGAATCTGGGCTCATCATAGCTTCTTCATAGTTCGTAGGTTCGCCATGGTCTAATAACATGACTTCGAGGATAGGATTACCATACCACTCTGGTGCGGATCGTGTTCTGGTCGACCTACGAAGTTTAGTAGTAACTTGATCTGAAGTTTCATGATCATCATCATTAGGTTCCTCTCTTGTTGGTGTAGGCATCACGGGAATGAATTTCTCTGATGTGCTACCTTCCAATTCAAGAGAAGGCATGATTACCTCATCAAGTTCTACTTTCCTCCCACTCACTTCTTTCAAGAGAAACTCCTTCTCTAGAAAGGACCCATTCTTAGCAACAAAGATCTTGCCTTCAGATCTGTGGTAGAAGGTGTACCCAATTGTTTCCTTAGGGTATCCTATGAAGACACACTTCTCCGATTTAGGTTTGAGCTCATCAGGCTGAAGCTTTTTTACATAAGTATCACATCCCCAAACTTTAAGAAACGACAACTTAGGTTTCTTGCCAAACCATAGTCCATACGGTGTCGTCTCAATGGATTTAGATGGTGTCCTATTTAACGTGAATTCATCTGTCTCTAATGTATAACCCCAAAACGATAGTGGTAAATCGGTAAGAAACATCATAGAACGTACCATATCTAATAAAGTACGGTTATGACGTTCAGACACACCATTACGCTGTGTTGTTCCAGGTGGCGTGAGTTGTGAGACAATTCAACATTGTTTTAAATGACGGCGAAACTCGTAACTCAAATATTCGCCTCCGCGATCAGATCGTAGAAACTTTATTTTCTTGTTATGATGATTCTCCACTTCACTCTGAAATTCTTTGAACTTTTCCAATGTCTCAGACCTGTGTTTCCTTGAGTAGATATACCCATATCTGCTCAAATCATCTGTGATGGTCAAAAAATAACGATACCCGCCGCGTGCCTCAACACTCATCTGACCTCATACATCGGTATGTATTATTTCCATTGGCTCGCTCCATTGTTCCAGAGAACGGAGTTTTAGTCATCTTGCCTTTGAGGCATGGTTCGCAAGTATCAAATGATTCATAATCAAATGATTCCAAAAATCCATCAAAATGGAGTTTCTTCATGCGCTTTACACCAATATGACCTAAACGGCAGTGCCACAAGCATGTTGCACTATCATTATCAACTTTGCATCTTTTGGCATCAATATTATGAATAAGTGTATCAGTATGATCGAGATTCAATAAACCATTTGCATTAAGTGCATGACCATAGAAGGTTTTATTCTTTTAAACAGAACAACAATTGTTCTCTGACATTAAATGAGTAACCGTATTGCAACAAACATGATCTAATCATATTCATGCTCAACGCAAACACCAAAGAACATTTATTTAGGTTCAACACTAATCCCGAAGGTAGAGGGAGTGCGCGATGGTGATCGTATCAACCTTGGAATCACTTCCAACATTAAATGCGTCACCTTGCCCTTAACTAGTCATTGTTTATTCTGCAACTCCTGTTTCGAGTTACTAATCTTAGCAACTGGACCGGTATCAAATACCTTGGGGTTACTATGAACACTAGTAAAGTACACATCAATAACATGTATATCAAATATACCTTTGTTCACTTTGCCATCCTTCTTATCCGCCAAGTATTTGGGGTAGTTCCGCCCAAAGGACCATTCCCTTTGTAGTAGAAGCACCTGGCCTGTGCTTAGGTTTAGCTTTGGGCTTCTTCATGGGAGTGGCAACTTGCTTGTCATTCTTCTAGAAGTTCCCTTTCTTTCCCTTTGCCTTTTTTTTGAAACTAGTGGTCTTGTTAACCATCAACACTTGATGCTCTTTCTTGATTTCTACCTTCGCTGATTTCAGCATCGCGAAGAGCTCGGGAATCTTTTTCGTCATCCCTTGCATATTATAGTTCATCATGAAGTTCTAGTAGCTTGGTGATAGTGACTAGAGAACTCTGTCAATCACTATCTTATCTAGAAGATTAACTCCCACTTGATTCAAGCGATTGTAGTGCCCAGACATTCTGAGCACATGCTCACTAGCCGAGTTATTCTCCTCCATCTTGTAGGCAAAGTTCTTGTCAGAGGTCTCATACCTCTCGACAGGGGCATGAGTCTAAAATACCAATTTCAGCTCTTGGAACATCTCATATGCTCCGTGGCATTCAAAACGTCTTTGGAGCCCCGATTCTAAGCCGTAAAGCATGGCTCACTAAACTATCAAGTAGTCATCATATTGAGCTTGCCAAACATTCATAATGTCTGCATATGCAATAGGCCTGTCACCTAGCAGTGCATCAAGGACATAATTCTTCAGTGCAACAATGAGGATAATCCTTAGATCATGGACCCAGTTTGCATCGTTGCTACTATCATCTTTCAACTTAATTTTCTCTAGGAACATATCAAAAACATAGGGGAGCTATAACGCGAGCTATTGATCTACAACATAGACATGCAAAAAACTATCATGACTAAGTTCATGATAAAATAAGTTCAATTAATCAAATTACTTAAGAACTCCCACTTAGATAGACATCCCTCAAGTCATGTAAATGATACATGATCCAAATCAACTAAACCATGTCCGATCATCATGTGAGATGGAGTAGTCATCAATGGTGAACATCTCTATGTTGATCATATCTACTATACGATTCACGTTCGACCTTTCGGTCTCTAGTGTTTTGAGGCCATGTCTGTACATGCCAGGCTCGTCAAGTTTAACCCGAACATTCCGCATGTGCAAAACTGTCTTGCACCCGTTGTATTTGAACGTAGAGTTTATCACACCCGATCATCACGTGGTGTCTCAACACGATGGAACGGTGCATACTCAGGGAGAACACTTATACCTTGAAATTTAGTGAAGGGATCATCTTATAATGCTACTGCCATACTAAGCAAAATAAGATGTATCAAAGATAAACATCATATGCAATCAAAATATGTGTCATGATATGGCCATCACCATCTTATGCTTTTGATCTCCATCTCCAAAGCAATGTCATGATCTCCATTGTCACCGACTTGACACCTTGATCTCTATCGTAGCGTCGTGGTCGTCTCGCCAACTATTGCTTCTAACTATTGCTAACGCATAGTGATAAAGTAAAGCAATTACACGGCGTTTGCATTTCATAGAAGAAAACAACAACCATAAGGCTCCTGCCAGTTGCTGATAACTTTTACAAAACATGATCATCTCATACAACAACGTATATCACATCATGTCTTGACCATATCGCATCACAATATGCCCTGCAAAAACAAGTTAGACGTCCTCTACTTTGTTGTTGCAAGTTTTACATGGCTGCTACGGGCTTCTAGCAAGAACTGTTCTTACCTACGCATCAAAACCACAATGGTGATTTATCAAGTTTGCTGTTTTAACCTTCAAAAAGGACCGGCCGCAGTCAAATTCGATTAAACTAAAGTTGGAGAAACAGACACCCGCTAGCCACCTTTATGCAAAACTAGTTGCATGTCTGTCGGTGGAACCGGTCTCATGAACGTGGTCATGTGAAGTTGGTCCAGGACGCTTCCTCCAACAATACCGCCAAATCAAAATAAGATGTTGGTGGTAAGCAGTATGACGATCACCGCCCACAACTCTTTTTGTTCTACTCGTGCATATCATCTACACATAGATCTGGCTCTGATACCACTGTTGGGAAATGTAGCATGCAATTTTAAAAAGTTTCCTACGCTCATGCAAGATCTATCTAGGAGATGCATAGCGAGAGGGGAAGAGTGTGTCCACGTATCCTCGTAGATCGAAAGCGGAAGCGTTTGACAACATGGTTGATGTAATCGAACTTCTTCTCGTTCCGACCGATCAAGCACCGAACGTACGACACCTCCGAGTTCTGCACACGTTCAGCTCGATGACGTCCCTCGAACTCTTGTTCCATCAAAGTGTCGAGGGAGAGTTCTGTCAGCACGACGGCGTGGTGACGGTGATGGTGAAGTGATCCGTGTAGGGCTTTGCCTAAGCACTACGTGAATATGACCGGAGGCGTAAACTGTGGAGGGAGGCGCCGCACATGGCTAACAGATGTTGTTGTGTGTTCTAGGCCCCCCTCATATATATAGGTGGGAGGGAGAGGGAGCAGCCAAGGGGGCGCCCAAGTAGGGGGAATCCTACTTGGGGCCCTAATCCTATTCGCCCCCCTTACCATAACTTCCGGAGGGGGAAGGAAGGAGGAGGGAGCAGGGAAGGAAGGGGGAGGCCGAATCCCTCCCCTTCCTTTCTCTCTTCTCCTCTTTCCTTCCCCTCCTATTTCAGCCTACATGGGGCGCACCAGCCCCTTAGGGGGTGGTCTGTCCTCTTCTTGGCCCATTAGGCCCACGTAGTTGCCGGGGGATGCCCGGAACCCTTTCCGGTGACCCGATATGTACCCGGTACCCCCGGAACACTTCCGGTGTCCAATACCATCATCCTATATATCAACCTGTTCCTCTCGACAATTTTGAGACTCCTCATCATGTCCGTGATCTCATCCGGGACTCCGAACAACATTCGGTCACCAAATCACATAACTCATATAATACAAAATCATCATCGAACGTTAAGCGTGCGGACCCTACGGGTTGGAGAACTATGTAGACATGATGGAGACACCTCTCCGGTCAATAACGAACAGCGGAACCTAGATGCTCATATTGGTTCCCACATATTCTACGAAGATCTTTTATCGGTCGTGTCGTAATGACAACATATGTTATTCCCTTTGTCATCCGCATGTTACTTGCCCGAGATTAGATCGTCGGTATCTTCATACCTAGTTCAATCTCGTTACTGGCACTTCTCTTTACTTGTTCCATAATACATCATCCTGCAACTAACTCATTAGTCACATTGCTTGCAAGGCTTCTTATGATGTGTACTACCGAGAGGGCCCAGAGATACCTCTCCGTTACTCGGAGTGACAAATCCTAATCTCGATCTATGCCAACCCAATAAACACCTTCGGAGATACCTGTAGAGCATCTTTATAATCACCCAGTTACGTTCTGACGTTTGATAGCACACAAGGTATTCATCCGTTATCCAGGAGTTGCATAATCTCATAGTCGAAGGAATATGTATTTGACATTAAGAAAGCAATAGCAATAAACTGAACGATCAATATGCTAAGCTAATGGATGGGTCTTGTCCATCACATCATTCTCCTAATGATGTGATCTCGTTATCAAAACTCATGTCTATGGTTAGGAAACTTTAACCATCTTTGATCAACGAGTTAGTCTAGTATAGGCTTACTAGGGACACGGTATTTGTTTATGTATCCACACATGTATTTAAGTTTCCGGTCAATACAATTCTAGCATGAATAATAAACCTTTATCATGGTTTAGGAAATATAATAATAACCATTTTATTATTGCCTCTAGGGCATATTTCCATCAATATCAAGTGCTCTCAAATCAATAAAAATATTCAATCCGATAAAACGAAATCTCAAAGGGAATAGTCAATTCATCACAACAAGATAGAGAGGGGAAAACACCATATGATCCGACTATATTAACAAAGCCCACGATACATCAACATCGTAACATATCAAAAACACGAGAGAGAGAGAGAGAGAGATAGAGAGAGAGAGAGAGATTAAACACATAGCTACTGGTACAAACCCTCAGCCCCGAGGGTGGACTACTCCCTCCTCATCGTGGTGGCCGCCGGGATGATGAAGATGGCCACCGGTGATGATTCCCCCCTCCGGCAGGGTGCCTGAACGGGGTCTAGATTGGTTTCTCATGGCTATAGAGCCTTGCGGTGGCGAAACCTCTAATCTAGGGTAAACCCAAGGGTTTTTGGAATATTTGGTGATTTATAGGGCAAAGAGGGGGTGCGGGAGGCCACCGAGGTGGGCACAACCCACCTTGGCGCGCCTGGGCCCCCAGGCGCACAGTGCGTTGTGCCCCCTCGAGCACCCGAGGTGCTTCTTTATTGCCCATCGGATATCTTCTGGTCCATAAAAAATCCACAAAAGTCTCGCGGTGTTTGGAATCTGTTTGATATTGATTTCATGCGATGTAAAAAACAAGCAAAAAACATCAACTGGCACTGGGTCAATAGGTCAGTCCCAAAAAATGATATAAAGTTGCTATAAAATGATTGTAAAACATCCAAGAACGATAATATAGCAACTTGAATACTTCATAGATTATAGATACGTTGGAGACGTATCAACAACAAGGATGGTTGTGGCAAACTAAAAAGCAAAGACTCAAATCATACAAGACTCTCCAAGCAGAACACATATCATGTGGCGAATACAAATATAGCCTGAAGTAAAGTTACCGATAGACGAAGACGAAAGAGGGGATGCCTTCCGGGGCATGCCCAAGCTTAGGCTCGTGGTTGTCCTTGAATATTACCTTGGGGTGCCTTGGGAATCCCCAAGCTTAGTCTCTTGCCACTACTTATTCCATATTCCTTCAAATCCTTACCCAAAACTTGAAAACTTCACAACACAAAACTCAACAGAAAATCTCATAAACTCCGTTAGTATAAGAAAATAAATCACCACTTTTGGTACTGTTGTGAACTAATTCTTTATTTATATTGGTGTACTATCTACTGTATTCCAACTTATCCATTGTTCATACCCCCCGATACTACCCATAGAATCATCAAAATAAGCAAAAACACATAGAAAACAGAATCTGTCAAAAACAGAACAGTCTGTAGCAATCTAGATAGTTCGAATACTTCTGTAACTCCAAAAATTCTGTAAAATTAGGACAACAGAGGAAATCTATATATCAATCTTTTGTAGAAAATTCAGATTTTTATCATGCTTCTGTGATTTTTAAAAATTCTGGGACTGGGCGCAAAAGTTTCTGTTTTTCAGCAAGATCAAATCAACCATCACAGTAAGATATCCCAAAGGTCTTACTTGGCACAAACGCTAATTAAAACACAAAAACCACATCTAACCAGAGGCTAGATGAATTATTTATTGCAAAACAGAACCTGAAAAGCAAAAACAAAAATAAAATTGGGTTGCCTCCCAACAAGCGCTTTTCTTTAAAGCCTTTTAGTTAGGCATTGATAATTTTAATGATGATCACATGAAAGATAGCAAGAAACACAAAGAGAGCATTATAAAACATGTGACAAACAAGTTTAAGTATAACATGCTTCCTATGCATAAGGAATTTATAAGCAAAAAATTATCAAGACAAGCAAAAACCACCATATGCAAGGAAGAAGAAAGAAACAATATCAATCTCAACATAACGAGAAGTAATTTTGTAGCATGAAAATTTCTACAACCATATTTTACTCTCTCATAATAATTACATGTAGGATCAAAATCAAATTCAACAATATAACTATCACATAAAATTCAACAATATCAAAATCACATAGTGGGATATCATAAAATGAAGTCATGACCTCTCCGAACCCACTTTTATCAAAAACTTCATAAGATTGAACATTATCAAAATATGTGGAATCTATAGTTGACACTCTTCCAAACCCACTTTCAGTATTATTGCAAACAATATTATCAATCTCATATTCATTATGGGGCTTAAATAAATTTTCAAGATTATAAGAAGAATCACCCCAATCATGATCATTGCAACAAGTAGTGGTCATAGAAAAACTAACATCCCCAAGCTTAGGGTATTGCATATCATGAACACAATTGACATCAATAGAATTTATAGTAAGATCATTGCAATCATGCTTTTTATTCAAGGAGCTATCATGAATCAGTTCATAATTTTCTTCATCACAATTTTCAGATTCACGAATCTCAAGCAAAACTTCATAAAGATAATCTAGTGCACTCAAATCACTAACAATTGGTTCATCATGATTGGATCTCTTAAAAAGATTAGCAAGGGGATGAGGATCCATATCAATAAATTTTAGCAAGAGAAGATGCAAGCACATAGAACGCACATGGCAACACAAGCAAACGAAAAAGACGAACAGAAGAGGGGCGAAGAAAAAGGGCAAATATTTTCGAAAATAATTTTAGAAGTGGGGGAGAGGAAAACAAGAGGCGAATGGAAAATAATGTAATGCAAGAGATGAGAGTTTATGATGGGTACTTGGTATGTCTTGACTTGGCGTAGATCTTCCCGACAATGGCACCAGAAATTCTTCCTGCTACTTCTTGAGCTTGCGTTAGTTTTTCCCTTGAAGAGGAAAGGGTGATGCAGCAAAGTAGAGATAGGTATTTCCCTCAGTTTGAGAAACAAGGCATCAATCTAGTAGGAGACAACGCATAAATCACCGAATACCTACACAAACAATCAAACAACTTGCACCCAACGCGATAAAGGGGTTGCCAATCCCTTCACGGTTACTTGCAAAAGCTAGATCTGATAGAGATAGATAAATGATAAGGTAATTATTTTTGGTATTTTTGGTTTATAGACTGGAAAGTAAAAGATTGCAAAAAGAGTAAATCGCAAACTAATATTGTAGATCGGAAACTTATATGATGGAAAATAGACCCGGGGGCCGTATGTTTCACTAGAGGCTTCTCTAAGATAGCAAATAATACGGTGCGTGAACAAATTCTGCCGAGCAATTGATAGAAAGGTGCAAAGTTATGACGATATCTAAGGCAATGATCATGAATATAGGCATCACGTCCGTGTCAAGTAGACCGAAACGATTCTGCATCTACTACTATTACTCCACACATCGACTGCCGTCTAGCATGCATCTAGAGTATTAAGTTCATAAAGAACAGAGTAATGCATTAAGTAAGATGACATGATGTAGAGGAATTAACTCAAGCAATATGCTGAAACCCCCATCTTTTTATCCTCGATGGCAACAATACAATACGTGCCTTGCTGCCCCTACTGTCACTGGGAAAGGACACCGCAAGATTGAACCCAAATCTAAGCACTTCTCCCATTGCAAGAAAAACCAATCTAGTTGGCCAAACCAAATCGATAGTTCGAAGAGAATTACAAAGATATCAAATCATGCATAAAAGAATTCAGCGAAGATTCAAATAATATTCATAGATAAGCTGGTCATAAATCCACAATTCATCGGATCTCGGCAAACACACCGCAAAAAAGTATTACATCGAATAGATCTCCAAGAACATCGAGGAGAACATTGTATTGAGAATCAAAGAGAGAGAAGAAGCCATCTAGCTACTAGCTGTGGACCCGTAGGTCTGTGGTAAACTACTCACGCTTAATCGGAAGGGCAATATAGTTGATGTAGAAGCCCTCCATGATCGAATCTCCCCTCCGGCAGGGTGCCGGAAAAGGTCCCTAGATGGTATCTCATGGGTACAGAAGGTTGCGGCGGTGGAAAAGTGTTTTCTTGGATGCCTCTGGTGGTTTGGGGAAATATGGGAATATATAGGTGCAAGAATTAGGTCAGGAGGTGCACGAGGGGCCCACAAGGGTGGGGGCGCCCTACCCCCTGGGCGCGCCTTCCGTCCTTGTGGCCGCCTCGTGGCTCCTCCGACTTCATCTCAAAGTCTCCTGGTTGTCTTCTGGTCCAAGAAAAATTATCACGAAGGTTTTATTTCGTTTGGAATCCGTTTGGTACTCCTTTTCTGCGAAACTCAAAAACAGGGGGAAAACAAGAACTAGCATTGGGCTCTAGGTTAATAGGTTAGTCCCAAAAATAATACAAAGTAGCATATTAATGCATATAAAACATCTAAAACAGATAATATAATAGCATGGAACAATAAAAAATTATAGATACGTTGGAGACGTGTCAAGCATCCCCAAGCTTAATTCCTGCTCGTCCTCGAGTAGGTAAATGATAAAAACAACATTTTTGATGTGGAATGCTACCTAATATATTTATCCATGTAGTTTCTTTACTGTGGCATGAATGTTCAGATCCGTAAGATTCAAAACAAAAGTTTAATATTTACATAAAAACAATAATACTTCAAGCATACTAACAAGGCAATTATGTCTTCTCAAAATAACATGGCCAAAGAAAGCTTATCCCTACAAAATTATATAGTCTGGCTATGCTCCATCTTCATCACACAAAATATGTAAACATGCACAACCCCGATGACAACCCAAGAAATTGTTTCATACTTTTGATGTTCTCAAACCTTTTCAACTTTCACGCAATACAAGAGCGTGAGCCATGGACATAGCACTATAGGTGGAATAGAAGGTGGTTGTGGAGAAGAAAAAACAAGGAGATAGTCTCACATCAACTAGGTGTATCAAGGGGCTATGGAGATGCCCATCAATAGATATCAATGTGAGTGAGTAGGGATTGCCATGCAACGGATGCACTAGAGTTATAAGTTTATGAAAGCTCAAAAAGAAACTAAGTGGGTGTGCATCCAACCCGCTTGCTCATGAAGACCTAGGGCAATTTGAGGAAGCCCATCATTGGAATATACAAGCCAAGTTCTATAATGAAAATTCCCACTAGTATATGAAAGTGACATCATAGGAGACTCTCTATCATGAAGATCATGATGCTACTTTGAAGCACAAGTGTGGTAAAAGGATAGTAACATTGCCCCTTCTCTCTTTTCTCTCATTTTTTTATTTGGGCCTTCTCTCATTGGCCTCTTTTTTTTGTCCAAAGTCTCATCCCGACTTGTGGGGGAATCATGGTCTCCATCATCATTTCCTCACATGGGACAATGCTCTAATAATGAAGATCATCACACTTTTATTTACATACAACTCAAGAATTATGACTCGATACTTAGAACAAAATATGACTCTATATGAATGCCCCCGGCGGTGTACCGTGATGTGCAATGAATCAAGAGTGACATGTATGAAATAATTATGAACGATGGCTTTGCCACAAATACGATGTCAACTACATGATCATGTAAAGCAATATGACAATGATGGAGCGTGTCCTAATAAACTAAACAGTGGAAAGTTGAACGGCAATATATCTCGGAATGGCTATGGAAATGCCATAATAGGTAGGTATGGTGGCTGTTTTGAGGAAGGTATATGGTGGGTTCATGGTACCGGCAAAAGTTGCGCGGCACTAGAGAGGCTAGCATTTGTGGAAGGGTTCTACATCTACTACTATTACTCCACATATCGACCGCTATCCAGCATGCATCTAGAGTATTAAGTTCATAAAGAACAGAGTAATGCATTAAGTAAGATGACATGATGTAGAGGAATTAACTCAAGCAATACGATGAAAACCCCATCTTTTTATCATCGATGGCAACAATACAATACGTGCCTTATCGCCTCATCACATCGGGAAAGGGCACCGCAAGATTGAACCCAAAGCTAAGCACTTCTCCCATTGCAAGGAAAACCAATCTAGTTGGCCAAACCAAATCGATAGTTCAAAGAGAATTACAAAGATATCAAATCATGCATAAAAGAATTCAGAGAATATTCAAATAATATTCGTAGATAAGCTGATCATAAATCCATAATTCATCGGATCTCAGCAACCACATCGCAAAAAAGTATTACATCGAATAGATCTCCAAGAACATCGAGGAGAACATGGTATTGAGAATCAAAGAGAGAGAAGAAGCCATCTAGCTACTAGCTATGGACCCGTAGGTCTGTGGTAAACTATTCACGCTTCATCCGAAGGGCAATAGAGTTGATGTAGAAGCCCTCCGTCATTGAATCCCCCCTCCAGCAGGGTGCCGGAAAAGGTCCCTAGATGGATCTCACGGGCACAAAAGGTTGCGGCGGTGGAAAAGTGGTTTCGTGGATGCCTCTGGTGGTTTGGGGATATACGGGAATATATAGGTGCAAGGATTAGGTCAGGAGGTGCACAAGGGGCCCACAAGGGTGGGGGCATGCCCTACCCCCTGGGCACGCCCTCCGTCCTTGTGGCCGCCTCGTGGCTCCTCCGACTTCATCTCCAAGTCTCCTGGTTATCTTCTGGTCCAAGAAAAATCATCGCGAAGGTTTTATTCCGTTTGGTATTCCTTTTCCGCGAAACTCAAAAACAGGGGAAAAACAGGAACTAGCACTGGGCTCTAGGTTAATAGGTTAGTCCCAAAAATAAAATAAAATAGCATATTAATGCATATAAAACATCCATAAGAGATAATATAATGGCATGGAACAATAAAAAATTATAGATACATTGGAGACATATCAAATACGTACAGGGCATAAGTTAGGATAGCTTGTACAACCGATTTGAGCAAAATTTCATTCCCTCTAGTGGATAACGGTTTTTGTTTCCATCTACTAATTTTTAAATAATGTGACCTACTGTGACAAACACGTATTATCATGGAAATGGATTTTTTTTGTAGTGCTAGTGGTTGCAACACCTCCTTCCGCAGTACCGACATCTCAATGAGTTAGTCGTTCGAATGCTCCGCAAGTGGCATATTCCCAATATGCCTTCCCACCCAATACTACTTCCAAATCATTGCTGACACTACATGACAGATCAGATGAACCTCATGAGCATCAACACCAAGAAGGTGCGTGACCGAGTCAAGTTAAAGTTGCATGCTCCTTTAGATATACTCTCACAGCCTGATGTGCAGTAACACTTTCCATATTCATTGTTGAACTAGCACCTCGCCACAGTAAGAAATAGACATCAGGGATAATGCTGGACAGGTTAACAAAATCTAAAAGAGGAAGAATGAAGATCCATTTTGAGGAAGGTTTAAAAAGGTCACGTGATGCTATAGAGTCAGCCAAGTTGGTATCAAAAGTAGCCGTTGCCATTAGGTGTCATGCATGTATCCTCCCAATGTGGATCTAGTATAGGAACGACAAAGATGAAACCCATTTTAACACCTTCCTTGACCATTTATTCGTAATTAATATTATTCATTAGCTTAGTCACATACTTTGTAGCTTGCTCCTAATGAGACTCCCGTTCTTTTTTCAACAGATGAGGTTCAAGTTGGATATGAAAGATGATTCAATCAAACTAGCATGCACTCATGTTTCTCAGTCTGCTCTAAGACAGTATCGGTATCACCTTAGAAAAACTCACTTTGAAGGCAAGGCTAACAATAAAATCGCCCAAACATCTCCAGTGGAATATATTACGGACGAAGACTGGACATCCCTTGTTAAACACTGGTCTAGTCCGAAGTATCAGATATGGTATATGTATGTGATTAGGTCAGATATTGAAATTGTATTTGTGCATGTGCCTTACAAGTCCATCTTCTTCTAGGCTAACTGTTTGAAGAACAAGACCAACCGTTCTAAAGTGAAATTCCAACAGACAACAGGATCTGATAGCTATATTGCACACTGCAAGGCTCTTGTAAATAGTGATGGAAATATGCCCTAGAGGCAATAATAAAATGATTATTATTATATTTTCTAAATCATGATAAAGATTTATTATTCATGTTAGAATTGTATTGATCATGTGTGAATACATAAACAAACACCGTGTCCCTAGTGAGCCTCTACTAGACTAGCTCGTTGATCAAAGATGGTTAAGGTTTCCTAACCATGGACATGAGTGGTCATTTGATAACGGGATCACATCTTTAGTAGAATGATGTGATGGACAAGACCCATCCGTTAGCTTAGCATAATGATCGTTTAGTTTGTTGCTATTGCTTTCTTCATGTCAAATACATATTCCTTCGACTATGAGATTATGCAAATCCCAGATACCGGAGGAATACCTTGTGTGCTATCAAACATCACAACGTAACTGGGTGATCATAAAGATGCTCTACAGGTATCTCCGAAGGTGTTTGTTGAGTTGGCATAGATCGAGATTAGGATTTGTCACTCCGAGTATCAGAGAGGTATCTCTGGACCCTCTCGGTAATACAACAGCATAAACCGGCGAGTCATGGAAACAGCGATAAATGTAAAGCGGATAACAGTTTAGATTTTGTGGCTAATACCAACACACAGGATAATGGTTAGCGTCGTAAGGGTATACCGCCCCCGCGTGGTGGAGGATCAAGTCCCAATCCTGAGCGCCTGTCTTACCTGTTAAACCAGCCTTGCCCAAAGCATGGGTCGCGGGAAAAGCCAGCCACGCACCTCTGGAAGGATTGTTATATTATGCGGGAGTTCAAAAATTCAGATTTTTCGGTATGATCATGGACCGGCTGGCGGTTCAGGCCTCGGATCTCATGGGCCGGGTTATGGTGGAGGCAGTTCCGGTTCAGGATTTCACGGTAATCAAAGCGGACATGGCAATCAAGGCAATCAGGGTAACCAGGGTGGTTATAATCATCAGGGGAATCAGCAGCAACAGCAGCAGTCGGGTTACCAGAGCAACCCGAAGCAGTACTATGTCTTCACCACGAGCCTGTGCAAGCGCGATCAGAAGCTTCACAAAAGGGCGGTGAACTCCGTTGAACCGGCGGTGCCCCGTTACTTGCGCTGGTCTAAACAGCCCATCGTGTGGGGTCGAGAGGATCATCCGCCCCGAGTTCATAATCCGGGTCATCTACCATTGGTGGTGGCGCCTCAGGTTGGAGGGTATTAGTTCACCAAGGTACTCATGGATGGAGGGAGCAGTATCGATATCCTTTATTTTGAAACCTTCCGTCACATGGGGTTAACAGATAAAAATCTTAAACTGTCAAACACCGTTTTTCATGGTATGGTGCCTGGTAAATCGGCATATCTAGTTGGTAAGATAGCTCTGGAGGTTGCTTTTGGAGATGAGCATGATTCAAGATCAGAAACATTGACTTTTGAAGTGGTGAAGATTAAGAGCCCATATCATGCCCTGTTCGGACGGCCGGCTTATGCTAAGTTCATGGCAAGGCCCTGTTATGTTTATCTGCAGCTTAAGATGCCGGGTCATAAGGGGACCATTGTGACGCCCCGAGACCGACGCTTTAGAAGACTTCCATTTTTTCGTGATCACCGTATGTTTCTTTTGCGTTTGCTCTTTTATTTTTGCATTGCATCATGTCATCATGCCATCATGTCATTAATCTTTGCATCTCAACTCAACTAATAAATTGCATAGATGGTTGAAAGGAAAGCCACTAGATGGACTTGGAGTGCACGTCAGGAAAGAAGGGAGGTGCTCACGAGGGTGGGGGGCGCCCCCCTGCCTCATGCCCCCCCCTTCAGTCCACCGACGTACCCCCTGCACCCATATATACCTACGTATCGTAAAACTTCCAGAACAGAAGATAGATCGGGAGTTCTGCCGCCGCAAGCCTCTGTAGCCACCAAAAACCAATCGAGACCCTGTTCCGGCACCCTGCCGGAGGGGGGAACCCATCACCGGTGGCCATCTTCATCATCCCGGCGCTATCCATGACGAGGAGGGAGTAGTTCACCCTCGGGGCTGAGGGTATGTGCCAGTCGCTATGTGTTTGATCTCTCTCTCTCGTGTTCTCTCCCGTGTTCCCTCTATGGCACGATCTTGATGTATCCCGAGCTTTGCTATTGTAGTTGGATCTTATGATGTTTCTCCCCCTCTACTCTCTTGTGATGAATTGAGTTTCCCCTTTGAAGTTACCTTATCGGATTGAGTCTTTTATGAGAACACTTGATGTATGTCTTGTCGTGTTTATCTGTGGTGACAATGGGATATCATATGCCACTTGATGTATGTTTTGGTGACCAACTTGCGGGTTCCGCCCATGAACCTATGCATAGGGGTTTGGCACACGTTCTTGACTCTCCGGTAGAAACTTTCGGGCACTCTTTGAAGTAATTTTATGTTGGTCGGATAAATCTGAGATTGTGTGATGCATATCGTATAATCATGCCCACGGATACTTGAGGTGACATTGGAGTATCTAGGTGACATTAGGGTTTTGGTTGATTTGTGTCTTAAGGTGTTATTCTAGTACAAACTCTAGGGCTATTTGTGACACTTATAGGAATAGCCCAACGGATTGATTGGAAAGAATAACTTTGAGGTGGTTTCGTACCCTACCATAATCTCTACGTTCGTTCTCCGCTATTAGTGGCTTTGGAGTGACTCTTTGTTGCATGTTGAGGGATTGTTATATGATCTATCTATGTTATTATTGTTGAGAGAACTTGCACTAGTGAAAGTATGAACCCTAGGCCTTGTTTCCTATCATTTGCAATACCGTTTACGCCACGCTTATCACTTGTTACCTTGCTGTTTTCATTATTTCAGATTACAAAAACCTATATCTACCATCCATATTGCACTTGTATCACCATCTCTTCACCGAACTAGTGCACCTATACAATTTACCATTGTATTGGGTGTGTTGGGGACACAAGAGACTCTTTGTTATTTGGTTGCATGGTTGCTTGAGAGAGACCATCTTCATCCTACGCCTCCCACGGATTGATAAACCTTAGGTCATCCACTTGAGCGAAATTTGCTACTGCCCTACAAACCTGTGCACTTGCATGCCCAACAGCGTCTACAAGGAGAAGGTTGTGTTGTAGACATCAACCCTCTAGTTGCTCTTCCGTAACCCGGGAAGGGACCTAGTTACAAGCATAAAATTGTTTGGACATTTCAATGAAAAGCTGGAAAAAGATCAGTGCCGGTTTAAGGTTTATGACGGACAAGCATAAAGCGATGCAAGATCAGAAGCAGAAACAGAGGCATATACACATTGTTAAACCGGAGTCTGACATTGGAGGAGTTACAAAGATAAATGAATCAACGGTTTAAGAGGGGCCTAATGGTGCCTGCTGGATTATCATTTTCTAAAAAGTTAAACCGCTTACATTGTTATGGAAGGTACAGATCTAAAAAGTCTAAGTAAGCGAAAAACAAGTTTCACAGATTGATATGGAAATTTCAGATCTGCAGTGTATCAGTAAATCAAAATATATTCACACCTAAAATACAGGTGTTTAAGCAGTTCATCAGGTTTGAATGAGTTTTTTCTATACAAAGAAAATGTTTTAAGGATGAAAAAGGGGATTATAATTGTGACTGCACAAGAAAAGGTCAGAACTCAGATCGCCATTTACACTATGGAGATGAACAGAGAAGAACAACCTCGAGCTTCGAGGAACACCGAAACCCTAATGGTGGATCTAGAGCAAGGGAAAGGAAACTTACTAATGTTGACGGAGCAGTGGAGGAGCGCCGCTTTATCTGGTACGTTCAGGTTGATGCAGCAGCCGGAGTTGAGGTCGAGGACGGAGCTTGACGACGGCGGCCGCGCGTGACGGTCAGGAGGGCGCAAGGAGGAAGAAGAAGCGAGGACGCCGGAAAAAAATGAAAAGGATCCCCCGGTCTTATCTATAAGGCAAAGGGATAAGTGACAGGCGCGAAAATCGAGGAGCCCAAAAATTGGATATGTGACATAGTTGTTGCCTCTATTGTCGGAGGCTCATTAATGGAGGTGAGATATGAACAATTTTTAATAACAGGTGACGTCACGGTGATTTATTATGATCCTGGAAGATGACGTCATGACGAGTTACTATGATCCTGGAAGATAACGTCATGGCGGTTTACAAGATTTACGCGAAGGTGTTGAAGGAGGAATTTCCCTAAGTGTTGAAGATTGACATGAACAGGTTCAAATCAATCTGGGGCCTAATGTTGGGGATATTACTACTGGGTATAAACCGGCCAGGAGAGGCCGGGTTATCCCCATAATGAGTTATTTATATTTGAAGCCCATGAAGACAAGAAGTGTGGCGCTTTATGAAGGCCCAGGGCCCAGGGGCGGATTAAGGTCTGTAGGCATAAACCGCTATTGATATGTAAACTTGTGTTGTATGATAGGAAAGGGTAGAAACCGAGCCGGACACGTTTATGAGCCGGCCTTGGGATTCTGTAAACCGGCAGGCGTCAACCTATGTATATAAAGGGACGACCCAACGGCGGTTTAAAAAACAACAAACAACAACTCGAGAGCCAGGCATAGCGGATTCGCTCCCTGGTCATCAAAATCCTAGCAATTCCACAACAACTGGATTAGGCATTTACCTTCACCGCAAGGGGCCAAACCAGTATAAACTCCCTGCGTCCTTTGTCCGCTTTAACCCCTTTAAGCTAACCCGTCGCGATGGCTCCACGACTAAGTCCTTTCACTAGGACATCTGCCGTGACAAAACCATGACACATCGTAAGCTTGCAAGCAAATGACTAAGGAGTTAGTCATGAGGTGATGTATTATGGAATGAGTAAAGAGACTTGCCAGTAACGAGATTGAACTAGTTATGAAGATACCGACAATCGAATCTCGGGCAAGTAACATACCGATAGACAAAGGGAATTACGTATGCTGTCATAATGGTTTGATCGATAAAGATCTCCATAGAATATGTAGGAGCCAATATGGGCATCCATGTTCAGCTATTGGTTATTGACCGGAGAGGTGTCTCGGTCACGTCTACATAGTTCTCGAACCCATAGGGTCCGCACACTTAACGTTACATGACGATTTTGTATTATATGCCCGGGAAGGAAAAGGGGGAGGGCTAGCCCCTCCCGCCTTTCCCTCTCATGGGAGAAAGGAAAGGGAAGGGCGCCACACTCCCCTGCCTTTCCCCGCACCCCAAATAAGGAAAGAGGGGGGCGTGGCTTGGGAGGGACCCCAAGTAGAATTCTTCCTACTTGGGCACCTCCTTTGGCTGCTCCTCCCTCCCTCCCACCTATATATATATGTGGAAGGGGGCGCCTAGCACACAACAGACAATTGCCTAGCCGTGTGCGGTGTCCCTCCACCATTTACACCCCCGGTCATATTTTCGTAGTGCTTAGGCGAAGCCCTGCGGAGATCACTTCACCCTCACTGTCACCCAAGGTAGTCAGAATCCCGATTCGGCTGCTAGAATCCTACGACTTCATGACCCTACGGAAGCATGTCGATCCAAATCCCACTTTGAATCTGGATCAGGTAGAATCCATGTTGAGTCGCGATCCAAATCATAGAATCCTATACAAAACTGCACAATCCCGACTATGCTATGGACTATGTCTGATTCTAATAATTTATCTAAGCCGTTTGTTTAGTTGTAGCAGTATAGTATGCCATCATCCAAACCACTTTTCGTATACCTCATAGAACTATATTCCCCTCCCAAACCCAAACGCCAAATTACCGACACCTTTGATCTAGATCTCGTAAACCCTAGATCAAAACTGAGGATCAGGCTTGTCAACAGATGGAATTGGCGTGAAAGGAAGGATGCTTCAAGATTGATCGAAGAAGGAGAGCAAGACCCTTCAAGGTTTAGCACTGCATGTCAAATAGACAAGTGATCGACTATTCACGCACTCTAAAAAGAACCTAAGTAAATTTTGTGCATTGAAGGTTTAAATGTTCTATATATTTACCTCTCATATATGTTCCATACATGCGAGCTAGATGGTAGGTTAGCCATAAAAAGAAGCGGAATACAACTAGCATTGATGTGTACGTTCTTTGCTCCATATTTAATGTCAAAACTCGATAGAACCCATATAAATTTCTTGTGTGCATACAAAATATCTTATTTGAGTAAATCTAGTAGCATCCTCGATTCCCCGACTCGATCTTACAACTCGATTCTGTTTGAGGAAAATTGATCCGACTCTGAATCCCGACTCTGACTACCTTGCCGTCACCACGCCTTCATGCTGACAGAACTCATCTACTACCTCGACATCTTGCTGGATCAAGAAGGCGAGGGACATAACCGAGCTGAACGTGTGCAGAACGCGGAGGTGACGTGCGTTCGGTACTTGATCGGTTGAAGGGCGAAGAAGTTCGACTACACCAACCACGTTGTGAAACGCTTCCGCCTATGGTCTACGAGGGTATGTAGACACACTCTTCCCCTTGTTTCTACGCATGTCCATGGATAGATCATTGTGTGTGCGTAGAATTTTTTTTTGTTTTCCATGCAACGATTCCCAACAGTGGCATCATGAGCCAGGTCTATGCATAGATGATATGCACGAGTAGAACACAAAGAGTTATGGGCGGGTCATACTGCTTACCACCAACATCTTATTTTGATTCGGCAGTATTGTGCGATGAAGCGGCCTGGATCAACCTTACATGTCCACGCACATGCACTAGTACGCGTAGGTGCTATACAAATGGTTTTTAACCCCTTTCCGCGATGGCATTTGGAACCGTCGCCTAGTGAGTGATTGCGATAGGGGGATCCTTCCCACACGACCCAGAGACTAGTGGGGATATGCTCTCCTGGCACACACGCTCGGTAAAATGAGGTCGTGTGTGACCGGCGAGCGACCAAATATGGTTATACATACACTAGTGCTAAAGAAATTCAATTATACAGGCGAAATCGTTTCCGGTCGTAAGTTCATCCCACATAGTCAGTCCCAGGTAAACGTTTCCATTCATATATACATCCCACACAGTCGCTCCAAGGAAAACGTATCTGTTCGCAGGTACATCGCACACAATTTTCCCCGTTAAATCGTTTGTGATAGCGTTTCCATTGCACACGGTATTAACAATTTTATCGTTTACGTTATTAAATGCATCACACACGGTGCGTAGAAGAAACTGTGTGGCAAAGGCTGTCCATTACAAACAGTTTTTATGTGGTAAACGTTTGCGCCAGGTGGCCTAACGCAAACAGTTTTCAAGAGGATGTCGTGTGTGATTGTTCATTAACCTAACCTGGTTTATTCCAAGAAACTGTGCGTGTTGCCTGAGGTCATCGCCCACGGTGTTTTCTCGATAACCGTTTGCAACAGAAAAACCCAATTAGCAGGCTAATTATCCTATTATTAATAATCCATTTATTAATCTAATTGACATTTAATATTAAGCACACAATATATTTCATTTTCATAATTGAAATACATCAGAGTACAACATCATATAGCTTCAGCACTCAGCTACCCCATTACAGAACTGCACTAGCAGCAAGTTTCACATGCAACATCTATAACCTTTCGAAATTAGCATCATAGACGGTACATAGAATGTATCTCGTCTGGAAAACTTCTGAAGCAGAAGGCGAATATTGAGCCTTCATTGATGTTGAAGGTCTTTGCAACTTTAGGCCAGTGCCTGTGGATGATTGACCGTCCATCCGTCGTCCTCTTCAGGAACACTTCAATATTGAACCACAGGTGTTGTATGAATACCTTCCTCGCCTCCGACCATACAGGTGGTTTGAGAGGTAATCATCGATGAACTGCTTTGGAAAGGCCTGAAAACAAGGATGTGCATAAATATCTTCTCTATATTGGAAACGGGCAAAGGAATAAAAAGGCAAGGTATAATAGTTAGTACCATCCTCAGTAGTGAATCGATGTCTTCTTCATTGTGCGCATAAAGATCTTGTTGTTTTTTTCCGCTAATTTCTTTATCCTAACAATCTTTCTAAGTTTCTTGACTTGACCGATATTCATGGACAACTCATTTCCCCATATGCAAAAAAAAGGGTCGAACAAAGGTCAAAACCTCGACAAAGGGACCTACATGTGCAAGACCAAATTGTTAAAAACCTAAATATTAGAATGGTTCTGCAATTGCACAATAATGTGCTATTAGACAAAGGACCATGCATGTGCAAACCTCGATTATAAACCTCAAGCTTCCCATTGTTTCCACCCAACACATATAAGGTAGTTAGTCATCAGGTTAAGTGAGGGTTCGCATGCTATCAGTAAAATATGTCGATGAAAAATAAGCACATTGCAGATTCATCAGATTAATTCAAGCCACATGGAAAACCCATTTATCCAAACCAAGCATGATCAAGAACTAGGAAATATAGCACTTGTATATGTTTCCCATGTATTAAGTGCAGCCAAATTCGATTTATTCCTCACATGCACAACAATACCAAATTCTACCAACGACAATTGATCATCGCAATGCAGAATCGAACCAAGTAGTTAACTAAACACCACAACAAATGAACCAAACATTAACTGAGCACCACATTGCACAATATAACATACTCCTAATAGAAGATCAGATAGTTAACCAAACCAAGCATGTTTAACAACTTGGAAATATAGCAATTGTATTTGTTTCTCATGTATTTAGTATAGCCAAATTCAATTTATTCCTCACATGGTATACAATAACAGAATGCACCCATAACAATTGAACATCGCGTTGCAGAATTAAACCAAACAGTTAACTAAACACCACAACAAATGAACCAAACATTAACTGAGCACCACATTGCACAATATAACATACTCCTAATAGAAGATCGGATAGTTAACCAAACCAAGCATGCTTAACAACTTGGAAATATAGCAATTGTATTTGTCTCTCATGTATTTAGTAGCCAAATTCGATTTATTTCTCACATGGTATACAATAACATAATGCACCCACAACAGTTGGACATCACATTGTAGAATTGAACCAAACAGTTAACTAAACACCACAACAAATGAACCAAACATTAACTGAGCACCACACTGCACAATGTATAACATGCTAGAAGATTAGACAGTTAACCAAACCAAGCATGCTTGACAACTTGGAAATATAGCAATTGTATTTGTTTCTCATGTATTTTGTAAAGACAAATTCAATTTATTTCTCACATGGAAGATAATACAAAATTGCACCCTGAAGAATTGAACATCACATTTGCATAATTGAACCAAACAGTTAACTGAACATGAAAACTAATTAACCAAACAGTCAAAAGGGTGGGCTTGAGAAAACGCCATGAACTGTCGTTTAAAGCAGCCAACCGCGTCGCGTCATCGGCGCGTGAAGCGTCGATGGTGGCCTCGATGGCGAGGTGCGCCTCCAGGATCTGGGGGTCGGCACAAATGGCAGCCATCGCGACCTCATCCGCGCGTGGGGCCACGATTTGCTGCTCCGCTGCCAAATGCTCCTTGAGATCCTGGCTATACTACATGCACCATGGCTTAGGGCAGCGCTTATTTGGTGGAGGGGTCGGTGATTTGGGTGGAAGGTATCGCACCAGCGGTCGGGGCATGTGGAATGTGGAAGGAGGAGGAGGATGGGGTCGGGTGTGGATTACCTGCCTGGATAGACGAGGCCGAGCAGCGTGAAGGAGGGTTGCTTGCAAGGAGGCGGCGCTGCAAGCAAGGAGTGAAGGTTTCAACTTGGAAAGGAAGGCGAAAATAGGGGAATGTGGCTTTTGGTAAGGAGGAGAGGCGGGGAGGTAGATATTTTGGCGGAAGCCGAAAATTTGGAATCGCTCAATGAAAAAATCATGCGCATAAAGTGTCAATGACACGGTCCCCTTATTCGTAACTGTACGATATGTGAACATCACAAATGATTTAGATAGCTTAACCCGTGTGTGATGAGTTTGAACATCAAAAATTTTGGTTCGAATTTCCCTGGTTACAGTGGTCATCCACGTCATTGCATAATTTGGGTACACAAAGGAGACTACAGCACACCCACACTTCTTAATCGAGCAAGTTCAGCAATTAAACAGAGCTAGCTGACCTAAACATTACTCTAAAAAATTAAAGACCGGTGCTCTTAATTAAACAAAACAAAGAGTACTAGTACAGCTGGTGCTCGTCGATCTCCGCCGCTGCCTCCATGTCCAGCTCGCGCCCGACGGTCTCCCAGGGAAGGGGCTCCATGGCATCCATCGCACTATACTCGGCAAGCATCTCACCATCCGCATCCTCCATCTCTTTGGAACAGGCCGCCATGAGCTGGGCGTGGGCAGCCGCGATCTGGGCTTTGGCGGGCTCCGTCGTGGCAAGGTATGCCGTGCAGGAACGGACGACTGCTCGAACGCTCTCAGCGATTGCCAACTCTTCGGCCGTAGGTTGCCGAGCATTGTTGGAGAAGCTTCGTTCAATTTGTGCGGTGACTGCCACGAGCTGGGCATGGGCGGCCTTGACATGGTCGTGGGCGGCCTCCATCAGAGCTAAGGCCGTCATTGCGGAACGAACAGCTATTGTGCCGCTCTCGCCAGTTGCTATCCCCGAGGCAGATGTTGCTGCCGCCGCCTGAGAAGCTACAGCGGCCGTTTGGGCTTCCTTGGCCGCCCGGACATAGATTGCGGTCGCCCTCATGAAGCTTGTTAGCACACGCCTGGCGGTTGCGGCCGCGCTCTCGCCGGAGTGGGCCGCCGAAGTTGCCCTCACGACGCTGGTCCACGTCCCCATCTTTCACAGGCGACGATTAAATAGTGAAATGTTACTTGGGGAGCGAGCTAGTGTGCTTGACACGCCGGCTGTGGACTGTAACCGTCGCACCTTCTCGCGTAAGCCGTATGCGTACTATACTCTGACGGTGCTCCAAGATATTTTGTGCTGCATCTCACACAGTTGGTGATAATAAACTATATGCGATCTACTTGATTTTTCGTCTTGATTTGAATTACATAATGGGGTCACAACTGGAAACGATGGTGTTTGAATTGCTAGAACTTTTATCTGCTGTGAAGATGCAACTATAGGTGTGTCGTAAAAAAATTGGAATTATTCAAGGTTCGTTTGGACGTTTTTATACATTAACTTGGTTTTGTAGGCATTTCAGGTGCATAATTCAAATTTGAACTACACGCACATGCTCCAGTGCATATAAATGGGTTGAAAATCAAATATGTGTCCTTGGTTGCATGCTTAGGTCCCATGCCAGAAATGGGATTGAATGTCAAACACCCTGCCACCGTCACTCGGCCGCTAACATTGAGATACCTTGTTTTTTAAATTCTAGTAAATCCAAAACTCGTCTGAAATTCATGAAACTTGGCATGCTATCATGGAGCGGCATCAACATACCATGGTAATTTTTTTGTCCCGTTTGGGGCAGGTTTGGCTATAAGCTTCTCACAAACCAGAGCTTCTCACAACAAGCGTGATGATTTTGGTAGGGAACGTGCCACCTTTGGGTACGAAACGATATCCGTTGCCTCTTATTGCTTTCAAAAAATTTCTAGTGTCAACATAGACCAACATCAGTGTTGTGTTAAATTTTGGAATTTTTAGGGGTTCGTTTGGACATTTTTATACATCAACTGGGTTTTCTAGGCATTTTATGTGCATAATTCAAATTTGAACTACACGCACATGCTCTAGTGCATATAAACGGGTTGAAAAATCAAATCTGTGTCCTTGGTTGCATGCTTAGGTCCCATGCAAGAAATGGGAATGAATGTCAAACACCCTCCCACCGTCACTGGGCCGCAAACATTGAGATACCTTGTTTTTTAAATTCTAGTAAATCCAAAAATCGTTTGAAATTCATGAAACTTGGAATGCTATCATGGAGCGGCATCAACATGCCGTGGTAAAAAAAAATATCCCATTTGGGGCAGGTTTGGGTATAAGCTTCTCACAACAAGCGTGATGGTTTCGGTAGGGAACGTGCTACCTTTGGGGACAAAACGATATCCGTTGCCTCTTATTGCTTTCATAAAATTTCTAGTGTTAACATAGAACAACAGGAGTGTTGTGTTAAATTTTGGAATTTTGGGGTTCATTTGGACATTTTTAGACATTAAGTGGGTTTTCTAGGCATTTTATGTGCATAATTCAAATTTGAACTACATGCACATGCTCCGGTGCATATAAATTGGTTGAAAAATTAAATATGTGTCTTGGTTGCATGCTTAGGTCCCATGCAAGAAATGGGAATGAATGTCAAACACCCTGCCACCGTCACTGGGTTGCAAACATTGAGATACCTGGTTTTTAAATGCTAGTAAATCCAAAACTCGTGTGAAATTCATGAAACTTGGCATGCTATCATGGAGCGGCATCAACATGCCGTGGTAAACAATTTGTCCCATTTGGGGCAGGTTTGGGTATAAGCTTGTCACAAACCAGAGCTTCTCACAACAAGCGTGATGGTTTCGGTAGGGAACGTGCCACCTTTGGGGACGAAACGATATCCGTTGCCTCTTATTGCTTTCAAAAATTTTCTAGTGTCAACATAGAACAACAGGAGTGTTGTGTTAAATTTTGGAATTTTTCGGGGTTCGTTTGTACATTTTTATACATTAACTGGGTTTTCTAGGCATTTTATGTGCATAGTTAAAATTGGAACTACATGCACATGCACCTGTGTATATAAATTGGTTGAAAAATCAAATATGTGTCCTTGGTTGCATGCTTAGGTCCCATGCAAAAAATGGGAATGAATGTCAAACACCACCTTACCACATCAGGCAGCAAACATTGAGATACCTGGTTTTTAAATCCTAGTAAATCCAAAACTCGTGTGAAATTCATGAAACTTGGCATGCTATCATGGAGCGGCATCAACTTGCCATGGTAAAAAAATTGTCCCATTTGGGGCAGATTTGGGGTATAAACTTCTCGCAAATCAGAGCTTCTCACAACGAGCGTGATGGTTTCGGTAGGGAACGTGCCACTTTTGGGGACGAAACGATATCCGTTGCCTCTTATTGCTTTCAAAAAATTTCTAGTGTCAACATAGACCAACATCAGTGTTGTGTTAATTTTTGGAATTTTTAGGGGTTCGTTTGGACATTTTTATACATCAACTGGGTTTTCTAGGCATTTTATGTGCATAATTCAAATTTGAACTACACGCACATGTTCCGGTGCATATAAATTGGTTGAAAAATCAAATATGTCTCCTTGGTTGCATGCTTAGGTCCCAGGCAAGAAATGGGAGTCAATGTCAAACACCCTGCCACCGTCGCTGGCCCGCAAACATTGAGATACCTGGTTTTTAAATCCTAGTAAATCCAAAACTCATCTGAAATTCATGAAACTTGGCATGCTATCATGGAGCGGCATCAACATGTTGTGGTAAAAAATTTGTCCCTTTTGGGGAAGGTTTGGGTATAATCTTCTCACAAACCAGAGCTTCTCACAACAAGCATGATGGTTTCGGTAGGGAACGTGCCACCTTTGGGGACGAAACGATATCCGTTGCCTCTTATTGCTCTCAAAAATTTTCTAGTGTCAACATAGAACAAAAGGAGTGTTGTGTTAAATTTTGGAATTTTTCGGGGTTCGTTTGGACATTTTTATATATTAACTGGGTTTTCTAGGCATTTTATGTGCATAATTCAAATTTGAACTACATGCACATGCTCCAGTGCATATAAATTGGTTTAAAAATCAAATATGCGTCCAAGAAATGGGAATGAATGTCAAACACCCTTCCACCGTCACTTGGCCACGAACATTGAGATACCTGGTTTTTAAATCGTAGTAAATCCAAAACTCGTCTAAAATTCATGAAACTTGGCATGCTATCATGGAGCGGCATCAACATGCCGAGGTAAAAAAAATTCCCATTTGGGGGCAGGTTTGGGTATAAGCTTCTCGCAAACCAGAGCTTCTCACAACAAGCGTGATGGTTTCGGTTGGGAACGTGCCACCTTTGGGGACGAAACGATATCCGTTGCCTCTTATTGCTTTCAAAAAATTTCTAGTGTCAACATAGAACAAAAGGAGTGTTGTGTTAAATTTCGGAATTTTTCGGGGTTCGTTTGGACATTTTTATACATTAATTGGGTTTTTTAGTCATTTTATGTGCATAATTCAAATTTGAACTACATGCACATGCTCCGGTGCATATAAATTGGTTGAAAATCAAATATGTGCCCTTGGTTGCCTGCTTTTGTCCCATGCAAGAAATGGGAATGAATTTCAAACACCCTGCCACCGTCACTTGGCCGCAAACATTGAGATACCTGGTTTCTAAATCCTAGTAAATCCAAAACTCATATAAAATTCATGAAACTTGGCATGCTATCATGGAGCGGCATCAACATGCCGAGGTAAAAAATTCGTCCCATTTGGGGCAGGTTTGGGTATAAGCTTCTCGCAAACCAGAGCTTCTCACAACAAGCGTGATGGTTTCGGTAGGGAACATGCCACCTTTGGGGAAGAAACGATATCATTTGCCTCTAATTGCTTTCAAAAAATTTCTAGTGTCAACATAGAACAACATGAGTGTTGTGTTAAATTTTGGAATTTTTCGGGGCTCGTTTGGACATTTTTATACATTAACTGGGTTTTCAAGGCATTTTATGTGCATATTTCAAATTTGAACTACATGCACATGCTCTGGTGCATATAAATTGGTTGAAGAATCAAATCTGTGTCCTTGGTTGCATGCTTATGTCCCATGCAAGAATTGGGAATGAATGCCAAACACCCTGCCACCATCACTGGGCCGCAAACATTGAGATACCTGGTTTTTAAATCCTAGTAAACCCAAAACTTGTCTGAAATTCATGAAACTTGGCATGCTATCATGGAGCGGCGTCAACATGCCGTGGTAAACAATTTGTCCCATTTGGGGCAGGTTTGGGTATAAGCTTCTCACAAACCAGAGCTTCTCACAACAAGCGTGATGGTTTCGGGAGGGAACGTGCGACCTTTGGGGACGAAATGATATCTGTTGCCTCTTATTGCTTTCAAAAATTTTCTAGTGTCAACATAGAACAACAGGAGTGTTGTGTTAAATTTTGGAATTTTTCGAGGTTCGTTTGGACATTTTTATACATTAACTGGGTTCTCTAGGCATTTTATGTGCATCATTCAAATTAGAACTACATGCACATGCTCCGGTGCATATAAATTGGATGAAAAATAAAATTCGTGTCCTTGTTGCATGCTTTGGTCCCATGCAAGAAATGGTGTCGGTGCAACAAACCCTGGGTCTGTTGCCCAGGCTGTCCACATGCACAAGAGCAAGACTGAAGCACGAGCCCAAGTCAGAGTTCAAAGGATCAAGAGATTCGAAGATCCAACATGCAACTCAGAGAGAGTAAGGCCAAGCTAGAGCAGTAGGGTATCGCCAAGAGAAGGCCTCCTTTGCTGGGCAGGCGAGCCCGAAAAGGGGCTAGGCCACCCCCAGAAGCAGACGACTAAGACACCCCGGCAGGACCTGCCGGGGTGAGGGAGACTTGGATTCGGGGGTCCTCAGGTGTCCGGCCTATTCAAGCATGGGTCGGGCTAATGGGTCGTGAAGATAGAGCGGAAGGTTATCCCCCGTGTTCGGATAGGACTCCTGGATGCATGGAAGGCAAGACTGGAGTCCAGACGCATTGTTTCCTTCTCTTGTGAACTACCTTTGTACCCCTCTGGTGTATATATAAACCGGAGGGTTTAGTCCATAGCGATGATCCGAATTTACATAGGCTAGACATCTAGGGTTTAGCCATTACGATCTCGAGGTAGATCAACTCTTGTAACCCCTATACTCATCAATGTCAATCAAGCAAGAAGCAGGGTTTACCTCCATTAAGAGGGCCCAAACCTGGGTAAACATCGTGTCCCCTTTGTCTCATGTTACCTTTGATCCTCAGACGCACAGTTCGGGACCCCCTACCCAAGATCGGCCGGTTTTGACACCGACATTGGTGCTTTGATTGAGAGTTCCTTTGTGTCGTCGATGGAAGGATCGACGGATCGCCTTGTCATTAACGACAACATCACCTCTGGAAGGCCCTAGCTCCAGGATAGGTCCTCCATCTCGGAGGTTTTACCATGGGCGCTCGCTTGTCCGTTAAGCCAAAGGCAGCCCCCGAAATCACCGAACATCATCTTTGCATCGGCCTCGAACACTCCGAAAAGATGGATCCGAGAGATGTCTCGTCCTTGAACGAACTGCTATATCGCATCGCTGCCCTGGGGGTCGCAACAGACTATGATCAAATTGGGCTTAAACCCGATCAGAGGGAAATCAAGTCCCCGCTGATCAACCATCTGGTAGCGGTCGTGGAGGAACAAGCTGAGGATACTTCTCCCCCTACGTTAAGAACAAGCTATGTTCGGATTTCCGAGCTCTGCGAGCCGGATACCCATCTTCGGGAAGAGACCCCATGTCCTCCGAACATAGAATCAGGCATGGAGCCCAAAAGTCAACTAGGACCCTCCGGATCCTGGGCTAGTGACCTCGGAGATTGTTCAAACTCCGGATCCAATAGTGGGTCAGGGTTCGGATTTCAGCCCGCCCACCCACCACAAGCAATATTCCCCACGCAATTCAGGTCCTCCAGACGTATGTGACCTAATGTATGTACAACAGCAACCTTAGGAAATGGTCCATCACTTCTGGGCCAGATTCCTCCTTGTTAAAAATAAGATTAAAGATTGCTGCGACGACGACGAGGTTTCAGTATTTTTTCCGCAACTGTACGGACGAGGGAATCCTCAGTGCCCTCAACCGCCGCCGCAGACTACACTTTGCAGATTTGGCATACATAGTACAGAAGTACTGCACAATGGAAAGCGCCTGGAAAACCCAGACAGCCCGGTGGGAACCACCTGCCTTTAAGCAGCCCACCGGACAGGCAAAAAGGATGCACCCTTACGGGGAACCCGATCATCATCCTATGGACAAGAAAATCAAGCCCTTCACGGGACATAGAACTGTCCTTGACGAACTACTCGACAAGCCCTGTCAGATACACACGACGCCGAATACCGAACCAACACATAGCCTTCGGGCATGTTGGGTACTCCGGCAGGTGGCTAAGAGCGGCGAGGCCATCCTCACCAACACTACCTCAGAGAAGCATTCTTCGGAGAATGACAATCTCAATGTCTTTACGGTCTTTGTCGGTGTCAAAACCGGCGGATCTCGGGTAGGGGGTCCCGAACTGTGCGTCTAGGCGGATGGTAACAGGAGACAAGGGACACGATGTTTTTACCCAGGTTCGGACCCTCTCGATGAAGGTAATACCCTACTCTGCTTGATTAATATTGATGATATGGGTAGTACAAGAGTAGATCTACCACGAGATCAAGGAGGCTAAACCCTAGAAGCTAGCCTATGGTATGATTGTTGTTCGCCCCACGGACTAAAACCCTCCGGTTTATATAGACACCGGATAGGGTTAGGGTTACAGAGTCGGTTACAATGGTAGGAGATCTACATATCTCAGCATAGCCAAGCTTGCCTTCCACGCCAAGGGAAGTCCCATCCGGACACGGACGTAAGTCTTCAATCTTGTATCTTCATAGTCCGGGAGTCCGCCAAAGATGATAGTTCGCTATCCGGACACCCCTAGTCCAGACTCCTCGTGAGCCCTGAACCAGGCTTCAATGACGCAGCGAGTCCGGGCGCATATTGTCTTCGGCATTGCAAGGCGGGTTCCTCCTCCGAATACTTCATAGAAGGTTTTGAACACAAGGATAGTGTCCGCTCGCAAAACAAGTTCCACATACCACCGTAGAGAGAATAATTTTCGCACAGATCTGCTGGCGTATTCCAGCGGCGTGACATCGCACTACGGCCGTGCCTTTATTGAATGGTTTTTACTGTTCCACCTTAGCGCGTTTAGCGAGGCGGTTTCCTTGGCACGTCTTATCAAAGCATAGATCGTGCCCCTTATTCCGGATTCTCATCAATACGGACGTGGGTAACCCATCCGCGCCCTTGATTACGGGCGCTTGGGAGATAAGCGAAGTTTTACCAGGCTGGCGGGGACGCGTAACCGTCCATCCATATAAGGGGATAAGGATCCACCTTTTCACCCACGCCTTCTTCCTCCTTTGCTCATCCATTTCCTTCACAAGACTCGAGCTCCCTAAGTTCGCACAGCCCACCTCAACCTTCTCCAACTATGTCCGGAGCGGGAGGTAGGTGGATGGCCTCCTCCATCACGGAGGGGAACATCACAAAGCTGCGGGAGGCCGGAGGATCCAAGAAGGGAAGGACCCTTCCTCCGGACTTCTCCACCAATGCAGACAACGACGAGGAGGAGTGGCCAACAAGGGCCAAGCCCCTGGCGAGATCGTAAGTGTCCGGATTCCAGAATAACTCGTGGATTTTCATTTGTCGCATAGTGTCTTCTAACGCCGAATATAACCATGTAGCCCGCCCAAGGACGATCTTGTCGCTTCATCGAGCGGCTCCCTGGATACGTCGGATGTGAATAGCACTTCACTTCCGACCGCCTCCTCTCCTTGTGAAGCAGATGACACCGCGGTGGAGTCCCAAAAGGGGCCCGACCAGGAGGAGGTGGTCCTGGAGGCGCCGCAAGGCGACCTCCCGGACGCTGGGCGCAAAGGGGGCAAAATCCCAGAGGGCTCTAAGTCCGGCACTGTGCCGGACTCCGTGCTGAAACCAGCAGTGGTTCCGAAGACCGGCAGGCGGCCCCTTCGTAAGAAGGGCAAGAACGCGACACCGGTGACGTCCGTCCGACCGGAGGCACCGGATAACTTGTTGGAGGCGCTTAACGGCGCCTCCATCGACGGAAACACCGCACTATCATGAGTGCGGTGATCCGTAAAGTTCACTGCCAAGAGCGGGTTGGTGAAGTCTGTACCAACCTTCTAACAAAGCTTTGAGGTAAGTTTAGAATATGTAAAAATATGACCGCATAGACAGAGTAGCCCCGATGCTTAGTTCGGTGTTCGGAAAGAAAAGCTGGACTAAGGATCTAAAAGATATACGCAGGAGTCTAACATAAGTATGTCAATATGGGAATGCAGGCGCTAGCGACCTCTGCCGCATCGATCATGGAGGTCAATGCATTGAAGCAGAGCCTCGAGCGGTCCGAGAACAAGCTCGGCCTTGCCAAGAAGCAGCTCGAGGACAAGGAAGGTAAGTAATACCTTATTAAAGAAATACCTTATAGAAAGTATTTGGTTGCAAAAGATAACAGGAATAACATGGGTACTGCATGGGCCACGAGCGAGGTGGCGACCCTGAAGGAGGCAGTGTCTGCGGCCGAAAACAAAGCGGCTCCGGAGCGCACCGAGCGAGAGAAGGCGGAGGCGCAGCTAGCGGAGGTACGGCAAGAGCTCCAGGCTCTCGTGGAAAAACACGAGGGTTAGGAGCATGACACGAAGACCCGAGAGTCTGAGCTTGCCTCGTCTCTTGAGAGTGCCAAAGCTGTTAAGGCCGAGGCCCAAAAAGCCCTCCAGGAGATTGAGGCAATAAAGAAGATCGCGGCGGGTAAGGCATTTTTTATGCAGAGCAAGAATGTAAAAGTCAATTATCTAGTACTTACCCAAATCCGGAGCTCTCCAGAGCTGCGTTCGCAGATCTGCCCAGAGTGTGTCCGATCTTGCCGCATTCTACCGCGCCAAGGAGGGGAGCTCGACGGAGAAGGTGTTCTTGTCTCAAGATGTCGAGGCGGACATCCGGTGCCCCTAAGCGACCAGCTGAAGCAGCTGGTTGAGCTCCACAAGGTCGCCGAACAGGCCATGAAGGGCCTCATAGTTTGGCTGTGGCCATTGGAGGCCATGCCTGGGAGCTACTTTGGGCTAGTGCAGCGGCTGGTGGACGCCTTTCCATGGATTGAAGTCATCAAGCGCTCCGTCTGCATTGAAGGTGCCTGGTTGGCCCTTGCCCGCAAGCTAAAGTGCACTGGGCAAGCTGGATGCGGAGAAGCTTGTGACGGACGGGCCACCGAAGGGCAAGGATCATCGCAAGCCGAAATTTAATATGAGGGCGTCTGAAGGGTGCCCGCCAGATAAGCGGATGAGTGCTCCAAAGATGTAATTTTTGAATAGACTCGCATTTGTTATCCTATACGCTGAAAACTTGTTCATATGCGCTAAGCAACGCTTGTTAATTTAAAATATTACCTTCTGTGCGACCGTTTATCAAATCTGAGAGATGGCAAGTCATTGGCTTTAGCCCCCATGCCACGAGTGCTGGGGTGTTCGGGATAAACTTGAGCGCTCTTGTTCCCATTCTTGGGTCCATCGAGGGAGGCGCTCATGTCTTCCATAGCTCGAACCGGCGCCGGGCACCTTTGAACAAGTTTGCCAAGTCCTCCATACTTTCTAGAGGGGTATCAGAGGGCCATAATGCCTTCACCATACTTGTCATGGCTTTCCAGGCCCGAGCATGTACCACGGACAGTTCCTTCAGCACGTCGCCTTGAAATCTAGATACTTCCTCTTCCGGCAGGCCAGTTAATAGACCTGTAGCAACAGAGTCATGACATTCTGAATTATGGACTAAACATTAGCACCTAGGGTGGTTTTAAATAAGAGAGGAAGACATACCGAACATGCCGCCTTTCAGCTTCTCATTTTCTTTCTGCACGGCCGATAACTGAGCCCTTAAGCTCTTTATCTCTTCGGATTGTTTGTCTTTTTCCTCCTCATGTTTTTTCTTCCTGGACGTGCTCATTGCGGCCTTTTCATTTTCGCTAGTTCGGCGGTGACGGCATTTTGCTGCGTCTTATTTATCTTTAGCTCCCGGGATAGCACAATATTCTTTTCTTTGAGAACCTGCAGGTCATATCGATCCTTCAATCAGTTTGCCTCAGCGCTCCAAGTCTCGGGGGTGTTGGAGTAAATGATCACGGGTAGCCTCATCTGCTCCCCATGGCGATTCAAGACATCGGGGCCAGCTGCGCCCCTCAAGCCTCAAGGCCGAAGAGCCGCCTTCTCGGGGCCGGCTGGTCCAAGCGGTCGACTGCCAGAGGACGGTGGTCCTTAGAGAAAGCCATGAGACGGGCCGACTCCTAGCAGACGGCCTCCAGAGAGGCCGGCTCCTAGCAGGCGGCCCCTCACGCCCTCAAAGTTAGCACCCACGTAATTGCGACGAGACGGGGCGTGGCTGCAGTGCAGCCTGGCACCCCCGAATCCCGGGCAGAGCGTGGTGACAGTGCACCGTACCGGGCGGACGTCCCTCACCCGGCGCGACACTGTTGCCATGCAGTCCATGACCTCACCCATGACAGAGAAGGACATGCTCCCACTACGGGTTGTCGGTGCGGCCTGCAGGCGACGGCCCCTACCTGTCCATGAGAAGCCAGAAGGTGGCGAGCCCCAACCAGTCGGCGCTGGGGGAGGCTGACTCCCAGCAGGTGCCCCTCCCCCTCCCGCAAAGTCTGTGCGCCATTAATCAGAAGAGATGGGCAGTGGCTACAGTGAACGCCTGCTAGGCGGCGGTACTGTAGCCACGCCTTCCCCGACAAAGCACACATCATCAGTGGCATTGCCACAGTACTAAGCAAGCGAGGACCCATGGCGGTGGGCGTGGCTTTGTCGGCCAAATCTGAAGACAGCCGGTGGGACTCACCGGGCGGCGGGCCCCTACTGACCCAGCGTCAAAGCTCATGACCGTGAACAGCGGCGATCGGGTCCTACACCCGGCCAGATTACCATTGTACCCATGGGGGGTAGGCCTATACAAACCCCCCAGGGCACCCATGCAAAGAGTTCAGACCTTAGTCCACCCATACACACACATAGAGAGAGGAAGCCAGGGCTAGCCTTGTTCTTCTTCCCCATCTAGAGAAACAACTCAAGGAGCAAGCTTGTAGCCACCGTTGTTGCTTCAGTGATCATGTGGAGACCCCGCAGAGCAGGAGTAGGGGTGTTATCTCCTAGGAGAGCCCCGAACCTGGGTAAGATTCGCCGGCGGGCATGTTTGCGCCTTATCCCGTTTCCGGGCACCGGCGACGTTTTATTAGCCCCCTCCATGATAAGCCAACCGTTGGCATATGTCGCACGACACCCCCGACATTTGGCGCCCACCGTGGGGCTAGGTGCACCATCGTCCGGAGATCTGTTCTGGACATGAACCTTGTTTCTCCCTGGCGAGCGCAGCCAGCCCGGCACGCCCGATGGCGTCTGCGCCGACGCGCTGCATGGCGCGGAAGTCGCCTGCGCGGCGAGCTGCCTCGCCGATCTTGTCGGTGAGATCCGACTCTCCAACGAGCCCGCGCTCGACGCGGGAGCAGCCAGCTCCGAGAGCTGCCTCATCAATCTCCTTGGCAAGCTCCACATCACCAACGAGCCCTTCTCCGACCTAGAGTCGATCGACTCCACCGACCCGATGCTTGTCGACTCCGACACGGCACCCCTCGATGCTTTCCCCACCAACGTGGTGGTCATCGACGACCTATTCCCTCGCGCGGATAGCAGCGGCAACACCATCATGGAGGTGCTCATCATCAGCCACGACAGGGCCTCCGGTGGAGCCGCTCAGGACCCGCTGCAAGCGGCACTGCGAGATCTGTCCGCACCCATCGGGGCCGACGCTGACGTCCAGACCTTGGAAGCTCATCGCATCACGCTCGTCGAAAGCGCCAAGAAGTTGGCTGCCACGAGACGCCTCTCCGAGGTCTATCAGCGCGAAGTCGACCACGCCATCAGCGGCACCCCAGCTGCCGGAGAACCCAGCTGCGTGGGCACAATCCGACAACATGGGGGTGCCATCGCCAGCATGTTTGGGGTGGAACGCTCGGTCTACTTCACCCCCGCGGAAAACATACGTCTTTGCCGGCGGCGGTGATGGTACCGAACCGCTTTGGAAGAGAGGCGGCGTCCGCATGACGGAGCGTGTTCAGCAGCTCATCGATGCGGGTGCCGCGTAGCAAGAAGCCGGCCGCCGCGTGCCAGAGCCCGGTGCGCACGATCAGAATCCCCCTCCCCCCCCCCCCCGCTGAAATTAAGGCACGGCCTCCCGGACACCGACATGCGGCACCCGCGACCATAGAGACCGAGAGCCGGCTGCTGGCCGCAGCCGGACGCGTATCACCATCGAGCGCGACCAAGACGGCCGCCCATGTGCAGTGGAACGACAGGGCGATCGACCGCCTCCTCCTCCCCCTCGTAGGAGAGGCGCGCCTCCCCGCCGCCTGTTGAGCACCCGACTCTCGGCGACTGGCTGGGCCGCCGTGAAGGAGTCGAAGAGAATGATGCCCGCCATCGGATCGACCGCCTCGCTCGATCCCTGGCACTAGAAGAAGAGGATGCAATCGGCCCGCCTTGTTTCGGCCCCCGCATTCGTGACGAGCCCTTTCCCAAAGGGTTCTCTCTCCCAAGAGACACGCCCAAGTACAACGGCTCTATGAAGCCGGAAGATTGGCTAGTTGACTACTCCATTGCAGTCAACATAGCAAACGGCAACAAGCACGTCGCCGTGAAGTACATTCCACTCATGCTCCAGGGATGGCCCGGACACGGCTGAACAGCCTGAAGCCTTACGGCGTCAACAACTGGGTAGATTTCACCGAAGTGTTCATCCGCAACTTCACCAGCACCTACAAGCGGCCTCCCAAGCCTCGCCAGCTTTCTCTGTGTGTCCAAGGCCCCACCGTGTCCACCCGCGACTACCTAACGCGGTGGGCCGAACTGCGCAACTCCAACGAGGGGGTGCACGAGGTGCAACCCATAGAGTACTTCACTGCCGGGTGCCGAGAGGGAACCCTGCTCAAGCACAAGCTCCTCTGCCACGAGCCGGCCACACTCGACGAACTGCTCATCATAGCAGACAAGTACGCCACTGTCGACTCCTTCATAAAGTCGGAGCTCCAGGTGGACGCAGCCGGGAAGGTGCTTCCTCAGGCTCCTCAAACGCCGGCTGGTGACAACAGCCGGTGCCGGCAACAGAACGAAAACAAGCGCAAGGCCCCACAGTCGGCTTCCACCAGCCGGCAGGTGGCGATAGTTGAGGATCAGCAGCCGGAGGGACAACCCTTACCCAAGCATTAGAAGGGCGGCAAGCCGGCTTGGTTGCCTGCCTTCTCCTATGAGCAAACCCTCGATGCTCCTTGCAAGTTCCACAGCGGCGCGAAGCCGTCCAACCACACAACTCAGAAGTGTCACTGGCTCACTCAAATCTCCAAGGGCGAAGGGTTGTTGCCTCCTCCACCTGCCGACCCACCGCCGCCGCATCCTCAGTAGCCGGTGGCCCGTTCGGCAGTCGGCGCCATCCAAGATGAATTCCCTGAGGAGCATGGAGCCTACATTGTCTTCACCAGTGTGGCCGACGACAAGCACAACTGATGCCAGCAGCACCGAGAGGTGAACGCTGTCGCTACGGAAGCTCCAGATTTCATGCACTGGTCCGAGAAGCCCATCAGCTGGAGCCAAGCTGAACACTAGGAGGTGATGCCTTCCCCGGGTCCCTATGCCTTGGTGTTGGATGCCACCTTCGCAACAGAGAGGCGAGCTTCTCGTTTCTCTCGAGTTCTGATAGATGGTAGTTGCAGCATCAACATCCTCTACCGCGACACCATGGAGAAGTTGTGCATCAAAAGAAGCAACTCCAGCCCAGTTGGACTGTTTTCCATGGCATTGTACCTGGCCTTTCCTGCTCACCAATCGGCAAGATCAAGATAGATGTCCTCTTCGGAGACAAATATCACTTCCGCTGCGAAGCAATTTGGTTTGAGGTAGTTGACCTAGAGAACCCTTATCATGCACTGCTTGGCCGACCTGCTCTAGCCAAGTTCATGGCTGTACTGCACTATGCCTACCTCAAGATGAAGATGGCAGGCACCAAGGGCATATCACTATAGTTGGAGACTACAAGAAGTCGGGCGCCTGTGCTGCTGCCAGCAGCCGGCTGGCTGAGTCCCTTGTTATTGCTGCCGAGAAGAAGCTCCTCGACCGGGTGGTGGCCATGGCCAGCAAGCAGCCGGACCTATCACCAGATCCCAAAGAGTTAGAGACCCAGGGCTCTTTCCATCCGGCCAAAGAAACCAAGAAGATTCCCTTGGACCCGAACCACCCGGAGAAGTTTGCTATCATAGGTGCTCACCTCGACAGCAAATAGGAAGGCGAGCTCATTGATTTCCTCCATGAGAATCGAGACATCTTTGCATGGTCTCCCAAGGACATGCCGGGTGTTCCGATGGATTTCGCCGAGCACAAGATACATGTCAGAGCAGATGCCAAACCAGTCAAACAACCCCTCCACTGACTGCCGGAAGAAAAGAGAAGAATTGTTGCTGAAGAAATAGCCCGGCTTCTAGCAGCCGGCTTCATCATGGAAGTGTTTTTTCCAGAGTGGCTTGCCAACCTAGTCCTTGTACTGAAGAAAAATGACAAGTGGCGCATGTGCATTGATTACACCAGTCTCAACAAAGCCTGCCCCAAGGATCCATTTGCGTTGCCTCGGATTGACCAAGTGATAGACTCCACAGCCAGATGCGAGCTGTTGAGTTTCTTGGATGCCTACTCAGGGTACCACCAGATCAAGTTGAACCCAGCAGACCGCCTGAAGACCGCCTTCATCACACCATTCAGAGCCTTCTGCTACCTGACCATGATATTCGGCTTGAGAAATGCCGGTGCCACATTTCAGCGTTGCATGCAGAAGTGCCTCCTCAAGCAACTCGGTAGGAATGCCCACATCTATGTAGATGATATTGTGGTGAAGACGGAGAAGCGCGGCACCCTCTTGGAAGATCTCAAGGAAACTTTTGAAAATCTGCGCCGGTTTCAAATCAAGATCAACCTGGAGAAGTGTGTTTTCGGAGTACCAGCTGTCCAGCTCCTTGGCTTCCTGGTCTCAGAACACGGCATTGAGTGCAACCCTGTCAAGATCAAGGCCATCAAGAGGATGGAGAGGCCCACCCAACTGCGAGACGTCCAGAAGTTTACCGGCTGCTTGGCATCCATCAGCCGGTTCATCAGTCGGCTGGGTGAGAAGGCCCTTCCCCTATACCAGCTCATGAAGAAGACCACTCACTTTGAGTGGAACAACAAGGCGGACGAAGCTTTTCTCCAACTCAAGAAAATGTTGACCATGCTGCATGTTCTGGCTGCTCCGGCTGCTAAGGAGCCCATGCTCCTCTATATCGCCGCCACCAGCCCGGTGGTCAGCACAGTCGTGGTGGTAGAACGCAAAGAAGACGGCAAAGCATTGCTAGTCCAGAGGCTTGTGTATTACTTAAGCGAGGTGCTGTCAGCCTCCAAGCAGAACTACCCCACTACCAGAAGATGTGCTACGTCATGCACTTTGCCACCAAGAAACTCAAGCCATACTTCGAAGAGCACCCCATCACGGTTGTTTGCATCGCTCCGCTGGCCGAGATCATTGGAATCCGAGATGCATCAGGCCGAGTGGCCAAATGGACCATCGAGTTGGCCCCCTACACCATCTTCTACCAGCCACGCACCGCCATCAAGTCCCAAGCACTGGCCGACTTCCTCGTCGACTGGGCCGAGACCCAGTACCTGCCGCCAGCTCCGGATTCCACTCATTGGCGGATGCACTTTGATGGCTCGAAGATGCGCATAGGCTTGGGAGTTGGCGTTGTCCTCACCTCTCCCAAAGGCGACAAGCTCAGATACAAATTGCAAATTCACTTCGCCGCCTCCAACAACGTGGACGAGTATGAGACGCTAGTACACGGCCTCCGGCTGGCCAAAGAGATCGGCATCCGCCAGATCCTGTGCTATGGCGACTCCGACTTGGTGGTCCAACAATTGTCTGGTGACTGGGACGCCAAGGATGCAAACATGGCAAGTTACCGCTTCCTCGTTCAGCAGCTCAGCGGATATTTTGAGGGGTGTGAGTTCCTTCATGTGCCACGGAATGAAAACAAGCCAGCTGATGCTCTGGCACGGATCGGCTCCACCCGTCAAGCAATACCAGCCGGCGTCTCCCTTTAGTGCCTCCGCAAGCCGTCAATCAAGCCTTCTCCAGAATCTAAGTCCATCTTCGTGCCGGCTCCTCCCGAAGCAATCGGATCTGACTTGGGGCTGTAGCAGCCGGCCCAGGGACTTCAGCAGGTGGCACAGGGACTAAAGCAGTCGCACCCGACCCGGGGACTTCACAACCTGGCCCGGGGGCTACAGAAGTCGGCCCGGGGACTTCACCAAGCGGTTCGGGGACTGCAGCAGTCACACCCGGTCCGGGGACTTCACAACCCGGCCCGGGGGCTGCAGAAGTCGGCCCGGGGACTTCAACGATGTAGCAAGTGGCAACCAACCCCAACCTGCCGACTCCTAAACCAACCTCCCTAGTACAAGTGGCCGTAGTGGCAGTAGAAGAAATTCAAGCACCATCATGGGCACAACCCATCCTCAAGTTTCTGGTGAACAGAGAGCTGCCGGCCGATGAGATCTCGGCCCGGCAAGTGCAGCGCCGAGTAGGAGCCTACACGATAGTAAACAGAGAGCTTGTCAGACACAGCGTGACTGGAGTCTTCCAGCGCTGTGTAGAACCAGAGAAGGGCCAAGCAATCCTCAAGGATATCCACCAAGGCGAGTGCGGCCACCACGCAGCCTCCAGATCCCTTGTCGCCAAAGCTTTCCACCATGGTTTCTTCTAGCCGACTGCTTTGGAAGATGCCAAGGAGATGGTCAAGCATTACAAAGGGTGCCAGAAGTTCAGCTCCAAGCAACAGCTACCGGCTTCTACACTCAAGACCATCCCCCTCACTTGGCCCTTTGTCATGTGGGAGCTGGACATGGTGGGACCATTCAGGACAGTGCACGGCGGCAAGACCCACCTGCTTGTCGCCGTGGACAAATTTACTAAGTGGATTGAAGCAAAGCCAATCAAGAAGTTGAATGGCTCGACTGCTGTGACCTTCATCGCAGATATCATCGTCCGGTACGGTGTACCACACAGCATCATCACCGACAATGGCACAAACTTTGCCAAAGGAGCCTTGGCCCGTTTCTGCGAGACATAGGGCATCCAACTGGACTGAGCGTCCGTTGCCCATCCGCAGTCAAAGGGCCAAGTCGAGCGAGCAAACGGCCTCATCTTGTCCGGCATCAAGCTCCGACTGGTCAAACCTCTGGAGCGCTCGGTCGGCTGCTGGATCGATGAGCTGCCGGCCGTCCTCTGGAGTCTGCACACCACTCCGAACAAATCAACCGGCTTCACTCCTTTCTTCCTTGTGTACGGGTCCGAGGCTGTCATCCCAACTGACATCGAGTTCGACTCACCTTGCGCCACCATGTACACGAACGCGGAGGCGAAGGAAGCACGAGAAGACGGCGTCGATCTGCTGGAAGAGGGCCGGCTATTGGCACTCAGCCGGTCCGCCATCTACTAGCAGAGTCTGCGCTACTACCATAGTCGAAAGGTCTAGCCAAGATCTTTCCAAGAGGGAGACCTTGTGCTCCGGCTGATCCAGCGAACAGCCAGCCAGCACAAGCTCTCGGCCCCTTGGGAAGGCCCCTTCATCATCAGCAAAGCCTTGGGCAACGACTCCTATTACCTGATCAGAGCACAGAAGCCCAGGGCACGCAAGAGAGACGACTCCGGCAAGGAATCGGAGTGCCCGTGGAATGCAAATCTCCTCCGAAGATTTTACAGTTGATGCAATATGTACCACGCTACCTTTTGTATTAAGCGCAAGACATCGGGTCCCTCGAGGAGCACTCGGAGGCTACCCTTTTTATCTATATGATAAATATTATGCCTATGAATGTGTTATTTCATTCTTCTGCCTGACACCGGGTTCGACCAGTCGGCCTGGGGGCTTGCCGCCTTGTACTATGTCGGTGCTACCTGCAGTCGGACAAGTAATGTGCCGACATCTAATACCTCTCTTGCCACAAGCTGCAGTTCGCAGAGCGACTGTTCAGCTGGCAAGAGCTAAAGGCAAGAAACAATGCCCACATGAAAAATGGCTAAGGACCAAAGCACTCACATAGGCCAAGTCGGCTCCTCGCCTCACCAACCGGCTGCTGAGTAGCCGGCCGGCCGGCTTCCTACTTAGCTTACTACGTTGTAATCGGCCAAAGTACTTGCCCTCCCAAATGACTAAGTTCTTGACCTAGCCACAATCCACAGAGCGGCTGTCTGGCTGGAAGACGGCAGCCGTGGGAGGGCGGCAAAGGAAAAAAGCCAAAGAACAGAAAAGCAATACAAGTCAGAACTCGACAAAGCACAACTCATGCAGAATTTAATTTACATATCAAAAGGCCCTTGGCCAGCATTCAACGAAGTTTGAATACACCCCCAGCGGGTGGAACTGCGCAAATTTAACAAGTTTTGTTCAAAGAAACTACGAAGCAGGAAAAGTTAAAGATAAAACTGGCCGCCTAGGCCAGAGGAGCAGCAGGCGGGTCCGGCAGGTTGGTGGAGTCGGCTGCGCCGGCTAGCGGGTCTCGGCTTGGTCGCCTTCAGCAGCAATCGATGTGTTCACATGCGGCTTGTTGCTCGAGGCGCGGTCGAGCTGAGGCTGGCCATCCGCTCCAACTTCCCCATCCGCTGTGTCCCCCGGCACGTCGTCTTCACCATACTCGTCCTCCTCGTCCTCACCTTCGTCTCTGGAGGCGAACTCCTCCATCGAGTCCTCACCATCGGTCGGGTTCAGCCCGAACCAGTTGGGCGGCAGCTCGACACCCTCCTTGTCCAACTCGGGGATGAAGTCATTGGTGTTGGTGTACTCGGCGATCGCCGCCGCACGCTGAGTAAGCTTCTACCACCAACGCCAACTCCCCGGCGGACTCCTACCGGAAGGTGGCCAACTGGTCGAGGTTCAGCCCGGGATACCAGGCCTTGACGAATTCCAAGGCCCTGCGTGCACCCGCCCGGGCCGAAGAGCCTTTCCACGGCTCCAAACGGCCAACTACCACTTCCAGCCAGTTGGCAGTTCGACGTGGAGTAGGCAGAATATTGGCTTCGGCGAGAGCGGACACACGAGCTCCGGCGCTTCGAGCGGAAGCATTGATGAGCCGGTTGAAAGCGTGCGGATGGCGAAGCTGCTTCGTAGAGGTCCGGTAGCGTTAGGCGCAATTTCTGGCGCCGCTCCTTCGCTCGTCACGCGGCGAGCCTCGATGGCTTTGACCGTGGCGTAACGGCGTAGCTGAGGAAGAACTCTACACGAGAAGGAAATATTAGAAGCCAGAAGCCGACTTCTGCAGCAGTCGGCGGCTGTTCAAAAGGAAGATGCAACACACTGTCGATCATGTCCTCAATATTGCCATAGCTGTTGCTCAGCGCCTTGTCCTTCTCGGCCCAGCTCGAACGCTCAGTCTCGAACTCGGCCAGGAGGTTGGCCTCACCATCCTTCGCTGCCTGGAGGGCCACCCTGTGCTGATCCGCCTGCTCAGACAGATTCTTGGCCAGACGACCGCGCTCCTCAGCCGCCTTGCGACACTCCTCCTCCTTGGCACGCAGCACGGTTTGGGCATCGCCCAGCTGCTGCTGCAAGGCGGCGTTAGCTCCTATAAAGACAAGAAAGAAAAGACAAGTCAACAATCAATAGAAAGAAGAGTGGTTGCCGGAAGATCCGGCCCGACTGCTCAACAGTCGGCCCGAATCTCGGGGACTACACCCAGCGGTACTGTACGCCCATGAGAGAAAGAAGACGGAGTGCTTACTCCGGCTCTCAACCAAGTCAGTGTTCCGCTTGGCCAGTTCCTGGATGTGGGAGTTGAAGGCGGCCGCACGGATGTTGTGGTAATCCTACAACAAAGACTACAAGAAGAAAAACAAGTTAGCACCCGGACCTTACCTTTAAGTTCTGAGATGCCTGCTCAGTAGCCGGCCCGGAACTCGGGGACTACACCTAGTGGGTGCGTTGTCGCGCCCCCACGGAAGATTACAAAGATCAAAAGCAAAAAACAAGGGGCATACCCGAACGGCAGTTCACATCGCCACCAATGCCTTCATGTACTCCTAAAGGGCGATGCCTTGGGCTTGGAGCAGGGCCCGGACGTCCTGCGTGGCCGTGTTCAAGACGACCGTGACGCCCCCAGGCATCCACTTTCAAGGGCGCGGTTGGTCGCCTACGCCGTGGGGTCGACGAACCCGTAGCCCGACCTCTCCGCGCCGTGGTCTTGAAGCCGCCTTCTCTCTGTGGGCGCGCCGAAAGTACGCACCATCGGGGTCGCCCCCACCACCAGCTCGCCACCGATTGGCGGCACTTGCGGCGCCTGAGGCCGACTGGTCTGAGCGTCGATGGTCAGCATGGGTGGGGTTGCTTCCGCCTCCATAATGACGGGGTCGCCCCCTCCCCTCTCCATGACCGGCTGGTCGTCGCCGGCTCTTCCAGTCAGTGCCTGGGTCTCTGGCACCGGTGGCGCGGAGCGTAGTGGGATGATGAGTTGTGGAGTCCGGCCACGCGAGGACTCTTCTGCTTGTGCTTTGGCAGCCGCGTCCTCTTGCACCTTGGTCACGGCATCAGCCCGAGCCTTGGCCGCTGCGTCGGACCCCTCCTGCGCCGCCTTGGCCGCGTCCGCCTTCTCCCGCTCCGCCTTTTCCTTCTCCACCTTCTCCCGCTCCTCGCGTGCATTCCGCTTTGTTGCCGCATGGAGCTTGGTGCGTGGGTCTACGCGGAGGGTGTTGGTGGAGCCCTCCGCCGTCCCGATCACGGACGCGGAGTCAGACCGCTCGAGAGAGAGCGGGGCTCTGTTCAAAGCAAGATAAGAAGAAACTCAGAAGGAGTTTGCAAGAAAGAAGAAAAAGAAAGTGCAAGAGATAGCAAACACTTACGAAGACACCGTGGGTGGCTGCTTCGAGGCCCTCTGGAACTGGGCTGCCTTGGCGGTGGCCTCCTGCCGCCTGGTCGCGGTGGCCGTGTTTGTGGGCTGGTTCGGCCGGCTGCCGAACAGCGGCGGGCCGGCTCGGCGCTTCGGCGCCGCTGTGGAGCTCGTGCTTGCCCTATCGACGCCCCACGGGCGGCGCGGTTTGGACTCTCCTCGTAGTCGTCGGGCCAGTCCTCGACGCCGCCTCCTCCGGAGCCGCCTCCTCCCAAGCCGCCTGCTCCGCCACCGTCTCCTGTGGCGTCATATTCTTCCAGGGCGGCCGCCCCCAAGTCGGGGTCGTCCGCGTGACTCACTGACCGGTCCGGCAGGTACTCGTGACCCTGTTCCAGGGCGTCGGCTGCCAGCTGGTTTGTAAAGATCTGCATCGTGACTGACTGATCAGGCGGCAAAGCAGAACCCGGCAAACAAAGAGAAAAGAATGGAGGACTCACACTTGGGCAGTGGGTCTGCGCGGGAGTAGGGTTGCTTGCCGAACTGCCACTCTGCTTCCGAGAGTTTGCAGTTCAAAATATAGTTCACCAGTCGGGCCACTTCTGTGTCCGGCATCTCCTTGGTGCACATCCGGCATGGGTCTTGATGCCCGCTCATCCGGCTGATCAGATGTGGCCGGCCTTGAAGAGGGAGCACCCGGCGCACCATGAAGGCGGTCAGCAAGTCCGACCCCTTGAGGCCCTCCAACTCCGTCATCTCCTTGAGCCGAGCAACGGCGGCGTTGGAGGCGGCCAACAGCGTCCTCGGCTTGAAAGTCCAGTTGGTGCGAGGTTCAGCCGGCGGGCTGGCTGTATAAGCCGGCAGGTTCACGGAGTCGGCCGTCGGGTAGACGTTCTTGACATAGAAGTAAGATTTTTGCCACAGCTTGACCGACTGTGTCAAGCTGATGGACGGGAAGCTGTTCCCGGAGCTCGGACGTCGCACCGCGATAAAGGCTCCGCACTGGGCCGCGTCCCCCTTGACAGCCGTGCCGAGCTTGGTGTAGAAGAACTCCCCCCAGAGCTCAAGGGTGGGGAGAACACCAAGGTAACCTTCGCAGAGAGTAACGAAGGCGGACAGCAGCACCACCGTGTTCGGTGTGAGGTGGTGCGGCTGGAGGTGATAGAATTGAAGGAAGGACCGGACAAAGCCGCTTGCCGGCAGGCCGAGGCCGCGAAGGAAGTGCGACCGGAAGACGACGCGTCCGCCTTCCTCCGGCGCCGGCGAGATCTCCCTTGCGGGTGGAGCACGTACCTGTACGTAGCCCTCGTCGGGCAGCCGCCGCGTGTTGCGAAGGAAGAAGAGGTGATCCTCATGGACGTTCGAGCCGTCCCAATCACCGGCTCGTTTGCGCGCCGTGAGAGCTAGAGCTTGACGGAGGCACGGCGCGGCGACGAATGCGCAAGCCTGCGATGGAGCTGCGGCGCTGTGGGAAAGATAGGCTCGGCGACGATGGGCTACAACAGCATTTTGGCAAGATGCGGGAGTGCGGCGGAAGTAGGAAGAGAAGGGAAAGAATGGCGAAGGGAGAGGAGGGCGCGCGTGCAAATGACGCTCCCCTCCTCCCCCTACTTATAGCCCCTGGCTGCGAAGCCGAGGTGGCAAGAACGTGGGGATATGTGGGATTAACTGCACCCACGACCCCACGCCCCCGCATTCACCATGCAGTAACGGCGTGTAGTTACTGTGCCACAGAATCCTAACCGTTCGCCACGGCCGCACCGGATCCGCGTGCGCTGAGGCCCGGTAGTGGTGGGCCCCAGCCTGCGGCGACGTCCCGTCACGCGTGTGGGCTGGCATGCCGGCCCGGCTGGCTGGCGCCGCGTGGCATGCAGGCAGCGGGCGGCGAGCCTGGCGCATGGTTGGCGCGCCACCAGGCTCCCACCGCGACGTTTCGAAACCATCAGGCGGCCTGCCTAGCCACGGCCGGCTCCAAGCAGTCGGCGCTTCAGAAGACGGATGGAGCAAGATCAATCAGACCACTCGGAGTAGGAAGCTGCTGAGGCTTCTCGCCTTCTCAGCAGCAGCGCCCCACCAGCTTCTGGGACTACTGTCGGAGGAAATGACCACGGGTAGACTCATCTGCTCCCCATGGAGATTCAAGACATCGGGGCCAGCTGCACCTCAAGCCTCAAGGCCGAAGAGCCGCCTTCTCAGGGCCGGCTGGTCCAAGCGGCCGGCTGCCAGAGGGCGGCGGTCCTTAGAGAAAGCCATGAGATGGGCCAACTCCTAGCAGGCGGCCTCCAGAGAGGCCGGCTCCTAGTAGGCGGCCCCTCACGCCCTCAAAGTTAGCACCCACGTAATTACAACGAGACAGGGCTTAGCTACAGTGCAGCCTGCCACCCCGAATCTCGGGTAGAGCATGGCCATAGTGCAGCGTACCGGGCGGACGTCCCTCACCCGGCGCGGCACTATTGCCACACAACCCATGACCTCACCCATGAAAGAGAAGGCAATGCTCCCACTACGGGCTGTCGGTGCGACCCGCAGGCGGCGGGCCCTACCTATCCGTGAGAAGCCAGAAGGCGGCGAGCCCCGACCAGTCGGCGCGGGGGGAGGCCGACTCCCAGCAGGCGGCCCTCCCCCTCCCTCAAAGTCTATGCGCCATTAATCAGAAGAGACAGGGAGTGGCTACAGTGAACGCCCTCCAGGCAGCGGTACTATAGCCACGCCTTCCCCGACAAAGCACACGTCATCAGTGGCATTGCCACAGTACTAAGCAAGCCGGCGGGACCCGCCCGGTAATGGCGGCTGTCGACCAATCTGAACGAGACAGCCAGGGACCCACCAGGCGGCGGGCCCCAGCAGCCGGCGGGGAAGCCGACGACCGTAGACACGGACAGTCGGGTCCTACACCCGGCGAGATTACCATTGTACCCCTGGGGAGTAGGCCTATACAAACCCCCCAGGGCACCCATGCAAAGAGTTCAGACCTTATTCCACCCATACACACACATAGAGAGAGGAAGCTAGGGCTAGCCTTGTTCTTCTTCCCCCTCTAGAGAAACAGCTAAAGGAGCAAGCTTGTAGCCACCATTGTTGCTTGAGTGATCATGCGGAGACCCCACAGAGCAGGAGTAGGGGTGTTATCTCCTAGGAGAGCCCCGAACCTAGGTAAGATTCGCCAGCGGGCATGTTTGCACCTTATCCCGTTTCCAGGCACTGGCGATGTATTATTAGCCCCCTCCATGGTAAGCCACCCGTTGGCATATGTCGCACCCGCGACAGGGGGCCACTGACATATGACTACCAAAATCGCATAAACTCTTACCTGTATATCCTTTGAGAATAACTGAGTGACTCCGGCAAGTCCGTCTCAAGCGGCTCAGATGTATGCATCCACCGAGCTAAGTGCGGAAAACTCTTGCTCAGAAAAGGCCGGAGCGCACATGCCCTCTTTCAATCGACGGTGATTCACCACGCTCTCCACTTCGGAATTCATGACAGATACGTCGTCTGAAATCTCATGAGGCGGCGGAACTGGCGTTGCATCGGCTCTCGTCCTAGTTGACGAGTCCGGCACTTGATTGGCGGACATTTGGCTAACAAGGCATTTTCCCACCATCTGCCGCGTGTTTCTCCTGACATCAAGGATAAAGGAGACTTTAAACAATCCGGACTCATACCCAGGCATGTATTGAAGCAGACGTACCTCTTGGGCGGCTGTGAGGTTTCTGCAGCACTCCCGGTCCCCTTTCGTTTCGAACGATTACCCTATGTAGGGGCTGCCCTGGAGGAGGTACGGTCCGCCGAGCACCGATCCTATTAAAATTCAGATCAGATCAGTATAATGGGCAAAAGTGCAAATAGGGATTTCCTTTTAAGAGCCCTTCGAATACTTATGATGCAGAAGGGATAGAGGCGGGGGTAGTCAGCGGTGATAGCCACTTGCGAGCCATCAAGGCTCGCCTGATAAAATACCCCATCAACGGACTCTATGTATATATCCGGATCCTCGCGAAAGCGAGGATCTCCATCGCAGTTATGATCCTCTGGCTGTGGAGTGGGATAGTGGACGTCCTCGATCATCTTTCTCCATGACTATTTATGGCAAAAAAGAGCAAATTTTATTAGTATCTGTGACGACAATAAGACAACATAGATGATCGAAATCTTACCCATTCAATGGGGTTGTACATGGAATAGCCTTCCCGACAGTTTAAGCAGAGGAAATCTTCTTTTTCACCCTTATACAGATCGGCCAAGATTGTGGCCAGTTCGGCAGGGGTATCCGGACCCTTCCGTCTGTAACGGGACGCGTCATCTTCTCTGTTATAACACCATAAGGGAGTTACTCTGGATTGGAGAGGCTGAACGCACCTCTTTATTGCAATATCCATGACCTCGACTTTCGAGAGCTTGGCATGGGCCAGTAGCCTGACCTTGCTAACCAACCTTTTTATTTTTGCACTGTCTTCCTCTTTGGGACTTCGGGGACGCCAGTTGAAGCGCTTCTTTAAAGGAGCACTGGAAAATTCAGGAAGGCCGCGCCGAATTGGGTCTGGCAGTGGGACGTCATCCATGTAAAACCATTCCGAAGACCACTATGGGTATACCTCTTTGGGAGTTCCTATGAGGTATCCGGATCCGGCTATACGCCATACTTCAGCACCACCCACTTCAAATATGGAGCCTCCTCGATGGCGGGGAACAAGGCAAAAGAACTTCCTCCATAATTCAAAATGGGCCTCGATGCCTAAGAATAGTTCACAGAGGGCAACGAAACCTGAGATGTGCAGAATCGAACCTGGGGTAAGGTTGTGCAGTTGGATGCCGTAAAATTCCAATAGGCCCCTGAGAAAGGGATGGATTGGAAATCCTAGGCCCCGCAACAGGAATGGGACAAAGCACACCCTCTCCTCCTTATTGGGGTTGGGGAAATTCTCAGCCATCACATCGTTGCTGATTGAGGCCAATCCTGCTCGAACATAGACTAGATCTACGAGGGGAAGATAGCCCTACGTCTGGAGTCGACTCAGCTGAAGATGAGGCACTGAGCAACTCTACCAATCACCCTCTTGAGGGCCATGGGAGCGCGAAGAGGAGCTTGGGGCACTGGCCATGTTGGAAGGCTTTTTTCGTAGCTAATCTTGACGGTTTTTCTTCTACGCGATGTGAGATGGCATTTGGGGATCTAAATCTCCTTATATAGATGTTGTTCGAGCGTGATGAGGGGTTTATTTGCAAAAAATCACGGACCATTTGTATTCACCTGGCACATGGAAATCAAAGCGACAACAGGAAGGAGCCATAAAGACAGAACAAAGAGGTCAGAACCAGACTGTCATTGGTCCGAAGTATAATGAAGAACCCGCCTTGCAAAGCCGAAGACATGAACCGGATATTACGTTGTCATTGGAGGCAAGTTCGGGGGCTACTGAGGGAGACCTGGATTCGGGGGTCCTCAGGTGTCCGGCCTATTCAAGCATGGGCCAGGCTAATGGGCCATGAAGATAGAGCGGAAGGTTATCCCCCGTGTTCGGGTAGGACTCCTGGATGCGTGGAAGGCAAGATTGGAGTCCAGACGTATTATTTCCTTCTCTCGTGAACCGCCTTTGTACCCCTCCGGTGTATATATAAACCGGAGGGTTTAGTCCGTAGCGATGATCAGAATTTACATAGGCTAGACATCTAGGGTTTATCCATTACAATCTCGAGGTAGATCAACTCTTGTAACCCCTATACTCATCAAAGTCAATCAAGCAGGAAGTAGGGTTTTACCTCTATTAAGAGGGCCCAAACCTGGGTGAACATCGTGTCCCCTTTGTCTCCTGTTACCTTCGATCCTCAGACGTAGTTCGGGACCCCCTACCCGAGATCGGATGGTTTTGACACCGACACGGGGCTCACGGGAGCAAAACCGCATCACCAACGAGTCAAGCATGACCCACGTCGTCGATCGGTGCGGTGTCAAGCGACAGGGTGATTAAGTGGCAGCCAGTCGCCACATGGCAGCCATTTCCTACAGAAGAAACCCACAATGACACATGTCCTATGACATGTCAAGAGAACATGCGCGGAGCTGGCAAGATAGCCCGGCAAGCCTTGCGAGACAACCAGTGATGTGACACCCGTGGAGTTAGGTATGATAGCACTGTTTGCTATCATATCAGTGCATAATGACTACTTTGCCATTGTGGTGACCCCTTGATCTATAAAAGGAGGCCCATGGCACCCGTAGGAAGGGTTGGAAATTTGATGAACCCACACCCCCATACGCATGTAGTCGCTACTTCCCTAAGGCAACCCCTGCCGGGCAAGTGTACTATGCTTCACCACCTCCATTCCACCATCAATCCACCAAAGCAGGAGTAGGGTTTTACGCCTCGCGGTGGCTCGAACCTGGGTAAATTGCTTGTGTGCTCTCTGTCGTGCTGCCGTACGCTGGTCTGCTCTTTGTGCAACGGGGCGTCCCCCTGCCGAATCAGCAAGGGGCCTCCTGGTCCGATAGGTGGCCGCGGATATCCCATGACATCTTTGGCGCGCCGGGTAGGGGGTTCGCTTGCGCGAACCTGGAAGCATGTGTAGCACATCATCTTAATCACCATCTTCATCTTCGACGATGCCATCGACCATGGCGCCCAAGAAGAAGTCTAGTACTTCGGTCCATCCATCCACATTGAAGGCTCCGCCACCCGTGGCCTCTAATGCCGCGGGGGATGCAGAGGCAACCAAGGACGTGAACGCTGCTAGGGACGTGGTTGGAGCAGGTGGCGCCATCACCACTTCCCCCACGGCCGGCACAGAGGCAGGAGGTACCGGAGGAGAACAACATCAGCAGCACCTTGACGGTCACGCTCCGCAAGGTGCGGGCGAGGGGGTCACTCCGTCCGCACCCCCTCTTCCCACCGACGGGCACAGTCGCAGCAACAACGCTTGGTCCTGGGTAATCCATCGCCCTCCAGCCGCCCCACCATGGGAGCGACCGCGGCGCATGCGCCTCCTCCCGGACGAGCCAACCAAACTGCTGCGCTTGATGGAGCCGTTGACCCTCGAGCACCACCGCCGCGCAACCCTGCTGCCCAGGTGGTCATCCAACAACAGCGTGGGCGCGGCACCGTCGCCGCTGGCACCATCAAGAGCCAGGCGACGGTGCGGTCGATGCCATCAGCATCTATGCCAAGCACACCCACGAAGGCTATGGCGCGATCTCAGCTGCTATTGAGGTTTCCGCCAACCGCCGAGCAGATGGATGAATGGAGTGCCACCATCCGAAGCCTGCTCGGTTTCGCCGAAGCTGGGGGCTCACGAAGAGCTGGCCCACCGCAACCTCTCCAAGCGACCGCAACCTCCCGTACCATTGGCCGAATAGAGGGGGGCGTCCCCACGGTGCAGTCCCCACCACGGCAGCTGGCGCGGGCGCAGCAGAGTCAAGACCCCGAAGACGTCTCGATGGCCCCTTCTAACCCTCGAGCACGTCCAGGTCAATGCCGAGACCCGGGGGATAGGCGGCGGGGAGACGCGCACGTCGTTGTAGATCCATGCCGTGGCGACCTCCGCCAGACCGACGGGTGCGACGGCCTCAATGTCGACGAGCCTGCGTCAGCGTTGGCGGGTGCCTACCTTTTGAGGTCGGCTGCCTTGTGTAACACTCCAAAAATTTTGATTTGGTTTTCATTAAAATCTTTATTTGAATTAAAGGAGGGTATTTGATTTTTTTAGGGACTCTCCTTCTCAAATCTTTTCTTTTTGTGACAAATATTTTTTTTGTTGAAAGGTCCTTCTCAACCTTGATCTTTAGTCTTAAGGGTTTTTCAAAATTTTGTTGGCTCAACGCAAATAATATTGGAGGGTTTTGCAATTATTTCTATTAAAAATAACTCCTATGGATTTTTGGTTTTATTCTTTTACCTTTTAAAGATCTCTCCTTTTCCTTGTCTCATGTTGAGATTTTCTTCCAAAACCCCTCCCTCCACTTTGGGTCAAGTCAAATATCCAATCCCAGCAAGTTCAACCCATTTTTTATTTTTATTCTATTTATTTTATCCTCAAAACTATTTTTGTCATTTATTTTGGACCTAGGTGATTTACAAAGGAAGTACCAGATTACTTTTGAGTTTTGATCCCAAACAAACTCCTCTAACTAGTCCTTTGTACCCCCAACCTAGATCCATCAAGATCCACTTGTCCACAGTTCAAACTTTTCAAATTTTGCTTACTGCAAGTTTGTACCAGATTTGCCATTTTTGGTAAAACTCATTATTTTTGTTCTCCAAAAATTCTGAGATAAATCAGGCAGCCCCTAGATGCATTGAGAGGTCACCTCACCAAAGATCAGCTCCAGAAAAAAAATTCACGTGCCAAAAACATTTCATCGAACACCTGGCGTGCACTGTTTCTGGCAATATTCAGAAAAGTTCAGTTCCAATGTTCAGATTCAGTCGGCGGTGTCGTTTTCGTCAGAACCCATCGACAATCTCGCCAGTAGCCACCTTGGATCATTACGCACTGCTACTTCTTCTTATCCAGAGCACCACACGATCATTTGGACGGGCGCAAGTGTCAGTGGCGACGTGGCATCCCATCGCCGGCGTCTTCTGCGGTGGCAGAGCCACCCGTGGCGACCAGCAGGGGCCGGCCCTGCCTTTCAGCGCCGACCAGCACCGCCCAAGCCACCAGAGACCTTCGTGTAGACACCCCCTCCCCTGTGCGCGCTGCTGCACAGTCACCGCGACCAGAGAGGCGCAGAGCACGCTCTCTGCTGCCGACGAGCCCCGTGAGGCCGTTCCGCCGAGCGCGTGGAGTGACGCCCAAGTTTTGCCAAACTTCGCCGGGGATGGAACCAATGAACCTATCCGCTGCTGCCCCGACCCCTAAATCACCTGACCAACCACTGCCTCGCCGTAATCATCACCGGAGTTATCCCGTTCTCGGCCACCGCCTCGGACCGGCTATAAAAGGAGCCCTCGAGCTCGTTCTCGACCCAGCGCCACTCCTCCACCTCACCAGAGCCCCGCCTAGCCACTAGGAGGACCTCGAGGAGGTCTCCTTCCTCGACTCCGGCCGCCCCGACCCGCCTCGGGCTCCGGCGTGATTCACTCAGGTGAGACCACCCCCGTCTCCCAGACCGTGCCATTCGCCTCCTACTACACCCAATACTCTAACCCGAGCCCCAATTCGACCTTTGCAGCCCTCCCCGGCGAGATCCACCAACGCCCGAACCACCGTCCATCGGAGTTGGGGCCGCCATCGACGTGGTGCTCGCCGACGACCAACTCCACCACCCACAGGTGCGGAAGGACTCAAGGAACCCGTAGGTACCCTCCTTTCCCCCTACCTCGCCGTGGATCGCCGCCGGCGACCACCGCGGCCCTCGGGCGCCAGTGGCTCTGTTTGAAATTCAAACCTGACGGGTGGACCCCCTCGTCAGCTTTCTCTTTTTTTCGAACCGTTTTTTGAAAACGCCTTCGGGCAGAATACGTTTTCCTTTGGGGTTGGCGTGTTTCTAATCGAAATGTTTTCTGTTTTTATAATCTACCCGCTGGAATCTTTCTGTTTCATTACAGATGAGTCCCTGGACTAAAACCTTAATAACTTTTAAACAGAAAATAATTTTTAATTGTTTCTTTTTCTGTCTTCTTTATTTTTCTATCTAGTTTTTTATTATATTTATTTGAAAAATATTTGGAACACTTTTGGTGCACACACGGTATTTATGTTAGTACGCGTTTCCTTTATACCGTAGATACCGGAGGAGGTGACGGAACCGCAAATTTCACCGAGCTAGACTCCGACTACTCTGAACCAGGCAAGCATGTTTGAACCTTTGATATGATGAGTGTTTTGCCTGTTTGCTTGAGTATTTATTTCATGGCATGTTCATATAAGCAACTGTGAGTATTATATTTCATGCAAGGCCACTACGTGTGAGCTTCGAAACTGAGTGTATTCATTTGATGGAAGACAACGGGATCATGTGGTGACATGAAGGTGGTAAGCTGGTACTATTGTAGCATGCCAGTCTTACGTCTACCGTCTAACTCCTGCGTTAACGTGGATCAGGTCTCGATCCCATTCGTTTCCCCCTTCGTGCTGCCACACGTTTTCTGCAAAGAGTGCGGTTTAGTAAGTTGCAAACCTCTTTCCTTGTACACACCAAACAGAGGGACCGCGATGAGGGTTCCATGGCCCTGGATTAAGGCCCGACATCCGGTCAGGGGGCATGGGTGTTTCCGGTTGGGACCGAGAGGGGGGCAACCCTTAGAGCGCGCGATATAAATTTGATCCCATGCTACTCGAGGTTGTGACCTCCCCGTCTTAGAGTTTTTCTTGAACGTTGCCTAGGGTGATTCCTGGCAGCGGGATGTGGAATGGGTGTGTACTGGTTAGATGTGTTTCTTCTAAAATGCCGTAAACGGAACTAGTCCCTTGTGACTACTGAAATCCGTTAGCTGTGGTTAAAGAGTACAAACTCTGCAGAGTCAAAACCATTCGAGTAACCGTATCTATGGTCAAGGACTATGGTCAACCCATCTATATCAGTGTCAGTAGCAGTCTCAACGTCCGTCTCAGTGTCAGTCTCAGTGACAATCTCTGGTAAATGAACATGAGTGTTAAACCCAGCTGAATGTTATTCCATGGATGGACTAACCCGTTTATTATTATGTGCTAAGTATTTCCTTGGAATGATTTAAATTCGTGAACTGCTTGAATACGAAAGATGAAATATAAGCCCTTTATGTGATGTCGCTCAGACGTCCGACTGTGGCATCCTTGTTATTTACTTTCGATATAAGCCCTTTATGTGATGTCGCTCAGACGTCCGACTGTGGCATTCTTGTTATTTACTTTCGATATAAGCCCTTTATGTGATGTCGCTCAGACGTCCGACTGTGGCATCCCTTTTATTTACCTTAATTATAAGCCCTTTTCGAGATGTCGCTTAAGGCGATACATTGTAACGACCGTCATTTACATTTCAATATAAGCCCTTTATGTGGTGTATGTACGGCCTTGCATTGCGCGCATGATTATTTATTTTACCCTTTCGAGGCGCCGCCTGCATAATTCGATCGGTCTTCGGTTATTTTATTGGGATTTCGGGAGGACTACCGCCTGACTTCCCTTTTTAATTAACATGCCTTGCAAAAATTTATTATCTGAGTGTGCATTGCTAAACTGCTCATGTGCATCATGTTTACATTTGTTATATCTTATGTCCGAATTGTCTTGCGAGTACATTCAAAGTACTCACCTGGCTTGTTGATTTGGCCAGATCTTGACGAAGGCGATCTTATGGATGAAGAGTTCGATAGCGAGTCCGACACCTAGAGGAGTCCCAGTCAGTCCCGTGCGATCCTGGAATTGGTCACTTGTATCATATACCCTTCCACTACCCGAATAAAATCATCGAGCCTCACTCCGGCGCTCGATGAGCTGTAAGATTTAGGAGTCATGTCACCCACGTCACTGTGACATAACCACCACCAATTTTATTACGAGTCAGTAGTTATGTGAAAGTGCAACTATCCCTAGGTGGTTTTGGTAATTCATAACAACATATAGCTCATTGAGCTAATGCTATTCCAAGACAAATATTTCAGGAAAGCTCAATGATTGGCATGGCATGGATGATGAAAGTGGATCCCTCAAAATATTAAGGACAAAGGATTGGCTCAAGCTCAAAAGCTCAAGACTCTACATTTTACATTTTAGTGATCCAAGATCACATTGAGTCTATAGGAAAAGCCAATACTATCAAGGAGGGATGAGGTGTTGCTTAATGAGTGTCGGTGTCAAAACCGGCGGATCTCGGGTAGGGGGTCCTGAACTGTGCGTCTAGGCGGATGGTAACAGGAGACAAGGGACACGATGTTTTTACCCAGGTTCGGGCCCTCTCGATGGAGGTAATACCCTACTCACCTTGATTAATATTGATGATATGGGTAGTACAAGAGTAGATCTACCACGACATCAGAGAGGCTAAACCCTAGAAGCTAGCCTATGGTATGATTGTTGTTCGTCCTATGGACTAAAACCCTCCGGTTTATATAGACACCGGATAGGGTTAGGATTACATAGAGTCGGTTACAATGGTAGGAGATCTACATATCCGTATCGCCAAGATTGCCTTCCACGCCAAGGAAAGTCCCATCCGGACATGGGACGAAGTCTTCAATCTTGTATCTTCATAGTGCAGGAGTCCGGCCAACGGTGATAGTTCGGCTATCCGGACACCCCCTAATCCAGGACTCCTCAAGAGCCCTGAACCATGCTTCAATGACGACGAGTCCGGCGCACATATTGTCTTCGGCATTGCAAAGGCGGGTTCCTCCTCCTCAATACTTCATAGAAGATTTTGAACACAAGGATAGTGTCCGCTCGCAAAACAAGTTCCACATACTACCGTAGAGAGAATAACTTTTGCACAGATCTGCTAACGTATTCCGCGGCGTGACATCACACCACAGCCAGGCCTTTATACGAATCGTTTTTACTGTTCCACCTCAGCACGTTTAGCAAGGCGGTTTCCTTGGCACGTCTTATCAAAGCGGAGATCGTGCCCCCTTATTCCGGGATTCTCATCAATACGGATGTGGGTAACCCAACCGCGCCATTGATTATGGCGCTTGGGAGATAAGCGAGTTTTACCAGGCTGGCGGGGGACGCATAGCTTCGTCCGTCCATATAAGGGGATAAGGATCCACCTTTTCACCTACGCCTTCTTCCTCCTTTGCCCATCCATTTCCGCGCACTCGAGCTCCAGCGCCCAAGTCCGCACATCCCACCTCAACCTTCTCCAACTATGTCCGGAGCGGGAGGTAAGTGGATGGCCTCCTCCGTCACGGAGGGGCACATCAAAAAGCTGCGGAAGGCCGGATACTTGTCCAGCGACATCGCGCACCGGCTACCCGACGAGGGGCAGCTCATTCCCACCCCCAGGCCCCATGAGAGGGTGGTGTTCCTCACCCACTTCCTCCGCGGACTAGGTTTTCCACTTCACCCATTTGTCCGGGGGCTCATGTTCTACTACGGCCTGGATTTCCATGATCTGGCCCCGAACTTCATCCTCAACATCTCGGCGTTTATCGTCATGTGCGAGGCCTTCCTCTGCATCCAGCCCCACTTGACTTATGGCTTAAGATCTTCAATGTCAAGCCGAAGGTAGTGGCGGCCGCCAAGCGGAGTCTTGAGGCGCCATGGTTAGCAAGATGGCCAAAGTCCTATGGCTCGAGGGCTCCTTTGTGGAGACCATAAAGGGGTGGCAATCGGGGTGGTTCTACATCACCGAGCCGCGCGACTCTCAATGGGCGGCGGCCCCCGAATTCTGATCTGGCTTCCCCACACGGCTCACATCATGGAAAGAGACGGGCCTGACGTGGGGGGATTCGGACGAGCTGTCCGGACTCCAAACCTGCATCCGAAACCTGGTGGACAAGAATCTCAGGCTTGTCAACGTTATCCAGGTGATGCTCATCCGCCGATTCTCCCACGCCAACAACGGGCCTTCAAATTGTGGGAGTTCGATCCGGCACAGCACCCAACTCTGAAAAGGCTCTTCGACACTACGTACGAAGATGCCTGGAAGAGTCTTTATTCAAGGCGCCGAGGCTCCCACATCCGCTACCGAAGATCACGGATTCAGCTTTCGCAGCGTCGAGCCAGCGAGGTAAGTTATTTTACCCTTTATGGGACTCTTTTTTCATAGTTTGACTCTATGCGGGATCTAAAACTCCCTAACCTTTGACAGACTGGTGAAGACGTCCGGACAGATTAACTGTCCGGCCCCCTTGCCAGAAGACCCAGCGGGCGCCCGATTGACGGGGTTGCTGGCTCCGGCACCTCACGTGGTGCCGGAGAAGAAGGCCAAGAAGAAGGCCACGGGAACTCGAAGGAGCTCCTGGCGCCAGGTGCTGTTGGACTCATTGTCCGATGACTCTGAGGTGGAATCCTCCTCCGAGGAAGAGGAGGAGGAAAAAGAAGCCTCTCCCCCAGCGGGGGGAGAGAAGAAAAGGAAGGCCGCCCCAACTGGGGAGGCCGGAGGGTCCAAGAAAGGAAGGACCCTTCCTCCGGACTTCTCCACCAACGCCGACAACGACGAGGGGGAGTGGCCAACAAGGGCCAAGCCCCTGGCGAGATTGTAAGTGTCCGGACTCCAGAATAGCTCATGGCTTTTTATTTGTCGCATAGTGTCTTCTAACGCCGAATATAACCATGTAGCCCGCCCAAGGACGAGCTCGCCGCTTGCCGAGCGGCTCCCCTGGTTCGTCGGATGTGAATAGCACTTCACTTCCGACCGCCTCCTCCCTCGTGACGCAGACGACACCGCGGTGGAGTCCCAAAAGGGGCCCAGCCAGGAGGTGGTCTGGAGGCGCCGCCAAGGCAACCTCCCGGACTCACGGGTGCAAAGGGGGCGAGACCCCAGAGGGCTCTAAGTCTGGCCCTGTGCCGGACTCCGTACCGGAACCTTCAGTGGTTCCGAAGTCCGGCAAGCGGCCCCTTCGTAAGAAGGGTAAGACTACGACGCCGGTGACCTCCATCCATCCGGAGGCACCGGATAGCTTGCTGGAGGCGCTTAAAGGCGCCTCCATCGAGGAGGAGCACCGCACTGTTATGAGTGTGGTGATCCAGAAAGTTCAGTCCGCCAAGAGCGGGCTGACTGAAGCCTGTACCAGCCTTCTAACAGGCTTTGAGGTAGGTTTAGAATACGTAAAAATATTACCGCATAGACAGTAGCCCCTGATGCTTAGTTCGGTGTTTGGGAAGAAAAGCCGGACTACGGATCTAAAAAGATATACGCAGGAGTCTAACATAAGTATGTCAATATGGGAATGCAGGTTGCGCTGCTAACCTCTGCCAGACCGATCATGGAGGTCAATGCATTGAAGCAGAGCCTCGAGCGGTCCGAGAACGAGGCTCGGCCTTGCCACGAAGCAGCTCGAGGACAAGGAAGGTAAGTAATACCTTATTAAAGTAATACCTTATAGAAAGGATTTGGTTGCAAAATGACAGGAATAACGTGGGTATTGTAGGGGCCATGAGCGAGGTGGCGACCACAGAAGGAAGTGGTGTCCACCGAAAGCAAAGCGGCATGAGCGCACTGAGCGAGAGAGAAGCGAGGCGCGGGTGGTGGAGGTGCGGCAAGAGCTCCGGGCTCTCGTGGAAAAACACGAGAGTTTGGAGCGTGACTCAAGACTTCGAGTCTGAGCTCGCCTCGGCTCTTGAGAGTGCCAAAGCCGCTAAGGCCGAAGCTCAAAAAGCCCTCCAAGAAATTGAATCATTAAAGAAGATAGCGGCGGGTAAGGCATTCTTTATGCGAAGCAAGCATGTGAAAGTGAATTATCTATTACTTACCCTAATCCGGAGCTCTCCAGGAGCATTCGCAGATCTGCCCCGTAGTGTGTCTGATGCTGTCGCGTTCTACCGCGCCAAGGAGGGGAGCTCGACGGAAAAGGTGTTCTGGTCTCGATATCGAGGCCGAACGTCCAGTGCCCTGAGCGACCAGCTGAAGCAATGGTCGAGCTCCACAAGGTCGCCGAACAGGCCATGAATGGCCTCATAGTTTGGTGTGGCCATTGGAAGCCATGCTCAGGAGCTACTTGGGCTAGTGCAGCGGCTGGTGGGCGCATGTCCATGGATTGAAGTCATCAAGCGCTCGATGCGCATTGAAGGTGCCCGTCGGGCCTTGCCCGTGCTAAAGTGCACTTTGGGAAAGCTGGATGCGGAGAAGCTTGTGACAGACGGCCATCAAGGGCAAGGAGCATCGCAAGCCCGAAATGTACTATGAGGGCGTCATGAAGGGTGCCCACCGTATAGCGGGTGAATGCTCCAAAGATGTAATTTTTAATAGAATCGCGTTTGTTATCCTGTACGCTGAAAACTTGTTCATATGCGCTAAGCAATGCTTCTGAATTTAAAATATTACCTTGTGTGCGGCCGTTTATCAAATTTGAGAGATGGCAAGTCGTTGGCTTCAGCCCCCATGCCACGAGTCTTTGGGGTGTTCGATAAACTTGAGCGCTCTTGTTCCCATTCTTGGGTCCTTCGAGGGAGGCGCTCAACGCAACGAACAAGGCAACCGGACTTATAGTGCTTGAACACTCTCACTTAGCCATAGAATTCTATAATTTTAAATTTCGGCGAAGCCCCTAGTATTCGGAAGACCGAGTTCGGGGCGCTATCCACGCCTTGGCCGGACAATGCCGACTCCTCGCTCTAAGCAGCATAAGTCTTTAGGGACCCGAAAAAACCTCTCGAACAGCGACCGGCTCTCGCCCTATCATGACGGTCAGTTTTAGCTTTCTCCACTGAGGTGCTCAACCCAGCTCAACCGGGGCACAATCGCAGTGGTTCTCCCAGCGCTACCTTAGCCGATATAACGGAACGTAAGGTACCAAAACATGGGAGCCGGGAAAACCCAACTATTGACCCAAGACATGATTCGGAGACGATGCATATAATGCTATAAGTTCGGGGTGCAGCACTTGTGAAAGTGTTCAGACTTATCACACCAAATTTTTGGGGTACTTAAGCCCCTGGTGTATTGGCCGTACCAAAGTGTACAGGTGCAACATGTCATGAAATGAACATATATATAGATAAAGAAAGGAGTGCAATAATAGGCAAAAGCTATGTATTGTTTATTCAAAAAGGTACTGCAATGAAAGCAGAACGATACAAATAGCATGATAAGCAAGGGATGGGACTATTTAACATGTCCCCCTCCAGGGGTAAGCTGCGGGATGGTATGTAAAACAGGTATAATGCTCGTAGTAGAGATCACCTGGACACTCGGCGTAACTACGCTTCCCTGGCTGTTGCATCGTGAGTTCGGCAATTCTAGTGCCGGACAGGACTTCTGGAAAACGGAGTCCTGAAAGTAAGAAAAAAAGGAAGAAATAAAAAGAATGACACAATCGGGAGCCCCTGGTGCGGTTGAGCCGCATTCTGGGCGTGCCATGGTCGTGCCCCTCCCCTTATGCCCATGGTATCTCCAGAGCGTAGTTATGTACGCGTAGTACTGGCTTTGCAATTTCGCGAGGGTTGGGGTTGGGGCCGGATTGCTACACGTGCTTGGATCGTGCCAGGCGGTCTTGTTGTAGGTTACTCCGGGCGCGCTTGACAGTGTCCGGACGTTTAGTGGACGGACTCGAGAATTGCTGTGAGAGGCTGCCTTGCACCTCCCCCGCGAGGGCCGCCGTATGCTCCTCCGTTCGGAGAGAGCGTTCGGTGTTTCCATTGATCGTGATTACTCCTCGAGGGCCTGGCATCTTGAGCTTGAGGTATGCGTAGTGCGGCACCGCATTGAACTTTTGCAAATGCGGTTCGTCCAAGCAAAGGCGTGATAGCCGCCATGGAATAGGACTATGTCAAAGATTAACTCTTCGCTTCGGAAGTTATCCGGGGATCCGAAGACCACTTCGAGTGTAACTGAGCCTGTACAATTGGCCTCTACACCCGGTATGACGCCTTTAAAGGTCGTCTTTGTGGGTTTAATCCTTGAGGGGTTTATGCCCATTTTGCGACCGTATCCCGATAGAGCGAGTTCAGGCTGCTACCGCCGTCCATCGGGACTCTAGTGAGGTGAAATCCGTCAATGATTGGGTCAAGAACCAATGCGCGAATCCGCCGTGGCGGATGCTAGTGGGTGGTCCTTCGATCAAAGGTGATCGGGCAGGAGGACCATGGGTTGAACTTTGGGGCGTGGCTCCATCGCATATACGCCCCTTAGTGCATGCTTCCGCTCCTTTTGGGTATGTGGGTTGCGATATCATGTTCACCGTCCGCACTTGTGTGGGGAAACCCTTCATCCTCTATTGTTCGGGTGGGGCTCCTCCTCTTCATCACTATGCAGCCCCTTGTCGTTGCTTTGGCGCTTAGCTTGCTCGCTTGCTTGAACACCCAACAATCCTGTTGGTGTGGTTGGCTGATTTTCGGGGTGCCATGTATCCGCACAAGCGATCGAGTATTCGGTCCAAGTTGGGCCGGGCCTTGGGTATTTCTTTTGAATGGCTTCTTCCGCTTACCGGGTTTAGAGCCTCTGAATCCGGCATTTACTGTCGTATCTTCAGCATTATCACCGTTAATGCGGCGTTTATGCTTGTTGTGATGCAACCTGCCATTGCTGTCCTTGGTATCCAAACTACCAGGGTGTTTGGCCAAGTTGTTGCTTCGAGCTAGCCAGTTGTCCTCTCCCGCGCAAAAGCGGGTCATGAGTGTGGTGAGGGCTGCCATGGATTTCGCTTTTCTGTCCTAGGTGCCGGGCTAGCCACTCGTCGCGGATGTTGTGTTTGAAGGCTGCTAAGCGCCTCTGCATCCGGACGATCGACGATCTGATTTTTCTTTGTTAGGAACCGCGTCCAATTGTGTCGGCGATTCTTCCGGCTGCTGAATTATATGGCTAAGGTCATCGGTGTATGCGGTGGTCGCACATATGTGCCCTGGAAGTTATCAAGGAATGCGGCTTCGTGTCCTCCCAACAACCGATTGACTCTGCCGGCAAGCCTGTTGAGCCAATGCCGAGCTGGTCCTTTAAGCTTGAGTGGGAGGTATTTGATGGCATTTAGATCATCACCGCGGGCCATGTGGATATGGAGGAGATAGTCCTCGATCCGCATCGCAGGATCTGTGGTACCATCGTATGATTCGATGTTTACGGGTTTGAAGCCCTCGTGGATTTGATGATCCATTACTTCATCTGTGAAGCATAGTGGGTGTCTTGGCGCCTCTGTATTGGGCTATATCACGACGTAGCTCATATGAGCTTTGTCTCCTGTGTTCGGCACTGCAGGTTTTGCAGAATCCGGCGTGACGATAATCATCCCGAGTCGTTGGGCGCCCACGCGATCAGTAGATCGATCTTGTATGCTTTGCCTTATCCTCCAATATATCTATAAGTCCGGTAGCGTTTTCCCGTGCCTTGGTACTTTTTTGAGCGGCGTCGGGCGTGGCTTGAGCGGAGGGCCGAGAGGCTTCTCCGTCAGGCCACGGGGTGGCTGCTCTGCCATGTCGTCTTGCTGGTGATGTGGGTGCTTCCTCCTCTGATCGAGGCAACGGCCTGCGTTTGGGGTAGCCTTTGGAGGGGCGTTCGAGTTCATACTCTTCGGCTGCAAGGACTTCAGTCCATCTGTCAGCTAGCAGGTCTTGGTCAGCTCTAAGCTGTTGCTGCTTTTTCTTGAGGCTGCTTGCCATGGCCATGAGCCTGCGTTTAAAACACTCTTGTTCGACGGGGTCCTCTAGCACGACGAATTCGACGTCGTCGAGGCTTGCCTCGTCTTCGGAGGGGCGATAATTATCGCCCTCTACCTCTCTTTCTGCCCGCCTTTGTTGTGGACTTGCTTCTCTCCTCCTCCTACCGAGTCCTGGCCGAGGGGTCATCTTCGGCAACCTTGTCCGGTATTATTGTCTCCCGTGCCGGAATTGCCGTTTTCTTGTGGCGAAATTTAGAGCGGCCTGCCGGCGTCGGCGCTTGGGTTGTTTCTTGGAGGGGTCATCCTCCGTTGTTCCATCGCCATTCCCATCTTTTGGGATGTCCACCATGTATATGTCATATGACGAGGTGGCCTTCCAGTGCCCCATGGGCGCTCTTGATCGTCTCCGGCACCGTCGTCCATACCGTCGATGTCTTCGGAGTCGAAGTAGAGCATGTCGGTTAAATCATTGACAGTGGCTACAAAGTGGGTGGTGGGTGGGCGTTGAATTTCTTCGTCGTCCGAATCCCAACCTTCCTGACCGTAGTTCGGCCAGGCTCCTGACAAAGAGAGAGACTTTAATGAGTTCAGGATATCGCCAAAGGGCGAAAAGTCTGAAAGATGGCTGTATGGTAAACTCCATAACGGGCGCCCGGTCGGATTCGGACCGTAGAGGCGCGGAGGTTCGGAGTCCGTAAAGGAGTCCGGCACACTGGAGTCACGAAGCCGCGAAGGGCGACAGGATGGTGTTCGGCTCAATCGCCGTAGAGATTTCAGCCCCGAGGTGGTGTCCAACCAACCGTCCTCGATCGGCAAACCGACTCCGGATTAAAGGGTCGAGCGGGCAGGTGCGACCTCCGAGGCACTGTTCGTGGTAGAGCTAGATCGTACCCATCGAGACAGGCGGCACGCTTTCGGGTACGAATCGAATCCGTCGAAGATCAAGTCTCCGCGGACATCGGCCGTATAGTTCAAGCTTCCAAATCTGACTTGATGGCCAGGCGTAGCTTTCGATCTGCTCCGGATGGCCTAGCGAATTGCCCGCAGCAAAGCCGCCCGAATCTGAAGATCTCTGCAGGAGAAAAGTCTCACCTTGGACTGCATCGTTGCTGATGATTGAAGGAGCCATCGGGCCTATAGGTGACGACACAGAGGAACTCTCAATGAAAGCACCAATGTCGGTGTCAAAACCGACGGATCTCGGGTAGGGGGTCCCGAACTGTGCGTTGAGGCGGATGTAACAGGACACAAGGGACACGATGTTTTTACCCAGGTTCGGGCCCTCTCGATGGAGGTAATACCCTACTCCTGCTTGATTAATATTGATGATATGGGTAGTACAAGAGTAGATCTACCACGAGATCAGAGAGGCTAAACCCTAGAAGCTAGACTATGGTATGATTGTTGTTAGTCCTCTGGACTAAAACCCTCCGGTTTATATAGACACCGAATAGGGTTAGGGTTACACAGAGTCGGTTACAATGGTAGGAGATCTACATATCTGTATCGCCACGCTTGCCTTCCACGCCAAGGAAAGTCCCATCCGGACATGGGACAAACTCTTCAATCTTGTATCTTCATAGTCCAGGAGTCCGGCCAACGGTGATAGTTCGGCTATCCGGACACCCCCTAATCCAGGACTCCCTCAATGAGCCTCTTGCTTCATGTGCTTAGTGATATGCTCCAAAAACCCTCAACTACTTTCTCACATCCTCATATGACCTAAACCTAAAGTCAAAATCGGTCCTACCGATTCTTTCTATCCGGCGCCACCGAGTTCAAATGTCATAGCCACTGCCACAAACCCTAGGCAAATCGGTTTTCACCGATAGGGATCTCGGTCTCACCGAGATGGGATTGTAATCTCTCGGTTTCCCTTCGTAACGTTTCGGTCTAACCGAAGTGAGCGATCGGTCCCACCGAGATTGCAATGTAAACTCTCTGATTCCTCTCGTAACATTTCGGTCTCACCGAAAAGAGCGAATCGGTCCCACCGAAGTTTACTCGACCAACTCTCCGGTTAGCTAATTACCAAAATCGGTCTCACCGAGTTTGTATGTCGGTCTCACCGAGATTACGTTATGCCCTAACCCTAACCATATTGGTCCTACCGAGTTGCATGTCGGTCCCACCGAAAACCCTAACGGTCACTAGGTTTACTGAATCGGTCCGACCGAGTTTGTTGATTCGGTCCCACCGAGTTTGGTAAATTGTGTGTAACGGTTAGATTTTGTGTGGAGGCTATATATACCCTCCACCTCCTCTTCATTCGTGGAGAGAGCCATCGTAACAAACCTACACTTCCAACTTACCAGTTACGAGAGAACCACCTACTCATGTGTTGAGGCCAAGATATTCCATTCCTACCACATGAATCTTGATCTCTAGCCTTCCCAAGTTGCTTTCCACTCAAATCTTCTTTCCACCAAATCCAAATCCTATGAGAGAGAGTTGAGTGTTGGGGAGACTATCATTTCAAGCACAAGAGCAAGGAGTTCATCATCAACACACCATTTGTTACTTCTTGGAGAGTGGTGTCTCCTAGATTGGCTAGGTGTCACTTGGGAGCCTCCGATAAGATTGTGGAGTTTAACCAAGGAGTTTGTAAGGGCAAGGAGATCGCCTACTTCATGAAGATATACCGCTAGTGAGGCAAGTCCTTCGTGGGCGATGGCCATGGTGGGATAAACAAGGTTGCTTCTTCATGGACCCTTCGTGGGTGGAGCCCTCCGTGGACTCGCGCAACCGTTACCCTTCGTGGGTTGAAGTCTCCATCAACGTGGATGTACGATAGCACCACCTATCGGAACCACGACAAAAACATCTGTGTCTCCAATTGCGTTTGAATCCTCCAAACCCTTCCCTTTACATTCTTGCAAGTTGCATGCTTTACATTCCGCTGCTCATATACTCTTTGCATGCTTGCTTGAATTGTGTGAAGATTGCTTGACTTGTGCAAAGATAGCTAAAATCTTCCAAAGTCTAAAATTGGGAAAAGGTTAAGTTTTTTATTGGTCAAGTAGTCTAATCACCCCCCTCTAGACATACTTCAAGGTCCTACAAGTGGTATCAGAGCTTTGGTCTCCATTTGCTTTGATTTCCATAGCTTTTGGTGGTCATAGCCTTGGTTTCACAACCTAGGAGAGTATGGCGTCTAGCGAGGGAAATTATCACCGTAGAGGTCCTTACTTTGATGGCACTAATTTTGCTAGTTGGAAGCATAAGATGAAAATGCATATTCTCGGACATAACCCCGCCCGTTTGGGCTATTGTGTGTATTGGCTTGCAAGGTGAATTCTTTGATGGGAGAGAACCGAACCATGAAGCTAGTGGAAGAGTTGAAGATGATGCAATACAACGCTCAAGCTTGTGATATCCTCTTCAATGGCTTGTGCCCAAGAATTCAACAAAATCAGCCATCTTGAGAATGCAAAGGAAATTTGGGATACTTTGATTGATATGCATGAAGGTACCGACTGGCCAAGGAACCCAAGTTGGATGTGCTCCAAAGTCAGCTTGACAAGTTCAAAATGAAGGATGGTGAAGGTGTCATTTGAAATGTACTCTAGGCTTGCTCTTATCACAAATGAGATTGCTGGCTTAGGAAGTGAAGAGATGACCGACAGATTCATCATCAAGAAGATCCTAAGAGCATTGGCTGGAAAATATGATACCGTGTGCACATTGATCCAAATGATGCCAAATTACAAAGATCTCAAGCCAACGGAAGTCATTGGAAGAATTGTTGCTCATGATATGTCACTCAAGGATAAGGAGGAACTTCACAACAAGTCAAGTGGTGCTTACAAAGCCTCATGTGAAGCCCCCACATCATCAAGTGAGAAACAAACCTTCAATGAAGAATTAAGCTTAATGGTGAAGAACTTCAACAAATTCTACAAGAGTAGAAGCAAAGAAAGAAGCTCTAAGTCAAGGTCCTACAATGACAAAAGATCTTCTAGTCGAGAGTGCAATTGCTACAATTGTGGGAGACCAGACACTATTCCAATGAGTGTACGGCACCCTACAAAAGAAGAGAAGATTCTCCAAAAAGAAGAAGTAGAAGAGAAGAATCACCACCAAGAGAGAGAAGGACTAGAGATGATCGTTATGAACGAAAACCCTCACAGAGAAGCAAGGATTCGGAAAGGAAGGACAAGTCATCAAAGAGCTACACAAAAATGAAGACATCAAGCTCATGTTGGTGAATGGGTATCCGGCTCCGACTCCGACAATCACTCCGAGAGAAGCTATCACTCCGACTCCGAGTATACTCAGGATGAAGGTATTGCCAGTCTAGCACTTGTGTCAACCAAATCCTACGACATATTTGATTCACCAAATGAAGGAATTGGAAGATGCTTCATGGCAAAGGTCCTAAGGTAACACACCCCGAGTATGTTGATTTTAATAGTGATGAAGATGACTTGTTAGGTGATGATGATTTACTTGTTGACAACTCTAGTGATGAATACTATGATGAAACGTCAATTAATCATGCTAATCAAGATGAAACAAATGACAATGATAAGGAGAAGATTGAGCTTCTAACTAAAGAACTAAACACTCTTAAGTTAGCTCATGAAACTATCTTCAAGATCATCGAGAACTTTTAAGGGCTCATGAGAAGTTACGCTTTGAAAAGCTCAATCTTGAGCAAGAGCATGAGTTCCTAAAGGCAATCAATGATGATCTCCGTAAGAAAAGTTCTTCTTACATTGCCAAGCGTTTACTCTTATCTCTTATCTACTTACATGCCTCAAGTCAAGTCTAGTAACAAGAACAAGAAAGATTCTTCCTCTAGTAGTAACAATAACAATGCTAAATCCAATATTGTTGCTTCTAGTAGTTCTCTTGATTCCACTAATGATTCTCTTAGCCAAGTTACACTTGAGCAAGAAAACAGCTTATTGAAGGGAATTATAGAGAAAGGTGTATACAAGAGCCTTGCTGGGAGTAAGCAATTCGAGGAAATTGTACGTAAGCAAGGAAGGCACCGGAAGAATCAAGGTGTTGGTTTTGAACGAAAGTTCAATGCCATTGGAGTTGAGTGGGAAGAAGATCAATACCCCAAGACGAAGTTTGTTCCTCAACAAGAGAAGTATGATCCTACTTCCTTCAAGGGAACACAAGCACAAGATGATCTTCCACCACAAGACCACAAGAACAAAGGCAAGGACTAGCTTCAAGAGGAGATTGATGCATTTGAAGAAGCACCTAAGGCCTTGGTCAAGTGGGTTCCCAAGACAACGTCAATTTCTACTTCATCAAGTACAACTACAACTCCAAGGATTCCCATCAAGATTATGTGGATCCCGAAGAAGAAGAACTAGAGTGTTCTTGAGGATGACTCCGCCAACATTCTTCACTCATATCATTATGGCAAGGACAAGTGCAATCAGCTTCCATATCTTGCACTAGTTTAAGGAGTCACAAACCCTCATGTTGGTAAGGCAAGGGACAAGGTAACCTAATGTTTTCATGGACATCATCTTGTGTGTGCATCACTCTATGTCTATGGATATTCTTGTTTGTTCCTTGTGGGACTAACCCATGTAGGTATTGAAAGTGCAACTCACTCCAAAGGATTGCTCCAAAAGACCTACATCAACATTGAGCATCCACATCTTCAACACCTACATGAAGTCATCATCGACAAAACCCAAGGTTAGTTCATCCCTCTAAGGGGATCTCACATCTAGGGGAGCTTAACTCTAAGAATTGAGTCAAAGCAACTCTAATGATGTGAACACATAAATGCTTTATGTAAAAGTGGTAACCCCACTTGAGCTTAAGCGATGAGTATGACCTATGATCAAATGTTCTCATTTGACTCCTAAGTCAATATACTCATATATAGATGACCTAGTCATCGCCAATTGTTTGATAGATGCTAGAATTGGTTGTGCATGTTTTTTCACATATTTGATTTGTCATTTTATTGTGTGAGCATGTCGGTTGCATATATTACTCATTCAAGGACATCCACTTGTTGCTTTGATTGATTGGTTTCTTTTTCCTTTTGGCTAAGTGGATGGACAAGAATGCCTAAGAACATTCTCTAGCTATCTATGCTTTTCTCGTCTCAAACTCTATTCATGCTACATCACAAAATTTGATCAAGTCAGATTCGAACCACTCGTGTGAGGAGCACTTTCGAGTCCCCGATTAAGTCATAGACTTAAACTTCCAAAACTTCTTTGTGCTTTTCGATTCGGACCGATTCCTCCATTTCGGTCATACCGAGATCACTAAGTCGATCTAGGTTTTCATCTCGGTGCAACCGATTTGAACTTTTCCGACACACCGAGTTCTTTATGAATCAGCGATTATGGATCTCGGTGCCACCGAGTTGTTCCACTCGGTCTCACCGACAGTGTCGGGCTATATATTCACATGGGCAAAATTTTGGAAAACTTTCTCCAAACCTCTTCGCCCGCGCATAGCTCGCTCTGCCTTCTAGGTCTCCGGATCGTCGACTTTGTCGCCAGCCGCCTCCTGTCGCTGGTCTCCACCGCCGTCAACGGATTTCATCTCCGCCGTTGCTGCCGTAGCCAGTTCATCGCCGAACTAGTGTATGAACTCGATCACAGTGCTATCCTCGCCTGATTCTCAGCACATTGTGTTCATTATGATTCTTGCCACGATTGAAACACCTCTATCCAGTCAAAACAATCCTTAGAATAGATGTGATTCGAAAATTTAGGGTTAGGTTTCCGCCGAAACCATCTCGGACCCACCGAGTTGAAAAACTCGATCCCACCGATTCAGCTAACGCCATTGCCCTAGTAACTCTCGGTCTGACCGAGAATTGCTAATAGGTGTGACCGATTTTAGAACTTTGTGAAACCCTAGCAGTCTCGGTGCCACCGAACTGTGACTCGGTCTGACCGAGTTCACTAGTTTAGATTCCAAAACTGCTTAGGTATCACCGAGTTTGAAAATCGGTCGATCCGAAATGCTTTCTGTGGAAAACTAAAACTAAGTTTTTTGAATCATTCTTTTGCAAAAATCTCTGCATTTTGTGATGCTCATCCACTCTATCTTATCTATAACTATTCACATGGTCGATCGTGTGTGCGGCATGTCGCACCAAAGTGACAGCCAAAACAAGTCGAGGAGCAGATCTGAGATGAGTGAGGGCACTAGTCCCTCTAGCAGCTCGGATGAGGGAAGCGAAGCACTCCCGAGAATTTGCCCAAAGCTGCCACCGGGACAAGGAAGAAGAGAACCTTAGAATCGAGGATGAGGATTATGTGGCAATAGAAGATGAGGCCATTTCAAAGAAGAAAGTGCTCAAGAAGGGTATAGCTCAAGCTAACGTAAAGCCAGGGATGAAGATCAAAAGGCCTGCAGGAAGACAACCAATGTCTAAAGCCAGAGTCTCCACTCAAGCATCTTTGGAATCCCAACCCAAAGAGCCTGCTGCAGAAGGAAAGAAAAGGAAGGAAAGGGTCAAGAAGACCATGACTAGAGTGATTGGAAAGCCTTCCATGATAGAAGAAGAAGAAGAAGAAGAGGTTGCTGCACCAGCACCCAAGGTACAAAAGCTGATGGGTGATGCTATAAAGTCAGGGGCTGCAACATCAAAGTGCAAAGAAGCACCCAAAGCTGCCTCCAAGCCCAAGAGTGCACCTAAGAGGAATACCAGGAGTATACCAGCTGCTGAAAAGAACAAGGCCCCAAAGGCTGATGTTGTCAGCCGAGGAAGATGATGAAGGACAAGTCCTAAGGAAGCTCAAACCCAAGATTCCAGACCACAATGATGCTCATCTTGTGGCTGAGAACACGAAGATCAGGAGAGACTTAGGGTTGAGGCTATGGAGAGAGTCAGATCCATATACCACCAGGAGAAGGACTGCTGTTGATTACAGGTTCCACACAAAGGAACAGCAGGATTTCTATGAGACAATCTTGTTGGACAAGAAGCCCATAGTGTGTGATATGAGGTGGTTCGACTGGACCTACATACAGGAGAATGAAGAACATTATCCTGGAGTGTATGACAGCTTCAATGCGTGTGGAGTTGCAGACTTTGTTGGGCAGAAGCTCACAAACTGGAATGATGAGCTCATTATGCAATTCTACTCCACAACACATTTTTATCCAGATGGCAGGATAGTTTGGATGTCTGAAGGAATGAGATACCAATCAACTATTGAGGAATGGGCAAGTCTGATGAATGCCCCAAAGGAGAGTGAAGATGACTTGGACGTTTATGCCAAGAAAAAGATGGATCACAACTCTATGTCACAGATGTACAAGGAGATCCCAGACAAAGCTCTTGAGACTTTCAAGCTTGGGTCAGTCCATTTTCTTCTGTCAGGGCTGCCAACGATCAACTGGATCCTAAGGAACACTCTTTTACCCCAAATCAGGTGACCACAACATGATCAGAGGGAATACAATTAATTTGCTACACATATTTGATGTGCCACAGAAATTCAAGGTCATGAGCCTCATGGTTGAGACTATCAAGAGGACAGCAGCAGACCAAAAGAGAAGTTGTGGATATGCCCCACAAATTCAGGAGTTGATTAACTCAAAGATGGGCACGATAAAGTATCTGTTGGATAAGGAACACTTTGTTCTCTATCCTGACTTTGAGGAAAATCAAGTTGTGATGAATGAGAATGAACCATCATCAAGACAAGCTCAAGAGAAGAAGGAGAAAGCAAAGAAAGAGAAGGCTGCCAAGATGCCAACACAAGAGGAGGCATCTGAGTACTTTTGAAGAGCAAGCAGGACCAGCTTAGTTACTTGATAGCATCAACTCGAGGATTGAGAAAGGGTTGGCCACCCTAACTCAAAACCAGAGAGCACTGGAAAGAATCATGGAACAAAAATTCTATGATCTTGATGTCAAAGTAACTGAGATTCAGTCGATTGTGGAGCAGCTATAGGATGACATGCAGGAGAGGAAGGGCGGGACAACTCGATGCATTTGCCAGAGTGCCTCGAGCTCAGAGATCAGTCAGAGCCAAGAATGCATACCGTGAGTCACTTCATCTGCTCCAGCTACAGCTCCAGCGCAACCAGCTCCAGCACCAACTCCTTCAGCTCCTTCCACATCAACTGAAGTCTTCATCCAAGGAGCCATCTCTACGCCACCAACTGAAGACCAAGCCTGAGAGACGATATAGTACTATGCATTTTCTAGGAACTTTTTGGTAACTTGTTGCCAAAGGGGGAGAAAAATGTATAGATCATAGGCTTCGAGAGAGAGAGAGTTTGCTTTTGTTCTCTCTTGTCTTCTTGGCTGAACTTTGTTTGCTTTTGATTGCTTAAGATACTATGCTATTATCTGTGAGACATTGATGATCATGTGTTTGATCATAAGCTACACTTATGCTTGTTAGATGATATTATCTTACTTATCCTTATATGATCATTCACTTTGCTTGGTGATGAGTGCATGTATTCAATCTTTATTATTTTGAGCGCTCCACCAAGATGTATGTGACATGGAAGAGTAACCCATGAGCCTAATTCCTTGTGCATTTGCAGTCCAAAGCAAATCTCAAAATATGCACAAATTTAGGGGGAGCTCTTCTTATCACATACTTCTCAAAGCGACGATGTTTTTCAATCTTATTATCATTTGTCTAAGCTTTGATCTATATGTTGTCATCAATTACCAAAAAGGGGGAGATTGAAAGTGCAACTGTCCCTATGTGGTTTTGGTAATTCATAACAACATATAGCTCATTGAGCTAATGCTATTCCAAGAAAAATATTTCAGGAAAGCTCAATGAATGGCATGGCATGGATGATGAAAGTGGATCCCTCAAAATATTAAGGACAAAGGATTGGCTCAAGCTCAAAAGCTCAAGACTCTACATTTTACATTTTAGTGATCCAAGATCACATTGAGTCTATAGGAAAAGCCAATACTATCAAGGAGGGATGAGGTGTTGCTTAATGAGCCTCTTGCTTCATGTGCTTAGTGATATGCTCCAAAACCCTCAACTACTTTCTCACATCCACATATGACCTAAACCTAAAGTCAAAATCGGTCCTACCGATTCTTTCTATCCGGCGCCACCGAAGTTCAAATGTCATAGCCACCGCCACAAACCCTAGGCAAATCGGTTTCACCGATAGGGATCTCGGTCTCACCGAGATGGGATTGTAATCTCTTGGTTTCCCTTCGTAACGTTTCGGTCTAACCGAAGTGAGCGATCGGTCCCACCGAGATTGCAATGTAAACTCTCTGTTTCCCTTTCATAACATTTCGGTCTCACCGAAAAGAGCGAATCGGTCCCACCGAAGTTTACTCCGACCAACTCTCTGGTTAGCTAATTACCAAAATCGGTCTCACCGAGTTTGTGTAATCGGTCTCACCAAGATTACGTTATGCCCTAACCCTAACCATATCGGTCCTACCGAGTTGCATGTCGGTCCCATCGAAAACCCTAACGGTCACTAGGTTTCTTGAATCGGTCCGACCGAGTTTGTTGATTCGGTCCCACCGAGTTTGGTAAATTGTGTATTATAGCAGTTAGATTTTGTGTGGAGGCTATATATACCCCTCCACCTCCTCTTCATTCGTGGAGAGAGCCATCAGAACAAACCTACACTTCCCACTTACCAGTTCTGAGAGAGAACCACCTACTCATGTGTTGAGGCCAAGATATTCCATTCCTACCACATGAATCTTGATCTCTAGCCTTCCCAAGTTGCTTTCTACTCAAATCTTCTTTCCACCAAATCCAAATCCTATGAGAGAGAGTTGAGTGTTGGGGAGACTATCATTTGAAGCACAAGAGCAAGGAGTTCATCATCAACACACCATTTGTTATTTCTTGGAGAGTGGTGTCTCCTAGATTGGCTAGGTGTCACTTGGGAGCCTCGACAAGATTGTGGAGTTGAACCAAGGAGTTTGTAAGGGCAAGGAGATCGCCTACTTCGTGAAGATCTACCGCTAGTGAGGCAAGTCCTTCGTGGGCGATGGCCATGGTGGGATAGACAAGGTTGCTTCTTCGTGGACCCTTCGTGGGTGGAGCCCTCTCGTGGACTCAAGGCAACTGCTACCCTTCGTGGGTTGAAGTCTCCATCAACGTGGATGTACGATAGCACCACCTATCGGAACCACGACAAAAACATCCGTGTATCCAATTGCGTTTGAATCCTCCAAACCCTTCCCTTTACATTCTTGCAAGTTGCATGCTTTACATTCCGCTGCTCATATACTCTTTGCATGCTTGCTTGAATTGTGTGAAGATTGCTTGACTTGTGCAAAGATAGCTAAAATCTGCCAAAGTCTAAAATTGGGAAAAGGTTAAGTTTTTTATTGGTCAAGTAGTCTAATCACCCCCCCCCCCTCTAGACATACTTCAAGGTCCTACATTATGCCACCATACCTTTGTGTCATGTCCGCCTTTATGTACAATATCGGCATGCTTGTAATAAATTGTTGAGCAGCCTCAGCTCAACCTTGTATAATATTTAGTACTTCTGGATTTCTGTATCAAGGATTTGTCTACCAGTGAGGAGGGTTCTCCTATACTGGAAATATAAGGGTCGGTTTCTCAATAAATGTTTTATTGGAAAACCGGTCGTGACACCTTGCCTTTACATGAGAACTGCCGCAAGTCCGTTGGCCGTCCGTTCGCACGTTCAAGCCAGAAATACCTGAGAAGTACGACGGGAGGATGAACCCAGCAGAGTTCCTGAGCATCTACACCATCGTTGTTCAGGCTGCCGGGGGAAGAGATGAGAAGGTGTTCGCCAACTACTTCCCTTTGGCCCTCAAGTCCAACGTGAGGTCTTGGCTGATGCACCTGCCGGATCACTCCATTTCGTCATGGGCAGACCTGTCCCATGAGTTCATCGGTGCCTTCACCGGTGGCCACCAAGAGCCCAGCAGGCCCAGCGACCTGCAACTTCTCCAGCAGAAGGAAGGAGAAACTCTTTGTAAGTATTTGCAGATATTCAGTAAAGTTCATAGAAATATTCCAAATATCCATTCAGCAGCAGTTATAGCAACTTTCCAGTCCAATATGCGCAACCGTCGCATTCATTCCAAGATGAACGTGTGGTTTCCCAAGACTGTGACGGAGCTATGCACACTGGTGGATAAGTGTGCTCAGATGGAGGAAGGAAGGAAGTTGCTCGGAGAGGAAGATTGCACCAACGTTGATTCAGAGGATGAATCAACCAGTCAGAGAAAGGGCAAGAAGCGCAGTAAGAAGCCAAGAGATAAGGCAGTGATGACCGTGGAAGGTTTGGGGACACCTAGTACCGGCAAGAAGGCCAAGGCTGAGGCCCCTGGAAAGGAAGCTGCCGCTTGCGCTGCCTGCCGGGAAGCCGCTGCCCCCGAGAAAGCTGGGAAAGGCGATGGGCCGTACTGCAAGATCCATCGGACCAAGGGCCATGACCTTCAGGAGTGTTACCAGGTTGAGCAGCTTGTCAAGAAATAGAGGGCAGAATATGATAAGCGTGACAAGGGAAAATGTCAGAATGCCGCTAGCGGTAAGGGCCGAGGTCATGAAGCAAATCGCCCCAGCAAACCCTTTCAGAACCAAGGAAAGCCCGCCATGGGTCAAGAGAAGGAGATCTGTGATGATGTGAGTGATGGAGGGGACGAAGAGGAAACCAGTGAGAAAGAGTTTCAGAAGGCCTCTGACGCCCTATGCATTGATGGGGGTGCATCTTTCCACGCCTCTCACCGCTAGCTCAAGCGGTGGGAACGAGAGATCAATGTCGTGGAGCCAGCACCAGAGGCCCAGAAGCCTCTCAAATGGTCCCGCACGCCCATCATCTTTGACGAGGAGGATCACCCTGGCCGCACCATTGCGGTAGGATGTTTGCCATTGTTGGTCTCCCCAACAATTCGGAACCTCAAGGTCACAAAGATGCTAGTGGATGGCAGGGCCGGGTTGAATCTGATTTCCCTGGCAGTCATTAGCAAGCTTTAGATAGGAGAAGAAGAGCTAGAGGTTAGGCATGTTTCAAGGAGTTAATACTGGCAGGAGCCATCCCAAAGGGAAGATTATGTTGCCGGTGACGTTTGGGGGAGAACTGAACTATCGGACTGAGAAGATTGTGTTTGATGTGGTTGATCTCCCCCTGCCGTACAATGGGATTCTTGGACACCCGGCCCTGGCCAAATTCATGGCGGCATCCCACTATGCTTACAACACCTTGAAGATGCCCGGGCCACTGGGATTCATCACTATCCCATCGGATGAGAAATATGCAATTATCTGTGTGGACAAGATGTACTGGGATGCAGTCGCAGCAGAGGCAGCGGCAGGGGCAGCTCCCGCCAAAGAAATGAAAGAAAGAAGAGGGATTGTAGGACCTCCGGAAAGGAGTCCGGGAAGCATGCCCCCTCTGAGTGCACGGCACCCATTGACGACGTGCCGGAGTGTTCCAACAGCAAGAGATCCAAGGTTGCTACACCCCAAGAGAAGAAGGTCCCGACAGGGCTGGCTGGCGTTGATGGTACTTTCACCATCAGTGCCGCCCTCGATGACAAATAGGAAAGCGCGCTCATTGCCTTCCCGCGGGTGAATATCGATGTGTTTGCCTGGCAACCATCTGATATCCCCGGTGTTCCCAGGGAGGTAATCGAGCACCACCTTGCTGTCTACCCACATGCCCGACCTGTCAAGCAGAAAGTTCGGAAGCAGGCCTTGGAGAGGCAGCAGTTCATTGCTAAAGAGATCAAGAAACTGGAGGCAACTGGTTTGGTCAGAGGAGTATTGTATCCTACGTGGTTAGCAAATCCAGTGGTAGTCCGGAAGGCTAATGGGAAATGGAGGCTTTGCATTGATTTCATAGATCTCAACAAGGCTTGCCCGAAGGACCCATTTCCCTTGCCGCGCATCGACCAGATTGTGGATTCCACTTCAGGTTGTGATTTGGTCTCCTTTCTGGACTCGTACTCCGGATATCACCAGATCTTCATGTCCAAAGAAGATGAAGAGAAGACATCATTCATCACTCCATGTGGTACATACTGCTTTGTCCGCATGCCATTCGGATTAAAGAGTGTCGGGTCCACTTTTGCAAGGTTAGTACAGATTGGTTTTGAGCCACAGTTACACAGAAATATAGAAGCCTATATGGATGATATCGTGGTCAAAACTAAGGATAAGGCCACCCTTATCCAGGATTTGGAGGAGACATTTGCTAATCTGCGCAAGATCAATTTGAAGCTTAATCTGGAGAAGTGTGTGTTTGGTGTTCCCTCCGGCAAGCTACTTGGTTTCTTCATGTCCCATCGGGGGATCGAAGCTAACCCCGACAAGATCAAAGCCATTGAGAAGATCCAGGCGCCAAGGACAGTCAGGATGTGAGGCGCTTAACAGCATGCGTTGCCGCGCTAAGTAGATTCATTTCCATGTCTGCCGAGCATGCCCTGCCATTCTTTAAATTTTTTAAGAAGGCAGGGCCTATGAAGTGGACCCCGGAAACAGATGCAGTTTTGCAGGAGTTGAAGGCCTATCTATCATCTGTGCCTACCTTGGTTGCGCCCAAACCCCAAGAGTCGTTGTTGCTATACTTGGCGGAACCATCCAAGTGGTCAGTGCGGCCTTGGTAGCGCAACAAGAAGTGGATGAGGCAGAAAGCGAGTAGAAAACAGCAGAGTCAGATAAGGATCAGGAACAGCAATGAGCACGACAACGAGAACAACCCCAAGGACGCGGCAAGGAAGATAGTGGTGCAGCGCCTAGTGTACTTCGTCAGCTCCTTGTTACAGGGGGCTAGATCGAGGTACTCTGGTGTGAAAAGGTTGATCATTGGTCTCATTATGGCCTCAAGGAAACTGCACCACTACTTCCAAGCCCACGAGATCATGGTTGTCACTCGTTTTCTGCTACACAGGATACTCCGAAACCCTGAGGCTACTGGCAGAATAGTGGAGCGGGCTTAGGAGCTATCTAGCTTTGGTTTGAAGTTTGAGAGCACATCAAATATTCAGAGCAGGGCATTGACAGAGTTTATTGCAGAATTGACGCCAACCCCTGATGAGGAAATGACAGAGACAGCTATCCCCGGCAAGGAATCACCCCAAGAATGGATTATGTATTTTGATGGTGCTTTTTCCCTACAAGGCGCAGGGGCTGGCATGCTTCTTGTTGCCCCATCCGGGAAGCACTTGAAGTACGTCGTCCAAATGCATTCTGCCCGGGAAGAAGCCACCAACAATACAACTGAGTATGAAGGGCTCCTTGTCGGGCTCAGAATTGCAGCAGAATTGGGAATCAAGAAGCTGATCATTAGAGGAGATTCACAGCTTGTGTTGAGACAAGTCAACAAGGATTATCAAAGCCCATTGATGGAGGCATACATCAAGGAAGTGAGGAGATTGGAGGAGCACTTTGACGGGTTGCAAACAGAGCACGTACCCCATGCGGAAAACAACATAGCTGATCACCTGTCAAAGTGTGCTGCGCAGAAGCTTCCTGTGGAACCAGGAACTTTTGTTCTCCACCTCTCTTAGCCCTCTGTATCACCAGCAACAATGGCCCGGAAAAGGAGAAAGTTGGACTACGTTAAGCCTCTCCCAGTCGAGCCGTCCGCTCCCGGCAGAGACCTTGCCAGAAAAAACTCCTCACAAACTGCCAGACCACCCCCTCCAGCCGGGCCCATGGACCCCGCGAACGAGGCTGGTTCTCCCGCAGTAGAGGAGGTGCTGCTAGTGCTCGTTGCCGAGCCCCAGGCTCCAACTTGGGCAAGGCACATTGTCCACTTCCTCCAAACCGGGGAACTCCCTGGCGACCAAGATGAAGCTGAAAAAGTAGCTCGGAGGGCCGGTATGTATCAGTTTGTCGATGAGATTCTATACAGAAGGAGGCCCAACGGCGTGAAATTGAAGTGTCTGTGCCGGGAGGATGGAAAGGAACTGCTGGCTGATATTCACAAAGGAATGTGCAGCTTCCACATTGGATCAAGGGCATTAGTTGGGAAAGCGTTCCAGCAAGGATTCTATTGGCCCACAGCCCTCCAAGATGCGGTCGAGCTCGTCACGACATGTGAAGCCTACCGGTTTCATTCCAAGAAAACACACTTGCCTGCCCAAGCCCTTCAGACAATCCCTCTATCATGGCCATTTTCGGTCCGGGGACTCGATATCCTCGGCCCCTTCCCCCGAGCAATCGGGGGCTTTGAATTCTTGTTCGTTGCCATCAACAAGTTTACAAAGTGGCCGGAAGTGACTGCCGTGAGAAAGGTGACTGCTCAGTCAGCTATCAAGTTCTTGATAGAATTGGTGTGTCATTTTGGAGTTCACGAGCCACGCCTTCATGCAATATGTTCGTACCCTCGGATGCAAGATCTCATTCGCCTCTGTGGCACACCCCTGGAGCAATGGACAAGCTGAGAGGGCGAACGCTGAAGTGCTATGTGGACTCAAGAGAAAAAACCTTTGATACACTGCAGAAGCACGGCAGGCGGTGGATTGAGGAGCTGTCGATAGTTCTCTGGTCCCTCGGAACGACACCTAGCCGAGCTACCGGGTGGACTCCCTTCTCCCTGGTCTACGGGGCAGAAGCATTTATCCCCACCGAACTCATTTACGGGTCCCCTTGAGTGCTTGCCAATGATGAAGTAGCGCAAGATCAGCACCGGCGTGACGATGCTGTGCTACTCGAGGAGAACCGTCTCCGGGCTGCTACGCGTGTTGCATGCTACCAGCAAGCCCTGCGTCGCTATCACAACCGCAGGATTCATGCCCGGTGTTTTGAGGAAGGTGACCTTGTCCTTAGGCGCGTTCAGTCCACCAAGGGTAAAACAAGCTGTCACCAAAGTGGGAAGGCCCTTACCGGGTGGTACGAGTAACCAGACCTGGCGCAGTCCGTCTGGAGACCGGAGATGGCACTCAGTTGCAAAACTCATGGAATATTGAGCATCTTCGCAAGTACTACCCGTAAGGCGCGGCTGTCGGGCCCTGCCCGGCAGCCACCCTTTTGTACAGACCTTGCCTCAGCTGCATGTAACCCCTTGTACGAAGCCAGGGCGATGACCCCGTGCAAGAGAAAATAAAGAAGCTCTGTAGGGGGGCCCCAACTAAGACAGCATGCATGCATGAGCACACCAAGATAACTGCATAAGCATTTCATGAGCATTTGCATATGCATATAGATAGGATCACATCCTGCATTCATTCTCATCTACATGAAGTTGCGGGTTCCTGTCGTGGATTTGGCTTCGACAAAGATTGAGGAGATTGCCAGGCACCGCGATCCTCGACAAGCCAAACAGATAAGTTCTACCTCCTGTCCGTTAGTGTACTATAAAGGTATAACTTTGCATGAGAAAACCTCTCTTCTCTTTTGAGACTCAGGTGCTCCCATCCATGACTCAAACGTTGCTTTGGTCAAGATGGTCGTGGTGGCCTTTGGTAAAAATGAGTTGGCAGGGGGTCTGGTGATACGTCTCCAACATATCTATAATTTTTGATTGCTCCATGCTACTTTATCTATTGTGTTGGACTATATTGGGCTTTATTTTCCACTTTTATATTACTTTTGGGACTAACCTATTAACCGGAGGCCCAACCCAGAATTGCTGTTTTTTTGCCTTTTTCAAAGGTTTCAAAGAAAGCGGAATATCAAACGGAGTCAGACGAAATGAAACCTTGAAAACATGATTTTCTCACGAACGTGATCCAGAGACTTGGACCCTACGCCAAGGAACATCGGAGGCGGTCACGAGGGTGGGCGCCCCTAGGCGCGCCTGCCTCATGGGCCCCCTGTTGCTCCACCGACGTACTCCTTCCTCCTATATATACCTCACGCACTCCCAAACGATCGAACAGGAGCCAAAACCTAATTCCACCACCGCAACTTCCTGTATCCACGAGATCCCATCTATGGGGCACTGTTAGGTTCACGGGAGGGCATCCACCATGGAGGGCTTTTACATCAACACCATAGCCTCTCCGATGAAGTGTGAGTAGTTTACTTTAGACCTTCTGTCCATAGCTATTAGCTAGATGGCTTCTTCTCTCTTTTGGATCTCAATACAATGTTCTCCCCCTCTCTCGTGGAGATCTATTCGATGTAATCTTCTTTTTGCGGTGTGTTTGTTGAGACCGATGAATTGTGGGTTTATGATCCAGCTTATCTATGAATAATATTTGAATCTTCTCTGAATTCTTTTATGTATGATTGAGTTATCTTTGCAAGTCTCTTCGAATTATCCGTTTGGTTTGGCCAACTAGATTGGTAGTTCTTGCAATGGGAGAAGTGCATGGCTTTGGGTTCAATCTCGCGGTGTCCTTACCCAGTGACAGAAAGGGTTGCAAGGCACATATTGTATTGTTTCCATCGAGGATAACAAGATGGGTTATTTATCATATTGCATGAATTTATTCCTCTACATCATGTCATCTTGCTTAAGGCGTTACTTTGTTTTTAACTTAATACTCTAGATGCATCTTTGGAAAGCGGTCGATGAGTGGAGTAATAGTAGTAGATGTAGAATCGTTTGGTCTACTTGTCTCGGACGTGATGCCTATATACATGATCATACCTAGATATACTCATAACTATGCTCAATTCTATCAATTGCTCAACAGTAATTTGTTCACCCACCGTAGAATACTTATGCTCTTGAGAGAAGCCACTAGTGAAACCTATGGCCCTCGGGTCTATTCTCATCATATCAATCTCCATCACTTTAATACTTGCTTTGTTTTTACTTTGCCTTTTACTTTTCACTTTGCATATTTATACCAAAAATACCAAAAATATTATCTCTATCAGATCTCACTCTCGTAAGTGACCGTGAAGGGATTGACAACCCCTAATCGCGTTGGTTGCGAGTAGCTATCGTTTTGTGCAGGTACGAGGGACTTGTGCGTGGCCTCCTACTGGATTGATACCTTGGTTCTCAAAAATCGAGGGAAATACTTACACTGCTGTGCTGCATCATCCTCTCCTCTTCAGGGAAAACCAACGCAAGCTCAAGACGTAGCAAGAAGGATTTCTGGCACCGTTGCCGGGGAGTCTACACAAAAGTCAACATACCAAGTACCCATCACAATCCCTATCTCTCCCATTATATTATTTGCCATTTGCCTCTCGTTTTCCTCTCCCCCACTTCACCCTTGCCGTTTTATTCGCCCTCTCTTTCCCAATCTCCTCCTCTTTTTCCCTTTGCCTTTTCCTCGTCCGTTTGTTTGCTCATGTGTTGGTTTGCTTGTTTGGTCGCGATGGCTCAAGATGCTACTAAATTGTGTGACTTCACCAATACCAATAATAATGATTTCCTTAGCACTCTGATTGCTCCTCTTGACAATACTGAATCTTGTGAAATCAATACTTCTTTGTTGAATCTTGTTATGAAAGATCAATTCGCCGGCCTTCCTAGTGAAGATGCCGCTACTCATCTGAATAGCTTCGTTGATTTATGTGATATGCAAAAGAAAAAAGATGTCGATAATGATGTCGTTAAGTTGAAGCTATTTCCTTTTTTGCTTAGAGATCATGCTAAAGCGTGGTTTTCATCTTTGCCTAAAAATAGTATTGATTTTTGGAACAAGTGCAAAGATGCTTTTATCTCTAAGTATTTTCCTCCCGCTAAGATTATGTCTCTTAGGAATGATATTATGAATTTTAAGCAACTTGATCATGAACATGTTGCACAAGCTTGGGAGAGAATGAAATTAATGATACGTAATTGTTCTACTGATGGTTTGAATTTGTGGATGATTATACAAAAAAATTATGCCGGATTGAATTTTGCTTCTAGAAATCTTTTAGATTCGGCCGCGGGAGGCACTTTTATGGAAATCACTTTAGGAGATGCTACTAAACTTCTAGATAATATTATGGTTAATTATTCTCAATGGCACACTCAAAGATCTACTAATAAAAAAGTGCATGCGATAGAAGAAATCAATGTTTTGAGTGGAAAGATTGATGAACTTATGAAATTATTTGCTACTAAGAGTGTTTCTTCTGATCCTAATGATATGCCTTTGTATACCTTGATTGAGAATAATAATGAATCTATGGATGTGAATTTTGTTGGTAGGAATAATTTTGGTAACAACGCATTATAGAGGGAATTTTAATCCTAGGCCTTATCCTAGTAATCCTTCTAATAATTATGGAAATTCCTACAACAACTCTTATGGAAATTTTAATAAGATGCCCTCTGAATTTGAGAGTAGTGTTAAAGAGTTTATGAATTCATAAAAGAATTTTAATGCTTTGCTTGAAGAGAAATTGCTTAAAGTTGATGATTTGGCTAGGAACGTTTATAGAATTTATCTTGAGGTTGATTCTTTAAAGCTTAGATCTATACCTCCTAAGCATGATATCAATGAGTCTCTCAAAGCTATGAGAATTTCCATTGATGAGTGCAAATAAAGAACCACTAGGATGCGTGCTTCCAAAGATGCCTTTATTAAAGCGTGTTCTTCTAATCCCTATGAAAATCAAGATGAAGATCTAAAAGTTATTGATGTGTCCCCTATTAAATCATTGTTTTGCAATATGAATCTTGATGAAACTGAATATGATCTTCCATTACCTAGAAGGCGTTCTAAGAATTCGGAGTTTTTAGATCTTGATGATGAAATTGATAAAAGTGGGATTGAAAGAAATAAAAATCTAGATGTTGCTAAACCCACTATATTGGATCTCAAGGAATTTAATTATGAAAATTGCTCTTTAATTGATTGTATTTCCTTGTTGCAATCCGTGCTAAATTCTCCTCATGCTTATAGTCAAAATAAGGCCTTCACCGAACACATTGTTGATGCCTTGATGCAATCTTATGAAGAAAAACTTGAGTTGAAAGTTTCTATCCCTAGGAAACTCTATGATGAGTGGGAACCTACCATTAAAATTAAAATTAAAGATCATGAGTTTAATGCTTTGTGTGATTTGGGTGCTAGTGTCTCTACTATTCCCAAAACTTTGTGTAATTTGCTAGATTTCCGTGACTTTGATGATTGCTCTCTAAACTTGCATCTTTGGAGTTCCACTATTAAAAAGCCTATGGGAAGAATTAATGATGTTCTTATTGTTGCAAATAGGAATTATGTGCCCGTAGATTTTATCGTTCTTGATATAGATTGCAATCCTTCATGTCCTATTATTCTTGGTAGACCTTTCCTTAGAACGATTGGTGCAATTATTGATATGAAAGTAGGAAATATTAGATTCCAATTTCCCTTAAAGAAGGGTATGGAACACTTCCCTAGAAAGAAAATAAAATTACCATATGAATCTATCATGAGAGCCACTTATGGATTGCCTACCAAAGATGGCAATACCTAGTTCTATCCTTGCTTTTATGCCTAGCTAGGGGCGTTAAACGATAGCACTTGTTGGGAGGCAACCCAATTTTATTTTTTATTTGTTTTTTCTTCTGCTTAGGAATAAATAATCCATCTAGCCTCTGTTTAGATGTGGTTTTATCTTTTAATTAGTGTTTGTGCCAAGTTAAACCTATTGGATCTTCTTGGATGATAGTTATTTGATCTTGCTGTAATTTCCAGAAACTTTGCGCTCAGTGCCCGAATTGTTAAAAATCACCAGAACGTGATAAAATACTGATTCCTATTGCTGCTGATCAATAAACAAATTGTCTAGGTCGTCTAATTTTGGTAGAATTTTTTGAGTTCCAGAAGTTTGCGTTAGTTACAGATTACTACAGACTGTTCTGTTTTTGACAGATTCTGTTTTGCGTGTGTTGTTTGCTTATTTTGATGAATCTATGGCTAGTAAAATAGTTTATGATCCATAGAGAAGTTGGAATACAGTAGGTTTAACACCAATATAAATAAAGAATGAGTTCGTTACAGTACCTTAAAGTAGTTGAGGGAGTCCTGGATTAGGGGGTGTCCGGATGGCCGGACTATAACCTTCGGCCGGACTCCTGGACTATGAAGATACAAGATTGAAGACTTCGTCCCGTGTCCGGATGGGACTTTCCTTGGCGTGGAAGGCAAGCTTGAAGATACGGATATGTAGATCTCCTCCCGTTGTAACTGACTCTGTGTAACCCTAGCCCTCTCCGGTGTCCATATAAACCGGAGGGTTTTAGTCCGTAGGACGAACAACAATCATACCATAGGCTAGCTTCTAGGATTTAGCCTCTCTGATCTCGTGGTAGATCTAATCTTGTACTACCCATATCATCAATATTAATCAAGTAGTAGTAGGGTTTTACCTCCATCGAGAGGGCCTGAACCTGGGTAAAAACATCGTGCCCCTTGTCTCCTGTTACCATCCGCCTAGACGCACAGTTCGGGACCCCCTACCCGAGATCCGCCGGTTTTGACACCGACATTGGTGCTTTCATTGAGAGTTACTCTGTGTTTTCATCTTTAGGCCCGATGGCTCCTCTAATCATCGACAACGATGCGGTCCAGGGTGAGACTTTTCTCCCCGGACAGATCTTCATACTCGGCGGCTTTGCCTTTGCGGGCAATTAAACAGCCATCCGGCGGATCGAAAGCTTCGCCCCACAGCCATCAGTCAGATTTGGAAGTTTAAAGCGCACGGTGGCGTCGCGGAGACTTGATCTTCGACGGATCCGAGCCACAGCCGAGCGAGCCGCACTGTCTCGATGGGCATGATTTAACTCTGCCACCGAACAGTTCCTTGGAGGCCGCACCCATGTCCGCTCCGGCCCTTAGCTCGGAGCCGACTGCGCCAATCGAGGATGGGTGGCTGGACACCGCCTCGGGGGCTGCAATCTCTACGGTGATCGAGCCGAACACCAGCTTTGTCCTCTGCGAAGCTCGTGACTCCAAGGTGCCGGACTCCGAACCTTCCGCGCCCCTGCCGATCGAATCCGATTGGGCGCCAATCATGGAGTTCGCCGCCGTGGACATCTTTCAGCACTCGCCCTTCGGCGACATTCTGAATTCACTAAAGTCTCTCTCTTTATCAGGAGAGCCCTGGCCGGACTATGGTCAGCAAGGTTGGGATATGGACGACGAAGAAATTCAGAGCCCACCCACCACCCACTTCGTAGCCACTGTCGATGATTTAACCGACATGCTCGACTTCGACTCCGAATACATCGACGGTATGGACGACGATGTACGAGACGAACATGAACCAGCGCCTATAGGGCACTAGACAACCACCTCATCTCACGATGTTTACATGGTGGACACACCTAAAAGAAACGACGACGAGGAACAAAGGGACGCAACGAGGGATCGTTCCCTTGAAAAGCAGTCAAAGCGGCGGCGTAAGCGCCGCTCCAAACCCCACCTCGACAGAGACAGCAGCCATACAGACCCAGCCACAGAGCAGGGCGAACCGGCGGACGACGAACATGCCATTGAGCAACCGTCCGAACAGGGCAACTTGGATGAACAAACCGAACAACCCGTCCCCGGCGAAAATAACAGTCCGGACGACCTCACGCCGGACAAGTTACTGGAGCAGAAGAACCTCCACAAAAGGCTTGTCACCACTGCGCGTAGCCTGCAAAAGCATAAGCGGAAGCTCAAAACAGCGGAAGATGCACTCAGAATTAGATGGAGCAAAGTACTCAAAACCGCAGACAAATACGGCGACAGTCGCCACACAAAGAGCTATCCGAAGCGAAAATTACTGCCGGAATTTCATGAGGAGGCCTTAGAGCCCCCGCAACCAAAAAATAAGGAAGCCACCCGGTCGGATGAACAACCCCATGGCCAACATAGAGCGGCAAAGGGCGCCACACACAAGCCGGCACGCGATCCGCACAAGGATTCGCATCAAAAAGATGGCCCAGCCAGATCTATCTATGGGCCAAGAAAGCAAGCTCTAGTAAGCAATGCAACGCATCAAGTATCCGAACATCACGGTACACCCAAATATAGGGGTGCCGCACACCCCCTATGTTTCACCGATGAGGTCTTTGGATCATGAATTTCAGCGGGATTCAAGCCCGTGAACATAGAGGCGTCTGACGGAACAATGTACACTGGAGTCTGGATTGAGGATTACATCCTCCACATACACATGGCTAGAGGAGATGACCTCCACGCCATAAAATACTTACCCCTCAAGCTCAAAGGACCAGCCCGGCATTGGCTTAAAAGCCTTCCCGAAAACACCATTGGAAGTTGGGAAGAGCTCGAGGATGCTTTTCGGGAAAATTTTCAAGGGACCTATGTCCAACTTCCGGATGCAGACGATTTAAGTCACATAACTCAACAACCCGGAGAGTCAGCCCGAAAATTCTGGAATAGATTCCTTACTAAAAAGAACCAGATAGTCGACTGTCCGGATGCCGAAGCCTTAGCAGCTTTCAAACACAGCGTCCGAGATGAATGGCTCGCCAGACACCTCGGCCAAGAAAAGCCAAGAACAATGGCCGCATTAACAAGCCTCATGACCCGCTTTTGCGCGGGAGAGGATAGCTAGTTGGAAAGATGCAGCAGTAGCGACCCAAGTACATCCGAAGTTAGGGATGGAAACGGGAAACCGCGACGCAGCAAGGACCAGCACCGGACCAAGGGAAACAGCCCGAAGAGCACGGCAGTCAACCTCGGATTCAAAAGCTCTCGATAGAATCAGAAAAAGCTGCCCCTCAAGGATAACAGGGATGAGCTATCTAACCTAAACAAAATCTTGGACAAGATATGCCAAATCCACAGTACTCCCGGGAAGCCTGCAAACCATACCCACAGAGATTGTTGGGTCTTCAAGCAATCCGGCAAACTCAACGCCGAACACAAGGGGCTCGACACACCAAGCGAGGACGATGACGAACCCCACAAGCAGAGCACCAGAAAACAAAAGAATTTCCCACAAGAAGTCAAAATAGTAAACTCACTTCACGTGAAAAAAGGGAAAAACATAGTGGCGCCTATAGAGATAGGCGCCATGCAGCCTATCCTAGAGGAGTCCCGCCACTGGTTGTTAAAACCAATCACCTTCGACCATCAGGATTACTCTAGAAGTATCCGGAATGCAGGCTGGACTGCCTTGATATTGGATCCGATAATTGACGGACTCCACTTTACACAAGTCCTAATGGATGGCGGCAGTGGTCTAAACCTGCTATATCAGGACACAATCCACAAAATGGGGATAGACACAACAAAAATTCGCCATAGCAACACCTCCTTTCAAGGGGTAACGCCAGGCCCAGATGCCCATTGTACGGGCTCTCTCCTGCTAGAAGTTATGTTCGGCTCCCCCGACAACTTCCGCCGCGAAAAGCTAACCTTCCACATCGCCCCATTCACAAGTAGCTATCAAGCACTCCTGGGACGCGAAGCTTTCGCCCGCTTTAACGCAATACCGCATTATGCATCTCTTATACTTAAAATGCCGGTCCGTGAGGCATCATCTCATTAAAGGGAAATATCGAGTGTTCCTCGGTAGCGGAAGATTGTGCGGCTGCCTTGACAGCCACACACTAAACCGGCTTCACTAATCAAAGCACCTAAACAGGTCGTTCAGACCCCGGACATCGCTAGACGAGTCCGGCGTAAACATACAAGGGCTTACTAGCCGCATACCCCCGTACAAGGGGCTCCGCGCATGTACAACAAGAGACAATAAAGCTCAATTTTATTCATTTTTTGAATTATACTTTGTTTATTTAATATAACGTACATTTTTGCACGATATTTTTCAACTAATTTCCTCTCTTTTACAGATGAACATCATGCTACACCCGTCCAGGATACGGCACAACGGAGACACAGACACAGACGTGCAGTAGGGACCCATTCCAAGGATTCTTTTTAGATTAAGACCCTGCGTAAACCTTTTTTACTGTCTCTTGTTGATACACATCCCCCGGTTTCGTGATATAACCGAGGAGGAGGCTGGCGTCTTGGCATGTGGCCACGTCAGAATTTTGCGCGTACCTGGACACAGGGGCTTATTACCAAGGGCGTTGTTCAGCCCGTTTTCATAAAGACCGAATACCTTAGGGAGTGTTCGGCATCGAAAGTTTGGCCTTATATGCATCAGCTCCGAATCATGTCTTTGGTCAAATGTTGGGTTTGCCCGGTCCTGTGTTTTGCTGCCTTATGTTCCACTCTATCGGCTAAGGCGGCACCGGAGAGAACTCTTTGGGATTGTGCCCCGGTTGCCAAAGCGAGCACCTCGAGAGAAAGGTGACAACTAACTGTCATGATATAGCGTGAGACTGGTCAACCACTTTCGATGACCCGCCGGAATCTTTAGGATTCCTCCGCATTAACGAAGGGCCGTTTCGGCCAGCACACCTGGCGCCCGAATTGGTGTGAGCGGTGCCCCTAGGGGCTATATAGTAGCCCCACTATCAAACTTCTATGGCTAAGTGAAAGTGATAAAGCATTATAGTCCGGTTGCCTAGTTCGCTGCGCTATCACCTCCTTAATAGGACCAAGACGTTGGATCAAGAGTGAAAATGCGCCTTTTGCAAACACCCCCTAATTATATGCGTGAAATTTGAAGCGAACTGCCATCTTTCGTGTTATATATACATATACATTAACGGCCGCACAGGAGGTATTTTAATTCTTGAAGGCACAAGTATAAAAAGCTTTTATATTCCCCCGAAACATTGTTTTACAATAATACATGTTATTCAAACATAATATCCTTCGATCACTGCGTCTCTATTAAGCAGCGCCTGCAGAACTTCCTGAAAATAGTGCTCGGCAGGTACTCGGCTCCCGTCTGAATCTTGGGATGCAACAGTGACGGCCTTCATCTCCGCCCAGTATGTCTTGACACGGGCAAGAGCCATCCGCGCACCCTCTATGCACGCTGACCTTTTCATTGCATTGATATGCGGCACCGCACCAAGGAACTGCTACACCAAGCTAAAATAACTTGTCGGCACGGGCCTTTCCGGCCACAGATGACTCACGACATACTTCATGGCGAGTCCGGATAACCTATTCAGCTCTGCCCATGCGGCCAAGCGATCGGTTAATGGAAGTGGGCGCTCTGGATTATGGAACTGCGACCAAAAAAGCTTTTCCACTTCGTGATCCTTTTGATCTCGGAAGTGTCTGGCCGCGTCCGCGGCACTCGCCGCCAAGTCTAGATAAGTGTCCGCTGCACTCCACAGCCGGTCCAACGGAGCATATTTAGGATCCCCGAACTTCATGCGCAGCATAAAGGGCTTTCCAGCCGCGATATCTCCAGCCTGACGTAGCTCCTCCTTCATAGCTCTCATCGCAGAGCGAGCATCCTTGGCCTCGGTAGTGGCCTTCTTCAGGTCCTTCTGTTCCGCCCGATCTTCTTTTTCAAGAAGCTTGCAGCGGTCGGCAGCATTCTTGACCTTCACAGCCATCTCGGCCATTTCCTTCTTGCTTCGGCAGTGAGCAGCCTGTTCGACTTTCAGCTCTTCAGTTGCCTTTAAGGAAGCCGCATCGCTTTTCCTGGCCTGCTCCTTGGCTCGGGCAAGTTCCGCCCGAAGGTTCTCCATGGCAGCGGCACCATCTACATCAAGCACACATGTTGTAAGATACGGGCATCAAGCTCCTCCTACCAGGTGTCTTCGGAGAAATTAAATACCTTGTGCCTCGTCAAGCCGCTTGTTGACAAGCGCGATGTTGGCATCTGCCACGTCAAGTTGCCGCTTTAGCTCGGCAAATTCATCAGTCCGGCTAGCCACCGAACACTTTGCCACCTACATACGAAGGGCGACATATTATACCTGGGATTATGATCCTCGGCGCGCCTTCATTTTTGACAACGCACCGAGTCTCAGGGGCTACTATCTAGACAGGGCGCATCTCATATATGCGGAACTGTCAAAAGGTACATCATTTCGCGTACCTCAAAACCTGTCAGTAAACTCCTGACGGCCTTGTACAACCCGCTCTCCGCGGATGAAATCCTTTCAATCACCGTACCCATCAACGCACGGTGTTCTTCTGAGATAGACGCTCGCCCGAGCAGATCCTTCAGCTCCTCCGACCGTGCACCGGACGGTGCCGGACTCGTCCGATGGCCTTTTTCAAAGGCTGGACACGGAGGACCTTGGGGGGCCATACGATTGCCTTCCGGCCCTGCCGGATTCGGAGAAACCCTCCGTGACGACACCTTAGGGTCGCCCGCCTCGCAAGGCGGTACGGCAGGGGGAGGCGTTCCGCTCTCCATCATCTCCGGACGAAGATCCCTCAAGATGAGCTCACGAGAAGGGCTGAGATCCGAACTACAAGGTAAAATTCCGGTTATCTTCCTCAGAAATAGAATAGGGATGTCTCTTATATTAAAACTCCCCTCTCTACTTACGGCTCGGTGGAGGGCTGATCCCCTTGGGGGCATAGTGCGGCCGAGGCATCCCCCGGCGTAGGACCCTCTGACGAAGATTTCTTCCCCCGCTTTGAGACCATGGTCTCCGGGTCTTCAGAGGCGGTCCTCTTCTTCCCCTAGATAGAGGAATTCTCGATTCCTCCTTTCCTGACAGCCTCCTTCGGGGAGGCGGTAGCTTCCTTGTTCCCCCTTCGCCTTCTTCCAAAGGCGCAACCTCCAAAGATCCTGGTTAACACGGGATCCGGCGTGGTCTCGGGGAGGGGCCGGACACTGATTAGCTTTGCTTCCGCTATCCACTCTGTTTAAGGGACAACTCTTTTAAGGGCAATTTTATGATAAATATACGGATAGCGTGTCCTGCAGGGGCTAATTACTTGAGTATCCGGGCGATTGAAGCTCAGACCTGCGTCCTCAGTCGAGTCCGGACACATTGCTTGTGATCCGAAGAACAATTTGTACATCTCCATGGGCGTCGCGCCCATAAAATGTTGGAGGGCTCGTGGTCCCTCCGGATTAAACTCCCACAGGCGGAGGGGGCGGCGTTTGCAGGGCAGGGTGCGGCAAATCAACATGACCTGCGTCACTACGACCAGATTGATGTCTCTTTATAGGAGATCTCGAATGCGGCCCTGCAACAAGGGCACGTCCTTGGACGCCCCCCAGTTAAACCCTCTATTGACCCATGACGCTAGCTGTGGTGGGGGACCCGAGCGAAAGGCATGTGGCGCCACCCACTTGGTGCCCCTAGGAGCTGTGATATAAAACCACTCTCGTTGCCATAAGCTGAACTCCTCTTGAAAAGAGCCCTCGTGCCATGGAGCGTCAACATTCTTGCTTATGACAGCACCTCCGCACTCTGCATGCTGCCCCTCAATCATCTTTGGCTCTACTTTGAAGGTCTTAAGCACAATCCGAAGTGAGGAGTAATACGGAGGAAGGCCTCGCACACGACAATGAACGATGAGATGTGGAGGATGGACTCCGGAGCCAAGTCGTGAAATTCCAACCCATAATAAAACATGAGCCCCCTCACGAAGGGGTCCGTCGGGAAGCCTAGCCCCCGAAAGGAAGTGAGACGCTCTCACCAGGCTTGGGAGTGGGAATAACCTGCCCTTGAGCAGGCAGCCTATGCGAGATTTCGCCGGTTAGATACCTGGCATCTCTTAGCTTTAGCACGTCTTCTTCCGTAACGGAGGAAGGCATCCACCGGCCTTGAGGGTCGGAGCCGGACATCGTCGAAGGTCCGAAGCGCCTGAATATGGAGCTTTTGGGTGTTGGAACTCAAGGTGAGAGGCGGATTCGATTGAGATTGAAATAAAGGAGTAGAGCCTTGGTCTCTTTATAAAAAGGTTGAATACCAAGAGCCCTCCCCGTGACCGTTTGGGGCTCGCCGATTGAGGAGACATACCAACGGGCACGATTGGGTTACCCACGCCGTATTGATGAGAATCCGGAATAAGGGGACACGATCTCTGCTTCGACAAGACGTGCCAAGGAAACCGCCTCGCTAAACGCTACCGAGGTGGGACAAGAAACGATTCAATAAAGGCTTGGTCATGGTGTGATGTCATGCGCGGAATACGTCGGCCAGATTGGATTTGTGTAAATATTATTCTCTACGGTGGTATGTGGAACTTATTTTGCGAGCCGGACACTATCCTTGTGTTCAAAATCTTCTATGAAGTATTCGAGGAGGAACCCGCCATGCAATGTCGAAGACAATCTGCCTTGCCCGGACTCGTCGTCATTGAAGCCTGGTTCAGGGAGACTCTTGAGGAGTCATGGATTAGGGGGTGTTCGGATGGCCGGATTATAACCTTCGGCCGGACTCCTGGACTATGAAGATACAAGATTGAAGACTTCGTCCCATGTCCGGATGGGACTTTCCTTGGCATGGAAGGCAAGCTTGGCGATATGGATATGTAGATCTCCTCCCATTGTAACCGACTCTGTGTAACCCTAGCCCTCTCTGGTGTCTATATAAACCGGAGGGTTTTAGTCCGTATGACAAACAACAATCATACCATAGGCTAGCTTCTAGGGTTTAGCCTCCCTGATCTCGTGGTAGATCTACTCTTGTACTACCCATATCATCAATATTAATCAAGCAGGAGTAGGGTTTTACCTCCATCGAGAGGGCCTGAACCTGGGTAAAAACATTGTGCCCCTTGTCTCCTGTTACCATCCGCCTAGACGCACAGTTCAGGACCCCCTACCCGAGATCCGCCGGTTTTGACACCGACAGTAGTCTTTTGTTTTCTTTCTCTAATGGAGCTCACGAGATTTCTATTGAGTTTTGTGTTGTGAATTTTTCAAGTTTTGGGTGACTTCTTTTGATGGATTATGGAACAAGGAGTGTCAAGAGCCTAAGCTTGGGGATGCACATGGCACCCCCAAGATAATCCAAGGACACCAAAAATTCAAAGCTTTGGGATGCCCCAGAAGGCATCCCTTCTTTCGTCCACTTCCATCGGTAATTTACTTGGAGCTATATTTTTATTCACCACATGATAAGTGTTTTGCTTGGAGCGTCTTGTATTATTTGCATCTTTGCTTGTTAGTTTACCACAATCATCCTTGTTGTACACACCTTTTGAGAGAGCCATACATGAATTGGAATTTGATAGAATACTCTATGTGCTTCACTTATATCTTTTGAGCTTGATAGTTTTGCTCATAGTGCTTCACTTATATCTTTTGAGCGTGATAATTTTTGCTCTAGTGCTTCACTTAGATCTTTTAGAGCACAGTGGTGGATTTTTTTAAAGAAACTTGATCTCTCATGCTTCACTTAGATTATTTTGAGAGTTGTTGATAGCATGGTAATTTGCTTAATGTTAATATACTTGGTATTCAAGATCTGTGAAACTTTCTTTTGAGTGCTATGAATACTATAAGATAAGTTTGATGCTTGATAATTGTTTTGAGATATGAAGATAGTGATATTAGAGTCATGCTAGTTGAGTAGTTGTGAATTTAAAGAATACTTGTGCTGAAGTTTGTGATTCCTGTAGCATGCACGTATGGTGAACCGTTATGTGATGAACTCGGAGCATGATTTATTTATTGATTGTCTTCCTTATGAGTGGCGGTCGGGGACGAGCGATGGTCTTTTCCTACCAATCTATCCCCTTAGGAGCATGCGCGTAATACTTTGCTTTGATAACTTCTAGATTTTTGCAATAAGTATATGAGTTCTTTATGACTAATGTTGAGTCCATGGATTATAGGCACTTTCTCCCATCCTTCCACCATTGCTAGCCTCTCTAATACCGCGCAATTTTCGCCGGTATCATACACCCACCATATATCTTCCTCAAAACAGCCACCATACCTACCTATCATGGCATTTCCATAGCCATTCCGAGATATATTGCCATGCAACTTTCCACTGTTCCGTTTATTATGACACGCTTCATCATTGTCATATTGCTAGCATGATTATGTAGTTGACATCGTATTTGTGGCAAAGCCACCTTTCATAATTCTTTCATACATGTCACTCATGTTTCATTGCATATCCCGGTACACCACGGAGGAATTCATATAGAGTCATACTTTGTTCTAAGTATCGAGTTGTAATTGTTGAGTTGTAAGAAAAATAAAAGTGTGATGATCATCATTATTAGAGCATTGTCCCAAGTGAGGAAAGGATGATGGAGACTATGATTCCCCCACAAGTCGGGATGAGACTCCGGACGAAAAATAAAAGAAATAAAATAAAAAAGAGGCCATAAAAAAAGAAAATTCCCAAATAAAAAAATTAGAGAAAAAGAGAGAAGGGACAATGTTACTATCCTTTTACCACACTTGTGCTTCAAAGTAGCACCATGATCTTCATGATAGAGAGTCTCTCATTTTGTCACTTTCATATACTAGTGGGAATTTTACATTATAGAACTTGGCTTGTATATTCCAATGAGGGGCTTCCTCAAATTGCCCTAGGTCTTCGTGAGCAAGCGAGTTGGATGCACACCCACTTAGTTTATTTTGTTGAGCTTTCATATACTTTTAGCTCTAGTGCATCCGTTGCATGGCAATCCCTACTTACTCACATTGATATCTATTGATGGGTATCTCCATAGCCCGTTGATACGCCTAGTTGATGTGAGACTATCTTCCCTCTTTTTGTCTTCTCCACAACCACCATTCTATTCCACATATAGTGCTATATCCATGGCTCACGCCCATGTATTGCGTGAAGATTGAAAAAGTTTTGAAAATGTTAAAGTATGAAACAATTGCTTGGCTTGTCATCGGGGTTGTGCATGATTTAAATACTTTGTGTGGGGAAGATGGAGCATAGCCGGACTATATGATTTTGTAGGGATAACTTTCTTTGGCCATGTTATTTTGAGAAGACATAATTGCTTAGTTAGTATGCTTGAAGTATTATTATTTTTATGTCAATATGAACTTTTGTCTTGAATCTTTTGGATCTGAATATTCATACCATGATTAAGAAGATTTACATTGAAATTATGCCAAAGTATCACTCCGCATCAAAAATTCTCTTTTTATAATTTACCTACCCGAGGACGAGCAGGAATTAAGCTTGGGGATGCCAGATACGTCTCCAACGTATCTATAATTTTTGATTGCTCCATGCTACTTTATCTATTGTTTTGGACTATATTGGGCTTTATTTTCCACTTTTACATTACTTTTGGGACTAACCTATTAACCGGAGGCCCAAATTTTAATTGCTTTTTTTGCCTTTTTCAGTGTTTCGAAGAAACAGAATATCAAACGGAGTCCAAACGGAATGAAACCTTCGGAAACGTGATTTTCTCATCGAACGTGATCCAGGAGACTTGGACCCTACGCCAAGGAACATCGGAGGCGGTCACGAGGGTGGGGGGCACCCCCCTAGGGCGCGCCCCCTGCCTTATGGGCCCCCTGTTGCTCCACCGAAGTACTCCTTCCTCCTATATGTACCTACGTACCCCCAAACGATCAGAACAGGGGCAAAAAACCTAATTCCACCGACGCAACTTCCTGTATCCACGAGATCCCATCTTGGGGCCTATTCCGGAGCTCCGCCGGAGGGGGCATCCACCATGGAGGGCTTCTACATCAACACCATAGCCTCTCCGATGAAGTGTGAGTAGTTTACTTCAGACCTTCAGGTCCATAGCTAGTAGCTAGATGGCTTCTTCTCTCTTTTGGATCTCAATACAATGTTCTCCCCTCTCTCGTGGAGATCTATTCGATGTAATCTTCTTTTTCGCGGTGTGTTTGTTGAGACCGATGAATTGTGGGTTTATGATCCAGCTTATCTATGAATAATATTTGAATCTTCTTTGAATTCTTTTTATGTATGATTGAGTTATCTTTGCAAGTCTCTTGAATTATCCGTTTGGTTTGGCCAACTAGATTGGTAGTTCTTGCAATGGGAGAAGTGCATGGCTTTGGGTTCAATCTTGCGGTGTCCTTACCCAATGACAGAAAGGGTTGCAAGGCACGTATTGTATTGTTGCCATCGAGGATAATAAGATGGGTTATTTATCATATTGCATGAATTTATTCCTCTACATCATGTCATCTTGCTTAAGGCGTTACTCTTGCTTTTAACTTAATACTCTAGATGCATGCTTTGGATAGCGGTCGATGAGTGGAGTAATAGTAGTAGATGCGGAATCGCTTCGGTCTACTTGTCTCGCACGTGATGCCTATATACATGATCATACCTAGATATACTCATAACTATGCTCAATTACATCAATTGATCAACAGTAATTTGTTCACCCACCGTAGAATACTTATGCTCTTGAGAGTAGCCACTAGTGAAACCTATGGCCCCCGGGTCTATTCTCATCATATCAATCTCCATCACTTTAATACTTGCTTTGTGTTTACTTTGCCTTTTACTTTTCACTTTGCATCTTTATACCAAAAATACCAAAAATATTATCTCTATCAGATCTCACTCTCATAAGTGACCGTGAAGGGATTGACAACCCCTAATCGCGTTGGTTGCGAGTAGCTATCGTTTTGTGCAAGTACGAGGGACTTGTGCGTGGCCTCCTACTGGATTGATACCTTGGTTCTCAAAAACTGATGGAAATACTTACGCTACTATGCTGCATCATCCTCTCCTCTTCGGGGAAAACCAACGCAAGCTCAAGACGTAGCATCTGGCCCCTCTGTCTGTTCCCCAACAGACGTAGCTCTCCGGCAGACAAAGAGGGTGCCGGCAGGATAGCCTGCCGGGGAAAACTCATTTATTTACATGAAAGAGGCACCTCACATCTGCATGGACATACACATGCATGGGTTCCCGACAAGGTTCATCCTTTTCATTCATATGCTAACACAAGTACAAGCATTACATAACACAAAGATGGACTCGAGGGATTACATTATTTGAGTTAAAATTGGCGATTGCCTACAGATTTAAGATTGAAAAAAGATAAGTGCCCCGTGATCCCCTCTTTTCGTTTTCCCTCCTTCAGGCACTGCGGCGGAAGGAGGAAAAGACGAGAAAAGGAGCACCCAAGAAGAAGCCCACCCCGGTCCCGTCAGGACCCGTTGGGCACGGCCTGACAAGACCAGGAGTGGCGAGGCTGCGAAGGAGGAGTACGTGGACGGGGTGGCGCCTTCTGGTCGCCACCTCCAGGGCCAGCAAGAAGCCTCAGTTTGAGCGTCGGTGGAGTCATCCACCAAAGCTCCGGAAGACTGCTGGAGGCGAGGAGAAGGCACCAAGAGAACATCCCTCCCCGGCTATCACCCGAAGAGGCTGGTGATGGCGGTGCCGAGGAGGGAGGGGAAGAGCGGAAAGACGAGGCGGCAGGTCGCCGGTCGGAGGCGAAGGCATCCACACCCTCGTACTCCGACCTGACCCCCTGCCACCCGCCTTCTCCGTCTTCCCTCGCTTCCTCCTCACCACCGCTGCTCCCAGGAAGCACCAAGACTCCAGTCCAGCGCCTCCAGCGGAGAAACAGCAAGCAGCCGGAACGGCCAAGGGGCTTGAGGCGAGCCGCTCCCCTCCTTGGCAGGCAGGAAGGCGCGCATCTCGTCGACAACAGCCCCAAGACCTCCGGGAGGGGCAGTGCTGGGATTACCAACGATATCCAGCCCCGCCTTCCGGCCGAGCCTCGAAGAAACCAAAAGGTTTGCCGCCAAGGACCATGCTTGCTCCCCATGTGTCAGCGCCAACATGAGGCAACAATAGCCCCAAGCAGGAGCCCATGGGCTGGCCCCAGGCCCCTCTCTTCGACACAGCCATCAAAAGCGAAAGATAAGAAGAGGAGGAATGCAAAGATGGATGACTCCGCCCTCCCTTTTATAGGTCGGGCAGGGAGGGCAGCTGCTCCATCAACGGGTGGCCACCATCCTCCTCCACCAATTCAAGGCGACTGGGCCCTCACCATGATGCTCTCCGTGCCACGCGCCTCCGTTACCTACTCCATGCGATGCATGCAGCATACATGGCCAAGGATAAGGGTGCGCTGTGGGAAGAGTAAATTGGCGGTTTCTACCCCATGCGTTAAAGTCATTCACGGGCCATCACTCGAGCGACCCCACCACCATTGGCTTTACACCACGCGCGGGGAAACCGGAAACTAGCCCGAAATCAAGGCTGATGAAGAAGCAATGAAGACCTCAAGAGACCGACCCCTTCAGCAACCCTGCTTGTGCACTTATTAGGACGTTCCCCGGCGACGCTCAACAACGCGTTCGGGGCATGCCTGGGGGCTTATGTCTATGCAACAAACCCTGGGTCTGTTGCCTAGACTGTGCACAGGCACAAGAGCAAGATTGAAGCACCAGCCGAAGTCAGAGTTCAAAGGATCAAGAGATTCGAAGAACCAACATGCAGCTTAAAGAGATTAAGGCCAAGCCAGAGCAGCAGGGTATCGCCAAGAGAAGGCCTCCTTTGCCGGGCAGGCGAGCCCGGCAAGGGGCGAGGCCACACCCAGAAACAAACGACCAAGACACCCCGGCAGGACCTGCCGGGGCTCACGGGAGCAAAACCGCCTCACCAACCACTCAAGCACGACCCATGTCGTCGATCGGTGTGGTGTCAAGCCGCAAGGTGATTAAGTGGCAGCCATTCGCCACATGGCAGCCATTTCCTACAGAAGAAACCCACAGATGACACCCGTCCTGGGACGTGTCAAGAGAACAGGCGCGGAGCTGGCAAGATAGTCTGGCAAGCCTTGTCGGACAACCAGTGATGTGACACTAAGGGGTGCATTTAATGCGCCCTGTCAGCCCGCAGAGTTAGGTATGATAGCACTATTTGCTATCATATCAGCGCATAATGACTACTTTGCCATTGTGGTGACCCCTTGATCTATAAAAGGAGGCTCATGCACCCGTAGGAAGCGTTGGAAAGTCGATGAACCCACACCCCCATACGCGTGTAGTCTCTACTGCCCTAAGGCAACCCCTTCCGGGCAAGTGTACTATGCTTCACCACCTCCATTCCACCATCAATCCACCAAAGCAGGAGTAGGGTTTTACGCCTCCCGGCGGCCCGAACCTGCGTAAATTGCTAGTGTGCTCTCTACCGTGCTGCCGTACGCTGGTCTGCTCTTTGTGCAACGCGACATCCCCCTGCCGAACCAGCAAGGGGCCTCCTGGTCCCATAGGTGGCCGCAGATATCCTGCGACATCTTTGGCGCCCCAGGTAGGGGGTTCGCTTGCGCGAACCTGAAAGTTGATGAACCAGCAAGGGGCCTCCTGGTCCCATAGGTGGCCGCGGATATCACACGACAAATGGGAATGAATGTCAAACACCCTGCCACCGTCACTGGGCCGCAAACACTGAGATACCCGGTTCTTCAATTCTAGTAAATCCAAAACTAGTCTGAAATTCATGAAACTTGGCATGCTATTATGGAGCGGCATCAACATGCCGTGGTAAATTTTTTATCCCATTTGGGGCAGGTTTGGGTATAAACTTCTCACAAACCAAAGCTTCTCACAACAAGCGTGATGGTTTTGGTAGGGAACGTGCCACCTTTAGGGACGAAACGACATCCGTTGCCTCTTATTGCTTTCAAAAATTTGCTAGTGTCAACATAGAACAACAGGAATGTTGTGTTAAATTTTGGAATTTTTCGGGGTACGTTTGGACATTTTTATACATTAACTGTGTTTTCTAGGCATTTTATTTGCATAATTCAAATTTGAACTACATGCACATGCTCCGATGCATATAAATTGGTTGAAAAATCAAATATGTGTCCTTGGTTGCATGCTTAAGTCCCATGCAAGAAGTGGGAATGAATGTCAAACACCCCGCCACCTTCACTCGGCCGCAAACATTGAGATACCTAGTTTTTAAATTATAGTAAATCTAAAACTCATCTGAAATTCATGAAACTTGGCATGCTATTATGGAATGGCACCCGACATGATGTGGTATTTTTCATGTGCATTTTGAGAGAAGGCGCACTTGAATAACAGCCAACAAAGGCACTTTGAAACAAATAGCTGCCACTGTAACATCTCAAATGTTTTGTATAATTTAAATTGTGTGTGTTCTGTTAACCATTCACGTGACGCCATGCCTCACTCTTTTAATGGCTAGGAGGTGCCGTGCGGACAGGTGCTTGAGTGCTTGACTAAACAGGAGGTGTGCGAGTTGTACTCCAATGCGGAGGCTCATTGGGAAGCGTGCGAGCTGTACGCCGCGCAGGCTCACCGGGAAGCGAGGCCTTTGACTTCCATGGACGCCTGCCTTGCTCGCATCCTCTCCATTAATGGCGCCCAAGCCGCGGTTTAATACGGTTTTTAAATATAAAACACTCATCGCAAACATTTTAGTTAGAACACCCGTATGCAAACCAACAACTTCCCCAGGAAGCCAAGGGAAAATGTGTCGAGCAGGATCTGTGCAGCTCTTGATCGCAAACGTTTTAGTTAGAACACCCGTATGCAAACCGACAGCTTCCCCGGGAAGCCGGGAGAAAATGTGCCGAGCAGGATTTCTGCAGCTCTTGATCGCAAACGTTTTAGATAGAACACCCGTATGCAAAGTGAGAGCTATGGTCTTCCCCCTTAAGTCGAGGGAAAATTCGCAGCGCAGGATTTGTGCATCCTGATACATATCCAACGTATCTATAATTTTTGATTGTTCCATGTTGTTATATTATAATTCTTGGATGTTTTATAATCATTTTATAGTCATTTTATATCATTTTTGGGACTAACCTATTGACATAGTGCCAAGTGCCAGTTGCTGGTTTTTTGCATATTTGTTTACATCGGAGGAAATCAATATGAAACGGAGTCCAAACACCATGAAACTTTTTATGGATTTTATGGGCCAGAAGACCACCAATGGGCCAGAGTAGCACCTTGGGGGTGCCCCGAGGGGGGCACAACCCACCAGGGCGCGCCTGGGGGCCCAGGCGCGCCCAGGTGGGTTGTGCCCACCTCGGTGGCCTCCTGCACCCCTCTTTACCCTATAAATTCACAAATATTCCGAAAACCCTCGGGGTTAACCTAGATCAGAAGTTCCACCGCTGGATGCCTCTGTAGCCACCGAAAACCAATCTAGACCCCGTTCCGGCACTCCGCCGGAGGGGGGGATCATCACCGGTGGCCATCTTCATCATCCCGGCGGCCACCACGATGAGGAGAGATTATTCCACCTTCGGGGATGAGGGTTTGTACCAGTAGCCATGTGTTTAATCTCTCTCTCTCTCTCTCTCTCTCATGTTCTTGAGATGTCACGATCTTGATGTATCGCGGGCTTTGTTAATATAGTCGGATCATATGGTGTTTTCCCCTCTCTATCTTGTTGTGATGAATTGAGTTTTTCCCTTTGAGATTTCGTTGTTATCGGATTGAATACTTTTATGGATTTGAGAACACTTGACATATGTCTTGCAATTGAATACTCGTGGTGACAATGGGGTATCGTATTGATTCACTTGATATATGTTTTTTCACTCAACTCACGGATTCCCGAGGTGACATTGGGGTAATCTATACATAGGGGTTGATGCACATTCTTGTCCTTGTTTCTCCGGTAGAAATCTTGGGCACTCTTTGAAGTTCTTTGTGTTGGATTGAGTATTATGAATATGAATTTGATTTGGTATTTTAGTACGAACTCTAGGATAGATCAAACAGAAAGAATAGCTTTGTGTTATTTTAGTACGAACTCTTGAATAGATTGAATGAAAAGAATAGCTTTGAGGTGGTTTCGTACCCTACAAAGGAACTTTGGAGTGATTCTTCATCGCACTTTGAGGGGTGGTTATATGATCCAATTATATAGCATTGTTGAGAGATTACACTAGCGAAAATACAGACCCTAGGCCTCATTTTCAAGCATTGTAATACCGTTTTTGTGCCCGTTTACTATTTGCTACCTTGCTGTTTTTATTTATTCACATTATAAAAGTATATTTCTACCATCCATATTACACTTGTATCACCATCTCTTCGCCTAACTAGTGCACCTATACAATTTTCCATTGTATTAGGTGTGTTGGGGACACAAGAGATTTCTTGTATTTGGTTGCAGGGTCGTTTGAGAGAGATGATCTTCATCCTACATTTCCCACGGATTGATAAACCTTAGGTCATCCACTTGAGGGAAAATTGCTACTGTCCTACAAAACTCTGCGCTTGGAGGCCCAACACGTGTCTACAAGAATAAAGTTGCATAGTAGACATCAAACTCTTTTCTGGCGCCGTTGCCGGGAAGGTGAGTGCATGAAGGTATATCTTAGATCTTGCAATTGAATCTTTTAGTTTCTTGTTTTATCATTAGTTTGGTTTATAAAAGAAAATTACATAAAAATGGAATTGAGGTTGCATCATATTATTGATCATATTTATAATATCTTTCTTGAAAATGATGGTTCAGAAAATTGTGCTCAATTTTTAGGAGAAGAAGTCAATAAAATGTTTGGCACAAAACATTTAAATGATGAGCATGATTGCAATATTGTTAGTATGAATTCTTTGAATATCCATGATTCTAATGATACACAAAGTTACAAGCTTGGGGATGTTATATTTGATGAAGATTATATTTTTACTCCCCCAAGTTAAAATTTATTATGATGAAAGCATGCCTCCTATTTATGATGATTATAATTACGAAAGTCGATTTGGAGAGGTCATGACTTTATTTAGTGATGAATCCACTATTTCAGAAGAGGTTTCAATTTATTATTATGAGAACAAAGTTGCTATCTATGATGATTATGGTGATGACATGTATGCTATAAAGAATAATGATAACCATGAAACTTTTCATCATGATTATAATTTTCAATCCCATGATAGTTACTTTGCTCCCACTGCTATTCATGAGAATAGATTTGCTTATGTGGAGAGTAGTAAAATTTCTATGCTTGTGGGTCATGAAAAGAATACTTTATGTGATAGTTATATTGTTGAATTCATTCACGATGCTACTGAAAATTATTATGAGGGAGGAACATATTCTTGTAGGAAATGCAATAATATCGAGTTTCCTCCCTATGTGTTTAAATTTTTGAAGTTATGCTTGTTTTGCCTTCCTAAGCTAGTTCATTCTTGTTCCCATAAGTTGTTTGCTCACAAAATTCTTATGCATAGGAAGTGGGTTAGACTTAAATGTGCTAATCAAATGACTCATGATGCTCTCTTTATGTTTCAATTCTTATCTTTTATGTGAGCATCATTGAAATCATCATGCCTAGCTAAAAGGCATTGAAGAAAAGCGCTTGTCGGGAGACAACCCAACACTTTTACCTACTGTTTTTATGTGTTCACATGATTAGGCTACTGTAGTAACCATGTTTTATATCTTTTGTTACAATAAAGTGCCAAGTATAGCCTTTGGGATAGTGTGGATGATAGTTGACTTGAATCTGTGCAAAAACAGAAACTTTTGCTTCCAGAAACAGAATTGTTTAAATTCACTGGAGCGTCAAAAAATTCTGAATTTTTTACAGATGATTGATATACAAATTTTATATGTGTTCCTAATTTTTCAGAATTGTTGGAGTTCCAGAAGTATGACTAATATTCAGATCTTTACAGACTGTTCTGTTTTTGATAGATTTTCTTTTCAATGGATAGTTTGCTTGTTTTCTAGTTTCTATGGCTTATATTGCTCAATATAAATTGTGGAAATGATGAGGTACAGTAGGCATTATGTGAGAACAATTATGAATCTTGTCTTTGACAGTACCAAAAGTGAAATGGTTTGCTCTTTATCATACTAACCTATCTCACAAAGTTCCGTTAAGTTTTGTGTGATTGAAGTTTTCAAGTTTTGGGTGAGATGTCGATATGAGGAGAATTAGGAGTGAAAAGACCCTAAGCTTGGGGATGCCGAAGGCACCCCAAGGTAATATTCAAGGAAGATCCAAGCAACTAAGCTTGGGGATGCCCTGGAAGGCATCCCCTCTTTTGTCTCCAACATTATCGGTAACCTCACTTGGAGCTATGTTTTCATTCGTCACATGATATGTGTTTTGCTTGGAGAGTCATTTTATTTTGTTAGTATTTGCTTTATTTTATTTGAATAATGTTTTGCATCTTCTATTTCAATAAAAGTGGCATCGATAGCCTTTACTATGCTTATTTTACAAGTGTACATGTTGCTGTTTCAAAACGGAAAGTTTATTGCTGTTGCAAAAATTACCTAGAAAACTCATAATGTGATAAAATGCTGAAACTTTTTTCAAAATAAGCTCTAATAATTTCTCTAAAGTTTGGTAAATTTTTCAGAATTTTTGGAGTTAGGGAAGTATGATGAATATTTCATTCTTTACAGACTGTACTGTTTTGGCAGATTGATGTTATGTTTGCATTGTTTGCATATGTTTGCGTGTTTAAAGATTCTATTTGAGGATAGGAGTATTAAATATGCAGAGGCATTTAGTATGCAATGTTGAATAATTTTTTTAGTGATTTGCTACAGTATATAATGATAAGGTTTTTGCATTGGTTTATACTAACTTATCTCACGAGTTCTTGTTGAGTTTTGTGTGGATGAAGCTTTTGTGATTTAGGAAAAACATGATATACGAGGAATTAAGGAGACACAAAATCTCAAGATTGGGGATGCCCAAGGCACCCCAAAATTATATTTCAAGAAGTCTCAAGCATCTAAGCTTGGGGATGCCCCGGTAGGCATCCCACCTTTCTTCTTCAACAATTATCGGTTAGTATCGGTTGAGCCTAAGTTTTTGCTTCTTCACATGATGTGTGCTATTCTTGAAATGTCATTTTATTTTGTTTTGTTTGTTGATTTAATAAAGTACTTAGATCTGAAAGTTTTTAAATAAAATAAAGTCCTCAAATAGTTGCTAGGGAGGCTAGGTAAGCGTCACTCACATCCCGTCAACGAAGCTCTTTTCTATGGAATTGCTCTAGTGCTTCACTTATATCTTTTTGAGCACGGTGTGCTTTATTATTTTTGAATAAATTCTCTCTTGCTTCACTTAAATTTATTTGAGAGAAAGAAATATTAAGCTCATGATCTTCACTTATATTTGTTTGAGCTTATCAAAAGCAACACATGAAAATTAGTTCCAAAGTGATAGATATCCAAGAAGGATATAATAAAAACTTTCATGAAGATCATTGGACAAAATAAACTTGATTCCTTGTAATAGTTTTTAGATATGATGATGTGATATGTGAGTCATGTTGATGAGTAATTGTGCTTTAGTAATAATATTGGTGTTAAGGTTTGTGATTCCCTATGCAAGCATGAAAGTCAATAGTTATGCAACAAAATTATATCCTACTTGTGGTGTATTATTCGGTGTTAATTATGCTCAATACTCGCTTATGAGATTATTTGTTTCTTGGTTGGTAACTTCTCAATCTTTTGCTAGCCTTCATTTTGCACTAAGTATGATCACTACTTGTGCATCCAAAATCCTTTAAACCAGTTTTTCCACATGAGTCCACTATACCTACCTATATGCGGTATTCTTTTGCCGTTCTAAGAAAATTTGTATGTGCCATCTCTAACTTTCAAAATAAATTTCTCTTCTGTGTGCTCGTACGCTCGCGAGGCGGTGAGGGGTGGCCAATATTTTCCATGCTAGATGTGTTATTCTCACGATGAGTGTTTATTCACTTGTCATTGCACGAGAGTATGGCAAAGGTATTAGGGATGCCCAGTCCCGAAATAAAAAATGAATTTACTTTATGTTGTCAAATAATAAATTCCTTGGAAGTGTTGGTATGGAGGGCACCCGTGGATACGGTTTGCCATGTAAAGTGAAAGTATGGTGGAAAAAGGAATAAACTTTATTTCCTATTTGGGAACCGCCTATGATATATCTGGCATGGAAAGTGTTGGGAGCTCTAAGTTTTTTTTGTTGGTGGGAAAAGTATGCCTCTCAAAATGTTTTTATCTCTCAATTTTCGCTTTGAGCTCTGGCACCTCTACAAATCCCTACTTCCCTCTGCGAAGGGCCTTTCTTTTACTTTATGCAATTTTTTTTAATTTGAGTATCCATCTTCTCTTATAAAGCACCAACTAGGAGGCACTATGATCGTACTTGAGCATTGGGTGTAGCTAATATGCGAATATGTTTCATGAATGGATCAATGATTGAGCATGATAGGATAGGGATAACTTATTTTAGCGTTGATATTTTGAAAGACATGGTTGCTTGTTGGTATGCTTGAGTATTCAAGTCCTCATGTCAAAACTAGACTATTGCTTTGAATCATATAAAAGTCCAAATGTCCATGCTATAAAGAAAAGAGTATGAGATGACATGATAGGCATCATTCCACATCAAAAATTCTGTTTTTATCATTTACCTACTCGAGGACGAGCAGGAATCAAGCTTGGGGATGCTGATACGTCTCCAACGTATCTATAATTTTGATTGTTCCATGCTGTTATATTATCATTCTTGGATGTTTTATAATTATTTTATAGTCATTTTATATCATTTTTTGGGACTAACCTATTGACATAGTGCCAAGTGCCAGTTGCTGTTTTTTGCATTTTTTTTACAAAATAGGAAATCAATATCAAACGGAGTCCAAACACCGCGAAACTTTTTGTGGATTTTTTATGGACCAGAAGACCACCAATGGGCCAGAGCAGCACCTGGGGGGGTGCCCCGAGGGGGGCACAACCCACCAGGGCGCGCCTGGGGGCCCAGGCGCGCCCAGGTGGGTTGTGCCCACCTCGGTGGCCTCCCGCACCCCCTCTTTACCCTATAAATTCACAAATATTCCAAAAACCCTCCGGATTAACCTACATCAGAAGTTCCACCGTCGCAGGCCTCTGTAGCCACCGAAAACCAATCTAGACCCCATTCCGGCACTCTGCCAGAGGGGGGAATCATCACCGGTAGCCATTTTCATCATCCCGGCGGCCACCACGATGAGGAGGGAGTAGTCCACCCTCGGGGCTGAGGGTTTGTACCAGTAGCTATGTGTTTAATCTGTCTCCCTCTCTCTCGTGTTCTTGAGATGTCACGATCTTGATGTATCGCGGGCTTTGTTAATATAGTCGGATCATATGGTGTTTCCCCCTCTCTATCTTGTTGTGATGAATTGAGTTTTTCCCTTTGAGATTTCATTGTTATCGAATTGAATACTTTTGTGGATTTGAGAACACTTGACATATTTATTGCAATTGAATACTCGTGGTGACAATGGGGTATCGTATTGATTCACTTGATATATGTTTTGGCACTCAACTCGCGGATTCCTGAGGTGACATTGGGGTAATCTATGCATAGGGGTTGATGCATATTCTTGTCTTTGTTTCTCTGGTAGAAATCTTGGGGCACTCTTTGAAGTTCTTTGTGTTGGATTGAGTATTATGAATATGAATTTGCTTTGGTGTTATTTTAGTATGAACTCTAGGATAGATCGATCGGAAAGAATAGCGTTATTTTAGTACGAACTCTTGAATAGATCGAACAGAAAGAATATCTTTGAGGTGGTGTCGTACCCTACAAACAATTTATTCTTATGTTCTCCGCTAGGTAGGAACTTTGGAGTGATTCTTCATCGCACTTTGAAGGGTGGTTATATGATCCAATTATATTAGCATTGTTGAGAGATTGCACTAGTGAAAGTAAGGACCCTAGGCCTCATTTGAAAGAATTGCAATACTGTTTTTGTGTCTGTTTCCTATTTGCTACCTTGCTGTTTTTATGTATTCAGATTATAAAAATATATTTCTACCAACCATATTACACTTTTCTCACCATCTCTTCGCTGAACTAGTGCATCTATACAATTTTCCATTGTATTAGGTGTGTTGGGGACACAAGAGATTTCTTGTATTTGGTTGCAGGGTCGTTTGAGAGAGACCATCTTCATCCTACACCTCCCACGTATTGATAAATCTTAGGTCATCCACTTGAGGGAAAATTGCTACTGTCCTACAAAACTCTGCGCTTGGAGGCCCAACACGTGTCTACAAGAATGAAGTTGCGTAGTAGACATCACATCCCTTCAACGCGAACAGTTGTTTTGGATGACCTGTGTGCAACCACGTACAAACAATTTTGTAAGATTTGCATCTGTCATATTGGGCATGTTTCCATTTGTCAAACTGGAAAGATTGACATTTGTTGATCTAGTAACATTGCCATTTGTCAATCCTTGTAACACTACGATTTGTCAAAATATGCAGCTAAAAATCACTAGCACTATCTAATTTTTGCAACTAAAATTTAGTAATTAAGCATAGATTTCATTCATACATTAAGCAGTTGTTCTTAATTTATACAAACAGTTCAACTCGACAATTTGAACCGACCAAAGTTTTCCCCTAATTGTTGTCAACCACGCATCGAAATAGCTAGTTCAACTATATGTACTAGCTAATTTTAAGTACGTTGTACAGTTCCACCACATCTATAGTCAGATGAACTGAAGAAAATAGCACCTAAATACTACTACTACGGAGGGGCTTTGTGCTACTTCCGGCAGCCTCTCCTCTGCCGAGCGCGCTTAGTAAGAGGCAGAGGAGGAGGAGGAGCCTACCAACAAGATGGACAACTGCAATACGGTGCCTGCCGCTGCTGCACGTTCAGTGACGCTCGCCAGGTCGAACGCCCATTGCCGCTCCAGATGAACCCTCTCGAAGCGGCCGGACTGCTCGTAGATCTCCTGATTCCTCGCCTCTCCGTCGGCGTGTGCTGCGGTGCCGGCTGCGGTAAGGCTCTTTGCGTGCTCGACGAGGCGCTCCTCCTCCTCCCGCAGAACCTCGATGTAGTGCAGAAGGTCACTAACGCACGTGCGGGCCTCCACCTCCGCCTCCCTCCTTCGGGCGGCGATGGCGGAGTGGGTGATGATCCCGAAGGTCGACGGTGGGCTGGCGGCCACGGCGGTCGATGATGGGGTAGCGGCCACGATGTCCCCTCCTGCCTTCGGGCCGCGGTGGCGGAGCGGGTGATGGCCGGCAGTGGGGTGACGGCCACGACGGCCACCTCCCGCCTTCGGGCCATGGTGGCGGAGCGGGTGATGGCCGACAGTGGGGTGGCGGCCACGACGGCCACCTCCCACCTTCGGGCCGCGGCAGTGGAGCGGGTGATGGCCCTGGCTTTCGACGGTAGTGTGGCGGCAACGACGGCCGGCAACAGCTGCTGACGGGCACCGACGGCGGAGCGTGTGGTGGGTGTTCCGCGCACACCCAACAGGGACGCCACGCACACTACACTATGCCAGGGACTGCGCCGCCGTCGCGGTGTAGCCTCCCAGCTAGAGCTGTCCTCTAATGACGGCGGAGTGGCTGAGCGACGATGACAGACCGGTGCCATTGGCGATTGTGGGAGAAGCAGATGAGATAAGCTACAGGGAGGGAGGGGAAAATGTGACGTAGGACTCGCCAGCGGTTAGGGTTTATATAGCAGGCTGGTAAGCATTGGGATTTGGGGGGATTTCAACGAGTGCAAGGGAAGCTTATGCTGAACCTGCGAGGTTGCGCGGGAACAGGCTCAACGACGATTCATTGGCGCCACCGTTTGGCCAAAAGAACACCCCCACGCGCCGCACAAGCTTGCGCTGTAAGCGTCTGCGGCAGCGGGGTGACAAGACGTGCGAGAGGTGGACGAAAGGACACATACACATATGGTTAATACAAAATAACATTTGCGATTTAATTACCTACTATACCCCGTCATGGTTTATAAGTAGGATTTAACTAATAAAATATGAATGGATGTCGCCAAAGATTATATCGTTGGATTCGTATTTGAACATAGTTTCCAGTTATACAATTTTTGTAACATGCATTAACAGTTTTTTGGTTAAATTTAAGGTTATATACAAGCAAGCGTTTGCTCGCAACACACACAGTTTATTCCATCAGAAACAGCTCGGATGGATCAACTGTATGCCACGTATCGCACACGCAACTCTAATCTGATTCGTGCTTGATGTCTCCGACATCTCTCACACAATTCATCTTATTTTCCACGTATCACTGTGCCGGCCTCTGCTCACGTCCCTCGGCGCACTCTGCTCACCGTTAGGCGCCGCGGCGCGCTCTGCTCGCGTCCATCGTTGAGGCGTTGAGGCGATCGCGGAGCGCTCTGCTCGCATCCCTCCACGCACGCTCTGCCGACGGTTTGGCGTGTGCATGATCACGTCGGGGGCCCCATATGCATGCGGTTGCGCCGTGCGTGTTGCCACACAATGCAGTTACGTGCGGCCCGATGGAGTTACGCGCTGCAAATTAGAACTGCCAGCAGGGCCTGGCGATATTCCCGGCCGTCCGGCTTCCCCTTTAATTCTCGCGGCCATTATAACCTTAGTCTCTTCAACCTTTCGATCGCGCCCCACAACACAACAAGCACACCCGTGCTGACACATAGAGAGGGGATGTCTAGCCGCGCTCCAATGGAGTTCGGCAAGCATAAAGTGGAGACCCACACGAGGGAGAGGGATCTCTCGGTGATGTACACCATCGACCCGGCCATGGTGGACGACTACATCAACAACGTTGAGCATTTGCTTGCTCGAGACAAATACAAGGTGGTCGGCATCGGCCTCCAGTACACCAGCGGTCGTCCCAACATAGATTAGAAGGTTGTCGTCGCCCAGTTGTGTGTGCGCCATCAATGTCCTCATCTACCACTACTGCATGGCCACAGAGCCTTGCGAACATTTCAACAGGTTTGTCAACAGCACCGACTACAAGTTCGCCACGGTGGAAACCATCAACGATGTAAAAGCGCTCAGGGTTACGGGCTTGGCCTGCCATAACCTTGTCAAAATCCATGAGCACTACAGGGTCTGGGGCAGCACGAAGAAGGACTCCCTGGTTGAACTCGACTCGACCATCATCGACCCGTACTACGAAAATATGAAGCAGATGCCAGCAGAACACATCCCGTATCACGGCACGGGCCCGGATCCGCAATCGGGATGAACCTCACCTCTGGTTCATGGCCAAGCGCGTGTACACATGCTACGAGATGCACAGGTGGATTGTTGACATGAGAAAGTTCCTTGTTACGGAGATCGACGAGGCTGGATCGAGCCACAACCAAAGCAAGCGTCACAAGAAGTAGATGTTGATCAGATGATTGTTTATCCTAGTTAATCATGCATGTAATATATAGTTTACTTTGGTGTGTGGAAATGTCATGTGTGTAGTAGCCACCTATGTAATTATGCATGTAATAGTTTACTTTGGTGTGTGCAAATGCCATGGTTGTAGTATCCACCTATGTAAGTGGATGTTTAATTTGGTTATGCAACCAGGTACATATAAGTTGTTCTGTATGCAATCCCATCTCACAACACACACGTCTTATTAGCAGCAATCGTCTGTGTTATTATCGGTCTTCGCACACATTTCTAATTACAGACCTGTTTGCCGCGTATCACACACATCTTGTTATATTGAACCATTTATGTTCTCTTGTCTCAACGCAAACAGTTCATCCGAGTGAACCGCATGCCGTATATCACACACACACACCCTTGATCCTGGCCGACTGCTTTTTGTGTTGCGTAATCACAAACAATTCATCCGAGTGAACCGTATGTTGTATATTGCACACACCTTCATCTGGCTGCCCATTTCTTTTGTTGCTCCTCATCGCAAACAGTTAATTGCACTGAACCGTATGCCCTGCATCATAGACGGAACTAAAAATATGAACCGTGTTTGATGCATCCGTCATCGCAGACGTTTTGCACCTTTTTTGATGGTTTTTTACACCACCATTTGCGATTAATGCATCGCGCACAGTTTCTTCAAAGGGTCTCTGATCATAGTGTCGCATTAGCAGCATCCTGCACTAGTGATGTGTAACACCCCGGATACAACTTTCCATATTCGTAACTCCAACTCTTGCCTTTTCCGGAGATGTGTTATTTTATTTCCGTTGTGGTTGGGTTTTGTCTTTTGTTTTGCTTTGTGTTCTTTGTCATGCGTCTCATCTCATAGCATCATGTGCATTGCATTTGCATATTTTCTTAAAACTCGTAGCCGTTAGTAGTTGTCGTTTCTCCCCTTGGCTTCGTGGCCTGTTGTCAGACCGCTTGTCCCTGTTGACCCCTCTTAGATCAACCGGACCGCTCTCTTCTCTCTTTTACGAGCTCATCAAAACCTTTTGTCTCCATGGCGTTTTGCCAAACCCGTCACAGCGATGTCCAAACTCCCGAACCCGACCCGGGCAGTCGTTACCGTTGTGTCCGGATCATCCCCAAACGCGTCTACAAAATATCTCCGCTTTCTTATTTGGACTCCTCTAACCTTTTATTCTCGATCGTCCGATTACGATCGGAGGGATCTGTTAGCCCTAAGCCTAGTCTACCTGCCATATATAAGACCATCACGTACCAAATCTTCCCAACCCTAATTTCTAGGGGGTTTGTCCCCATCTCCGCCGCCACTCTCTCCATCGGGATCCCTCCCGATCCACCACCTCCCCTCGATTTCAGCCCATAGCCTCCCAATTCGTCCTCCCACCTACAGCAACAACAGAGAGCCCCACGCTCTAGCGCTCGATCTCCTCGAGCGAGCTCCTGCCTCGTTCCCCTCCGGCCTCGCCATTCTTCGCTGGAAAGCCACAACGCGACGAGCTCCCTGCCTCCACGAACACGAGCGTCCTAGCAGAAGAAGAATAATCCCTCGCCGTCGCCGCCTCGAGATGGGCACCGCCTGACCCTGCCTTCTCTTGCGCCTCCTCCCGTCACATTTTCCCCTTCCTCTCTCTCTCATGCCTCTGCCTCTCTCACAGGGAACCACGTCGAGGCCAGGGAGAAATTGCAGCACCACCGCCCTTGGGGTTCGTCGCTGACGGCCATCCCCGTCGTTCCTGCTGAACCTCTCCACCAAGAGCACCACGCCATGGCTCGCCCCACCGGCTTCGCCCAAGCTCCAAGTCCGTCGGCCGCCTCTGCGATCCGTGAGGAACGGGACACCGGGACCTCCAGCGTCCGGATCCGCCACCCCGACGCCTCAGGCCCTCGGGCCCCGGGACCTCCTTCTTCCGCCCCAAGTCCCCATTGCCGCCGCTTCCCTCGTCGAGATCCGGTGGATCCTCGCCGTCCGCCGCTGTAGGCCCCATCTCGCCGCCTCCCTCCGTTCCTTGCGCCCACGACGCCAAGTCCATCGCGCCCACCACGGTGCTTGGACCTGCTCCTTCCTCTGTTCTTCAAGAACGAGAGCAAAGAATAGCTTGATCGTGCTCGCCATTCGCTGATCAAGGGCCTCGATCCGAGCCAGCCAAGTGAGCACCGCGTGGCCCAGCCTCCGCTTCGGCCCAAGAATGGCTGCCCGGCCTCCTCCACCCGAACTGCCGAGGCCCATGGTGAGGCCACCTCCTCGCCTCGGCCTCTCCACCGACCGCCCAAGTGCCGTGGTGAGCAGCCCCCTCTGTTTGGCCCAGCCTGTGCAGATGCGGCCCGTGTTGTTTTTTTTCCTCGCTGAGTTTTCTATTATCCAAGATTAGCAGTTTTGCGAAAACCCCTAATCATCATGCATTTAATAACTCACAAATAGTGCATCGGATTAAAATAATTTATATATGTAAAATGCTCGAGAAAATTGTGTAGATTAATAATATGCCACTTTCATCCCATGTTAAAATATTTAAATTGATGTTTGCATTAATTTGCTAATATGCCATGCTAAAATGATTTAATTCATAACTAAATAACCGTAACTTCGGAATTAAATGTTCTTTATATATAAATGGGGTGGAAAATGCCTAGATTAACATGGTCCACTTTATGTTGCTGTTTAACAACTATAAAAATGAGTATATGTAAGAACAGAACCGAATCTAAAATATTGCTCATGAGGGTTTTCCTAATTGTTGTTTCTTATTTCCTACTCATTTAAACTTGCCAAAATATTTAGTTTATTTATGCTTCACCTCGGGCCATGATTAATAACATTTAATATTGTTGTGTACCTAAACGAGATCAAACTAAATATGTCAATGTGGTGTTTTGTCAATATGCAACCTGCTGCATATTGAGCTCCACTTAATTGGTAGTATTGTTTGTTGCATATTGCCATGCCATGCCTCATTAAACCGGACATGCATCATACTTGATTGTGCATCGTGCCATGTTTATGCTTGTGCATTTACCATGTTGTTTGTTTCTTTCCTGTTGCTTCTTGGTTCCGTAATGTTGCGATTGTGAGGATTCGCTCGACTACTTCCGCTCATTCTTCTTCATGGGCTCGTTCTTCTTCCTTGCGGGATTTCGTGCAAGATGACCGCTACCCCGGATCTCATTACTATCATTGCTATGCTAGTTGCTTCGTTTCTATCGCTATGTCAGCGCTACCTATTACCTGCTTATCAAGCCATCCCAAATTGCCATGAACCTCTAACCTGTTGCACCCTTCCTAGCAAACCTTTGTTTGGCTATGTTACCGCTTTGCTCAAACCCCTCTTATAGCGTGGTTAGTTGCGGTGAAGATGAAGTTTGTTCCTTGTTGGAACATGGAGATATTGTTCCTTGTTGGAGCATGTTTACTGTTGGGATATCACAATATATCTTATTTAATTAATGCATCTATATACTTGGTAAAGGGTGGAAGGCTCGGCCTTATGCCCGGTGTTTTGTTCCACTCTTGCCGCCTCTAGTTTCCGTCATATCGGTGTTATGTTCCCGGATCTCGCGTCCCTAACGCTGGTCGGGTGATTTATGGGACCCCTTGACAGTTCGCTTTGAATAAGACTTTTCCAAAGAAGGCCCAACCTTGGTTTTACCATTTGCCTCACCACCCCTATACCCTTCCCTTGGGTCGGCCAACCCAAGGGTCATCTTTATTTTAGCCCCCGGCCGTTGCTTCTCTAAGTCTTGGCTCGAATCAGCTACTGCTGGGCCACCTTGAGGCAACCCGAGGTTTGGTTTTACTCGTAGCTAGTCTCATCCGATGTTGCCACGAGAACGAGATATGTGCAGCTCCTATCGGGATTGTCGGCGCGCATCGGGCGGCTTTGCTGGTCTTGTTTTATTGTCACGAAATGTCTTGTAGCCGGATTCCGAGACCGATCGGGTCTTCCCGGGAGAAGGAATATCCTTCGTTGATCGCGAGAGCCTATCATGGGCTAAGTTGGGACACCCTGCAGGTTTGAACTTTCGAAAGCCGTGCCATGCGGTTATGTGGCGAGATGGGAATTTTGTTAATATCCGTTGTAGAAAACCCGGTTGATCTTAATTAAAATACACCAACCGTGTGTGTAACCGTGAGTGTCTCTTTTCGGGTTGATCGAGAGGAGAACACGGTTTCGGGTTATGTCTCGACGTAAGTAGGAGTTCGTGATCACTTCTTGATCATTACTAGTTGACGCACCGTTCCTTTGTTTCTCTTCTCGCTCTCATTTGCGTGTGTTAGCCACCATATATGCTTAGTCGCCGCCGCAACCTCACCACTTTACCTTTTCCTTTCCCATTTAAGCTTTGCTAGTCTTGATACCCATGGTAATGGGATTGCTTTGAGTCCTCGTGGCTCATGATTACTACACCACCGATTCAGTGTACAGGTTATGCGATGATCACGACGGGAGAGCGATGTTTGCTTGTTTTGGAGTTCTTCTTCCGCTTCTTCTTTGATCGTGGGATAGGTTCGGTCGGCAGCCTGGGCTAAAGGTGGTGGATATTGTTTGAGTTTCTGTTTATGTTTCATCCGTAGCCGGATGTTGATCTTGTATATGATGTGATGTTGTATTCGTGTGGCATTGTATGCCTTATGTATGTATCCCCACTATTATGTAATGTTGATGTAATGATATCCACCTTGCAAAGCGTCTTCAAGATGCGCTTCTATCCTTGGTGGGACCTTCGAGTTCCTTTAGGATAGGGTCGCATCTTGGGCGTGACATGATGAGACCGGTTCCACCGACTGACTGCAACTAGTTTTGCATAAAGGTGCTGGCGGGTGTCTGTTTCTCCTACTTTAGTTGAATCAAATTTGACTGCGGCCGGTCCTTGAAGAAGGTTAAAACAACAAAATTGATGAATCACCGTTGTGGTTTTATACGTAGGTAAGAACGGTTCTTGCTAGAAGCCCATAGCAGCCATGTAAAACTTGCAACAACAAAGTAGAGGACGTGTAACTTGTTTTTGCAGGATATGTTGTGCTGTGATATGGTCAAGAATGATGTGATATACGTTATTGTATGAGATGATCATGTTTTGTAAAAGTTATCGGCAACTGGCAGGAGCCTTGTGGTTGTCTCTTTATTGTATGAAATGCACACGCCATGTAATTGCTTTACTTTATCACTATGCGTTAGCGATAGTTGTAGAAGCAATAGTTGGCGAGACGACCATGACGCAACGATGGAGATCAAGGTGTCGAGCCTATGACGATGGAGATCATGACGATGCATTGGAGATGGAGATCAAAAGCACGAGATGATGATGGCCATATCATGTCACATATTTTGATTGCATGTGATGTTTATCTTTTATGCATCTTATTTTGCTTAGTACGGAGGTAGCATTATAAGATGACCCCTTCACTAAATTTCAAGGTATAAGTGTTCTCTCTGAGTATGCACCATTGTGACAGCTCATCGTGTTGAGACACCACGTGATGATCAGGTGTGATAGACTCTACATTCACATACAACGGGTGCAAGACAGTTTTACACATGCGGAATACTCGGGTTAAACTCTACGAGCCTAGCATGTACAGACATGGCCTCGGAACACTGGAGACCGAAAGGTCGAACGTGAATGATATAGTAGATATGATCAACATAGATATGTTCACCATTGATAAATACCCCATCTCACGTGATGATCGGACATGGGTTAGTTGATTTGGATCACGTATCACTTAGATGACTTGAGGAATGTCTATTTAAGTGGGAGTTCTTAAGTAATTTGATTAATTGAACTTTAATTTATCGTGAACTTAGTCCTGATAGTATTTGCAAATTATGTTGTAGATCAATAGTTCGCGTTGTAGCTCCCCTATTTATTGATATGTTCCTAGAGAAAACTAAGTTGAAAGATGATAGTAGCAATGATGCGGACTGGGTCCGTGATCTGAGGATTATCCTCATTCTTTGCCGTAAGAATTATGTCCTTGATGCACCGCTGGGTGACAGACCTATTGCAGGAGCAGATGCAGACGTTACGAACGTTTGGCAAGCTTGATATGATGACTACTTAATAGTTTAGTGCGCTATGCTATACAGCTTAGAACCGGGACTTCAAAAATGTTTTGAACGCCACAAAGCATATGAGATGTTCCAAGAGCTAAAATTGGTATTTCAGACTCATGCCCGTGTCGAGAGGTATGGGACCTCTGACAAGTACTTTGCCTACAAGATGGAGGAGAATAGCTAGCTAGTGAGCATGTGCTCAGAATGTCTGGGCACTACAATCGCTTGAATCAAGTGGGAGTTAATCTTCTAGATAAGATAGTGATTGACGGAGTTCTCTAGTAACTATCACCAAGCTACTAGAACTTTGTTATGAACTATAATGTGCAAGGAATAACGAAAAAGATTCCCGAGCTCTTCGCGATGTTGAAATCGGCGAAGGTAGAAATCAAGAAAGAGCATCAAGTGTTGATGGTTAACAAGACCTCTAGTTTCAAGAAAAATGGCAAAGGAAAAGAAAGGGAACTCCAAGAAGAATGACAAGCAAGTTGCCACTTGTGGCACCCCGGCTCAGAGAAACCGGATCGCCCCGTATTCCAGCCCAGAGATCGAGGAGAAGTCTTCTGGAATACGACACTGCTTGACATAGAACAAATCATCTCTTATTACAAAGGATAATAAATACACGGGTCTGATGTTACAAAGAATCACATCAGCATGGCGACACTACGCCTGCGATACTACATTTCCTCTATGCTAGCAGTGGAACAACTCGTAGCAGCGGAATACATCTAGAAGTGGAACAATGACGAAGGTGGTGAACTCCACTCCACAGGGACTCTGGATGGGATACGATCTAGCTCGCACGATTGGTAACCTCGACAAACAATCAATTAATCATGGCATCACCTGCAATCTGGCATGAAACGCCAGGTCAGTACATTGAATGTACTTGCAAGCTCACAACAACCAAAAGCATCAAGGCAAAACAACAACACAACATTAAACATGTTAATAACCTGATATGAAACTACTACGATACTGATAAACCAACATCTCAGATCTCAATAGCCATCTCACTCTTGGCTATCTGACCAAAGCAATATACCATCTCGATCACCTCATGATCCATCTGATCACCTCGTGATCAAAACATCCACATGCTCACCTTGTGACCATATCACAACTGGATGATCATCCTTGAGATCATCCCAACATCATCATCATCCTGCCAAACTATTACCGCTCACAATATTTCAACATATTAATCACCTATAAGTCATTCCGTCATGTGAGTATTGAACAAATGGTGCGACCTAGTATGAACTTATGCCCATGACCGAGGACACGACTATCGATAGATTAAACACACACACTCTTCAGAGGTAGCGCACCTACCCACACCACAGAACCCATGGCCTCACACTCCCATTCGTGTGGACCAACGGCGTTCCGACAAAACCGATCTATCGCCATTACACTCTCCCGGCCACTCCAACCAACTCCCCTTTGGGCTTAGTCATGGGTGGCCCCGTGCCTACCAAAGGCATCAACAGCCACCGTCGTGGCAAAACAAAAACGATCCCAAATGGGGACAAAAAGGGCCCTATCCAACTATGGGCACACAAGGTTATGTCTGCTTACCGGGCTAGGGTACTGCATGCCCACAACCTTCCCTCGCTGGAGGCACCGGCGAGAGGCACAACAATAGCATCGCATTAGGGCCTTCCCATAAAAGGAAAACGTGGTTGCACTGGAAAAGCCCGGTTCGGTGGCACCTGACCAACTTAATGACGGAATTTATCCCCAAAAATATAATAGTGATAACTGATACTCCGATATCATCTATCAACCTGTAATCCAAGTCATAGCAATATCCAACAAATAATCCAAAGCATAATATCGTCATATCAAACTACTCAGAGGATAGCACTACTATCATGATGAATCCAAGAACGATAATACTACTACTCCAATAGCAAGAACAAGCTACCCAACTAAGATCCACATGCAAGCATCATCTCCAAAATCATACTCCCAAAACATAATATCAACTATCTTCATGATGAAAATAATTCTAGCCACTAATAATCCAAAGGCAGCATGACATCCAAAGTAATACTCCAAAATATAATACCAGATACCAACATGAAAATAATCATAACATAAGCCACTAAGAATCCAAAGGCAACATGTCATCCACATAATCTTCAAAATATAAGTCCTAGAACTCCAAGCAATATCATGGCAATAGCAAGATCGAAACAACACTCCGAGAAATGCCATGAACAAAATCATACATAGTTAATGCAATATTTTAAACAAGTTTAAATAAGTAAACCATGTCACTGCATTGCAATCATGCAAATGAAGGGTGTGGCTTGCCTGGGGTGAAGGGATTCATTGGGAAGAAGTGCAAGAAGCTTGCGGAAAGATTCGCCGGAAAACGTTCTCTCTCGGAGAGGGCTGATTTAGTGCAAGGGCAAAATGGTCATCTTAAGGATGTTACAACATCATGTAAACGATACTAATAGAATGGGCTCGACGAGACAAATAAGTGGGCTTTGGAATCACCTCAATCGGAGTCACGGTTGAAAAGATATGGCCGTTCATCCGTTAGGCAGAAAACAAATAAAAACTTATTCATTTCTGCTCTAACGGGTGAATGTTCACAAACTAGTGGATTCGCCCGGTAGCTGAAAAAAAAGAGAAAACGCATTCTCAGAACTCTGCTTTCATGTGGGGAAAACGTAGTTTCGTCTAAAGAAGAACAGAAGTATGCTTTCTAACCCGGAAAGGGTATTCCATTTGATTACGTCTCCACTTAGATGACGTGGCGAGGCGGGGTCAACGGCTGAGGGGCTCACATGTGGGTTCCACGGGGCCCACTGGCCAGCTGGCAGGGAGGGGTCGACATCGTCGTCTTCAACTTCACGCCCGCGCGCAGCCGAAGCAGAGGCGGCACTCGACGGCGATAGGTGGAGCTACCGGCCATCTCCGGCGGCGCTCGGCCTACCCACGGGCTCAGGAGACGGAGCCGCGTCGCCTGGGATAGGCCTCGTTCGCCGAAGGGCACGGGGAAGAGCATGGCGTCGGCTGCGGCGGAAGAAAGCTTTGGCTACCGATGAACTCGTGGCAAACGACCACCGAAGGAGAAGGAGATGTGCTGGGGTCGCTCGGGGGTGGTGGTGGAGACCTCTGGTGGTGGTGGAAGGCAAGGAGGGGGACGGCGTTGAGCGAATTTAGGCCGAGGCCGAGGTAGGCACGGCGGCCATGGAGGAGGAAAGGGAGGCTCTGGAGCTCGAAGAAGTGGTCCGGGCGGCTGCTGGGGATGTGGGGAAGAGCTAGGTGAGGTCGAGAAGCCTCGGGGTGGGCTGATATAGCCAAGGGAGGAGGGGGTCGAGCTGGCGTCGCCGCGGACGCGTGGCCGGTGCCACGGACGCGTGTGCGTGCGCTCGAGCTTGGAGGTAGACGACGACGGAGGAACAGGGAGAAGCTCACGGGGTAGAGGGAGCCAAGGGAGCACGGGGAGGAAGAAGACGGGCGCATTCAATGCCATGTCGGCACTGTGCTCCCGTGGGCGTGCGACGGCGAGCGCCGACGAGGAAGCGGACAGTGGGGGAGAGGGGTCCAGGGGAACGGTGATGATGAGAGGAAGACGCTGGACATGCTCATGCGCGCGAAGACGACGAGAGGAAGAGAGGCCGAAGCGCAAACGACGCCATGGACGCGGCCACTGCGCACAGAGCGAGTGCATATGCATGCTAGCTATGCGGTCACCACTAGACAATGCACAGGGAGGTCACGAAGGAATTGTAAACCTTGTCTGGTGGCTAGTCCTTCCAGGGTGGAGCATTTATCAGTCTATGTCTTGGTCTGAGGTGCTGTGGTTGGGTTGGAACTAAGCTCTGAAGTTTGCTGTAGCAAACATGGCTGCGCACTGGTGATCAATAGAGAATTGCTTGAAGCCAAATAAGTTGTCTGGGGTGATTAACTAAGGAAGGACTACAATCCTGGAGGTTTTTAGGGCAATTGGACCAAGATACATCATAGTTACTTCACAACTACACATTTGGTCCAGAATCAAGATCAGGATGATGCACTCACATGGAGTATCAAATTGAGCTAAAATTTGGCAAGGCTTTATGATATGGACATATAAAGATGCTGTAAAAATTTCATACCAAATGGACAAGCCAAAATGGTACTTGTTTCACACACATCCTCTCTGTCTAGAAACTTGGAAAATTCTAGAGGAATATTGGCTCCATGAATTGATACCAAAATTGGTGGAGATTGGTTTTATGGTCATGAGAATGCTCTGGTAAATTTTCAGCCAAAATGAAGCAATATAAAATATACTTGCTTCACAACCTGAAAATATTGACAGATGCAAAGATTTGATCCTGTGCTTACATAGATGATTGGATTGGACTGAAATTTGGAGGAGTGTAAAGATATGAGCACATGAAGAGCTGTACAAAATTTGAACTCATTTGGATAACCCTAGCTTGTACTTCCTTCACAATGCCTTCTGTTTGACAGAAACTTTGAAAAATTGCTGAGGAAGAATGGCTAGGCAAATAAAGTTGAATTTTGGCATGAGACAATGATTTGGATGATATAGCATGCCCAAAAAGTTTGGGAGCAATCAATAAAGGATAGGTGACACTTCCTTAATGTAAAGTTTACATCGATGTAAATGAAGAATAATTATTGGGGAATTATTCTTGGGCTAGGACAGGAAAGTTTGGGCATATTTGAGCAACATATGACCCAAATAAATTATGAGAATTATTTGGGAATCTTTGGATGGACAGAAATATAGGTTGCTTCACAACCTAAGGCACTTGAGGTTATTCCTTTAATAGAAAAGGAATTTTCCCAAAGAAAATGAATTATAGAGTTGGGCTAGAATGGAAATGGCATGATCTTGGGAAAGTTTTAAGAATGATGAGCCACTTGGGAGAATAAATGAGGATGATTTCCAGGTTGCAAGCCCACAAATCCACTCCAAAAAGAAAATCGAGCAAAAACCAAATAAATCAAAGGAAAAAGAAAAGGGCCAAAAACCAGTTACAAACCTTCCCCTAAATAAATCTGTCCTCGAGATATGGTTGCTCAGGAACAAGTATGACTTGAGGACACTGCTTCCAAACTGTATCCATTTCCTTTATTTATTGTTCCCCCGAGAATTTCAGATGATCAACTTACCTTGCTTTGGGGTGGTTTGCTTCACCTTTCCCAAATTCTGTCAGATTTTGGCTCAGATACCAATTCCTCTTGCTGACATTGATTCTCTCATATCTGTGGTGATATCCAATGGATCTGAGCATACATTTTCCTTTTGTCATAAAAACCTTTTTGCTTCTGCCATGGGGTTTGCTCAAACAAATGCATGTCCTCAGGTTTCAACAAGTCCTTACGGGATCTGATTGCTCACAGGTGGTACTGATTTATCTTGATCTGTTTCTTGGGCTCGAGCATGAGATATGTACCAAAGATTCGACTGCCTTTTGTCGTGAGCAATATGCAAGGGCATGGACTTATAGCTGTAGCATACCTCAAATATTAACATCTTGGGATTGTCTGGCAGGTATGTTGGTGGAAGATACTTTTCATGACAAAGTTGTCCGGATACTTGGTTCTCGCCAGAAAATATACCGGCCCGAAAGTTAATTGTTTGACTTTTGACTTTCTCATGTTGTCGGTAGACCCATCCGTGGTAATGAGGCTATGAGATGTCAGAACACCGCCACCGAGGTCAAATCTAACGATGTTGCAAAGGAATCTTGGGCCTGATAGAATGAACTTGGATATTCCACATTAACCATTCTAAGCGGGTCAGCAGGATATGAAATCCTTGTAGAACAGAGTAGGCCTCTGAGGGTATGTCTTTTGTGGATCCATATGGAATTATGGCCTCCAACTGACTTGGGTATCCGGACCCTGATGGTCATGCATAATTCATCATACCTTTGCTGTCAGTCTCATCCTTTGACGGTCATTATTTTCTTGGTCAGGATACCTTACTGAAATAACTTGGCCACACATGTCCTTGATTCTCCGCATGATCATGGATGTGGGTCATGCAATATTTCTGACATTATTCCTTGTGCTTGCTTTCTGACCTGGGTCCGCACACACATGACATATATTCGGGGCTCGTAGCTGTACAGAGCTCGTTGTTGAGGCCAATCATGCAAGAGGGTGACGAGAGTTCATGAGATCTCCTTGTTAGTTACGGGAATAATAACCTTGATGACCATTGTCAAGGCTATAGATTCTATGATGTCATCTCCAGATCTTGTCGATCCTTGTATTACATGAGATGCATCTCTTCTTATCTTCCTTTGCATGACTTATGAGGTTGCTGAATCTTACTTTTCTTAGGTATATCTGCTCGAACTTTGCCGCATCTCGTATGAGTGAATAATATGACTGGGGATGCATTCTCACAGTATAGATGGAAAGATCTGTAGTCGAACACTTGATTTCTAAAGCAGACATATGCCTTGAGTGATTTGTACTTCTGACAAAATTATTGTGAATCTGATTCTTGAGCTATACTGCCATATACTGCCAACTCATCGTATAATCTCTAAGGATGGTGCAGTAGGGTAGTACTGACGTGGGCTAAGTGGCTTATGAGAGAAGCCATCCGAGTAGCTTGCCGAGGAAGACTCGTTAGCTTCTGCTCGAAGCTTTTGTCTAGGTAGCTTGGAGAAGAAATCTCGATAGCTTACACACGAAGCTTGACCTGAGTATCATGTTGGAGAAGCCTGAGTTCTATACTTGAGATTCTTCTCCTCAGTTTGCTTGTTGAGAAATATTCATTTTCTGTCTGTCAGAAGCTTTTACCAAGGTACCTTGCTGAGAAAGACTGGGTATCTTGGACAGGAAACTTTCCATATATTATGCTGGGAAAATTTTGATGAGCCTTGCATCATACGTTTCTTCCGATAGGGTGTGGAAGAATAATGAGTTTCTCATATCCAAAGCTTCATATTGTGATATGCAGACTGAAAGCCATACACATACCCATAATATTCTGTGGCTGATTATTTGCATGAGAAAAATTGTTTGACTATCTTTCTTGACCATAACACATTCTTCCTTTCTTTGGATGATAACATATTTCAAGCATCATTTATTGCTGAGCCAGACCTTGTATACGAGCCATACCTTTGACTAAAAATATTCCATTGGTCTTGCAACTGACTTGTCTTTCTGCTGGCTTGATCATTACTGCTGTGATGATTTTGTACTGATGTAGACTCGATGTTGATAATCAATCCAAGAGACCATTGGTATTCTGAGCAGATATTAATACGATAATGGAGTTGACTGGGTAGACCATAATGTTTAGCTGAGGTTCTTCCAATCATATGAAATCCTTATTGCTTCTTTGAGTCTAGTGTCGGTTGATGAGAAACTTCCATAAGGGGAAATAAGGTAACACCGAGGGCCCAAAAATAAAGAAGCAATAGAAAACAACTCAACTAAACAAAAGCACACAACAATCAATCACACATAAACATAGTCACATATTACTACTAGTCACACAATATGCATGCCTGCTTAAGCACACAAATCTCGCGGGAACTCCGGGATTATGATCTAACATGCTGTGACGGTGTGCACGAGGACGAATAAATGTGTGGAAGGATTGGTGTAAACAAGGCTACACCAAGTGCTAGCTAGCAAGGTAACATCCTTGACTAACTGGGAGGCGAGGACGTACTTGGTAACCCTGTAGAAGGACACAAATGTCGCGAACACATTATTATCAAGCGGACGGAAAAGACCCGTACTCGTCCAAGGAATAGGATAGCGGAAAAAATCGAGTCTACTGGCATTGCCCTCGCTTGATGACTAAGATCATTAAGGGTTGCCAACACGACAAGATGAAAGGGATGATCCGGGACAAAAGCATGTCCATCACCGAAACGATAGGTGAGGCTGAAAGAAGGATATCAACGCGATACCTGAACACCATTTTTGCAAACAGTGTCGGGATCACTTGGCATCACTCCGCTGGGACGGAAATGACGAGCAAGAAAAGAAACTGGAAGAAATGCTGGAGCTGAGCTGTAGTGGATCCGGGCCGATGCCATCTACACTCACCAGATTAAACCGTTAATAGCAAAATAATAAGACTATATGCATGTTATGCAACAAACAAATGCAGCAACCAAATGCAACAAACAAGATAGACTCTAAACTACCGATTTCTACCGCTCACGCTGACTAAGGCGTCCCCATCAGACACGCTCGATACTAAGCTCAGGCACCTCGCTCAGAGAAACCGGAACGACCCGTACTCTAGCCCAGAGATCGAGGAGAAGTATTCTGGAATGTGGCACTGCTTGAAATAGAACAAATCAGCTCTTATTACAAAGGATAATAAATACATGAGTCTAATGTTACAAAGAATCACATCAGCACGGCGACACTACGCTTGCGATACTACATTTGCTCTATGCTAGCAGCAGAACAACTCGTAGCAGCGGAATACATCTAGCAGTGGAACAACTATGAAGGTGGTGAACTCCACTCCGCAAGGACTCTGGCTGGGACACGATCTAGCTCGCACGACCAGTAACCTCGACAAACAATCAATCAATCATGGCATCACTTACAATCTGGCATGACACGCCAGGTCAGTACATTGAATGTACTTTCGAGCTCACAACAACCAAAAGCATCAAGGCAAAACAACAACACATCATTAAATAGGTTAATTAAATTAACAACTACTATGATAAGAAAGCAACTACTAAACCTGATATGAAACTACTACGATACTGATAAACCAACATCTCAGATCTCAATAGCCATCTCACTCTTTGCTATCCGGCCAAGCAATATACCATCTTGATCACCTCATGATCCACCTGATCACCTCGTGATCAAAACAACCACATGCTCACCTCGTGACCATATCACAACTGGATGATCATCCTTGAGATCATCCCAACATCATCATCATCATCCTGCCAAACTGTTACTGCTTACAATATTTCAACATATTAATCACCTATAAGTCATTCCATCATGTGAGTGTTGATCGAACGGTGTGACCTAGTACGAACTTATGCCCATGACCGAGGATGCGGCTATCGATAGATTAAACACACACACTCTGCAGAGGTAGCTGATACGTCTCCAACGTATCTACTTTTCCTAACGCTTTTCCTCTTGTTTTGGACTCTAATTTGCATGATTTGAATGATACTAACCCCGGACTGACGCTGTTTTCAACAGAACTACCATGGTGTTGTTTTTGTGCAGAAATAAAAGTTCTCGGAATGGAACAAAACTTCGTGAGGAATTTTTATATCAATAAAGAGAATTTTGGAGCCAAGACCCACCAGAGGGGGGCACCTGGGTGGGCACAACCCACCAGGGCGCGCCCCCCTCCTAGCACGCCCAGGTGGGTTGTCCCCACCTGGTGGCCCCGCAGACCCTGAAACCGACGCTATAAAATCCTATTTTTCTAGAAAAAATTAGGGAGAAAGAATTATCGCGATCCACAAGATGGAGCCGCCGTCACCTCCTGTTCTTCATTGGGAGGCTAGATCTGGAGTCCGTTTGGGGCTCCGGAGAGGGGGATCTTTGTTCTTCATCATCACCAACCCTTATCCATCGCCAATTCCTTGATGCTCCCCATCGGGAGTGAGTAATTCCTTCGTAGGCTCGCTGGTCGGTGAGGAGTTGGATGAGATTCATCATGTAATCAAGTTATTTTTGTTAGGGCTTGATCCCTAGTATCCACTATGTTCTCAGATTGATGTTGCTATGACTTTGCCATGCTTAATGCTTTTCACTTTGGGCCCGAGTGCCATGAATTCAGATCTGAACCATTTATGTTATCACCATTATATCCATGTTCTATATCCGATCTTGCAAGTTATAGTCACCTACTACGTGTTATGATTCGACAACCCTGAGTGACAATAGTCGGGACCACTCCCGGTGATGACCGTAGTTTGAGGAGTTCATGTATTCACCGTGTGTTAATGCCTTCTTCTGGTTCTCTATTAAAAGGAGGCCTTAATGTCCCTTAGTTTCCAATATGGACCCCGCTGCCACGGGAGGGTAGGACAAAAGATGTCATGCAAGTTCTTTCCATAAGCACGTATGACTATTTACGGAATACATGCCTACATTATATTTATGAACTGTAGCTAGTGCTGTATCGCCCTAGGTTATAACTGTCACATGATGAATATCATCCAACGAATTACCGATCCAATGCCTACGAATTTATCTTATCTTGTTCTGCTAAGTTACTACTACTGCTGTTATTGTGGTACTTGCTACAAAATTACTGCTATCACTGTTACCGTTACCATTGCTGCTATCACTATTATCAAAACTATCATACTACTTTGGTACTGATCACTTTGCTGCATATAATTAATCCCCAGGTGTGGCTGAATTGACAACTCAGCTGCTAGTACCTTCAAATATTCTTTGGCTTCCCTTGTATTGAATCTATAAATTTGGGTTAAATACTCTACCCTAAAAAACTGTTGTGATCCCCTATACTTGTGGGTTATCAAGACCTTTTTCTGGTGCCATTGCCGGGGAGCATAGCTATATTTGTTGAGTCACTTGGGATTATTATCAGTTTATCACTATGAAGAATCTGAAGGATGCTAAGACTAAGATTTATCTCTCTAAGACGAAGGGAGGTAAGGAACTGCCATCCAGTTCTGCTTTAGATTCACCTTCTGTTATAAGTAAACTTGCAACACCACCACATGCTATAAATCATGATATGTCACAAGTTATTGATGATGCTACTTCTACTATGAATGATGATGCTAGTACCTTGCTTGATGATAATGATGTGCCATTGGGTGAATTTCTTGAGGAACAAATTGTTAGAGTAATACAACATGATGTTGAATCTGGTGATGAGCTTGAAACTGAAACTCCTAAAACACCTGCTAGAACTAGCCTTCCTAGATATGAATTGCCTAAGGTACCGGAAGGTTATGTTATGAATGAGGAGACAACTAGAGATATTCTTGCTTGTAAGGATAGAGATGATATAGAGAAATTATTATGCAAGTATAAAGAAAAATCTCTGAATGCTAGAATGCAATATGATCCTAAGTTTGCTACCTCAGCTATCTTTATTGATTATAAGGATTATGAATTCTCTGTCGACCCAGAGTTAATTACTTTGGTTGAATCTGATCCTTTCCATGGTTGCCAAACTAAAACTGTTGTGGCACATCTTTCTAAGTTGAATGACATAGCCACCCTTTTTACTCATCATGAGAAGACTCATTATTATTTTATTCTCAAATTGTTTCCATTCTCATTAAAGGGTTATGCTAAATCTTGGTACAATACTCTTACTCCTGGTTGTGTGCGTAGTCCCCAGGATATGATTTATTACTTCTTTGAAAAATATTTCCCTGCTCATAAGAAGCAAGCTGCTTTACAAGAAATATTTAACTTTGTGCAAACTAAAGAAGAGAGTCTCCCACAAGCTTGGGGGAGGCTTTGCCAGTTACTTAATGCTTTGCCTGATCATCCTCTTAAGAAAAATGAAATACTTGATATCTTCTATAATGGACTAACCGATGCTTCTAGGGACTTCCTAGATAGTTGTGCTGGTTGTGTTTTTAGGGAACAAACTATTGGACAAGCTGAAGAATTATTGAATAACATATTGAAAAATTATGATGATTGGACTCTTCCTGAACCACCGCCTAAACCCACTCTGAAGAAGAGGAGTATATTATATCTTAGTCCTGAAGATATGCAAGAGGCAAAGAAATCTATGAAGGAAAAAGGTATTAAAGCTGAGGATGTCAAAAATTTACCTCCTATTGAAGAAATACATGGGCTTGATACACCACTACTTCCTTGAAAATCCTCACATATGCATCCTAGCCAATGCCTTTATGAGTTCAAAAACAGCATCAGAAAACAAGATCACTTCAATGCAAATGTTATGAAACAATTGAAATACAATTCTGATATGATTGCTCGCTTGAGTGACTTATTATTTAGAATCTCAAATGATGTCAGAGGTGTTGGAAAACATGCTTCTATGGTTCAAACCCAGTTAAAACAAGTTGCTAAATCTCAAAGAGAGTTTCTTGATGAAATGAATAATAATACACATGACTTTTTTGTTAGAGTTGCAACTAGAGGAGGTAAAATGACTCAGGAACCACTTTATCCTGAGGGACACCCAAAAATAATTGAACAAGACTCTCAAAGAGCTAACACTGATGCATGTAGTCGTTCTAAAAACAAAAAGAAAAATCGTAGGAGTTTGCATGCCCCTAGTGAACCTAAAATAGAAAAACCTCTGTGATAATGATGTTTCTATCTGTGATGCTAAAACTCAATCTGCTAATGAACATTCACCTAGTGATAATGAAAAAGATAATGCTGATGTTCATGAAGATACTCAACCAAATAATGAAAAAGAACCAGATAATGATGTTGAGATAGAACCTCCAGTTGATCTTGATAACCCATAACCTAAGAATACACGATATGATAAAAGAGACTTTATTGCTAGAAAACACAGTAAAAAAAGAGAACCGTGGGTTCGAAAACCTATGCATTTTCCACCCAAGTCAACTAAAAAGAAAGATGATGAAGAATTTGAATGCTTTGCTGAAATGCTGAGGCGAGTCTTTTTGTGTACTCGCTTGACTAATATCCTTAAAATGCCTCCTTATGCAAAGTACATGAAACTCATCACCAATAAGAGAAAAATACCGGAACCTGAAATCTCCACTATGCTTGCTAATTATACTTTTAAAGATGGAGTACCTAAAAAATTTGGAGATCCGGGAATACCAACTATACCTTGCTCCGTCAAAAAGAATTATGTGAAGACTGCTTTGTGTGATTTAGGAGCTGGTGTTAGTGTTATGCCTTTCTCTTTATATAAAAGACTTGATTTGAATAAACTCACACCTACTGAAATATCTTTGCAAATGGCTGATAAATCAACTGCCATACCTATCGGTATTTGTGAGGATGTGCCCGTTGTTGTTGCTAATGTTACTATTTTGACTGACTTTGTTATACTTGAGATGCCCGAGGACGACAATATGTCGATTATCCTTGGTAGAACCTTCTTGAATATTGTAGGGGCTGTTACTAATTGCAATAAAAGCAAGGTCACTTTTCATATCAATGGTAATGAGCATACGGTGCACTTTCCGAAGAAACAATTCCAAGTGAATGGTATTAATGTTATTGAATCACTATTGGAAGTTTTCAACTACCTCTAGCTACTGCCAAAAAGAAATATGAAATGCTTATTGTTGTGGATATTCACATCCCTGTTGAGGTAACTTGATCAACCTTATTAATGGATCATTTTTTAGGGTATGAAGTTGATGAATTTAGTAAGCACTACCTTCTGTCTCTACCTTCTGTTTTTATTAGTTAAATAAAATAAAATGCCATGTTTCATCTGTTTTCTGAATTTTCCATGCAATAAATAAATGACCCAAAAATAAAAGTTCTCAGAATGCTCTGAAAATTCAATATGATTTTTTTCTGAATATTTAAGAACTTCTGGTGCTAATAATATCAGAGGGAGGTGCACCAGGTGGGCACAACCCACCTGGGCGCGCCAGGACCCCCAGGCGTGCCCTGGTGGGTTGTGGTTCCCACATAGCCCCCCTCACTTATCCCTTCACACCACATCACACTTACCTCCAGAAAAAAAATTCACCATTGCTATCTCTCCCATGTTCTTGCTCTCAAACCCGCGGATTTCGATCTCTTTGCTCGAAGCTCCGCTACTAAAACTATTTCGGGGGATTGTTGCTTGGTATGTGACTCCACCGTTTGTCCAATTAGTTTTTGTTTTAGTGGTTTATATTTTGAATAATTAGCTACTCTTGGTGCTGCTGTAGATGAGCTTGCATGTTGAATTCTTAGAGTTCTAAGTAGTTTGAATGCTTGCTACGGCCTCTATGTATCACTATGAGTAGTTGCTATCAATTTTGTGAAGTTTTGTTGAGAAAAAATTATGGACTAAAAATTTCAGAATTTTTGTTCATAGGAAAAAGGATGAATATCTTTAGGAAGTTTGCTTCTAAGAAGAACTCAAAGGGGGTTATTGGGGAGTCGTCTGACAGTGATCTCCATCCCCGGAGGTTGGCAGAGCTGAACGTGAACAGTATCATCTCCTCACAAACATCTTTGTTCAAATTTTTACTTTCTTTCCCAGGAATAATCCCCCTGAGGTGCAGTTTAGTTTATATGCTGAAACCTGTCAGATACCACTCACTGAATTTTGTAACATATGCATGATCCCTTCTGACAGGAGCTTAGCTGAGCCTAGGCCGGCAGAGTTTGAGGCCTTATATCGCACCTTGACAGTGGGAGATGAGAGAGGGGTGTCAGCTATCATTGCCGCTGGCTTACATTTTCCTGCTGTTCTTTACTTTGCTCTTTTCATTGCAAAATTCTTGCTTCCTAGAGAGAAGGTGGGTGCACTCAGTTCACCAGACCTTGTTGTTTTACGTCATGCACTAGAGGGCGACAACACTTATAGCTTGGGAGCTATTGTGGCTCGTCGCCTCCACATTAATAGGTCCAAGGGTAAAATACATGGTGGGATCTTTGCTACTCGTTTGGCGACTCACTTCAATGTTGAGATACGCCTCCATGATCACCCTCTTACGAAAGTTTACCTAGATCGCGCAGCCATGGATCACCACCATTTCACTGATAATAATTCTCCTGACATCTCTATTCCATATAACCTGGTTTTTAGTGTGAGGAATCGTGATATTATTCCATTGCCTACTCCTGCCTTGTTTGATTCTGTTGCCAGAGGCGGATATAGGATTATGCCTGCGGACATCATCTCCTACCGGGACGACCAGGCTGCAGCAGAGGAGGAGCCTCAACAGTGGGATGAGTGGATGCCCGCTCCTCAGCACCGCGACTACTATCTAGGCTACTGACTGCTTACCAAGTTAGGCCAAAAGCCTAAGCTTGGGGGAGTACGTTTTCCCACCGACATTACATTTATGTTCACACATTTCATTCCAGTTGTCGGTGTCCACACTTTTTCATTGTATCATCCATGCTTAAATTTATTTTCTTGCTTTCTTCTTGTGTGTTTGAAAAACCTTAGAAAAACCAAAAAAAAAGTTGTAGTTAGTTTAGTTCCTATGCATGCTTAGTGTAGTACTTAAAAGAAAACCCAAAAAGATTTCCTTGTTCTTCTTTTGCTTGTTGGGAGCTTTCCCGTGTAAATAGTTTTCTCGCTTTTGCTTTTCCCTTTTATTTGCTTGTTCGAGAAAATCAAAAACTCAAAAAATATTTCAGTGTGTTTCTCTAAACTTCTTTTCTTTTTATTTGAGTCATACCGAGGAGAAGACCACGATGAAAATGTTGAGTGGCTCTCATATGAATAATTTTATATCTAATAAAGAGCCCATTTTACCTTGTCTTCTCCCGTTGAATAAAATGTTTGCAGATTCCAGCTTAGTCCACAGCACTCTTGCACTATTATTATTTTCACATCGTTCGTCATGCAAGTGAAAGGCAATAATGACGATATTCGATGAACTGGCCGTGGTAGAGAGAAATGGGCATCAACTCGACTTGTTATGTTTGTGTAAATATGTTTAACCTAGTATCCATGATTCAGCCCATTATGATTAAACATGTTTTCAATGACAATTAGAGACTATAGTTTCTCATGCCATGCATAAGTAGCTGGGAGTGGATAATGATTTTTCTTGGATATCAACATTGCGTTAAAATGATTGTGATGTAGTATGATGATATGGTATCCTCCTCTGAACGTTCGAGTGGCTTGACTTGGCACATGTTCATGCATGTAGTTGAATCAAAACCAACATAGCCTCTATGATATTTATGTTCATGGTGTTCATATCATACTCATGCTAGTGTCCAATGTTACTTATGCATAATGCATGTTCATGACCGTTGTTGCTCTCTAGTTGGCCGCTTCTCAACCTAATTGCTAGCCTTTGCCTGTACTAAGTGGGAATTCTGCTTGTACATCAAAAACCTTGAACCCAAAGTTCTGCCAGATGAGTCCACCATACCTACCTGTAACACCCGGAGAATCATGCTACAGTATCCCCTATTGATGGTGCCATGTCATCACTCTTACTGTTGCTAATCCTCAATTGCAGTCAAACACAATTCAAATTCAAATCCAAATTTAAAATCAAAATTCAAACTTCTCATACATGAAAACAAAAATGTTCATCATGTGCCAAATAATCCATAACTAATATTGGTAGTGAACCAACATTTTTGCAAAGTGTTTAAGTGCACTAAACTATTTAAAACAGTGGCTAAAACAATAGAATAAATGCCTTTTAATTAATAAAAAAATGCAAACTATTTCAAAAGCCTCACAATCTTTTTGTGGCAGTGCAAACTATTTCAATGTAATTATGTGGTCAAGTCCCACATTTTACAGAATCCTTTTTGGCAGCTCAAATATTGCAGAACAATTTCCTATAAAAAGAAAAGAGCAAAAGAATGGAAAATCAGAGGGGAGAGAAAGCCCCTGCCCCACTTGGGTTTCGGCCCACCTAAGCAAGCTGGACCAGCTAGGCCGGCCCATGCCCCCTCCCCGGTCGCTCTCCCCTCCCTCCTGTTCCCCCGGTGCGCGCCGCTACAGGGGCTCGTCGCCGCCCGACCACCCCGCCGGCAATACCGCGGGTGGATAAGAACAACCCCCCTCCGGCTCCTCGAGTCCTCCCCCACCTACCTCCACCCACTCCCCTCTCCATCTCGGCCGCTCTCTCCCTCGCTCTACGAACTCGCTCGAGCGAGGCCATGGCTGTGCCGCCATCGACCGAATAGCCACAGGGCTCCCCGCCCCAACCACCGTGCCCATGAGACGTGCCATAATCTTCTTCATCGATTGGTGGTCCCAGCTGGAGCTCGGAGGCGCTGCAGCATCGGATCCCCTTCGTCCCCATCTCTGGCTGCTGTCGTTCTTCTTCGTCTCCGTGTGCCGCCCTATGCAGCTACTAAACCACAAAGGGCCATCGTGCGTGCCACCTCGTGGGCTGCCTCCCTCCTCTTCCCTCTAGCTCCTCAAGATCGCGATGTAGCTAGCTCGCCCGTGCTCTGGTTGCCACTGTGCACTTCGCCACCGTGGCCACAACCGTCGTTATGCTTGCCCGAGACCACGGTCGAGCTCCTAGCGCTCCCAGGAGCTCAACGAAACATAAGCACGTGCTTCCCTGTGCCCCCTAGCGCTGGATCTACTGACGCCCAAACTCCGGCGTCCGCTCTTCCGCTAGCCATTGCCGTTTCCAGTCGTTTCCGGCCAAGCCACCCCCGTAGATCGACGCGCGAGCGTGCGCCCATTCGAACGCGAGTAACCACACGCGAAACAACCCCTGTGGCAATTTTCTGACGCGTTCCGGCGAGGCGCCGCCGTGGATTTGGTCACCATAGCTCTCTCCGGCGCCAACGCCAACGTGGCCCAGTGGGTGTGACGGCCCCGATTCAACGTACACTAATCATACATGCAAACGTGTACGCTCAAGATCAGGGACTCACGGGAAGATATCACAACACAACTCTAAAATAAAATTACAAGCATCATAATACAAGCCAGGGGGCTCGAGGGCTCGAATACAATTGCTCGATCATGGACGAGTCAGCGGAAGCAACAATATCTAAGTACAGACATAAGTTAAACAAGTTTGCCTTAAGAAGGCTAGCACAAACTGGGATACAGATCAAAAGAGGCGCAGACCTCCTTCCTGGGATCCTCCTAAACTACTCCTGGTCGTCGTCAGCGGGCTGCACATAGTAGTAGGCACCTCCAGTGTAGTAGGAGTCGTCGTCGACGGTGGCGTCTGGCTCCTGGGCTCTGGCATCTGGTTGCGACAACTAGGTAGAAGGGAAAAAGGGGAAAAGAGGGAGAAAAGCAATCGTGAGTACTCATCCAAAGTACTCGCAAGCAAGGAGCTACACTACATATGCATGGGTATATGTGTAAAGGGCCATATCAGTGGACTGAACTGCAGAATGCCAGAATAAGAGGGGATAACTAATCCTGTCAAGACTACGCTGCAGCCTCCGCCTTTGCAAAGATGTAGAAGAGAGTAGACTGAAGTCCTCCAAGTAGCATCGTATAGCATAATCCTACCCAGCGATCCCCTCCTCGTTGCCCTGTTAGAGAGCGATCACCGGGTTATATCTGGCACTTGGAAGGGTGTGTTTTATTAAGTATCCAGTTCTAGTTGTCATAAGGTCAAGGTACAACTCCAAGTCGTCCTGTTATCGAAGATCACGGCTATTCGAATAGATAAACTTCCCTGCAGGGGTGCACCACATAACCCAACACGCTCGATCCCATTTGGTCGGACACACTTCTCTGGGTCATGCCCGGCCACGGAAGATCAACACGTCGCGCCCCACCTAGGCCAACAGAGAGGTCAAAGACGCCGGTTCTAAACCTAAGCGCGCACAGGGTCCGGGCCCATCGCCTTAGCACACCGCACGCACGTAACGCGACCGTAAGCGCACCTAGCCTAGCGGCGCTCCAGTCAATCCGGCGCCACGCTTCGCCGCCGACGTCACGAAGGCTTCGGCCGATACCACGACGCCGAAAGTGCCCATAAGCTGTTCAGCGTAGCTAGTTAGTGCGTATAGACCAAATGGCCAGACTCAGATCAAATACCAAGATCTCGTTAAGCGTGTTAATGATGTAACCGCGGACACCGACCAGGGCCAGACCCACCTCTCTCCTAGGTGATCTCAACCTGCCCTATCGCTCTGCCACAAAGATCCACACAGAGGGCCGTTGGGACAAAGGTCCTTTCAGCCCCCAATCCGTGAATCACTCGCGGGTGCTCCACGAAATGACCGACTTTAGTCACCACATGTATCATGTATAAAGTATATAGTGTATACCCGTGACCACCTCCCAAGTGATCACGGCCCGATAGTATAGCATGGCAGATGGACAAGAATGTAGGGCCTCTGATGGAATACTAGCATCCTATACTAAGCATGTAGGATTGCAGGTAAAGGTAACAATAGTAGTAGGAAGGACATGCTATGCATCAGGATAGGAATAACGGAAAGCAGTATCATGGTACGCTACTCTAATGCAAGCAGTATAGAGAAGAATAGGCGATATCTGGTGATCAAGGGGGGGGGGGCTTGCCTGGTTGCTCTGGCAAGAAGGAGGGGTCGTCAACACCGTAGTCGATCGGGGTACCAGCAGCAGCGTCAGTCTCGTAGTCTACCGGAGAGAAGAGGGGGAAGAAACAATGAATACAATGCAAACAGATGCATATCGATGCATGACATAACAAGTAGCGGTGCCAGGTGTGCCCTAACGCGGTAGGAGGTGATACCGGCGAAGGGGGAAAACATCCGGGAAAGTATTCCCGGTGTTTCGCGTTTTCGGACAGATGAACCAAAGGGGAAAAATTGCGAGTTCGATAGGTTAGGGATGTGTGGCGGACAAACGGGTTACGTATCCAGATTTGTCGCGTTGTTCTGAGCAACTTTCATGTACAAAGTATTTTCATCCGAGCTACGGTTTATTTTCTATGAATTTCTAAAGTTTAAAAGATTTTTGAATTCATTTAATTCGAATTATAAACAGTGAAATGTCTTTTTAAACTCAGCAGGGGGCTAGTCACACTCAAAGACATGTGGGGTCAAGGAGCTGGGTTGACTCAGTCAACACCTTTACCAGTCAACCAATGAACAGTGCATTTGGCCCTGCTTGTCATTGGCATAAACTATTAATTAGGCTTTTAAAATAAAAGGGGCCACATGTCGTCTGTCCATAGACTATTCTAGCCATTAATTAACATCTAGTAGTACTAATCTAAGCAAGGGACGACCACTACTTTGGCCACGTGCACGACGCACACACACAACACAAGTAAGTTAGTAGGCTAGGAGTTACGAACATAAGATGTCATTTTGTGATTTTTGTAGGATTTAATCTAATTATCAAAAGGATTTGGTTCAGTGGGATAAAATAGAGTTTGTCATGTATACTTTCTACTCATATTATTTTTAGGTCTGTTAGTAGTTGTTTAACCGCTGATCAGAGGCTGTCAAGGGGGTTAGTCATTGTGGAAATAGGAAAGCTAGCAATAGCTACAAGAATCGAATGTTACCAAGCTGTGCGTATAGCAGCAGTGCAGCGGCGGCAGCCGAAATGGCCGGAGGCGAAAGCATGTGGCTGCGCGAGGGCGCGACCAGGGAGTGCCCTGGGATGACCAGCATGCGGCGGGAGCGCGGCAGGAGCAAGCATCACCGGCCATGGCGAATGGCGGCGGTGGCTGCCTGTTAGTTCGATTCGAGCGGGCGAGCATGGATTCGGCTAAGCATACGACACACGCGCCTCCTGGGAGCACCAGATGCACGACATCGACCTTGGTTTTCTTCGGGACGGACCCCATCAACGACAACGGCCATGGTGGTGCACGGTCCCATGCGGACGGCGACGGAAACAAGCAATTGAAGGAAGGGAAAACAGAGGGGAGCTCACATCGGAGCACCGGGATGGCTCGGAGGAGTCGGGGTGGTCGGGGTGGTGCGGATCCGGCGATGGCGTCGGCGGGGCAGTGAAGGGGAACGGCTCGATCTGCACGGCATAGGGGCGTTAAGCTTGATCCTGTGGTCGTAGACGACGCAACGGAGGCCGGTGAAGCTCTTGAACAAGTGTTTAGGCGCCGGGGACGAGGGTGGGCGCGTGGAGAAGGTCGGCCATGGCGGCCAGTGCTTGATTCTTGAGATGCGGGAAGAGGGCGAGCGAGGGAGAGAGGGAATGGGCGCTAGGGTTCATTCCGGGGGGGGGGGGGTTGGGGTTGATCTTATCCATCCCCTCGACCACGGGATGGACGACAGCAGGGGCCTCGGCGGCCATGGCCGGGTGGATGGCCGCCACACCCTCTCTGATGAACAGAGTAAGGGAGTGACGCTGGGGTGGGCTGGGTCTCAGACAGGTATGCCAACGTAAGTGGCCTCTGGCCCAATTTGTTTTATTTCTTTTCTGTTTTATTAGTTTTCTATTTTATTTTCTATATATATTTGTTTTATAAAATATATAAGTAGTACCCAAATTAGTGTTTCAAAATACCCCGATGCCACAAAAAGTTTGGTGATAAAATAAATAGTTTAGTATTTTATTAATTGTAAAAGGCATGTAATTAATTGTTTTTGCTACTATCATAGTTATTTTAGAGCCTTTAAACACTTCTTCAGAGCTTGGTTTCGCCACCACAATTACCTATGATTTATCCGACACATTTAGGACATTTTTGTTTTAGTGTTTCAAAACTTTTGTTGTTTGCTTGATTTTGAATTCGAATTTGAATCGCTTTCGAAGTAACGCAAGATTAGCAAAAGTAATCGAGGTGACGTGGCATCATTAACAGGGAATTACTGTAGCTTAATTATCCGAGCGTCACAATTCTCCTCAACTACAAGAAATCTCGTCCCGAGATTTAAGAGGGGAAGTGCGGGGAAGGGATTAGGTTACGAAATTCTAACGGGTCTTGTTGGTCTTGGTTACTCTTCTCAAAGAGGTCGATCCATTAAGTTGATCTTCTCCAGGTCATCATGATGTAGTCAACATCCTTTCTTTGGGAACTCCAACGTACTTACGAATAGGTAAGGGGCAGCTCGATTCTGACGGTGGTTATGAGGGAAACAATCGGGGGTTAACCCATGAATGAGCATCAAAGTATCTCTCGAGTCGAACATATTTAAAATACATCGAGAGTAAGGTACGAAGGTACAATAAGAGGTTCCAAGTAGATAGATAGTTGCTCGGAGTCTGAACCAGAGTGAGAAAGGGGTTCAGAGCAGCGAGAGTAAGTATTGCGTCTTATACCAGAATAGAGCACTAGGAAGGTGGCCCGTGAATTAAATACGAAGCAAAATGTGAGGAATAACCGTTAGAGACAGGGTTGTACAGGAGAGTCAGGTTTCGATCCTGTGGAACTGTGGGTTATGGGCCCACCATGTGGGTTAAAAGTAGGAAGGGCGGAGACGTCTTGCGTGATCATGCAAGCAAGGCATGTCAGAGGGTAGCCTGTCAATTATGTCGGCAACAATGTCGGTACCAAGGGCGAGGGACGAAGAGAACCATTCTCCTGCTCGTTGAAACGAGGCGGGCCAATAGGCGAAGTTCTCTTCCATCGGTGGTTACCGGAATGTCATCAACAATAGTAACATGGTCTGACTGATAAGGTGGTACACTGAGGTGTTTTCATAAGCAGGAAAATATTACTGCTTAGATCATATAGATCACAAGAAAGGTTAAACCAAACAATGGAAAGGAAAATATGATTATCGAATGTGAGAACAATGGAAAGGAAAATGTGTTTAAACACATATTTCAGTATATATCCTTCCCAAGGACAAGCGGGGCATGATATCCGTGGCGGTGATACAATGAACAAAACCTTTTAGGTAAGGGGAGAGAAATTTCATGACATTACCCATACAACGGTGTTTGGATAATTGAGCAAGAAACATTTAGCATTGGGCTTCAAATGTTCTTGTTGAAAAACAGAGTACCATAGACATGCTTCGAGATAGCATTGACATGGTATTCAAGCAAAGGTCGTACTTTGGATATACAAAGGATCCATCAGGATAACTTATTAAACAAGGCATTCAATTTCCTCATTGAAAAATGGTTAACCTAGTTAAAAAGGAAACTATAACAATAGGTCCTCCGGTCAGGAGTGCTAGGCATGACATCACCTTACCGGGTCATATAAAGACCAATGTTATAACTCTTGGAAATATGTTCCAACCATCATATCTGACCGAGATTCAGATCTGATTGGTGTCAGGATACCTTAGACTCAGGATCCTGAGATAAAAAGGTGCAGCACGAACTGACGAGAAGCGTCATAAGATTCATGAGTTCACCATTTAACCAATGACAGGATGAAGGGGTGGTTGATGAACTCAGCGACAATTCATGGAGATTTCGAAAAGATGGATCTCCACGATTAGGTGAACAAGGAGATAACAATTGTCAGATCAAATGATACAATGATGTATACTCGAGGAAACATACCCAATTAAACATTGGCTGAAAGGTGCACCCGAAATATGGGCCTAGGTAGCACGATAAACGTTAGAATGGTGATTCAATAACCAATGGTCTAAGAATGAAATATCGACCAGTAACTTCAAAGCAATAGGGTTGCTAGAATTTTGAAGTCGCACATCATAGTTCAATTGTCGGTTTTCCGGTTAGAAACAACACGGGAACTAAGGAATGATCGGAGATGGCAGGAAGTATCACTTGTACCAAGAATGCATAAGAGGTGGTGAAATTCTCACGACATTATTAACATAAAAGATGGTAATACTCCAAGGTAAAGAAGAACAATTGCTGGATAGCATGGATCTCAAGGTATAACACGAAACACGAACAAATTTGTGTTGAATGGGAGGCAATAAAGTGGTCGATGATAATATAAATCATCGAGGGCAAGGATGGTATTTCTCTTCATGAATTCAATTGATATCCCGGAAGATCTCAAAATGTTGATGATGATCACGACACAATTGTCGAGAGATTTCACGAAGAAGCAATCGAACATCGACGGCATCAAGAAAAAGCAATGGTGAAGCAAAGGGTCATTGGAACCACGAATACGACACACACTCATAATCAATCTTGATGTGTAAGGCGAAATGATAAGATGAGGAAGATCGACATAAGCTTGGCTCATTGTCAAAAGTTGTGCTCCGGGAATAAGGACCAGGTAGCACAGTTAAAATTTAGCATGATAAAGATATAGCCGATTAGGCTTGGGATGACTTGAAGGATTATTAAACTCGTAAGCAACAAAAATTACTTAGAGTTATTAAATCAGAGTGCGGACTCGATTCACTATTTGGTGTTCTCGGTTGATGACAACCCAGAACCCAGGAAAATTGGAATTGAAGAACCCATAAGAAGTTATGCAGTTCCATGATAATCTCGAGATACCAGGGGGTAATACTCGACGACAGATCAAAGTAGATGTTGGACTAGGGTATTGCTCTGCAGGAGACAAGTGCTCAAACTTGCATGAGAAATGGAATCAAGGAGAAACGTGGTCGGAACCACGTCCACAGATACAAGATGATCTTATAACAAGGGGATAATTATTTTAAGAGAAGCTTCTATGATAAGGTATACATCGTGTCCATGGGCATGAACACAAAGGTTCAAGGTCGACTCCCACTTCTTCAATGCATAACCTTCCATTCACTGCTCTAGATAAAAATGATTTCAGTGTCAAAACTCACCTGGTGAATTATCAGAGGAGTATGACCCGTAAAAACTTTCGGGTTCACAGAGATTAAGGAAGGCATAGGTTCAACCCATCGGGGCATCTTAGAAACATATACCACAAAATTTTAGGAGTAATTAACACAAGCTCGAAAGTAGAGCATGGTTGGCCAAAACAGAGAATAAGATTTATCAATGGCATTATGTACCAGGGAAAGAACTTCTCAAGATTTTTGGATACGAAGGACACTGTCGGATGATAATTCAACAAAGGACCCGACGGTCCATAACGGAGCTGATGTGAGTAACTCAACCAGAAGAGGAAAGAATGCAAATGCAACATGTTATGGAATCATCTGAATAATTTGGAGCTTAAATGCAAAGGAATTATGATTCCAAATCGAAGGAATCAAAAGCAAACGCTCTGATTAATGATGGATAAGTTGAGTAGACTTAGAGGTACAACCGACGGCAATTTATTGGTCGAGAACCAGCTCATGTTCAAAAATGACGTCTGAGCCGACAGGATGAATTCTAATTGCAACTAATGATTGCGAACATCCACATCATATTGAATCAATGGTCTCAAAATGCTAGTGCAAAGGATGTCAATGAATAATGCCAGGCATTTGGATTTAACCATAATGCAGGCAGACAAGAAATTCTAGAGCTATAGGCTGTAGAGGATTCTCAAAAGATCGGATAATATTTCGAAGAATTTTGTGAAACACCTGAACAATTGGGGAGAAATAAATCCTCAGTAAGTGTGAGGATTAACTTGTAGGTGTATTTAGGCGACAAGGAACTGCCAGGCAGTAGGCGCAAAGGATTATCGAAACAACGACAAGTAGTTCGAGGTATCTTGTAATAACAAGACCAAGTGGGGATGAATGTAAGAATGAAAACTGCATGTAGTTATCCATAAGGGTTGACGGTGGAAGGGGAATTACAAATGCGGTGAACACCAAGTTCTCGGGTTAAGAGCGGAGAGTATCTTCAGGGTCTTCTGGTGCAGCAGACGATCATCGGTAATAAGGTGCTCTACGGGTGAAAGTGATAACGAGATCCTAATGTTAGATTTAGCAAAATTCATTTTAACCCGAAAAGAAGAGAGATCAGAGTCCGAGAGTATAGACAAGGAATAAAAGATCCTAATAAGACCCAATGACGACGTGGCCCGTAAGCCGCACAGCCATGTTAGTAAAAAAACGTGTTCAATGACTAGACTCAACTTCGGCCAAGGAGTTGGAAAGGGGGATTCCTACAGGTAGTCGGCTCTGATACCAACTTGTGACGCCCCGGATTCAACGTACAGTAATCATACACGCAAACGTGTACAATCAAGATCAGGGACTCACGGGAAGATATCACAACACAACTCTAAAATAAAATAAGTCATACAAGCATCATAATACAAGCCAGGGGCCTCGAGGGCTCGAATACAATTGCTCGATCATGGACGAGTCAGCGGAAGCAACAATTTCTAAGTACAGACATAAGTTAAACAAGTTTGCCTTAAGAAGGCTAGCACAAACTGGGATACAGATCGAAAGAGGCGCAAGCCTCCTTCCTGGGATCCTCCTAAACTACTCCTGGTCGTCGTCAGCGGGCTGCACGTAGTAGTAAGCACCTCCAGTGTAGTAGGAGTTGTCGTCGACGATGGCGTCTGGCTCCTGGGCTCTGGCATCTAGTTGCGACAACCAGGTAGAAGGGAAAGAGGGGAAAAGAGGGAGAAAAGCAACCGTGAGTACTCATCCAAAGTACTTGCAAGCAAGGAGCTACACTACATATGCATGGGTATATGTGTAAAGGGCCATATCAGTGGACTGAATCTGCAGAATGCTAGAATAAGAGGGGATAAGTAATCCTGTCAAGACTACGCTCGTAGCCTCCGTCTTGCAGCATGTAGAAGAGAGTAGACTGAAGTCCTCCAAGTAGCATCGTATAGCATAATCCTACCCGGCGATCCCCTCCTAGTTGCCCTGTTAGAGAGAGATCACCGGGTTATATCTGGCACTTGGAAGGGTGTGTTTTATTAAGTATCCAGTTCTAGTTGTCATAAGGTCAAGGTACAACTCCAAGTCGTCCTGTTACCGAAGATCACGGCTATTCGAGTAGATAAACTTCCCTGGAGGGGGGCACCACATAACCCAACACGCTTGATCTGGCCGGACACACTTTCCTGGGTCATGCCCGACCTGGGAAGATCAACACGTCGCAGCCCCACCTAGGCCAACAGAGAGGTCAGCACGCCGGTCTAAACCTAAGCGCCACGAAGTGCAGGCCCATCGCCCTTAGCACACCTCCATGTTGCGAACGCGCCGAAGCAGACCTAGCCTAGCGAGCATTCCAGTCCAATCCGGCGTGCGCTCGATTCGGCCCGACGTCCACGAAGGCTTGGTACCGATACCACGGCGTCGAGTGCCCATAATCGCTCACAGAGGCTGGTTAGTGCGTATAGACCAAATGGCCAGACTCTTATCAAATACCAAGATCTCATTAAGCGTGTTAATGATGTAACCTTTGACACCTACCAGGGCCAGGCCCACCTCTCTCCTAGGTGGTCTCAACCTGCCATGTCGCTCCACCACAAAGATCCACACAGAGGGCCGTTGGGACAAAGGTCCTTTCAGCCCCCAATCCGTGAATCACTCGCGGGTGCTCCACGAGCCGACCCGACTTTAGTCACCACATGTATCATGTATAAAGTATATAGTGTATACTCGTGACCACCTCCCAAGTGATCACGGCCCGATAGTATAGCATGGCAGACGAACAAGAATGTAGGGCCTCTGATGGAATACTAGCATCCTATACTAATCATGTAGGATTGCAGGTAAAGGTAACAACAGTAGTAGCAAGCACAAGCTATGCATCAGGATAGGAATAACGGAAAGCAATATCATGGTACGCTACTCTAATGCAAGCAGTATAGAGAAGAATAGGCGATATCTGGTGATCAAGGGGGGGGGGGGCTTGCCTGGTTGCTCTGGCAAGACGGAGGGGTCGTCAACACCGTAGTCGATCGGGGTACCAGCAGCAGCGTCAGTCTCGTAGTCTACCGGAGAGAGGAGGGGGAAGAAACAATGAATACAATGCAAACAGATGCATATCTATGCACGACATAACAAGTAGCGGTGCCAAGTGTGCCCTAACGCGGTAGGAGGTGATACCGCCGAAGGGGGAAAACATCCGTGAAAGTATTCCCGGTGTTTCGCGTTTTCGGACAGATGAACCAAAGGGGGAAGTTGCGAGTTCTATAGGTTAGGGATGTGTAGCGGACGAACAGGCTATGTATCCGGATTCGTCTCGTCGTTCTGAGCAACTTTCTTGTACAAAGTATTTTCATCCGAGCTATGGTTTATTTTCTATGAATTTATAAAGTTTAAAGGATTTTTTAATTCATTTAATTCGAATTATAAACAGTGAAATGTCTTTTTAAACTCAGCAGGGGGCTAGTCACACTCAAAGACATGTGGGGTCAAGGAGCTGGGTTGACTCAGTCAACACCTTTACCAGTCAACCAATGAATAGTGCATTTGGCCCTGCTTGTCATTGGCATAAACTATTAATTAGGCTTTTAAAATAAAAGGGGCCACATGTCATCTGTGCATAGACTATTCTAGCCATTAATTAACATCTAGTAGTACTAATCTAAGCAAGGGACAGCCACTACTCCAGCCACGTGCACGACGCACACACACAACACAAGTAAGTTAGTAGGCTAGGAGTTACTAACATAATATGTCATTTTGTGATTTTTGTAGGATTTAATCTAATTATCAAAAGGATTTGGTTCAGTGGGATAAAATAGAGTTTGTCATGTATACTTTCTACTCATATTATTTTTAGGTCGGTTAGTAGTTGTTTAACTGTTGATCAGAGGCAGTCAAGGGGGTTAGTCATTGTGGAAATAGGAAAGGTAGCAATAGCTACTGATGGCGAATATTCTTGAAGGCATGCAACATAGCTTGACAGTGGCAAATGACAGGTAGCGGCTGGAGGCAAGCAGGGCTGCGCGAGGCGCGACCAGGAGTGCCTCGGATGACCAAAGATGCGGCGGAGCCTTGGCGAGCAAGCATCACCGGCCATGGCGAATGGCGGCGGTGGCTGCCTGTTAGTTCGATTCGAGCGGGCGAGCATGGATTCGGCTAAGCATACGACACATGCGCCTCCTAGGAGCACCAGATGCACGGCATCGACCTTGGTTTTCTTCGGGACGGACCCCATCAACGACAACGGCCATGGTGGTGCACGGTCCCATGCGGACGGCAACAAAAACAAGCAATTGAAGGAAGGGAAAACAGAGGGGAGCTCACATCGGAGCACTGGGATGGCTCGGAGGAGTCGGGGTGGTCAGGGTGGTGCGGATCCGGCGATGGCGTCGGCAGGGCAGTGAAGGGGAACGGCTCGATCTGCATGGCGTAGGGGCGTTAAGCTTGATCCTGTGGTCGTGAGCGGCCGCGGGAGGCCGGTGAAGCTCTTGAACAAGTGTTCAGGCGCCGGGGACGAGGGTGGGCGCGTGGACAAGGTCGGCCATGGCGACGGTGCTTCGGTGTTGAGATGCGGGGAAGAGGGCGAGCGAGGGAGAGAGGGAATGGGCGCTAGGGTTCATTCCGGGGGGGTTGGGGTTGCTCTTATCCATCCCCTCGACCGCGGGATGGACGACAGCAGGGGCCTCGGCGGCCATGGCCGGGTGGATGGCCGCCACACCCTCTCTGATGAACAGAGTAAGGGGGTGACGCTGGGGTGGGCTGGGTCTCAGGCAGGTATGCCAACGTAAGTGGCCTCTGGCCCAATTTGTTTTTATTTCTTTTCTGTTTTATTAGTTTTCTATTTTTTTCTATATATATTTGTTTTATAAAATATATAATTAGTACCCAAATTAGTGTTTCAAAATACCCCGATGCCACAAAAAGTTTGGTGATAAAATAAAACAGTTTAGTATTTTATTAATTGCAAAGGCATGTAATTAATTGTTTTTGCTACTGTCATAATTATTTTAGAGCCTTTAAACAATTCTTCAGAGCTTGGTTTCGCCACCACAATTACCTATGATTTATCCGACACATTTAGGACATTTTTGTTTTAGCGTTTCAAAACTTTTGTTGTTTGCTTGATTTTGAATTCGAATTTGAATCGCTTTCGAACTAACGCAAGATTAGCAAAAGTAATCGAGGTGACGTGGCATCATTAACAGGGAATTACTGTAGCTTAATTATCCGGGTGACACAGTGGGCCAGCCCCTGGGTCGCTGACCAGTGGGCCCCCGGGGCCTAGTTGACTGGGTTGACCAAGTCAACATGCTGACTGGGCAGCCTCCAGCCACTAACATGTGGGCCACCCTCTGTTAATTAGTCTAATAACATATTTGTAAATAAAGATTAACCTAAATACTCACTTACACATGGGGCCCACGCCCCTAATTAACCCTGTGAGATTAATTAATCCACTGTTAACCCACAAAGGCTGACATGTGGGTCCTAGTGGCCCCACTGGTCAGGTTTGACCTTGCCAGCCGCTCTGTTGACTGTTGACATCATCAACACGTCATGCTGACGTCGTATTCCATTTCTGTTAATATAAATAATTTCAGAAATTGTTTAAAACTTAGGATATTAATATAAAATAATCCGTAACTCCGATGAAAATGTTTTCTACATGAAAGTTGCTCAGAAAAATCCAAAAAGTCCGAAAAGGTGGTACGTTCATCTGTCACATGCCCCTAGCATGCTGAACATGGAACCGTCCCCTCTCTTTCACCTGTCCGGAATCCGCCTAACGTCGGGAATTCATCCTCGGACGTTTTTCCCCTCCGTCTGCAATGTGTAGTACAACGTTAGGTTGACCCTAGTTCTGCATATCGTCATGTCATGCTTAGTATTGCACTTGATTGCTTGTATTTACTATTTCCTCCCCCTCTTCTCTCCGGTAGACCCCGAGACCAATGCTGCCCCTATGATCGACTACGTCGACGACGACCCATCTTCCTTTTTAGCAAAGCTTCCTGGCACCCCCCCCCCTTGATCACTCCGATATCGCCCATTCCTTTCTCTCTCATGCTTGCATTAGATTTTGCTACTGTTATTGTTTGCTCCTATTCTAATGCATTGCCTGTTTTTTCTACCTACTTTCATAGCCTACCTGCTTATTCTAAACTGTTTAGTATAGGCTGGTTAGAGATCTATCAGTGACCCCCACCTTGTCCCAGTTGCCCCGCTTTATGTTCGATGACTCGATGAACGTGATCGACGTCCAAGCCCTGACACTACACATCACCCCCTTAGTTGTACGACTCTGCAGAGTTACTATCGAGTGCCGAGGGTGATACCTCATAAGCACTTCTGATGTTAACCCTGTTGTGTAGCTATTCGATCGTGGTCATCGAGGGTGATTCCTCCTTGACCACTCTTGATAATGACTCTGTCGTGCAACCCCTCAAGTGTGGACCAATGAGGGTGATTCCTCCAAGTCCACCTTGATGGTTACATCGAGTGGGAATCCATCGAGGGTGATTCCTCAGGTTCCCCCTTGCTGTTTCCGACACACGGTTACTTTGATTTACCACAGATCCATGATGACATCGGGTCGGCCCTGAGGGGTAGCCGCGATTGATGTGAAGTCGGGTTGATCTGGAGGACAGCGTGGCCGGGCATTCTTAGCCCTTTCCGCAAGTCCGTGAGACGGGGCTATGGGGTCACATGATCGTGTCTCTGCTTGTTACCGCACACTACCAAGAAACTAGCAGTTTGAATATTTAATCCGAGTAGGCCTCTGGCCTTTTCGCACTACCCACCAGGCGGGAATAAGTATGGGCACTCTGCATCGTATGCATCAGCCGAAGCTTTCCAGACGTCAACGACTGAGCGGCACGTGCCGGGTTGGACTGCGTGAGCACCTGCCTTGTTAAAGGAGGTAGGTAGGTCTGCTCACCGGCCGTGTACACAACATGCAGGAGTGCAAGTGGCGATGGGCCCAAGACCCCTGTGCGCTTAGGATTTAGACCGGTGTGCTGACCTGTCTATCGAGCCTAGGTAGGGTTGTGGTGTGTTGATTGGCCAAGGCCGGACATGACCTGATGGTGTGTCCGGCCGGAGTTGATCTAGTGTGTTGGGTAAGTTGGTGCACCCCTGTAGGGAAGAATTCTATCTATTCGAATATCCGGGTCCACGGTAACGGACGCTCGGAGTTGTATCCCGATTGATAAAACTAGAACTGGATACTGGATGCTGAGGCATGATATGGATGTGATGGCCCCTGGATTTTTTTCTTGCAGGGGTCGAGGAAGTGATCCCTGGGCGCTAATGTTACAACATGTTTGCTAAATATAAACTGCTATTCTATACTCTTCTGAATGCTACAAGATGCTTGGAGCTGCTTGAAGATGCTAGTCTTCGAGAGGCTAGGCTTTCCCCTTCTCTTCTAGCAATCTGCAGTTCAACCCACAGATACTACCCATTTCATTGATACCGATGCATATGTAGTGTATATCCTTGCTTGCGAGTACTTTGGATGAGTACTCACGGTTGCTTGCTTCCTCTTTTTCCCCTTTTCTATTCTTCTCGGATGTCGCAACCAGATGGTGGAACCCAGGAGCGAGCTGCCACCTTCAACAACGACTACCACTACATCGAGGGTGCCTACTATTACATGGAGGCCGACGACGACCAGGAGTAGTTAGGAGGCTCCCATGCAAGAGGCCTTGCCTTTTTGATTGTTGTTGGTTTTTTGCTAGCCTTCTTAAGGAAACTTGTTTAACCCATGTCTGTACTTAGATATTGTTGCTTCCACTGACTCATTTGTATTCGAGCTTATGTATTCGAGCCCTCGAGGCCCCTGGCTTGTAATATAATGCTTGTTTTATTTTAATTTGTGTTTGGAGTTGTGTTGTGATATCTTCCTGTGAGTCCCTGATCTCGATCGTACACATTTGCGTGTATGATTAGTGTACGATTGAATCTAGGGCGTCACAAGTTGGTATTAGAGCCGACTGCCTGTAGGATCCCCCTTTCCAACTCCTTGGCCGAAGCTGAGTCTAGTGGTCCGAAACTCTTTTACTAACTTGGTTGTGTGGCTTACAGGCCCACGTCGCCAATTGGGTGGTATTAGGATCTTTTATTCCTCGTCTACTCTGGGATTCCGATCTCTCTTCTATTTGGGTTAAAGATTTTGCTAACTATGGCATTAGGATCTCGTAACCACTTCCTTCCGGAGAACCCCCCCCCTCACTACAGATGATCGTCTGCTTCATTAGAAGATTCTGAAGATACACTTTGACATTAACTGAGACCCTGTGCCAGTGCCTTGCAGTTCCCGGCCACCGACAAACCCCGTGGATAACTAACCATCCTTGTCGTTTGCATCTTCATTCCCAGTTACTCCTTTATGCGCGAGATACCCCGTAATACTCCTCGTTAATCCGAGAATCCTTTGAGCCTACTACCATGCAGCTTCTTTCACACTGTCGATAATTCCTCACACTTATTAGGGATTCATTCATCCCTGGTTGATCACGTGCTTCACAAGATTCTTCCCATTGTTAATCGATCTTTCAAAAATCCTCTGCAACCTATTGCTCTTGAAATTCTTGCCTGCTTGTCTTATTGTTAATTCCCTATGTCTAGTAATCTCCGTTGACATCTCTTGTCATTACCATTTTGAGCCCCTTGGTTCAATCTGCTATGAATACTCGCAATCATAAGTTGTTTCATATTAAGTCATTCTTCCGTCTCTGCCGTCATTATGGGCATGAGCTGGTTCTCGCCATCTAATTCTATTCAACATACTCATCTTTTTACCAGAGCTTCTGCCTCTAATTCCCCAATTTTGAAATTGTAAACCCTTCGCATTTAAGCTTCGGCTTATTCAGATGTTTCCATAAACCGATGCATCTGCATCCCTTCTTCTTCGGGTGGAGGACCGATACTCACACCAGATCCTTTGCGGACCACCTGATCTTTTGGTGGATTACTATCCGACGTCTCCTTCGTATTTTAAATCATTGACGATTTCCCCTGCTACAAAATGCCTCTGGCGAATTGCATCATCTACTCTGTATCGTCAGCCCTTTGCCTTCGGGCATGTATCCGTCACTCCTGGTAGTGTGTCGTATAGATTTGTAAAAATGTCTCGATGGGGTTGAACCTATGCTTTCCCCAAGACCACTGAACCCAAAAGTTATGCAGGTTATACTCTACTGGCATTTCATCAGATAATTTTCAACTCTCCAACTTCTTCAAAGACGAGAAGTGAATGAAAGGTTATGCATTGGAGAAGTGGGAGTCGACCTTGAACTTTGTGTTCATGCCCATGGAAACGATATAGATCCTATCATGGAAGCTTCTTATAATAATAATTACCCCCTTGATATAGTATCATCTCGTATATGTGATTTGGTCCCTTGCAATCATGGTTTTGTCCATATTCTTCTTCTTTGACCCCATTCCTCAGACAAGTTAAAGTACTTGTCTACCGCTGATCATTTTACTTGTCCAGCCTCTATTCTGCTGTACCTTCAAGTATTACCCTCTGGTATCTCGAAATTATCATGGAACTACATAACTTATTATGAGTTCTTCATCAACTAATGTCTCTCACCGATTCCATTTTTCCACGGGTTCTGAGTTATTAGTCACTCGAGAACATCGATAAGTGAATCTGTTTTCGAGGCTGCGTCATACCCGTGGTTCCAATAACCTTCCGCTTCATCATTCCTTTGACTTGATGTCACCACCGATTGATTACATCTTCATGAAATCTCTCGACAAATGTGTCGTGATCATCATCAACATTCTAAGATATTCCAAGATATCAATCGAATTCATGATGAGAAATACCATCCTTGTCCCACGATGATTTGTGTTATCATCGACAACATTCTTGTCTCCCCCCAACACAAAACTTGTTCATATAAATTTTGGAAATACATCCTTTTTGACATGTTGATGGATTGCTGCTGAACCCATCGGCCACATTCTCATCTTTTTCCTGGTAAAATTGTATGAGATGTTCTAAAATTCCTGATGGAACCTTGTGTTTCGAAATTCTGACCTTTACCTGCTGACCATGTCAATGCTACCCCGAAGCATGACTGTGGTATTCCGATCATCAAAAGGAACATTGGAAGCGCGATGCTAATTGTTTCTTGTTCAATTATCCAAGCACCATTGTATGGGTAAACCTCATGTTCTCCATTGCCCCTTTATCTAAATGGTTATGTATTGAATGTCCTGTCATGTATACCATACTCTTCTTGTCCTTGGGAAAATATATGCCCCTAATAATTGGGTTTAAACACATTTTTTCTTTCCAATGTTTTGATTAATCTAATGATCACCTTTTCTTTTCCACTGTTTTGTTTAACCTTTCTTGTGATTTATGAGACTAAGCAGTAATAGTTCCCTGCTTATGTAAACACCCTGGTGTACAATTTGTCAGTAAGACCCTGTTATTATTGCTGTTGACATTTCGGTAACCACCAATGGCCAAGAACTTTGCCTATTGGTCTGCCTCGTTTCAACGAGCAGGAAAATAGTTCTCTTCGTCCCTCGCCCTTGGTACCAACGTTGTTGCCAACATAACTGACAGACTATCCTCTGACATGCCTTGCTACCCTGATCGTACAATATGTCAGCATCCTTCCTACTTTTGAACCACATGGTGGTCCCATAACCCACAGTTCCACAGGATCGAAACCTGACTCTCCTGTACATCCTTGATTCCGAAGTATCCTTTGAACTTGCCTTCGTATGTAATTCGTGAGCCACCATCCTAGAGGAGATCTATTCTGGTATCATACGCAATACATGTTTCGTTGCTCTGAACCCCCTTCACACTCTACTTCAGGTATCGAACGATTGCTTTCCCGTTTGAAACTTTCGTACCCCCCTATAATGCTCTCGAGGTGTTTCATGTAAACAACTCAAGAGACACTTTATGTTTCTTCCCCTGAGTTAATCGTCTGATGCTCAACCTTGTTTAAACCCGTCCTTACAGAGTTTCCCTCTCTTCCTTTCGTAAGTATGGTGAACATCCTGAAGGGAGGGCGATGACTTCATCATGATGCCCTGATGCAGCGAAATGAAGGCATCAATGAAAGGGATCAACTTCTTTTACAAGGGCAACAAAGACCGTGAAGACTAGTTAGAATTTCGTAACCAACTCTTTCCCCCTTTACAACACCTCTTAAATCTCGGGACGAGATTTCTTGTAGTGGAGGAGATTTGTAACACCCGGAGAATCATGCTATAGTAATCCCCTGTTGATCCTCAATTGCAGTCAAATACAATTCAAATTCAAATCTGAATTTAAAGTCAAAATTCAAACTCCTCATACATGAAAAAAATTGTTCATCATGTGCCAAATAATCCATAACTAATATTGGTAGTGAACCAACATTTTTGCAAAGTGTTTAAGTGCACTAAACTATTTAAAATAGTGGCTAAAACAATAGATTAAATGCCTTTTTAATTAGTAAAAAATGCAAACTATTTCAAAAGCCTCACAATCTTTTTGTGGCAGTGCCAACTATTTCAATGTAATTATGTGGCCAAGTACCACATTTTACATAATCCTTTTTGGCAGCTCAAATAATGCAGAGCAATTTTCTATAAAAAGAAAATAGCAAAAGAAAGGAAAAGCAGAGGGGAGAGAAAGCTCCTGCCCACTTGGGCTTCGGCCCACCCGAGCCAGCTAGACCAGCTAGGCCGGCCCACTTCCCCTCCCCGGTCGCTCTCCCCTCCCTCCTGTTCCCCTGATGCGCGCTGCTACAAGGGCTCGTTGTCGCCCGACCACCCCGCCGGCAACACCGCGGGTGGATAAGAACAACCCCCCAGCTCCTCGAGTCCTCCCCCACCTACCTCCACCCACTCCCCTCTCCATCTCGGCCGCTCTCTCCCTCGCTCTCCGAACTCGCCCGAGCGAGGCCGTGGCTGCGCCGCCGTCGACCGCATAGCCACAGGGCTCCCCGCGCCCAACCAACGTGCCCACGAGATGCGCCATCATCTTCTTCATCGACTGGTGGTCCTAGCTGGAGCTCGGAGGCGCTGCAGCATTGGATCCCCTTTGTCCCCATCTCCGTCTGCCGTCGTTCTTCTTTGTCTCTGGCGCCGCCCTCTACAACTACTAAACCACCAAGGGCCACCGTGCGTGCCACCTGGTGAGCTGCCTCCCTCCTCTGCCCTCTAGCTCCTCTAGCTAGCGACATAGCTATCTCGCCATAGTGTCATGCTATGGTCGCCACTGTGCACTTCGCCACCGTGGCCACAGCCGCCGTTATGCTCGCCCGGGCCCACGGCCGAGCTCCTGGCGCTCCCAGGAGCTCAACGAACACGAGCACGTGCTTCCCCGTGCTCCCTAGAGCTGGATCCAGTGATGCACGAACTCCCGCGTCCGCTCCGCTGCTAGCCATCGCCGTGTTCGGTCGTTTCCGGCCAAGCCAACCCTGCAGATCGACTCGCGAGCGTGCGCCCGCTCGAACGCGAGTAACCGCGCGCGAAACAGCCCCCTGTGGCGATTTTCCGACGCGTTCTGGTGAAGCGCCACCGTAGATTTGGTCGCTGGAGCTCTCTTCGGCGCCAACGCCAACATGGCTCGATGGGCCGACCTGCAGGTCGTTGACGGTGTGCCTGAGGGGCCCGATTAGTGGTGACCAAGTCAACATGCTGACTGGGCAGCCCCCAGCCACTAACTCTAGGCCACCCTCTGTTAATTAGTCTGATAACACATTTCTAAATAAAAGTAACTAGATTAACCTAAATACTCACTGACACATGGGGCCCACGCCCCTAATTAACCCTGTGGAATTAATTAATCCATTGTTAACCCACAGAGGCTGACATGTGGGTCCCAGTGGCCCCACTGGTCAGGTTTGACCTAGTCAGCCGCTCTGTTGAGTGCCGATGTCATCAACACGTCATGCTGACATCGTATTCCATTTCTGTTAATATAAATACTTTTGGAAATTGTTTAAAACTTAGGATATTAATATAAATAATCCTTAACTCCGATGAAAATGTTTTCTACATGAAAGTTGCTCCGAAAAATCCAACAAATCCGAATACGCGGTACGTTCATCTGTCACCTGCCCTTAGCATGCTGAACATGGAACCATCCCCTCTCTTTCACCTGTCTGGAATCCGCCTAACGTCGGGAATTCATCCTCGGATGTTTTCCCCTCCGTCTGCAACGTGTAGTAATACGTTAGGTTGACCCTAGTTCTGCATATGGTCATGTCATGCTTAGTATTGCACTTGATTGCTTGTATTTACCGTTTCCTCCCCCTCTTCTCTCGGGTAGACCACGAGACCGATGCTGCCCCTGTGATCGACTACGTCGACGACGACCCTTCTTCCTTTTCAGTAGATCTTCCAAGAAAGCCCCCCCCCCCCTTGATCACTCCGATATCGCCCATTCCTTTCTCTCTCATGCTTGCATTAGATTTTGCTACTGTTATTGTTTGCTCCTATTCTGATGCATAGCCTGTTTTTGCTAACTGCTTTCATACCCTACCTGCTTATTCTAACTGCTTAGTATAAGCTGGGTAGAGATCTATCAATGACCCCCACCTTGTCCAAGTTGCCCCGCTTTATGTTTGATGACTCGATCAACGTGATCAATGTCCAAGCCCCAACACCGCACATCACCCCCTTAGTTGTACGACTCTGCAGAGTTACTATCGAGTGCCGAGGGTGATAACTCATCAACACTTCTGATGTTAACCCTGTAGTGTAGCTATTCGGTCGTGGTCATCGATGGTGATTCCTCCTTGACCACTCCCGATAATGACTCTGTCGTGCAACCCCTCAAGTGTGGACCAACGAGGGTGATTCCTCCAAGTCCACCTTGATGGTTACATCGAGTGGGAATCCATCGAGGGTGATTACTCAGGTTTCCCCCTTGCTGTTTCAGACACATGGTTACTTTGACTTACCACTGAGCCATGATGACATTGGGTCGGCCCCGAGGGGTAACCACGAGTGATGTGAAGTCGGGTTGATCTGGAGGATACCCGCAAGTTTTCCACGCAACGTGGCCGGGCATTCTTAGCCCTTGCTGCAAGTCCGTGAGACGGGGCAACGGGGTCACATGATCGTGTCTCTACTCGTTACCGCACACTACCCAGACACTAATGGTTTTGATATTTGATCCGAGTAGGCCTATGGCCTTTTTGCACTAACCACCACGCGGGAATAAGTATGGGCACTCTGTGTCGTATGCATCAGCGGAAGCTTTCCAGACGTCAGCGACTGAGCGGCGGGCGTCGGGTTGGACTGCGTAAGCACCTACCTTGTTAAAGGAGGTAGCTAGGTCCGCTCACCGGCCGCGTACGCAACAGGCAGGAGTGCAAAGGGTGATGGGCCCAAGACCCCTGCACGCTTAGGATTTAGACCAGTGTGCTTACCTCTCTGTCGAGCCTAGGTAGGGCTGCTGTGTGTTGATCGGCCGAGGCCGATCATGACCTGATGGTGTGTCCGGCCGGAGTTGATCGAGTGTGTTGGGTAAGTTGGTGCACCCCTGTAGGGAAGAATTCTATGTATTCGAATAGCCGGGTCCATGGTAACAGACACTCGGAGTTGTATCCCGATTGATACAACTAGAACTGGATACTAGATGCTGAGGCATGAGATGGATGTGATGGCTCCGGGATTGTTTTCTCGCAGGGGGTCTAGGAAGTGATCTCTGGGCGCTAATGAAACAACATGTTTGCTAAATATAAACTGCTATTCTATACTCTTCTGAATGCTGCAAGATGCTTGGAGCTGCTTGAAGATGCTGGTCTTTGATAGGCTAGGCTTTCCCTTCTTCCGGCATTCTGATTCAGTCCACAGATACTACCCATTTCATTGATACCGATGCATATGTAGTGTAGATCCTTGCTTGCGAGTACTTTGGATGAGTACTCACAGTTTCTTTGCTTCCTCTTTTTCCCCTTTTCTATTCTTCTCAGTTGTCACAACCATATGGTGGAGCGCAGGAGCCAGGTGCCACCTTCAACGACAACTACCACTACACCAAGGTTGCCTACTATTACGTGCAGGCCGGCGACGACCAGGAGTAGTTAGGAGGCTCCCAGGCAGGAGGCTTGCCTTTTCGATTGTTGTTGCTTTTGTGCTAGCGTTCTTAAGGCAAACTTGTTTAACCCATGTCTGTACTCAGATATTGTTGCTTCCGCTGATTCGTTTGTATTCGAGCCCTCGAGGCCCCTGGCTTGTAATATAAATCTTGTTTTATTTTAATTTGTGTATAGAGTTGTGTTGTGGTATCTTCCCGTGAGTCCCTGATCTTGATTGTACACATTTGCGTGTATGATTAGTGTACGATTGAATCGGGGGCGTCACACTATATATGCGGTATTACCCTGCTGTCCTAAGTAAATTTTCATGTGCAACCTCTAAAAACTTCTAATAAATATCATTTTTTTGTGCATGGATCGTTCATGGAATGACAGGAGGTGTTCAGTATCTTCCATGCTAAGAGGGTTATTCTCAGGTCGAGTGTTTATTCACTCTCCATCGCACGAGAAAAGGTCGGTAATAGGGATGCCCAGTCCCGAACTCAAAATTGCAAATAATTAAACAAAACTCCCCTGGGACTATTGATTGGTATGGACGACACCTGTTGTTTCGGACAAGCCGTGGAGTGTGATTGTTGGTGGAGTGGGAGTAAACTTTTACTTTTATCGCTTGGGAACCACCACTAGCGTGCGTAGCATGGAAGATATTCATAACTGATGGTCGTGAAGTAAATGAGAAGGGTGCATGTCTCAAAATATCATTTACCTCTGTTTAAAAACCTGAGCTCTAGCACCTCTGCAAATCACGGCTTCCCTTTGCGAAGGGACTATCTATGTACTTTTATGTTGTGTCATCACCTTCTAAAATAAGCGCCAGAACCTGAGCGCACTAATGTCATGCTTATGCATTGTGTGTAGCTAATGTTGGGTGCATTATGACTGGATATTTTCTACCATGAATTACAATGTTTAGTCGCTGCTTGAACTTTGGAGGTGCTCTGCATTTATGTTTTGCGGTCTCAGAAAGGGCTAGCGAGATACCACTGTTGTCATATTATATCATGGTTGTTTTGATAATGTGTTGTCGTTTGAGATATCTTATTATTGTTCGCTAGCTGATTATGTCATTGATATGAGTTAATATAATTTTTAAGAGTTATTGTCGGCATGGTTAGTTATAATGTTGGCTGAAAACCTTGGTGCCGTTTAAGCTTATTTATGCAAACAAGAGCAAAAGAGTTCTTAACATTTTTTCTTTTTCACTTTCAGTTTATCAACTGAATTACTTGAGGACAAGCAAAGGTTTAAGCTTGGGGGAGTTGATACGTCTCCAATGTATCTACTTTTCCTAACGTTTTCCCTCTTGTTTTGGACTGTAATTTGCATGATTTGAATGAAACTAACCCTGGACTGACGCTGTTTTCAGCAGAACTACCATGGTGTTGTTTTTGTGCAGAAATAAATGTTCTCAGAATGGAATGAAACTTTAAAAGGAATTTTTATATCAATAAAGAGAATTTCTGGAGCCAAGATCCACCAGAGGGGGCACAGGTGGGCACAACCCACCAGTATGCGTTCTCCTCGGCCCTCCTGTGGGTTGTCCCCACCTGGTGGCCCCGCAGATCCTGAAACCGACGCTAAAAAAAATCCTATTTTTCTAGAAAAGACTCAGGGAGAAAGAATTATCGTGATCCACGAGACGGAGCCGCCATCACCTCCTGTTCTTCATCAGGAGGCCAAATCTGGAGTCTGTTTGGGGCTCCGAAGAAGGGGGTCTTCGTTCTTCATCATCACCAACCCTTCTCCATTGCCAATTCCATGATGCTCCCCACTGGGAGTGAGTAATTCCTTCGCAGGCTCGCTGGTCGGGGAGGAGTTGGATGAGATTCATCATGTAATCGAGTTAGTTTTGTTAGGGCTTGATCCCTAGTATCCACTATGTTCTAAGATTGATGTTGCTATGACTTTGCCATGCTTAATGCTTGTCACTTTGCGACTGGGTGCCATGAATTCAGATATGAACCGTTTATGTTATCACCATCATATCCATGTTCTAGATCCGATCTTGCAAGTTATAGTCACCTACTACGTGTTATGATCCGGCAACCCTTGAGTGACAATAGTCGGGACCACTCCCGGTGATGACCGTAGTTTCAGGAGTTCATGTATTCACCGTGTGTTAATGCTTTGTTCCGGTTCTCTATTAAAAGGAGGCCTTCATATCCCTTAGTTTCCAATATGGAAACTGCTGCCATGGGAGGGTAGGACAAAAGATGTCATGCAGGTTCTTTCCATAAGCACGTATGACTATTTATGAAATACATGGCTACATTATATTTATGAACTGGAGCTAGTGCCATATCGCCCTAGGTTATGACTGTCACATGATGAATATCATCTAACGAATTACTGATCCAATGCTTATGAATTTATCCTATATTGTTCTGCTAAGTTACTATCGCTGTTGTTACTGTTGCACTTGCTACAAAATTACTGCTATCACTGTTACCGTTACCATTGCTGTTATCACTATTACCAAAACTATCATACTACTTTGCTATTGATCACTTTGCTGCAAATAATTAATTTCCAGGTGTGGTTGAATTGACAACTCAGCTGGTAATACTTTCAAATATTCTTTGGCTCCCCTTGTGTCGAATCTATAAATTTGGTTTAATTACTCTACCCTCGAAAAATGTTGTGATCCCCTATACTTGTGGGTTATTAGTAGCGCACTTTACCCACACCACCGAACCCATGGCCTCGAAAACTGTTGTGATCCCCTATACTTGTGGGTTATTAGTAGCGCACTTTACCCACACCACCGAACCCATGGCCACACACTCCCATTCGTGTGGACCAACGGCGTTCCGACAAAACTGATCTATCGCCATGATACTCTCCCGGCCAGTCCAACCAACTCCCCTTTTAGGCTAAGTCATGGGTGGCCTTGTGCCTACCAAAGGCATCAACGGCCACCGTCGTGGCAAAATAAAAACGGTCCCAAACAGGGACAAAAAGGGCCCTATCCAACTACGGAGACACAAGGTAATGTCTGCTTACCGGGCCAGGGTACCACACGCCCATAACCTTCCCTCGTTGGATGCAACGGCGAGAGGCACGATAATAGCATCGCATTAGGGCCTTCCCATAAAAGGCAAACATGGTTGCACTGGAAAAGCCCGGTTCGGTGGTACCTGAAAAACTTAATGACGGAATTTATCCCCAAAAATATAACAATGATAACTGATACTCCGGTATCATCTATCAATCTGTAATCCAAGTCATATCAATATCCAACAAACAATCCAAAGCATAATATCGTCATATCAAACTACTCCGAGGATAGCACTACTATCATGATGAATCCAAGAAGGATAATACTACTACTCCAATAGCAAGAACAAGCTATCCAACTAAGATCCACATGCAAGCATAATCTCCAAAATCATACTCCCAAAACATAATATCAACAATCTTCATGATGAAAATAATTCTAGCCACTAATAATCCAATGGCAGCATGACATGCAAAGTAATACTCCAAAATATAATACCAGATACCAACATGAAAATAATCATAATATAAGCCACTAAGAATCCAAAGGCAACATGTCATCCACATAATCTTCAAAATATAAGTCCTAGAACTCCAAGCAATATCATGGCAATAGCAAGATCAAAACAACACTTCGAGAAATGCCATGAACAAAATCATACATAGCTAATGCAATATTTTAAACAATTTTAAATAAGTAAACCATGTCACTGCATTGCAATCATGCAAATGGAGGGTGTGTCTTGCCTGGGATGAAGTGATTCACCGGGAAGAAGTGCGAGAAACTCGCGGAAAACGTTCTCTCTTGGAGGGGGCTGAATTAGTGCAAGGGCAAAATGGTCATTTTCAGAATGTGGCAACATAATGAAAATTATGCCAACAGAATGGGCTCGACGAGTCGAAGAAGTGGGCTTTGGAATCACCTCAATCAGAGTCACGGCTGAAAAGATACGGCCGTTCATTCGTTAGGCAAAAAACAAATAAAAACTTATTCATTTCTGCTCTAACGGGTGAACGTTCACAAATTAGTGGATTCGGCCGGTGGCTGAAAAAAGAGAAAACACATTCTCAGAAATACGCTTTCATGTGGGGAAACATATTTTCGTCTAAAGAAGCACATAAGTACGCTTTCTAACCTGGAAAGTGTATTCCAGTGGATTACGTCTCCACTTAGATGATGTGGCGAGGCGGGGTCAACAGCTGAGGGGCTGACATGTGGGGTTTGCGGGGCCCACTAGCCAGTTGGCAGGGAGGGGTCGACATCGTCGTCTTCAACTTCACGCCCGCGCGCAGCCGAAGCAGAGGCGACGCTCGACGGAGATAGGCGGAGCTACCCACAGGCTCAGGAGACGGAGTCGCATCGCCTGGGGTAGGTCTTGCTAGCTGAAGGGCGCGGGTAAGGGCATGGCATTGACTGCGACAGAAGAAGGCTTCGGCCGTCGGTGAACTCGTGGCAAACGACCACCGAAGGAGAAGGAGATCTGCTGGGGTGGCTCGGGGGTGGTGGTGGACACCTCTAATTTAGGCACTTGTTCTTCAGGTTTAGGCACTTGTTCTACATGAACAAAGTATAGTAAGACGCAAGAATATAGTACTTCAAAATAGAAAATGAGCTCATAGACCTTACCACATTCTTGGTTCGGGACCAGTACAGAACAAGGCGTTCCCAGTCATCGTCCAGTAAATGTGTCTCGGGAGAACGTAAGGGAATTTGATGAGTTTCTTTGCCGGTGAAGTATGCTTTCTTCAGGTAATTCCGATATTGCCACCAAGCATTCTTGAAGATAGTAGAGGTATTAGCACAGGTTACCTCATCCCGAGTTTCCAAATCGGTCCTTCTCTATAGAGAAAAATGGGAAAATTTGATGTATTATAACCATCATGGAGGTAGGATGTATGGGACGAAGCAAAGTAATTGCCATGAATAACTTTACTTACACATAACTCCTGGACAAACACCTGGAACTGGCATTTTCCTTAATCTTCAGTATAATATTTCCAAGATGGGAAGATACGCACATACGATTTAACAACATCAAATGCGATAGATGGTAAACTACGAGTAGCTCGTTGTGCTTCCTCCACAGGAATAGGCGTACTAACTGGTGGAGTTGGGGTTCGCCGTGGTAGTACTGGCCCTTTGGGCACTGGAGCTGCCTTACTAACTGCTCTTGTTTGGGAGCTCTGTGGTGGAGATGGTGCTGTGTCAACAAGAACTGGGTTACTATCTGCTGGGGTTGGGGTTAGATTGGGTGAAGCTGGTTCTCTGTCCATCCCAGTAGGGGTACAATCTGCGAGAGTTTGGGTTATGTGTGCTAGGGCTGGTTCTCGTGCATGTACAACCGGGGTGCTATCTCCACCAAGAGGTAGCACTGTTTTATTTAAAGACCATATTTTTAGTCCGCTAGATGCTGGCATCACCCGCTCCAATTCAAAAGGCTGATAAACAGGAAACATAGTTGAATGTACAGACATTGTATGAGGGAAAGATGCAATAGATAGTGTGGAAAAAAGAGGGCATGAAATAGTTGACATGTATATTGTTTAACTAAAACGGATAGCATGACATAATTTCACATATATGATGTCTATCTAAACTGGATAGCATAGCATAACATAATTCAAAGATATGATGAATAACTAAACAAGATCACATGACATAATTCACCTACATGTTATCTAAGTAATCAGGATCGCATCATTTAATTCACATATGTGATTTATATGATAAACAGAGGGCATTAGATATGATGTCTGAACTAAGAACATGGTGTTGAATATTGTGTATATGATGTCTAAACTATGCAATGCAAGACACCATATGCATGGTATGAGCAGTATAACCGTGCCAAGTTAGAGCATACACCTCGGTGGGGGAATATGACTGGTCATCTGTCTCGAATCCATCTCCGAGGAGCTATCCGGACCCAACAAGAGATCTGCTTGACGGTAGCACTGCGCTCTGAAGGCCTTGTTTTCACTCCAAATTTTTCAATCTCCCACCCAAATGGCTGATTCACAGGAAGAGTAGTTTAATGTACAAACATTGTCGACAAATGGAAATGTAATGAAGAAAATGATGGGCAAGATATCATTCAAATATATGATGCCTGGTTAAACAGGATGGCATTGCAAATTTCACGTATATTATGGCTGGCTAAAAGACATGAGACTACATAATTCCCATATATGATAAAGAAACTAAACAGGTGGCATTACAGAACATGTCTAAACTAAGCAGATGACATATATGATGTCAAAAGTAGGGACTGCAAGGCAACATATGCATGATATGACTAACATCATCATGCCAAGGTAGCGCAAATACCTTGGGGGGTAAATAGGAGTGGTCAGCGGCGTCTGAATCCGCCTCAGAACAAATATCTTCCTTGGGATTACAATCTGGAGAGGGGTGGGGAGGGTTTGCCATTGAACCCACCATCCGATGTCTGCATGACATTGTATTGCCGCGCAAAACTCTTCTCTTTTTCTCTACATGTTCAGCATGACTGTGTACAATATCTGACATGCATACAAAAAATATGGTGAGATTATGTAAGGAGAGCATGCAGAAATCTAGAGTGATGGTAACAACCAGTGGATGGATCCAAAAATAATGATAGCGGTGATGATTGCTTTAATTTAATAAAAATCTGAGATGATGATTGCTTTACTATTTGTTTCCCACCCAAGATGAACAACATAGGCATACCCTAGGTGAACCAGATTAGACAGAGATACTATTCATTGCTTCCTCGATATGTGCCCCACAACTAATTTAAAACTCAAGTTTGAACATTAATTTGGACCTGACTTGGAGTCCAAGAGGTGAACAGGATGATAAAGTAGCGGGTAATTTTAGCAATGCATAACATAAACAGAAACAAAAGAGTGCGGCCTCTCTTGTGGACCCGTGTACTCCTCAGGTTCATCTGCTGAGTCGCTGATGGTGATGCCGTTCTGGTGGGTGCCGGTGGCAGGGAAGGAGATCTGAGGCGGCGAAAGACGGTCGAGAGGCGTGATGTCTAGTTTGGTGGATGTTTACATCAATGGAGCAGCTCGGTTGAGGTGGACGACGTCATGGCAGGAGCAGGACAAACCACACAAAGTTCCCTTGAAACCTACCAGAATCAAGTAATTACAGTAAGGGCTCATTTGGCTTGCATGATTCTAAAAACGCAGCGATAGGAAAAACACCGGAATAGGATAGGAATGCACATGGTAAACAGAGCATTTGTAAACACATGATTTCTGTCAACTTGAGGGCCTCTTTGATTCTAGGATTTCCAAAACGCGGGAATAGGAAAAATATGGGATTAGAGTGGAATGTTGTCTTGAATCCTACAAGATTGTACGAGTGTTTGATTGTGCATAGAAAAAACGTAGGATTATTTCAAAGAGGTTTGAGTGGATGGAAAGTTTCCTATGAAATCTAGTGCAAATGAATCCTATGAAAAAAATCCTATGGTTTACAATAGTACGAATCAAACAACCAAGATAGGAAAAATTCCTAAGGATTAGAATCCTCCAAAATTCCTTTGAGAATCCTTTGAATCAAAGAAGCCCTGAGTGTTTGGTTTACAGGAATTGGAAGAGCAGGAATGCAAAGAAACATGGCCAAAATAAAGTGAAACCATATGAAAGCGTGTACAGTTAGAATGTTATTCTGCCACTAATGCACTTGGTCTTGTTTTCATGCATAGGATTTTGAAAAGTAGGTCCAGGTGGATGTTTTGCTTCATTCCTTTCAACAAAATGCATGAAGAATTGAATAGTAGAGTGCCACTGGAAAATTCCCTATTGCTATGTTTTTTCGTTGAACCAAAATAGCCCTAATGGATCGACATGAATGTATAGTAATAAGTGATGCAACAAGTGTACAACCTCTTTGCCGTAGCCGTGTCGACCTCAGCATCATTGGGTTAGTTGCTGAAGCAGTTGAGGCAGAGGTGGCTGTCGGAGGTGTGGAGGAAGATATGAGGAATCAGAGAGCGGTATCCGAGGGCCTTTGCTTTCTGTTGTGATGGACCGTTCTGTCGTTGGAGCAGCCCCGGTGAGCCGTAAGACGTCAAGGCTGAAGCAGCACAAGATAGACATCGTCAATCTCAAGTGGGATTGTAATAGCATCTACAATAGATGATGTAAAATAGATGTAAAATTTACATCACCAAAAACCACCTGACTACAACAGATGAGGTAAAAACTGTTGACTCTGAACTTAAGCGTCAAATTGAAATTTACTGTGGAATCTGAATGTTACTGTCGAAACTGAACACAATGGTAGCAGAGAGGCACTTGACATCTAGTTTAGGGAGGGCCTGCAGTTCATCTTCAACCTGCACCCCCCTGAGTCGCCAGCCACCACCGGCCGAACCGCCGGCCCCAGCGCCGCCTCGCCGCCCGAAACTACTCCCCACTGCCGGTCCGCCGCCGCCCCGGCCAGCCCTATAGGCCCCCCGCCCCCACCCTGAACCCTAAGATAGATAGTGGGGTACCTCTCCGGCGAGCCCCCATCCCCGCTGCGGGTGGTTCTTCCTTAACTCCGGCGAGCCCCCCACCCCCTGAAAATCGACTGAACCAAAAGTCAATTCAGTCGACTAAAGTGTAGCTAAATCGGAGTAGAGCATCAGCATGAGCAAGGGGGAGAGCAGCAGCAGCAGTGCAATCGAGCGAGCGAGAGCCGGAGCAACAGCAGCTAGGCGAGCGAGCGATCGAGTGAGAGCCAGAGCAGCAGCAGCGCGAGTGAGCGAGCGAGAGCCAGAGCAGCAGTAGCAGATCCGGCTGGTATGGACGCTGCCGCCGAAGGGGCCTAGCACTAGGGGAGAGCCGCCGTGGATATGTCGCCCGCGGCGCTAGCTTCAAGGTAGCCGCTCCATTGGGGTGCAGGATGGAGCACCGTCGGCACCGGGAGGTCGAGCTAAGGAGAAGGTGCAATGCGATGAGTGTACAACCTCTTTGGTGGCGCCGAGTAGGCCTCGGCTTCGTCCGAGGAGTCCGTGAGGATGCAGTGGTTCCGGTGGAGCAGGTTAAGGCTGAGCTGTGGGGATGGAGCAGCCGCGATAGATGAGGCAATCGTCGGAACAGCTCGTTGGAGGTGGAGGACGGGGCGGCTGAATCGGCGGGACGACGAGATGGACGACGGATCCTCATCCGGGGAGGTGGACAAGGGACGTCGAGCTGTTGCGGTGGACGACGTCGTCGGGGAAGAGGCTCCGGCTGGGCAGCGGTGAGGTGGTGGACGGAGGAGGGTGGGTTTTTGCGTCTGGAGCAGAGAGGTTATGCCGGCCTGGGATTTCGAATGGCAAAAAGGAGGCGATGGGAGGGGGTGAACCATGACTTAAGGATGCGCTTGTCGAAAATGTAGGGTGTGTTACAAAAGTACCCCCCACCGATTTGAACTAGCGGCCCTTTCGGCTCAGGGTTAGAGGGGGATTTCACGTGTCGGGATTTGGCAGCTGGAGGGAGTTTTCGCGCGCGTTGTAATTTCGAGATAGCAAGGCGCGGGTTGTGAAGGCGCCAGTTTTGGGAGCACAATATCTGAATTTTCGGGATATAACAAGGCGCGGGTTGAATTTTAGGGACAAGCCTAACATGTAATATTGTACTTGTAATGCGTATCCAAATCAATTCACACTTCCCTCAACCAAAAGAAAGCGAAAAAATAGAACTATCACACCACACAAAGAGAGAGTCTTGCCCGTTTTACTATAAAATGCTATTCAAAGCTACTCCTGCTTCCATCTATATAGGGCCTAATGCATTTTTCGATGCTAACTTTGACCAAATATTAGAGCAATAATATATGACATGCAACTTACACAAAGCACACCGTTAAATTAAATGCATGAAAGGTTCTTTCAATGATATAATTTTCACATTGTGCATGTCATGTACTATTAATCTTGTCAATAGTCAAAGGCGGTCTTAAAAAATGCATTACGCCCTATATAGATGGAAGGAGGGAGTATGAATCCATGTTACTCCCTCCATTCCCTTATACAAGGCCACAAACTCATATTACAGGTACCAAGGGAAAATTTAATGACTACTTTGAAAGGCAACTTTTCTTTTCGTTAACCGGGATCTTTAATACGCCACAAGCATGCAACAAATGAATGTGAAGGAAGTAGCTAAGTGTCATTATGACTACATGCATGTAAGTATTAAAAAGTTACTAGTACGAGAAAACATCATTAATTTTTGCCTCGATTACCATTTGTGGCCTTGTATTGATGCAAAATGTATTTTTGGTAGTGGCCTTGTATAAGGGAATGGAGGGAGTATGTCCAATTAATTTTTTTCGCTTGCTGTATAATGCATGTAACCTACTCATACCAACATTTTAGTGCATTCCAAATGTCTATACTACCGCTGCAATTCGAATTGAATTTGAATTCGTTTCTCTATTTCAATAAGAATCTACAATTATGATTGTTGCCAACTTCAACCATCATTCGTGTATTACCTTAATAACACACCACATGATTACTATAGAGATAGATATGAACTATGTGTACTACATGAACTCGAATTCTATTTTTTGAATACACTTGATGTTGATTCCAAATAATAGTACATGGGATGTACTAACTATATATTCATAATCTAAACCATGTTCCATACGTGTACACTGTGTTTATCACACATAGTATAGTGCCCCGCCCCCTACGTTATGACAAGTATTTAGACCTGAGCTGCAAAAGCCACACATTAGCCCAAATTATGATCAATGTTCTATATATTATACGTAGTACTAGCAAGATGCCCATGCGTTCCACAGAACATCAACATGATCAAGGGGAGGCCTAATTTGAAAATATGGAGAGGGGTGTGGGTATATTTTTTCAAAATTGCCATAGTTTCCTTCCTATCCGTCAGATATAAATCGGACGGCCTATATGGCAGGATGGCAGGCACACCATCATCAACAACTCCATTTTTTATAAGAGTAGAGATAAAATATATCATATGTAGTATAACATGTTCATAACCACACCATGTGTATCATCGTTATATATATTCACACATGCGTCGGTTTAAAACACTATGATAAAATTTTCAAATATCTGAATTCGCTTTTTATAATGGAGTATGATCTCTATTCGTCTTTTACACCCACACAATCCTCTTATCTTCGTAGCTAGCTAGCGCTAATTAACTTTCTCTCATGCATGCACACGCCTGCATCCCTCTTACCCTCCCTCAGCATTCTCTAGCTCCATCGCGCAAATTCGTCTTTTCACTTTAGGTCGTTCACCCACGGGGTGTGTAGGCCCCCCAGCTCCTTCTTTACGGCACACATCGATCGATATGCCTCTCTAGCCAGGTGTGCCTAGCACAAAGCACAAGCTTCCCCTCTTCTCTTATCACCGTCCATGCCTCACTCCCACCACTCTTTTCATCGATCTCGTACTCGCACACTCCTCCCCCCTCAATATAGTATGACTCTCGCACCACCTCCTAGATCCATCCCTCTCTCTCTATCTGTCGGATTTCGGGTTCCGGCAGACCCTTGAGGTTCGAACACTGGGGTGCACGCGGAGATCAAACCCTCCACCGTCTCGCACCTCGCCGAATCGCTGGGACCTAAACTACTAAATGGAACAACACAAGAGACACGAGATTTATCTTTGGTTCAGGCCACCATTGTGGTGTAATACCCTACTCCAGTGTGTGGCGTGGTGGATTGCCTCTTGGGCTGATGAGGAACAATACAAGGAAGAACAGCCTCGCGAGGGTCTGTTCTTGGCGGGTGTGATGAACTGCTAGGTGGTGTTCAGTCGCTCTAGCTACTGGTTCCTTGATGAGGATTCGGGTCTCGGATCCCGTCTCCCCCTCCTCCACCCTGGGGGTGGCTACTCCTATTTATAGGCGAGGGCCCTGGGCCTCTTCCCAAATATTGAGCGGGAAGGGCGCCAACAATTGGCCATTTTGAAGGGGAACAGCGGGTACACTTATCCTGACTAAAGTTGGTCCTCGCCTGCCAAAGGCTTTGGTGATGACGCCTGCTTGGGCTCCACAATGACTCCCTTACAGCCGTTGGGCTGGTCTTGGTCTTGTTGCACCGAAACGGATGCCTTTTCTTGATGCTCTCGCTTGCGCTTGCTCCCTTTGCACCAAAGTGGAAAGGAGGACACTGTGCGGGCTGGCGCCCGACTGGCGCCCTTGGTCGTCATGGCTTGCGTCATGGGCACCTCGCGAGGTACCCTGCCTTGAACTCTCCGCCTCCTCATGAGCCAGCCTGACGAGGCCGTGCTTGAGGAAGCTCCTTGTCGTCCGCCCCGCGAGGCTTGGCCCCTCGCGAGGGTCTTGAGTTTGTGTTGATGAAGATGGGCCGTCTTTGGGCCTCCTTGAGCCACGCCGCAGGCATGAGCGAGCAAGTCTGGGGACCCCCGTTCCCAGAACACCGACACTATCCTTCTCCCCGTGCCTCATTTGCTTCTAACACACACATGCATGTATATCGGTCGATCTCCCAACATATACCTAGGTCGACTTTAACTACTCCCCCCCGTCGATCGACGTACCTCACAAGTTATGTCTCTCCTTTCTCTGACAAAGGACGATTGATCTTCCTATGTAGTTATGTCTTCTTACCACAGCCATATCGCCCCCCTCATCATTCTTGCATTCCTCCTGACCCGTCTCTCACACGCACGTGCACAGACAGGCAGCCATCCCCTCTCTTATTGATATTGCAGGCGTGCCCTCTGGTTGTCTAGCAAGCCTATCCCACCATTTGTTAGAAGCAACTCCACTACCACCACCTCCAACACTCTAGCTCTGTCTCTCTCCCAACCTTATTCCTCTCCTACACATATGCATGGATGCCGATCGATCTCCCTTAATACATGAGGTAGATCGATCTCCCTTAATACATGAGGTAGGCCTCTCCTCCTCCACACATATACCAGCCATTGTACCTCTATAGTTAATTAGGCCTCCCTCCCCCACCACACACCCGATAGTCGGCGCTGTAGGTAGGTATCCATGCCGGAGAGACAAAGCACTGTCACCTCTCACGTTCCAAAGAGGCCAGCCACTCTATATCTTTGGCGTGGGCACACACAAATTTGATGGCACTCTTTATCGATCACACACACACACACACACACACATCATCGCTCTCTTTGAGTTTATGGTGACATCTATCCGATGTGAGCTCCATTCTCTTCTCGTGGATCGCCCCCTCTATATATATATGATATATCCAGGACTCTATTTCACACACATTGCATATGTTACATTTTTTGATTGACCCCCCCCCCCCAAAAAAAACTCTCCGAACCCACACACTACACCTCTCTATGTTTGTATCTCTCTCACACAACCCCACGTAGGTGGTGTATGTATACAAGAAGAGAATAGGTGCCATTGCACGTACTCACGCTTCGTGCCCAGCCACACCCGCGCGGGTACACGGTGGAGCTCATTTGTGTACGAAATGGCAGCCCACGTGCTAATTTGAACGCGTGTAGCGGTTGTTGACCTATGGAGGTTGTGTACCATGCGTGCACAAAACAAAGTTCGACTTGATGCGTTGGCGCGTTATTTTTAAATAAAGTTATATTGCTCAATGGCACGTACACAGAATATAAAACGATTTTTATGGAAAAAAGGTAGTGCGCTCCACTATATACAATGGAGCACCTTTTGCTGGTTTGTATCTCTCGAGTATCTCACACAAGGCTGTGGTGGCCTCTCTCTCTCTCACCGTTGGTCAGCGATCTGGCGCATCCCGTCCGCGGCGGAAAGGGAGGGCGATGCATCGTTTCTTTGTTCGACAAAGACCGAGGCAGCGTCTGCGATCTGCGGTACACGCCGTTCTCTCTGACCAAGCTCCGGTGTGGTAGGGCCTACGCCACCTGCTCGCTGCTGTAGTATGGGCAGATTCCGCCCGCCGCCGCTCACCTAGTTACATCCCGACGACCTCCAGGTATCCCCTCCGGCCTTGCTCCACTGCCAGTCTTCCCACGTCGCTTCATGTGGATCTTCCATAGCCCTTTGCCCAAAATGTAGCTCGTCTGGCGTACTTTCCATATTGCAATCTCGTCCTCACACCGTTTTAGACAAACACAACTGTGTTGTTATCTTCCCTTAGGACAAGGAATATGCTTGTTTTTTGTAATCGCATGTGTCATCAACTATTATTGGCCAGTAATTGTTTCCTTTCTACCTCTTTTTTGCAAACAGGGCTATCCATTTCACCTCGTTGCTATTGCGACCTTTTGGTGAACTGCACAAATCACTTTTTTTTTCTTAAGAGTGTTTTGTGCAGTTCTACCAAAATGTCACGCGGGCAACATCTCTACATTTTAGTGCGGCTACACAAAGGGAGATTGGTTTTGCTCTATCCTCCTCATCCAACTCCGAGCCTAATCTTGTCCAACTAGTTAGTCTTAAGAGAGACTGCAAAGGTGAACGGCTTCTATTTGTGTGTTTATTGTTTCATCAACAGTCCTCTATTATCGGAATCACACTTAATATCTTTGGAACAGGGACGCTCAGCTCTATTTTAGTGGAACTGCACAAAATGATCGAAATGTTGCATGCTCCAGACAGCTACTTTTTTTCCCAACATGCCTTGTTGATTTAGACAGAGCTGGGGGGACGTTGCTGCCAATGAAAGCATGTATCAATTTTAATGTAACACCTTCTCACAACTTTGTCTTCAGTTGTCATGTAAATATTAGCTCTGATTAGCAAGGAAGTTAGTTTTTTATTGTTTCCGAAAGAGCATCGATGGCAAGACACACGAAACAAAAGCTGAAAGCTCACACCGTTGTACAATTTCATGTCATTTGGAAAATTATTTGTATAGTACGTCAATTATGTAAACAAATGCTGGAAGCTTGATAGCATTGCCAGAAGCCTCTTCGGCATCCGGGTCCATGTGTCATGCAAAAAATTATACTCCTTCGTTCGTAAATATTTGTCTTTTTACAAATTTCAAATGATCATATTTTAGAGTGTAGATTCACTCATTTTGCTTCGTATATGTACTCCCTCCGTGCCTAAATATTTGTCTTTCTAGAGATTTCAACAAGTGACTACATACGGAGCAAAATGAGTGAATCTACACTCTAAAATATGTCTATATACATCCGTATGTAGTAGTCCATTTGAATCTCTAAAAAGACAAATATTTGAGTAGTCACTCGTTGAAATCTCTAGAAAGACAAATATTCCGGAGTATATTTAACAACCGAGGGGGTAGTGCTCAGCCGCATGGGAGACTCAGACCGGTCGTTGCACCGCATTAATAGTGAGTAATGAGCAGTCAAATCATAAGCCCCACCTTTCCCACTGTAAGTTGCTCGGAAGAAGCAACCATCAATACACTCTTCTTTGAGTCCGCTCATACTACTCCATCCGTCCTTTGTTTATAGAGCGGCGCTTGAAAAGAGAAAATCTCTGGGACCAAGGTGACTAGCGATCGGCCTGAAAAATAGCATTGGTAGTTATAGCATGGCGTCTATTACTACTAGAGGAAATAATGCGTACACACATGCATGTAGTGCTTCCACCCCGGGTACACACATGCATGCACTTACTCCACTCCGTAGTACTACGTCGAGAGAAAATTGCGGTTACCATGCTCTAATTAATTGAGCATTCAACCAAATGCGTCTAAAGTCTCTCTGGTGGTGGAATGCATTGAGAGAAATGCATCATAATGAAGTGCGCCCTGTAAACTATGACGGAGGGAGGAGTAGTATGAAGGTGCAAAACCAAGTACGCGTATGGCCAGTCGGTCAACGCACCTCCTCTTGGCATATCATTGACATGTGGGACCGAAGTGTGAGCAAACCGATCTCAATTGACAGCAAAATGGCCAACCCGCCGTTCCTTGAGAGAGACGAGGAGCGAGAACACACAGACGGGCTCGCACGGAGGCCAAGATATATTCGAGCATGGTTGATCGATATCATCATTACATGTTGGGCTGCCGTTTTCCGCCCTTCTCTAGAATAAATGTGTACTTTATCAGAGATTAAAAAAATAAGAGTACAGAGGCTCCACCATGTGGTTCTAGCAGTAGTACTACTCATACTACTCAACCTTGCGCTTGGCTCTTCGCCTCTTCGTGAAGTCGAACAATGATGGTACTCCGCATGTTCGGTACTACAGTGTATGCCTCTGGCAATCTGACACCGAATGAACTGATGCATGTCCACCGCCTGGGCGAGGGTACGTTGCATTAGTCAAAAGGCTTAAGCGAGCTTCACCTTGTCCTGCAAGCTTCTCCTCGTTCCACGAGTTGACGGTGCACACCAACAAGTAGTGCTAGTCCATACTCCCTCCTTTCCGGTTAATATGGCTTAATCTTTTTTGCGGGTAAATGAGAGAGCTCTATTCATATATAAGCATTCTTAGGATGATCAGCCAAGACACTGGTGACTAGGAAGTGAGGTACCCCGCAAAAAAAGAAGTAGGAAGCGAGGTGTTTCATCAAGCCAGCTCTCGGCCACATTCAAAGTGCAGCAACGCAGTTCGCACAAAGATCTTGCGCCAAGGTTTCTTGACCCATTTACATGCTGAATAACAAAAAAAGAGGAAATATTACCGAGCGCTCCTATTTGTAACAGGATATGAGCTAAAATTAAGCGAGAATTGTGGCGAGTGTTCCATGCAATCAACTTCCATTATCACATGCGAGAACCCTCGAAGAGAACCAAATGTGTTGAAGATTGCTTTATCACATTTTAAAAATATAATAGGAGTGCAGACACTCCTCCATCCGGTTCCTAGTACTAGTATAGTACATACCTCTATAGACTATAGTAGTAGTACTAGTAGTAGTAAACTTTGCGCTTGGCTGTTCGCCTCTTCGGGAAGTGCAACAATAATAGTACTAGTATAGTGTATGCTTCTGGCAATCTGACATCGAATTAACTGTTGCACGTCCACCGCCCGAGTGAAGGAGAGCTTGCATTAGTCAAAAGTTTCTCCTTGTCCTGCGAGCCACCGCGTGCAAGCTTCTCCTCGTTCGGCAAGTTGACGGGACACAGCAAAGTAATGCTAGTCCATACTTCCTCCTCTCCTATTAATATGGCTTAATTTCAAACGAGATAAATACACCATGCATCCTTTGTATATTTGTAAAAATACGGTCGATGGACTTTATAATACGCTCATTGCGCTCAATATATATATTTTCCGGTGTTTATACGGTCACTAGCTCACCCTGGCTGAGTATGTGTGTGCATGCACGTGTAGGTTGAGCACTTGAGCGTGACTGTGTGTTCCGTCGTGTGCTCGGACATGCATGCATTAGGGTGTCGCGCGCGTTCTTGCGTCCATGTGTACGTGTGACTGTTGCATACACGTAGGGGAATGCGTGTAGGGGCCACTAATGGAGCAGTCAAATCACACAGTAAGTTAGTCAGAAGAAGCAACCATCATTTCACTCTTCAATGACACGTACGCAATATAAAATGGTTGATATGGAGAGAAAAAAACCACAATATATACACTAGCAGGAGCCTAAGCTACAAGCCTGCTTGCTTGGGTTGCTCTCTTCACAAGCATAGAACAACGGTGGCCACACCGCTGGTCACATATCCGGCCTAATCCCGCAGCTGGGGGAAGGGAACAATGTTCTGCGTAGACGTAATCGACATCGGTGAGGAAGAAAATCCACAGTCGGTGTGTCCCAATCGGGGGTCACCGCGGTATGGTCCGATGCCGTGTCCCAACCGCCCTTCTAGCTACAGCCCGACGTCCCAGGTAGTCCATCTTCCTTTTGGAGCCAGCTTGCTCCTTTGTCAGCTCCCCGTAGCTCCATCTCCATGTCGATCTTTCTCTACTTCTACCGGCTTCTACTTGTGATGAGTTTATGTCTCATGAACTAGTGCCAGTACTATTATTCTAATCACACTTCTTCAATATCTTTGCCATCAGGGATGCTCAGCTCGATTTTAGTGGAACTGCACAAAAGCATTGTATGATCCGAGGGTCCCAGCCATCTTTCCTTCGACAGGTTCTACCTGGCCAGGAAATTAAATTCTGTTTAGGGTTTAGGGTTTAAGTCGTAGTGACCCCATCAGTAGTTTTTCTTTCGTACACGCTCTCACAACTTTTGTCTTTAGTTGTGAAGTAAATATTGGCTATGATCTGTGAATAATTGAGCTGCATCAGCATGTGTGTTAGTTTTCCTTTGTATTTGATGGAATGTTGTAACGGGGCAACCTTGGAGTAGGAATGAAAATGTAGTGGAAAGTTTCCGTTTTTCCGGAGAAAAAATGGAAACGGAGAGAAACCAATGTTTCGTTTCGTTGGATCGTGCCATCGAGCAAAACCAACATTTAAATCATGTCTGTAGCGTTCGTGTCTCACCCTCCTCCACGGCTCGACCCCACACGGTCGCTCGGCATGCCACTCACTGCAAACCGAGTATACGATAACTTACCCGCCTGCTTGTCGATGGATCGCGCCATGGAGTACTAGTACTGCTGGAAGAGATTGACGAGTTGGGGGAGGACAGCTAGCTGTAGCACGGACTCCCAAGAACTTTTCACATGCATGTTGTGGCCGGCTATTGCGACCTTTGAACGCGGAGCAGTCGCGTACACCAGGAAGCGGCGTGGGCGACGCTCTCTCGGCCAGCGCACCGCTTCAATGCTGGCGCCAGCGAGAGGTCGCGTCCGCTCTGGCCGGGCATGAATGCGGCACTGACTGTTTCGGGCGAGAAGCACGCGCGGGTGATGAAGAGGGTTGGGGTTGGTCAGGAGCAGCCGTGGCAGCGGTCCGGACGCTCGCAAACAAGAGATGATGTATGTTAATATTGCCGTGTATATAATTAACAACGTAAATAATGTGCTAGTTGGACAAATATGATTGGAGATGGAGATGGAAATGGAATTTTACGTCAACACGGATATGCATGTCTATGTCTATGTGTGTGTCTTGTGACGACTCTCGCGACACAGGCGGGCGTGTTTTGATCGAGTTTTCTTTCTTGGTACGTTAAAAAATGGTCCACCAGTTTTTGTTTCTTTTTTCTGGGAACGCGCGTATTCTATTTAAAACCACTGCTATGGAGAGATTGTTTTACTCCATTATAGCCTCTTGTTTGATAGAGTTTCTCGCGTCTCGCTCTCTCACCCTCTCGATATCAAAACAAGATGACAGTGTCCACACTATCTCTCTCATCACCGGTGGTCACAGATCCGGCCGAATCCCGTCCGCTGCGGGAGGTGAGGAGGTGCAATGTTAACATTGTCTCTGTCGGTGATGGAGGAAGCCGATGCGCACCGTCCTCTCGGAGCCGGCGCTGGCGCGGACGAAGGTCCTCCGCGCCCTTGTTCGCTGCCGTCGTGTGGGCAGATCCCGCCCGCCCGCCTAAGTGACATCTCGCCCACCTGAGGTATAACTTCTTGTACTGGTCCAGCTCCCCAGGTCGCTGCATGCGGGTTTTCTTCTATGCGACTACTCCCCAGCGCCCCATGTATAGTAGATAGGGTTCGTCGGCTGGTCCAACATCACCTACTATTATAGAGGAAATGCCACTGGAAAAGTTGTCCTGATTTATGCCTCGGTGGAGGTATACATTTTGTTTCAACAAAAAGTACATGGTGGTTGTGCGGTTATTGTCCATATGCTCCTATTGCAGCTGCTAATCTAATACTATCGCTGGTTAAATGAAGAAATGCTTTTTTTTCTCGGGTATCCTGGTTTAGTTCCCATCAAGATAATCATGATGCTTATGTTTGTTTGTGTACTTTTCATAATTCTTATTGACAATTGAGATGTCGTTGTTAATGTTGTAAAACAAAGTAACAACACTATATCCCTTTTTTATATTTTTGGAAACAGCGATGTGTATCTCCATACCCGGGCATGTCTTCCTCAATTTTAGTGGAACTGCACAAAATTGGATGGCCATTGTTGTTCCGCCTCACTGTCCTCTGCCACGTGGTTCTTCCTTCCTCGAGCTTGACTACTGAGAAGAAACAGACCACAGTGAGGATTTGTCGAACTTCATAGGTGCCTCACCCAACCTTGATGCCAAATGGATGATGCATCACCATGATGACCTATCTATGCTCATGGTTGCGCCTCATGCTTGCATCGGCTGGTGAAGCTGATCGATTTTCAATGAAAAACAAGCTGACTTCTATCAGTGCTCTTTGCTTGTTACCCACAAAGATGATATCCTTCGTCAGTTCACCTTGGTTGCGTTGGAGACGCAGTCGTCTTTCACGTTGGTGCAATTTTATCACAGAATTGGCTATGAACCAAATGTTTCCTCGAAGAAGGATCGACGTTGGTACTAAGAGCATAAGTTTTGTATTGATTTCTAGGCCTTCTCACAAATTTGTCTCCAGCTCCCTGTAATTTCATTTGTCCAGCTATTAACTTTGATTAAAAATGGGGTGCACTAAAAACCGGATGGACGTAGTAGCCCTCCATTTTTATTTACTCCGCATATTAGATTTGACTAAAGTCAAACTTTGTAAAGTTGACCAAGTTTAGGCGAACACAACAAACCATAATTATTAGAGAGGGCAAACTATACATACTCTCAAACCTTTCCGATAATTGAAATTAAAATTCTTTATTTGTACACACTCTCACACGTTTCCGATAATTTGGCGCATGTGTGGTTGTTCACTTAAGGTAGGGTAGTGTACCGCACGTGAAGGACAGGAAGTGCGACCAGGACGCGTGGATTGTTAGTTCATCGGAAGTACTCCCTCCGTTCCTAAATATTTGTCTTTCAAGTGGTTTGCAATGGACTAGCACATACTGATGTATATACAATTTTTTTACAGTGTAGATTGACTCATTTTGCTCCGTATGTAGTCATTTGTTGAAATCTCTAGAAAGACAAATATTTAGGAACAGAGGGAGTAGTAGTTTTTTTCACTGGTACGTTAAATAAACAGTTTCGTTTCGTACTTACACAATTTAAAAGATTATTATGGAGAGAATAAGAAAACCACTCCACTATATATTAGTCGTATACACGAGTACTATATGGATGCAGCTTCATTGACTTTAGTGCACCTGCCTTTGGGTTTATGACAGGTGGGCCCAAAATGTGGCTGGCCCACCTGTCATACAGCCAAAAGCAGGTGCAGTTAAGGCACTGGAGCTCAGTCCGTACTACATTATATATATAAGCTGGAGCATCAGCGCTTGTTCGCTAGGGTTTGGAGTCTCCACACTCTCGCCGCACTACATATATATATATATATATATATATATATATATATATATATATATATATATATATACACGCTGGAGGCTCAGCGTTCCTTTGCTAGGGTTTGCTATATTCACTATCATCACCCTCTTCACCAGATCTAAACAAGACTGCGTTGTGGCCTCTGTCTCTCTCACCCCCCTCACATTTGGTGAAGGAGGCGTCCAGGATCCTTGCACCGGAAGGGAGGAGGTGCAGTGTTCACTCTATCGCCTTCGGCGAGGGAGGCAATCCACTGCCGGCTGCGCTTTTCTCTTTCACCCAGTGCCTGTGCGGGAGGGCCACCGACCCGTTCTTCCTCATTGCCATACGTAGTGTGGGCAGATCCGACCTCCCGCCGCACACCTTGCCACATCCCAATAACCCTAAGGTATAAGTTTATTTGAAACCATCATTGGTCTAGCTGCATGCTGAGCTTTTTCGATTCTGTAGTCGAATGTAGGTCTTGGTTCAAAGAGAAAGAAGGGTGCAGTGGGGTGGAGCATGAATCTAGGACGTGGTTTAATGAGGAAAGGAGGGAGGGAAAGTAGTATAGACTAGCTATACAGCCGCTTTGTTGGTCGAATAGGGAAAAAGGGGGTAACCCAGTACACACATCTGTAAGGAGCCGAACTCTTTGTTGAAAAGGGAAAGAAACTGGGGGGTCGGGTAGTTTGTGCAGGACTAGATTTGCTGCCCTCACATCCGAAAAAGTTTCAAAGAGAACAAATATGGGACCAACGCAGATATCTTTGCTTGGCTACATACTCTGCATCACCCATTTATACATGTGGGCGCACATGGTGTGGCATGTCCCATGCCCCATCCACATGATCATGCAAAGTGTGTTTTGAGATGTTGTGCTACTTGTATTGGTACTGCTTTTAAATAAATGTTGAATTGAAGCTATTGTATTTTAAGCAATGCCACTCTCGTAATTAACTCTTGAACTATTTTAAGAGAATTTCTCTGTTAATATGAATCAATGCAACCCTTTTAGAAATGCTCTTGTCCTATACTTTGTTTTCCATCAAGATACGGTAGATGCTTCTTTTTGTGGCGCATGTTTCATCCTCCTTTATTGGCGATAATTGTTTCCTTTTTTGCCTCTGTTAAATCAGGCATATCTATTCAACTTGTTGCTATAGCAAACTTAAATGTCACACCGTGACTTTACTTGATTTGAAGTAATCGCACAAAGCAGATTGGATTTCCTATTTGTGTTGGCAAATTCGTATGTGATCTTGTGTGCGTCATGACAGATTGGTACCTGCCTTCATCCACATGATCGTGCAGTGTGTTTTGAGATGCTATGCTACTTGTATTGGTACTGTTTTAAATAAATGTTGAATTGAAGCTATTGTATTGTTGTATTTTCCCATTAAGTAGTGAACAAAAATGGGACCAACCCAGACATGATGCTTATTGCTTTGCTACAACAAACTCTGCATCACCCCCTTTATAAGTAGATGGAAGCACATGTTGTTGTTGCGCCCACTCTCCCCTGAAACTGTTTATGCTTTTTGTTAATCTAATGCTGCTGGTAATATTAAGCAATGCCACTCTCAGAATTAACTACTGAATCTTATTTCAAAACTGCAACACTTGTTAGGGATTGGCGGGATTACCATTTTTGTGGCCGCATGTTTAATCCTCCTTTATTAGACAATAATTGATTCCTTTTTTTCCTCTGTTAAAACAGGGATAACTATTCAACTTGTTGCTATTGCGACATTTTGCTTAGCTTAATTTTGGTGGAACTGCACAAAATGAGACCAGATTTCCATATATGTGTTGAGATCTCTCTCAGGTCTTCCTCACGAGTTGTTTCAAATCTTGGTCTTGAAAGGTCAGTACCGACTTTCCTCAGAATTAACTACTGAATCTTACTTCAAAACTCCAACACTTGTTATGGATCATGGAGTACCATTTACATTAGGGATCGGCGGAGTACATGTTTAAGAAATGTATTGTTCGGATAATGTCTCTGTTATTATATATCGATTCTGTTGTTTTACAAATGGTACTATCACCTTTGTAGTTCTTTCTACATGTTTAAACAAGGTATTGTTAGGACAATGTCTCATTAAAATGAATCGATCGCATTGTTTTAGGAATGATACTTTTTACGCTTTGTCGTTCTTTATACATGTTGAAACAAGGCATTGTTAAGATAATGTCTCGATTAATATGAATGAATCACACTGACCGAGAATTGCTACTCTCTGCTTTGTTTCCCATTAAGATAAGGTAGATCAGTAGATGTTTTTCTTCTAGGAGTACAAGTCATCAACCGTTATTTCTCAGTAATTTTTTCCCTTATACCTTTTGTTGCTTACAGGGATATCAAAATTAAAGCTCGGTTTTATTCTGACTTTGATTTTAGTTGAACTGCACAAAAGGAGCCAATGTGTCTAAGGCAAACTGCTGCATTAGTGGGTCCATTTGGTCTTACCACTTTACAGAAAGAAGTAGTCACTATTTGCGCTACATTACACAAGGAATGGTCGAGAAGCTTTACAGAGTATTAGTAGACGCTAGTGACATGACTAGTCTGCAGAGAGCATAGGAAACTCTACAACACGTGGAGTGCACTGGGCAAAAAGTGCCCAAACAAGTATAGGAAGCCAGGACAGGACTCCAAATCTGTCAATGTCATTCTAAGCAACAATGATGGGGCATCTGGCTATGGTAATCTATTTACCGTACTTTCAGTTTGTTAGTCCACCGATTGGTGGGTTGACACTGGGGCCAATATTCATGTGTGTGCTCTTTGTGTCTTTGTTTTCTTGCATAAACCCCATATAAATACGATATCCACAGGGATGCTCAACTTGATTTTAGTGGAACTGCACAAAATGTCCAGATGATTTGTGTCCTCCATAATACTTCATCATGCATAATACATCGAATGGTTCTCTAATCATTCGTCGTCACCTTGAGCCACCGGACTATATGTTTGAATGGTGCTACCAGCGTCGGCCATTAAGAAGGGTAAGAAGAAAGACAAAAAGAGAGATGGATGCTTTACTTGTGGTTCAGAGGAACACTGGGCAAACAAGTGCCCAAACAAGTACCAAGAAGCCAGGACATGACTCCAAGTCTGTCAATGTCACTCTAAGCAACAATAATGGGGCATCTAGGTATGGTAATCAGTTTACCATACTTTCAGTTTGTTAGTCCACCGATTGGTGGGTTGACACTAGGGCCAATGTTCATGTGTGTGCTGATGTGTCTTTGTTTTCTGGCAGTATATAAATACGAAATCCATAGGGATGCTCAGCTTGATTTTAGTGGAAATGCACAAAATGTTCAGATGGTTCGTGTCCTCCATAATACTTCACATCATACACAATACATTGAATGGTTCTCTAATCATTCGTCGTCACCTTGAGCCACCGGACTATAAGATGACAAACTGATGACAAACCCTGCCCATTCTACAATCATAGGCATTACATATTTTGAATGGGAAAAGCTTGTCAAAGTTGACATTAGTTTAATATATTGGAATTGGAAAACCTTGTCAATTTTTGCTCATTGATGTTAGCCAGAAGACATGCATTTGATATTTTTGAGTGGGGCGCCCTTTCTTTGTGAGCAACGTCGATCGTTTTTTCCTATTCATGTCTTCAGTTCAGAAGTAAATATTTACTCTGCTGAGATGCATAGTCACATGAATGTTGACTTATGTAAGATATTTTAAGAGTTTGTTCTAAATACTGTCTATGTAATGCCAGGCCTTGTGTTTGACTGCAAAGTTGAGCTTGGAATGTTGTGGCATGTGGCATCACGAGCTGTTCACCGTGCCTCCTGAGAATAATGCTTCATATTGTTTTGCATGTCGATCTAATGCCTGTGATTTCCTTGTTAGGAAGATCATCCTCTTCTGTTGTTTCCGTGCTTAAGAAGTTCATCATCTTATGTTTCATTCATAGCCTATACGACAAGTCGGGTAGGTTAGACGTGAAACCATATGATCTTCCGACCAACTCATCATCTTAGGCCGTGATTGGATCATCGTTTTCCAACCAAAACCGCTTGTAAATAAAAGCAGATGGTCTCGGGCGAAGCGCTTGGTTGGTCGATTTCGACTAGTAAAATATACACCGGTCTCTCAAATTACACGCGTAACCCGCCGGTTTTACTTACAGACCTCGGGCCCTCGGTTTCATTATGCCTGTATTTTATGCGTTGTTTTTGATGACGAGTAAATTACACTTGTATCCTAATACAGGTGTGAAATAAACTAGAGCTCCCAAGCGCGGCCTTACCGTTTCATGCTGTCTCAGTCTCTCGAAGGTGCTCATAGGTGTCCGATGATCCTGGCTTCCTGAATGAGCAGCGGGCGCTGTATCAGACCATTACGTAGGGCCGCGAGGCCCTCTCCGTCGTCCTTCGAGTTGTCGCGCTTCGCCGTGGCGCCGAGCATTGTTAACATGGTCAATGAACATGAGGATTCAGGAGATGACTTTATTTTGGTGGATGACGGTAGGGACCCACTAGGGCCATAGCCGTGCGTGCAAGTGCCTCCTTATTATGTACAACTATTTTTTTGCTTCCTCCTGGTTTCCTGACATCACGGTCCCACACCATTGTCAACCTATGTAGTCAATATAAACGAGAGAATTGCACAAGGTGCGGCCGACACCTGGGACCAAGCAGCTCGAGCAGTATTTGTGTTTTTGAGGCGTGAGAACTACATAGTTTTTCTTGGTGATGTTTTCGTTGTTGTTCAGAGGAGAGCAGGGTATTAACTGGGCGAGCTGTGGCCCGTCTAGCCCAGGACAGATATCCAACCCAGATATTAATTTTTTTCAAGATGAAAATGGCTAGCCCAGCTATACGTTTTTTTGAGGAATACCCAGGCAAGGTCAACTTGTTATTCTCCGCCCCGTTGGGCCGCAAATCTTTCCTAGGAGGGATGCATTAGGCTTAACAGGAAAATGAGCTTTAAAAATAATAAATGGGATGTAATTATAAAAACTGGGCAGTAACTACAAAAAAATGCACCAAGCATGAAATTAGTTTATAAAATATTATTTATGGATTTTGAAAATCTTAATTTTTAATTGTTGCGCGCGCAATGTTTCGTTAGATTTTTACGTAATACAAATTTATATTTAATGTGACTAGAAATTGGGGATAAAAATATTTCAGATCCCATCAAAATGTGGGAAATTTTATTGAATTCTGTCTTGAACGGTTGGTTGAAATTATTAATCATTGTCCTAGCTAGAAAATGGGTTGTACTTTTAACAAACTGTAAATGGGCTGTAGTAAATTCCAGTAGAATTCAAAAATGGGTTGTACATTCTTACAAATCGCAAATGGGCTATAAGTTCTCTGCCACACACTTGTGGGCCTACTAAGTTGACGCGTCCCTTAAAGAAAAGAAGTTGACACGTATGCAAGGCTTTGTCAACTTATTATAGTCAACACACGGTTCTAGCGGCAGTGGCCGTTGGATGTCCATCCAACGGATGCCGTGCTTCTTCTTCAATCTCGGATATTCTGGGGCGCACCGTTTCGGAAATTGACCTGTGGGCCTACTAAGTTGACGGGTACCAACGGCTTTGTCAACTTAGTCAATATGAATGATTCTACCTGCAGTGACCGTACGATGTCCATCCAACGGCCGTAGTGCTTCTTCAATCTCTGGTCTTCTTGCTCCAGCCGCCAAAAGCAGCGCCGGTCGTGCCGCCTGCTCCTCTCTCCCATGGCCGGTTGTGCTGTCGCGGAGGCCTCACTGCCCCCTACTACTCCCACCGCTGGCCAGGCCATCCCTCCACTCACCCACACCCCCTATTATTCTGCGGCGACAGCAACCTCACACCGCAGCCGAACCAGTGAACCCTCGTACACCTCTTCGCGCGGGCTTCCACTGCCGCGTCTTCCCCGGCTCCGCGTCGTCCCCTTCCTAGGCCTTGCCGCTCGCCGTCGTCCACCGCCCTGGTGCTCTCGGTGCGGCGTGGTCAATTTGGTCAAGGAACGACTTCCATAGGAAGAGTACGTACGTGGAGAGGCTGACAGCTGAGTCCACGACAGCCACAAGGAAGTGCCTCCTTATTACACGGAATATAATTATTCCTCCACCTGACAGCAGGGACCCACCAGACGGGCCACCGTATTTCACAAAAAGAACCTTCCCCCCGCTGTCAGCTCGGACCCACCGGAAGTGCCTCCTTATTACGCACAAAAAATTGAATACTCCCCCTTCTAGTTGGGACCCACCTTGGTGGGAGGCTGACTTGTGGGCCTACTAAGTTGACGGGGACGGAGTGCTTTGTCAACTTAGTCAATATGAATGATTCTAACTACAGTGATCGTACAATGTCCATCCAACGGCCGCAGTGCTTCTACAACCTCTGGTCTTCTTGCTCCAGCCGCCCAAAGCAGCGCCGGTCGTGCCACATGCTCCTGCCTCCCGTGCCGGCTGTGCTGCCGCGGAAGCCTCATCGCCCCTAGTATTCCCACCGCTGGACAGGCCCTGCCGTGACGGCAGCCTCACACCGCAGCCGAACCAGTGAACCCTCGTACTCCTCTCTGCGCGGGCTTCCACTGTCGCGTCTTCCCCGGCTCCGCGTCGTCCCCTTCCTAGGCCTCGCCGTCGTCCACCGCCCTGGTGCTCTCGGCGCGGCGTGGTCAACATGGTCAAGGAACGGCTTCCATCGGACGTGGACTGTACATGGAGAGGCTGACAGCTGGGTCCACGACCGCAGCAAGGAAGTGCCTCCTTATTACACGCAATATAATGATTCCTCCAGCTGACAGCAGGGACCCACCGGACGGGTGATATGTCTCCAACGTATCTATAATTTATGAAGTATTCATGCTATTATATTATCCATCTTAGATGTTTTATATGCATTTATATGCTATTTTATATGATTTTTGGGACTAACCTATTAACCTAGAGCCCAGTGCCAGTGTCTATTTTTCCCCTTGTTTTTGAGTTTTACAGAAAAGGAATACCAAACGGAGTCCAATTGACGTGCCAATTTTTGTTGATTTTTTATGGACCAAAAGAAGCCCCTGCAGCAAAAGAGTTGGGCCAGAAGAGTCTCGGGCTGTCCACGAGGGTGGGGGGCGCGCCCACCCCCTTGGGCGTGGGCCCCTGCCTCGTGGACGACTCGGAGAACCCCCTGACGTGAAACCAACGCCAAAAATTTCCTATAAATACAGAAACCCCCAGAAAATAACCTAGATCGGAAGTTCCGCCGCCGCAAGCCTCTGTAGGAAATCAATCTAGGCCCTCTCGGCACCACGGAGGCCATCATCACCGGAGGCCATGGAGGAGGATCCCGGAGGGGCCATCATCCCCATGAAGGCAAAGGACCAGAGGGAGAACCTTTCTCCATCTAGGGGGAGGCCATGGAGGAGGAAGCACAAGGGGGAGAACCTCTCCTCCTCTCTCTCGGTGGCGCCGGAGTGCCATCGGGAGGGGAATCATCACCGCGGTGATCGTCTTCATCAACATCACCACCATCATCACCATCCTCATCTCTTACGCGGTCCACTCTCCCGCACCCGCTGTAATCCCTACTTGAACATGGTGCTTTATGCCGCATATTATGATCCAATGATGTGTTGCCATCCTATGATGTTTTGAGTAGATATCCTTTGTCTTTGGGTTGATTGATGATCTAGATTGGTACGAGTTGTATGTTTTATTTTGGTGCTTTCCTATGGTGCCCTCCGTGTCGGCATAGCGTGAGGATTCCAGCTGTAGGGTGTTGCAATACGTTCATGATTCGCTTATAGTGGGTTGGTGAGTGACTAAAACACAAACCCGAGTAAGGGGGTTGTTGCGTATGGGAATAAAGAGGACTTGATGCTTTAATGCTATGGTTGGGTTTTACCTTAATGATCTTTAGTAGTTGCGGATGCTTGCTAGAGTTCCAATCATATGTGCATATGATCCAAGTAGAGAAAGTATGTTAGCTTATGCCTCTCCCTCATGTGAAATTGCAATGACGACTATCGGTCTTGTTAATAATTGCCTAGGACAACTCCATACACAGATCCACCATTATTCCACACTCGCTATTTATAATTTTTAGTACTATATTCTAACCTTATGATAACAACACCTACTTTTATATTTTAGCTCTCTGATATCATGCAAACTTATCCTCATCATACCCACAACGTTGTTTTATTTCTCGTTTCTAGTTGGAAGCAAACGTTCGGTATACGTAGAGTCGTATCAGTGGCAGATAGGGCTTGAGAGAATATTGATCTTACATTTAGCTCCTTGTGGGTTCGACACTCCATACTTGTCACTTCCACCTTTGGAAATTTCTACGATGATTCCCTTCACTTGGGGATTATCAAGCTCTTTTCTGGCGCCCGTTCTTGAGCAATAGCGTGGGGTTGATATTCTCGTGTGTGCTTGTTTGCTTTCTTCACTAAGTAGATTTTGTTTTTCCTTTTTGTTTCTGTTTAGTTGTCGGTGAAACATACATAAAAAATTAAAAGAATGAAAATACAAAAAAATTACTTGCCTCTCATGCCTAATTTTTTTTCAAAAAGAGAAGTGATAGGAAAGTTATGCATTGAAGAAGTGAGGGTCGACCTTGAGAACTTGTGTTCATGCTCACGGAAACAATGTAGAATTTTTCATGGACGTTTCTCTGTATTATAAAAATAATGTGCCAAGCTTTGGTTTTAGGATGATTAGATTGCTTGTTTACTATGTGCAGAACAAAAACAGAAACTTTGGCTGTAGCGCATCATTTTACAATTTTTACTGTAAAGTCAAATGGGTCTGAAACTTTTTGAAAATTACTTCTGTACAAAATTTTCAAATTCTCAAATTTATTTCATAATTTTAGGAGTTACAGAAGTTTACTAAACTTCCAGATTACTACAGACTGTCCCGTTTTTGACAGATTCTGTTTTTCGCGTGTTGTTTGCTTATTTTGATGAATCTATGGCTAGTATCGGGGGGTATGAACCATAGAGAAGTTGTAATACAGTAGGTTTAATACCAATATAAATAAATAATTAGTTCATTACAATACCTTAAAGTGGTAGATTGCTTTATTACACTAACGGATCTCACAAAGTTTTTGTTAAAGTTTTGTGTGGATGAAGTGTTCGAAGAACGAGGAGTTACCGATGTGAGAAGAATAAAGAGAGGCAAGAGTTCAATCTTGGGGATTCCCAAGGCACCCCAAGTAAATATTCTAAGGATACTCAAGCATCTAAGCTTGGGGATGCCCCGGTTGGCATCCCATCTTTCTTCTTCAACAATTATCGATATACCTCGGGTTTTTTTTGTTCACCTGATTTGTGTCCTTTGTGTTTTTATTTTTCTTTAAGAACCATGATAGTATGAGATTTCCCTTCATAAATTTATAGAATACTTCATTTGCTTCACTTATATCTTTTAAGTATGATCTTATAGAATTGCTCTTTGTGCTTCACTTAAATCTTTTGAGTATGGTTTTATAGAATGCTTCGTGTGCTTCACTTATACATTTTGAGCTTGGATATTGGTTATCCTATATTAATTGTAGAATGATCCATGAACTTCAGTTATATATTTTGTAGTATGAATAATACTATCATCTAAAGTGGGTTTGGAAGAGTGTCAACTTTAGGAATTAGTGATCCCACTATTCCGAATGAGAATAATTTTGCTTATGTGGAGAGTAGAAAATTCTCTATGCTTGTAGATCATGAAAAGAATGATTTATGTGATGGTTATTGATGAATTCATTCATGATGATACTGAAAAATATTATGAGGGAGGAATATATGCTTGTAGGAGTTGCAATAATATCGAGTTTCCTCTCTATGTGCTTAAAGTTTTGAAGTTATACTTGTTTTGCCTTCCTATGCTAGTTGATTCTTGTTCCTATAAATTATATGCTCAAAAAATCCCTAGGCATAGGAATTGGGTTAGATTTAAATGTGCTAGTCATATTCTTCATGATGCTCTCTTTATATTTCAATTCTTTTCTTTTATGTGAGCATCATTGAAATCATCATGCCTAACTAAAAGGCATTAAAGAAAAGCGCTTGTTGGGAGACAACCCAATATTTACCCTTACTGTTTTTATGTGTTTACATGATTAAGCTACTTTATTAATCATGTTTTATAGCTTTTGTTTCAATAAAGTGCCAAGTAAGACCTTTGGGAAGACTTGGGTGAAAGTTGATGTGATCTTGCTGTAAAAAACAGAAACTTTGCGCTCACGAGATTAGCTACCATTTTTTACAAAAGAGTGATTTTGAGTTGATTATTTTTGCATAAGATTAATAGACAAATTTATCACGTCCACCAATTTATTTCATAATTTTGGGAGTAGCATAAGTATGGTTTCTGTTCAGATCATTACAGACTGTTCTGTTTCTGACAGATTCTGTTTTCATCGCATAGTTTGCTTGTTTTCTAGTTTCTATGGCTTATATTTCTCAATATAAATTGTAGAAATGATATGGTACAGTAGGCATTGTGTGAGAACAATTACGAACCTTGTCTTTGACAGTATCGAAGTGAATGGTTTACTCTTTATCATACTAAGCTATCTCACGAAGTTCCGTTAAGTTTTGGGTGATTGAAGTTTTCAAGCTTTGGGTGAGATATCGATATGAGGAGAATAAGGAGTGGAAAGACCCTAAGCTTGGGGATGCCCAATGCACCCAAATGTAATACTCAAGGAAGACTCAAGCGCCTAAGCTTGGGGATGCCCCGGAAGGCATCCCCTCTTTCGTCTTCATAACTATCGGTACACCTTACTCAGACCTATATTTTTATTCGTCACATGATATGTGTTTTGCTTGGAGCGTACTTGCTGTTTGAATAAAATTATTGGATCTGAAATCTTAAATGAAAAGGAATCCTCCCATGGCTAGTTAATTATTTTCCTACTCAGTGTTCTTCACTTATATCTTTTTTGGAGTAGTTTGTCATTTACTCATGTGCTTCACGTATATCCTATGAGTAAATGGTTGAATGAATTGAATATCATAAATCTGAATTTATATATGTTTCATATGCTTATAACATGGGTAGTAATGACTTCACACATAATAAGTATAGGTAGTAAACTTATTGAAGGTTAGCAAACTCAGAATTGGTCACTTGCACAATTCATGAAAGAATATTGAGGGAAGAGAGATTTCACATATAAATATACTATCTTGGACATCTTTTGTAATTGTGAGCACTCATTAAAATATGACATGCTAAAAGGTTGTTGTTGTACAAGGAAGACAACATAATGGGTTATGTTTTCCTATATCCGAGATAAAGTATATTGTCATGGATCATCCAACATGTTGAGCTTGCCTTTCCCCCTTGTGCTAGCCAAATTCTTTGCACCAAGTAGAGAACTACTTGTGCTTCCAAATATCCCTTAAACTAGTTTTGCCATGAGTGTCCACCATACCTACTTATGGATTGAGTAAGATCCTTCAAGTAAGTTGTCATCGATGCATGCAATAAAAACTGCTCTCTAAATATGTATGGTCTATTAGTGCGAAGAAAATAAGCTTTATACGAACTTGTGATAGGGAAGAAATAGAAGTGACGAACTGCATAATAAAGGTCTCTATCACAAGAGGCAATATAAAGTGACGTTCTTTTGCATTAAGATTTTGTGCATCCAACCTTAAAAGCACATGACAACCTCTGCTTCCCTCTGCGAAGGGCCTATTTTTTACTTTTATCTTCTACCTTATGCAAGAGTCATGGTGATCTTCACCTTTTATTTTTACATTTTATCCTTTGGCAAGCACATTGTGTTGGAAAGATCTTGATATATATATCCAATTGGATGTAAGTTATCATGAACTATTATTGTTGACATTACCCTTGAGGTAAAAGGTTGGGAGGCGAATCTATAAGCCCCTATCTTTCTCTGTGTTCGATTAAAACTTTGAACCCATAAATATCACGTGAGTGTTAGCAATTGCGAAAGATTAAATGATAGTTGAGTATGTGAAGTTTGCTAAATCAAAACTCTGACATGGACCCTTCCTTAAAATAAGATGAATTGCAACTGTTTGATGACTAAGAGCACTGTCTGTTAGTTTTCAACAAAGTTTATGATCTATACTTTAACATGTGAATAGTTTGTTACTTGATCATGAAAAGTTTTATGAGATGAGCTATTGTTATGACATATAATGATGCTAGAAAAGGTGATTGAAATTATCATTGATCAAACTTGTGCACCTGCTAGCATTCACACTTCATAAATTATTTATCTTATCATTTACCTACTCGAGGACGAGCAGGAATTAAGCTTGGGGATGTTGATACGTCTCCAACGTATCTATAATTTATGAAGTATTCATGCTATTATATTATCCATCTTAGATGTTTTATATGCATTTATATGCTATTTTATATGATTTTTGGGACTAACCTATTAACCTAGAGCCCAGTGCCAGTTTCTGTTTTTTCCTTGTTTTTGAGTTTTACAGAAAAGGAATACCAAACGGAGTCCAATTGACGTGCCAATTTTTGTTGATTTTTTATGGACCAAAAGAAGCCCCTGGAGCAAAAGAGTTGGGCCAGTAGAGTCCCGGGCTGTCCACGAGGGTGGGGGCGCGCCCACCCCCAGTAGGCGTGGGCCCCTGCTTCGTGGACGACTCGGAGACCCCCTGACGTGAAACCAACGCCAAAAAATTCCTATAAATAAAGAAACCCCCAGAAAATAACCTAGATCGGAAGTTCCGCCGCTGCAAGCCTTTGTAGCCACGAGAAATCAATCTAGGCCCTCTCTGGCACCCTGCCGGAGGGGGCCATCATCACCGGAGGCCATGGAGGACGATCCCGGAGGGGCCATCATCGTCATGAAGGCCAAGGACCAGAGGGAGAACCTTTCCCCATCTAGGGGGGAGGCCATGGAGGAGGAAGCACAAGGATGAGAACCTCTCCTCCTCTCTCTCTCAGTAGCACCAGAGTGCCATCGGGAGGGGAATCATCACCGCGGTGATCGTCTTCATCAACATCACCACCATCATCACCATCCTCATCTCTTTTACACGGTCCACTCTCCCGCACCCCGCTGTAATCCCTACTTGAACATGGTGCTTTATGCCACATATTATGATCCAATGATGTGTTGCCATCCTATGATGTTTTGAGTAGATATCCTTTGTCTTTGGGTTGATTGATGATCTAGATTGGTACGAGTTGTATGTTTTATTTTGGTGCTGTCCTATGGTGCCCTCCGTGTCGGCATAAGCGTGAGGGATTCCGCTGTAGGGTGTTGCAATACGTTCATGATTCGCTTATAGTGGGTTGGTGAGTGGTGAAACACAAACCCGAGTAAGGGGTTGTTGCGTATGGGAATAAAGAGGACTTGATGCTTTAATTCTATGGTTGGGTTTTACCTTAATGATCTTTAGTAGTTGCGGATGCTTGCTAGAGTTCCAATCATAAGTGCATATGATCCAAGTAGAGAAAGTATGTTAGCTTATGCCTCTCCCTCATATGAAATTGCAATGATGACTATCGATCTTGTTAATAATTTCCTAGGACAACTCCATACACAGATCCACCATTATTCCACACTCGCTATTTATAACATTTAGTAATATATTCTAACCTTATGATAACAACACCTAATTTTATATTTTAGCTCTCCGATATCATGCAAATTTATCCTCTTCATACCCACATCGTAGTTTTATTTCTTGTTTCTAGTTGGAAGCAAACGTTCGGTATACGTAGAGTCGTATCAGTGGCAGATATGGCTTGAGAGAATATTGATCTTACCTTTAGCTCCTTGTGGGTTCGACACTCCATACTTATCACTTCCACATTTGGAAATTGCTACGATGATTCCCTTCACTTGGGGATTATCAACGGGCAACCGTATTTCATGACAAAAACGTTTCCCCCCGACTGCTGGGACCTACCAGCAACATATTCGCACGTAACGAAGTGCGTGCGGGCAAAAAATATGATTCGCCCCCCTGACTGCTGGGGACCACCAGCTACATCTTCGCACGCAAGGAACTGCCTGACAGTCGGGACCCACCTGGTCGAAACGTACGTAGCATTGTCATTCTGGTCGTGAACGTGTACGTACATACTGGTCGATGTAGAGGCACGCATGTGTCGTAGTAGAGGCGCACACGTAGCATGTACACGTACGTACAATGGCCAGGGTGCAAGAAAGTAAATACGACCACATACATACATACGAGCGGGGTCTCGAATGCCTACTCGCGCGTACGTACGTCCAGGGCTCATGTACATGGTTGGGTCAGAACGGAGAAACTGTGTCGTCGTCGTGTTCATGGGGAGGCAACAGAATGCGTCGTGTTCACCGGGAGGCAACGGAACGCGTGGGAGCCAACCGGCTTGGACGGAACAGTCGATGGAAACGAGGCCTTGCGTACCGCAGAATGGAGGAAACGGCCTTGTGTTCGACCGGCCACGTTCGAGACGGGATCCTGTTCATCGGGAGGGGTCTGGCGTACCGCAAAACGGAGGAAAAGGACCTCCTATGGTCGAAAAGGGGGTCCTGTTGATCGGGAGGGGTGTGGCGTGCCGCAAAACGGAGGAAACGGGCTTGTGTTGGAGCGCTACGGTCGAAACGGGGGTCCTGTTCATCGGGAGGGGTGTGGCGTACCGCAAAAGCAGGACTCCACGGGATACTGTTCATCTCCACCGTCGACCCCTCCGGCCTCCACGGGCTACTGTTCATCCACCGTCGACCTCCTCCAGCCTCCACCTGCGACTGTTCATCCACACGGGCTCCTGTTCATCCAGCCTCCACCGCGCGCTACTCCACCGGCTACTGTTCAACTAGCCCTCTCCACGGGCTCCTGTTCAATCACCCCTCCACGGGCTACTGTTCATCCAGCCCTCCACCGTCTACTGTTCATCCAGCCCTCCACGGGGTGGTCCTGTTCATCCAGCCCTCCACGGGGTCCCGTTCATCCAGCCCCAACCGGCTTGATGTATCGGGGTCCTGTTCATCCAGAGGCAACACCACGGGGTCCTGTTCATCCACCCCCACTGGGAACTGTTCATCCAAACCCCCCAGCAACGCTCACTGTTCATCCAGAGGCAGCATCTATCGACTTCAGTTAGCAGCAATTATCGGTGTAAAAACCGGCGGATCTCGGGTAGGGGGTCCCGATCTGTGCGTCAAGGCTGATGGTAACAGGAAGCAAGGGACACAGATGTTTCCCCAGGTTCGGGCCCTCTCGATGGAGGTAAAACCCTACTTCCTGCTTGATTAATGTTGATGATATGGGTAGTACAAGAGTAGATCTACCACGAGATCGTAGAGGCTAAACCCTAAGAGCTAACCTATGATGGTATCATTGTCATTGTGATCGGCCTTCTAAGGACCAACCTCTCCGGTTTATATAGACACCGGAGAGGGCTAGGGTTTACATGGAGTCGGTTACAAGGAAGGAAATATAATATCCGGATCGCCAAGCTTGCCTTCCACGCCAAGGAAAGTCCCATCCGGACACGGGTCAAAGTCTTGAGTCTTGTATCTTCACGCTTCAATAGTCCGGACGTAGTACACAGTCCGGCTGTCCGGATACCCCCAATCCAGGACTCCCTCAGTAGCCCCTGAACCAGGCTTCAATGACGATGAGTCCGACGTGCAGTATTGTCTTCGGCATTGCAAGGCGGGTTCCTTCTCCGAATACTCCAAAGTGCTTGTTACGACGAATAGTGTCCGGCCTCCAATCAATGTTGTGCTCCTCGGCTTCGGTGCCTCAGTAATGACCATCTCCACGTGTCGGCGAATGCAAGGAGCCGAGGCATTTTGCATTTGCCACCCTCGATCCTCCAGCGAACCGTCTATTTGAAGGGACGGGATTCTCAGATCAAACCTCACTCTCCCTCCCAGAGCCAGCATCCAACAGAGCGCTCCGCAAAAAACCATTCCAACATGGCCGGCCGTCGCAACTCATCTGCTTGCCCTTCTCGTTCCAAGTCGGGGGATTGGGGAGAGTGTTCAGTTCCTCATAGCCGTTTGATAAAGTTACAAACCGAAGAGTTTCTCCCACCGGTGTTCATGGTCTCCGTCCGAGCTGGTATAGCCACTTATGACGGAGAGGACCAGGCTGAGGGATCCCCTAACCCATCTCCGGAGGAGCGTATATGTCTGATCCCTCATCTGCTGAGGGGCGTTGGGTTCCCTATCCACTTGTTTCTTCGCGGGCTCCTGGAGTTCTACGGCCTCCAGTTACATGACCTTACCCCTATCTCTATTCTGCACATAGCGGGGTATGTTGCCCTGTGCGAGCTGTTTTTAGGCTGCGAACCACACTTCGGATTATGGCGGAAGTTGTTCTGCCTCGTCCCCCGCACCCAGGGGGAGTCCCTATGCCAAGTGGGCGGGGCCGAAGTATGGCGCATTGCCGAGACCGGATACCTGTCCGGCAGTCCTATGAAGGCACCAGAAAACTGGCCTTGAGTGGTTCTATATAAACGACGTCCCCTTCCGGACCAGTCCGGACAGGTCTCTGCAAGTTCAAGAACGCCCGCCGTGGCACGCCTAAGTGGCGCCCGGGGCCCTCAAGAAGAGGACACGAGGGAAATATTCCTCGATGGACATGATAAAGTTCTTGGCCAAATCCGGATGACGATAGTTGAGGTTATGGCGATATGTATAAGACGGGGAGTGCAAGCGCTCCAATATCGGGGGAAGCCCATGTGGTATTTCAACGGGGAAGACGACGCCACCCGCTGCAGCCATAAAGGTCCGGACTCCGCTGCCGCTCTGGCAAGGATATTGTCCGAACTGTACAAAGGGGAAGAGGAGGAATTCCTTCGCATAAAAACACGGGAAGGATTCTCCATGTACAACCCCCCAGCGTGGGTAAGTTGCCATTCTTTTTCCCCGCTTTGCTCTAGCATTCTTCTGCTAAGATTACTTGCATCAATGTTTCTGGGCATGAATTAAGGAGGGCCGTAGAAGGAATCTTCAGCCCCTCCCCGCAACCAGAGGACCCTGGAAGGGCCCTAGATCCGGGACTTAAAGTGGATCCGGATATCACTGTGGAGCTCGTCAACGGGGTATTTTATCAGGCGAGCTGGAATGGCGCCCTAGTGGCCATTACGGCCGACTACCCTGGACTACTCCCCGCCTCGTGTGTAAGCCGAACTAGAAAACCATATCCTTCGAAGAGGACTCCCCCCAGGTGTTATAATTTACCTTTGAGGCGTCATTCTATTTGCAGAAATGACGGCCGGAGCAAGGGGCCGAGCCCGTAGGGACTCGTCAACCACGGGCGTCCAGATTGGGTAGGCTCAAGAGGAAGGCGGTGAGGGTTGACACACCGCTACAGAGGTAAAACAATGACATGTCCTGTAATTACAGAATTTAAAATATGACAATGCCTTTTGTGTCTGGCAGGAAGAAGAATAACCGGACTATATCCGGAGACCCTAGCAATCACGCCTCCACCAGTCGGGTTGCAGAACCGGCTTCAGGGGCGAATGCGGGCACGGGGCCAGCACCTCATGGCTCTCCAACAGAGAGTGCGGACATGCTCTCAGCCACGAATTCTGAAGTAGAGAGCGCCATGAATCACAGGCGCCGACGGGCCGTACTTCGGAACAACATCTTTTCCAAAGAGGTGTTTAATGCCTTCAATTCGGCGGACGTGTACGTCCAAGCTGCTCGGGGCGGGCTTGCCCAAGTGAAAAACCAGTATACCAAAGACATACGAGTGAGGAATTTTGATAAGTATGTATAGCAGTAGCCCCTGAGACTTGAAACGGTTGAAACAACGGTTTTAAGGATCAATTTATGTACAGGTCCTTGTAGAGAAGAACGAGCAATTGTTTCGGGAGCTGGAGGACTGCAAGGCCGAACTGAGGGCCGCGGTTGCCAAGTTAGAGGAACCCCAAAGGCCCTCATCTGGTAACAATTATCACAATTGTGCGAAGGTGTACCAGTTAGTAAACGGATAATATGACAAGTCTAACAGAAAATTCTGCAGACAATCCCGGGGTGAATCCGGAGGGCGTAGGAGAGGACGCATCGCATCTCCAAAAGCAGCTAGAGGCTGGCGAGCGCATTCTTACGCGAGTTAGGCGGGAGAAGAACGATCTTCAAGATGCCAAAGTCCAACTGGACGTGGAGTTAAAAGATCTCCGCGCTTAGCTGGCGGACTCCATGAAGGAGAACAAGGGGCTTCGACGCGGCAATTACAGTAAGTGCCTAGACGAACTATTGTACAGCTCGGCGAGGAAGTATATTGAAAGAATTTTGCTTGCAGGAATGTTAACGGGTCGCCCCGAGGAGGAGATGCCCTCATCTGCAAATGATTTACTGCAAGACCTTTTCAGGATCGCATTTGCAGCGAGCTCGGCAAGTGATGTAGGGTGTTGCTCGGGCTTTGTGGCCATCAAGCCCTCTTGTCGAATGGCACAGGGGAACTTGTGGACCTGCTTCAAGGAGCCAGCGGCGCTTCCGTCTATGGAAGATATCAGCATGCCGGCAAGGAGCAAGAGAAGCCTGGGCAATGTTGAAGACACGCTACACCAAGCTGGACCCGAACCATATGGCCGAAGTGGGACCGACGGGGCCCGATGGGCAAGAAATTCCCGTTAGTCTGGTGTGTGACCAGGTAGCATTAGCCGCTAAGTATTCTCAACAGGATTGTAAGCTAGATAGCCTGTTCGACGGTATAGAAGAGGAATGTAATCAGTCCAAATGACTGTCTAAATTAATGGGCATGATTCGCCCCTAGCCGGATTAAAATCATTTGTCATGGCGGACCTTTTCGCTTCAGCCCCGGGTCCTATAGTCCGGGATGTGTCCGAATACCCGCTCAGCTATACAAAACCGGGGTATGCGTGGAAATAAGGCGTAGGGGTCATAAGTGCTTGAACAGACAAGTACCCAACTAGTTATGTTATATTACATGGATAGTAAGAAACATCTTCCAGAGAGAATAGTTCCATTAGGGGTTCCTTTCCCTGGGTACCCATGAGACAATGCACATGTCCAGACTGCGAACGATGGCGCAGGATACAAGACTTCTGGGGATTTATGTTATGATAAACGAATACATATTTTGTTCACCGACCGAATATTCTCTTAAGGAAGCTAGCTTTCGGCTTCACCCAGTCTGAGGTACACATCCCATTGAACCAGCAGTAATAATCGCAGAGAGGTGCTCCCCTTATGCCCTAGCCGAATTAACTGGAACGTAGGGCATAAACACAAGAGCCAGGCAACCCAGCTTGGCAACATCTTAAGTCATATCGATGCATATAATGGTGAAGAAAAGGCACATATGGAAAATGAATGCATATGCGACGGGCAAAAAGCCACGTGAGTAATCATTTTAAGCTTCCGTATAGGAAGCCCCCAGGTATTGCTTACACACTTAGTGCGGCCGAAGCAATCCGGAAGTCCACACTGTATTGAATACTTTGTTTGAAGATAGAAAAGGTCGAGAAAGGAAAAGGGGATGGGGCATAATTAAAAGGGAGGGGTTAGGAGACAAACACTGTGTTCGGCGCTAGGCGTAGAATCTCCATAGTCTTGCCGCGTTCCATGGGTTCGGCTCAAGTCTGTTATCGGATGCATTACGTGGCGATGCAGCTCCTCCGGTGAGAACTTTGTCAATGACGAAGGGACCCTCCCACTTGGGTTTGAGTTTGTCCTTCTTCTTCTCCGGTAGTCGTAGAACGAGCTCGCCAATATTGTAAGTTTTGGCCCGCACTTCTCTGCTTTGGTATCGTCGAGCCTGCTGCTGATAGAATGCGGAACGGGCTTTTGCGACATCGCGCTCCTCCTCCAGGGCATCCAAAATATCCTGCCGATCTAACTCGGCTTCCATCTCTTCGTACATGCGTACGGGTGGCGAATCATGTATTATGTCGCAAGGTAATACTGCTTCCGGGCCGTACACCATAAAAAATGGTGTGTATCCGGTGGTGCGATTTGGCGTGGTCTGTAGCCCCCAGAGTACGGAGTCGAGCTCCTCCACCCAGTGCGTATCCGACTCCGTCAAGGATCGTACTAGCTTGGGTTTGATATCGCTCATAATGAAACCAATTGCCCGCTCTACCTGGCCGTTGGTTTGTGGATGGTAGATGGAAGCATAATCTAGCTTGATGCCCATTTTTGCACACCAAGTTTTCACGTCTTGGCTGTGAAATTTGAGCCATTACCAGTGATGATGCTGTGGGGGACACCGTATCGGTGTACGACCCCGGATATGAAGTCTATTACTGGTCCGAATTCAGCCATTTTGACTGGTTTAGCTTCTATCCATTTGGTGAATTTGTCCACCATGACCAATAAGTATTTCTTCTTATGGCTTCCCCCTTTAAGAGGTCCAACCATATCCAGCCCCCAGACCGCAAAGGGCCACGTTATGGGGATTGTTTGGAGAGCAGTAGGGGGCATGTGACTCTGATTGGCAAAGAGCTGGCAACCGACACAATGTTGGATAAGGTCTTGTGCGTTCGCTCGGGCCGTCGGCCAATAGAAGCTTGTACGGAAGGCCTTGCTGACTAATGCCTGAGCCACGGCATGGTGCCCGCCCAGGCCGGCATGGATTTCAGCCAAGAGCTGCCGCCCTTCCTCTTCAGAGATGCATCTTTGTAGCACTCCGGTAGCGCTTTTCTTGTAGAGTTCCCCTTCATAGACTTTCTAAGCTTTAGAGCGACGGACAATGCAGCGTGCTTCATTTTGGTCTTCGGGGAGCTCCTGCCTATTTAGGTAGGCCAAGAAGGGCTCGGTCCACGGGGCGATTACAACCATGATTTCGTGGGCCGAGGACGTTATTTCGGGGGTAGAACCTCCGACTATGTCTGATGGTTCAGAATCCGGGGGTGTATTCGGGTCCGTGCTAGTATTGCCGGACTCCCCTTCCCATACTACGGATGGCTTGAACAGCCGTTCCAAGAATATGTTAGGTGGGACAGGGTCGCATTTAGCGCCAATGCGAGCGAGGACATCCGCCGCTTGATTGTTTTCTCGAGCCACATGGTGGAATTCGAGCCCCTCGAACCGAGCTGACATTTTGAGGACGGCATTACGGTAGGCCGCGATTTTTGGGTCCTTGGCATCAAAATCTCCGTTTATGTGTGATATTGCGAGGTTCGAGTCCTCGCAAACTTCTAGACGTTGAATGCCCATAGAGACTGCCATCCGAAGACCGTGCAACAGAGCCTCATATTCGGCTGCATTGTTGGAGTCTGTGTATAATATTTGGAGGACGTACTGGACCGTGTCGCTAGTGGGAGATGTCAGGACTACCCCTGCTCCCAATCCGGCCAGCATTTTAGAGCCATTGAAGTGCATGATCCAGTTTGAGTATGCATCGTTCTCTTTAGGGAGTTCGGCTTCTGTCCATTCGGCGACGAAGTCAGCCAACACTTGTGACTTGATGGCCCGCCGTGGTTTGTATGTTATGTCGAACGGAAGGAGCTCAATAGCCCACTTGGCAATCCAGCCCGTAGCATCGCGGTTATTTATTATGTCATTGAGTGGTACTTCGGAGGCCATCGTAATCGAACACTCTTGAAAGTAGTGTCGTAGCTTCCGGGATGCCATGAACACCGCATATGCTATTTTTTGATAGTGTGGGTATCGGGATTTGCATGGGGTTAGGACCGTGGACACGTAGTAGACCGGCTTATGGAGTGGGTATTTGTATCCGTCGACCTCTCGTTCGACGACGAAAGCATCAAGGCTTACGACTTGATGCGTTGCAGCTATGTACAACAAAGATAGGTTCGTCGATATTCGGGCGCGCCGCATTACCGGATTATCGCCAATAAGGTCTTTATTTCATCCAGTCCGCCGCTGCTGCCTCCGTCCATATGAAGTGTTCGCGGCAAGAAGGCGATAAAGCGGTAGTGCCTTTTCTCCTAACCTGGTGATAAAGCGGCTGAGAGCAGCCACACATCCGGCTAGCTTTTGGATGTGCTTGAGGTCTGTTGGTATAGCCAACTATGACAGAGATTCAATTTTTGCCGGATTCGCCTCAATTCCTCTGTTGGAAACGATGAAGCCGAGTCGCTTCCCCGAGGGGACGCCAAAAACGCATTTTTCCGGGTTCAGCTTGATGTCGTATGTCCGGAGATTGTCGAATGTAAGCCTCAAGTCATCTATTAGGGTTTCGACGTGTCTTGTTTTTATGACCACGTCGTCCACGTATGCCTCCACTATTTTGCCGATTTGTTTTTTCCAGGCATGTTTGAATCATGCGTTAGTAGGTTGCACTGGCGTTCTTAAGCCCGAAAGGCATAGTGTTAAAGCAAAAAGGGCCATATGGCGTTATGAAAGCTGTTGCAGCTGGGTCAGACTCTGCCATCTTTATTTGATGGTATCCAGAGTATGCGTCGAGGAAACACAGCGAGTCGTGTCCAGCTGTGGCATTGATGATTTGATCGATGCGAGGGAGGGGAAAGGGATCCTTGGGGCAAGCCTTGTTGAGGTCTTTGAAATCGACGCATAGGCACTAGGATTTATCCTTCTTTGGCACCATCACCAAATTTGCCAGCCAATCCGGATGTTTGATATCTCTGATAAATCCAGCCTCGAGTAGCTCGGCTAACTCTTCCCCCATTGCCTGTCGTTTGGGCTTTGAGAATTGCCTTAGGGTCTGCTTAACTGGTTTATGTCCTTTTAGAATGTTGAGGCTGTGTTCGGCCAGTCTACGTGGGATGCCCGGGATGTCCGATGGGTGCCAGGCGAAAATGTCCCAATTCTCGCGTAAGAAATCTCGTAGTGCGGCGTCAATCGCGGGGCCCAGCTGTGTCCCGATGGAAGCTGTCTTCGTGGGGTCCGTTGGGTGGACTTGGAATTTGACTATCTCGTCTGCAGGTTTGAATGAGGTGGACTTGGGTCGTTTGTCGAGTATCACGTCTTCCCTGTCCACAGTGGCCCACAGTGTTGTTAACTCTTCGGCTGCTAGGGCTTCAGATAATGCTTCCATGGCTAGAGCTGCGGTTTTATTTTCGGCGCGAAGTGCAACATCCAGATCACTGGCTAGAGTGATGATTCCATTGGGTCCAGGCATTTTAAGCTTCATGTACCCATAATGGGGTACGACTTGAAAGCTTGTAAACGCGTCCCGCCCTAGAAGGGCGTGGTATCCGCTGCTAAAAGGAGCCACCGAATGTGATTTCCTCGGACCTATAATTCTCCGGTACCGAATACCACATCGAGTGTGATTTTTCCCGCACACCGCGCTTCCGGGTAGGGATAATTCCCCGAAGGTCATGCCACTTCGTTCAATGCGGCTTTTATCAATCTCCATCTTGTTGACCGTTTCTTCATAAATCAGATTTAATCCGCTTCCGCCGTCCATGAGTATTTTGGTGAGCCGAAAGCCATCTACGATCGGACTAAGGACCAGAGCAGCTGGTGCCCGGACAGCCCGGGATCGAGGTTCACATCGGGCATTAAAAGTTATAGCGATGTCGTTCCAAGGGTTTATTTTCGCCACACGGTAAATTTCAGCGGAGTCATGAAGCTTCGCTTACGCTGTTGTTTGAGTTGAAAGTCTCAAAGACTGTTAGTACCGTATTGTGTTAGCTGGCGGGATGTTGTTCCGCTTTATGGCCCACAAGAAGATCCTCGCCACTTTTTGCCACCTGCCGGAGTATCCAACATGCCTTGAGGCTATGAGTTGGTGTTGTATCCGGAGTACTATGGAGCTTACATGGCCCGTCGAGCCATTCTTCCAATACGGATCTCCGCCCTGGCGTGGGCTTTGGTTTCTTGGGGGTTGGGTCGGACGACTTACGAGAGTTCATCCGTTTAGTTCGGACAAAGGTTTTGGCGAGAGAAGTACCATCCCAAAATTCTGTTTGGGTCTTCCAAGCGCTCTCCATCGCACAGTACTTCCGTACTATGGTTGCCAAGTCCGCGAAGCGTACTATGTCGCGGCGGCTTATAGCATTGAGGAGTTCTTCGTCCGTGCAGTTTTTGCATAAAAGTGAGACCATGTCCTCTTCGCGGCAGTCCATGACCTTGTTAAGCGCAAGGAGGAATCTGGCCCAGTAGCGATGTACGGTTTCCTGGGGCTCTTGCCTGATGCGGGAGAGACAGTTTAGGTGTAGTTTAAAGTCCGGATTTTGATCCAATCTAACGCCCAAGGGCGCGGGCGGTCCCGAGCTAAACAACTCAGGATCCGGGGTGCCCATTTTCTTCGGCCCGATGCCTGATTCTAAGTCTGGGACCTGGGTCATCTATTCCTTTGAGCAGGTCTTTGGCTCAAGGAGCTCGGTGATCCGAACACAACTTGTCCTGAAAGTTGAGGGACAATCCGCGCGTGGTTCCTCCACTATCGCTATCTCATGGGTGGCCGGCGAGGACCTGATGTCCCTTTGGTCGTGTTTAAGCCCAATCCGGTCGTAGTCTGTAGCGACCCCCAGAGCAGCTGTGCGATCTAAGAGCTCGTTAAGGGAGGAGAGCTCCATTGGATCCATCTGTTCGGCAAGTTCCGAACTGATGTGAAGATTATGATTGATGACCCGAGAAGTCATCGTCGGCGCCACCGCCGATGGGGTGGCCATGATAAAGCCGCCGAGCCGGAGCGTCTGGCCTACAGCCAGAGCCCCCTCCGAAGTAATGTCGTCCTGGACAATGAGACGAGCCATCGAGCCTGACGGCGATGACATAGAGGAACTCTCAATGAAAGCACCAATGTCGGTGTCAAAACCGGTGGATCTCGGGTAGGGGGTCCCGATCTGTGCGTCAAGGCTGATGGTAACAGGAAGCAAGGGACACAGATGTTTACCTGTGTTGGGCCCTCTCGATGGAGGTAAAACCCTACTTCCTGCTTGATTAATATTGATGATATGGGTAGTACAAGAGTAGATCTACCACGAGATCGTAGAGGCTAAACCCTAAGAGCTAGCCTATGATGGTATGATTGTCATTGTGATCGGCCTTCTAAGGAGCAACCTCTCCGGGTTATATAGACACCGGAGAGGGCTAGGGTTTACATGGAGTCGGTTACAAGGAAGGAAATATAATATCCGGATCGCCAAGCTTGCCTTCCACGCCAAGGAAAGTCCCATCCGGACACGGGCCGAAGTCTTGAGTCTTGTATCTTCATGCTTCAATAGTCCGGACGTAGTACACAGTCCGGCTGTCCGGATACCCCCCCAATCCAGGACTCCCTCAGCTATAGCGAAGGAGTCACTCGACCGGGTTCAGTTAACAGCCATCGATCGATCGCTCGGGTTCAGTAACACGTAGCCTGCAGTGCAACCGCTCGGGTTCAGTTAGAGCCCAACGCCTCGCACCCACGCATGTGCGTGTATGAGAGAAACGCGCATTGCTCGACCCTGACCACCCACCGTAACCGGGAACACCCCGATATTTTCCTCGTCCTCGCTTCTACCACGGTTTTTTCCGTCATGGACGGCTCAAAGAATGTCATACAGCTGTGTCTCCGGCCCGCTCAGGACGAGAAGCCCATTTTCTGTCATGACTTTTTGTCATAGAAGTAGGACCCCACCACATCTATGATGATACAGGGTTTTGTCACAATTATCGTCATAGAAGTGTCATAAGTATGACAGAAAAAATTCATTCGGCCCAAAATGTCACGGATGTGTCTTTTTTTGTAGTGATTGATGCCCTTTTTAGATCTGATTTACAAATGCCATTATCTCGGATTCAAATAGATGAATGCACTTCCTATGAATTTGAATCTTCGAAACCCCCTTTATGTTGAATTCAAGTTGTATTCTATTTCGTAGCTAGCAATTTGGAATGTATTCATGTAAGTGACAAATGTATAAAGTGCTTCACACTAACAACACGGAGTGCACTAATTAATGTTTATATATGAATTGCAAAAGCAGTGCATTGCATGTATTTGAAACCGCTCTCACTCTATGGATCGATAATATGAAATAAACACATGCACATGCTAGAATTAATTGAGTATGGGTGTCAGATAGACCGATTTTCGTTCATACACAAATTGCAAAATTCATAATCTCATCCAAAATTAATAATGTCATTTATATTTTAATTTAATGCGTAGAACCGCCTTTTACATGTAGATGAACTGTGCATCAGCCCGTTCTCACACACACGCTATATATCTCTCTATCTAATGCATAAATGCACACACTTTATATACATCAGCATTTCTCTTTCACACATGCTCACAATCTCTCCCGGGGTGTTGGGGTGTCTCACACACACACACTCTCTATATATCTCCCTATCTCTTTCTCACTACTATGTACCACTCTTTTCACTAATCTCAGTTGGAAAACACTATTTCTCTCACATGCATATATACACACGCATGGTCTCTACTAGCCTTCCATATGCACATGTATGTGCCTACGTGTCTCCCGCATGCACATTATCTTTAGGCCTCTCTCGCACACATTGCACCCCCCCCCCACAGACACACCTCTCTCTTAGTAGTTGGCAGATATGATTCCATCAGATCATTCGGTAGGATATCCCTGACTGTTAGGCTGGGTGGTAATACGAGGCAAAGTTTTACTCAAGTACGGGCCCTTGCAGTTGAGGAAAAAGCCTACTCCTGGTATTGTATATTAGTGATAGGGGCGTGTACAAAGTACACGTGAATACCAGGCATTGTGCATGTGTGTATACTATCGACGAACTAGCCCCGGGCTTCAATAACATACTCGGGGCCTAGGGTTACAAATCATATATAGTCGGGTTATCATCAGTGGGGATAGAGTCCTCCACGACTTTGGTAGCTTCGTCTTGTACGCCGAGTCCTCCACATGGGTCCTCGTAAAATGCGTCTAGGTCCAACCTATGTGGCGCAGGATGGAACCAACCCATGAGTCCTCATGTTGACCCACCACAACTAGAAATGATGTGCCCACCCCAACTAGAAATGATGTGCCCACCACACCACACATGCAATCGGCCACTAAGAAAATAAGCATATACAATAGTACAATGTTATACATGAAAGTTAATTGCATGGTGCATCCAAAAATATTTGTTCTGCATTGTGAATGTTTATATTTTCTCCTAAAATATTAGTCACAGGAAAGAGAAACGAAGGGCATATCTCTCCTTGTCCCCACCGAACACCCCCTCTTTCAAGACCACTTTCATGTACGCACACAAACTATCTCTCGGCCCTCTAAAAGTATGCATGCTCCTGACACATTCACGCGCGACGGTCACTTTATTTCAAGCGAAAGCACTATACAGTCACTGGACTTCAGAATATGCTCATTACGATCACCGTATACATTCTCGTGGTGATCATACAGTATCTAGCTCACGACACGTCTCCTTATTTTGTTGATGACACTGAAGGACATTGTATTTGATGCATGCTCCATATTTTGTTGACGACACTTACGGTCATTGTATTTGAAGCGAAAGCACGATATGATCACTGGACTTCGGAATAAGCTGATCACGATCACCACATACATTTTGTGGTGCTAACCAACCTATGGTTGGATGGTTAGGAGGACAGTGGTTTCTCGAGCCCACCAGGGTTAAAGTCCTGGTGCTCGCATTTATCCTGGGTTAATTTCAGTATTTTCTGGCAATGTGCGTTCAGTGGGAGGAGACGTTCCCCTCTACTACGAGGCACCTATGGTGACTTCGTAAAATCTTAAGATCATATGCTAGCTCACTTTCTCGAAGGTGCTCATAGGGGCAGGGTCTGCATGTGTGCGCTTATAGCGGTGAGTGCTTGCGCGTATATATGAGCACTTGCGTCTGTACCGTGTTAAAAAAAATACATGTCATGATTATACGGTCACTGGATCACCCATACAACTCTGTATTTTGTTGATGACACAATCAATTGACCAGTCAAACGTTCCACGTGGCGCAACTAGCGTTGCACCAGCGGCACGTGTAACAGTGGGGCCCACCTGTCAGCGCGTATATGAAAGAAAGAAATGGTAGTTTGAGTCCATACAGTGCTAATAAAATACATTTTAGGGCGATCATATGATCACTGGCTCACCATACAGCTCCGTAATTTGTTGACGACACGATTAATTGACTAATCAAGCGGTCCACATTCAGCAGCGCACATTACCATAGGGCCCACCCGTCAGCGCGTATATGAAAGACAGAAATGGTAATAAATTAGTGGTCGGTGGGGATTCAAAGTCGTGAGACCTTTGGTTGGTAGTCGCCGGCGGTGGGGGGTGCGATGATTGGGCGGTGGCGTGGGGATTGCCGGAGAAAAAGCTCGGCACGGGGGGGCCTAGAGGGATGGCCGGGGCGGCGGCGGACCGGAGGTGGGGAGTGGTTCGGGACGGCAGGGCTGCGAGGCGGCGCGGGCCGGCCGCGGGCGGCGTGTATCGGTGGTTCGGCTGTTGGTGGCTGGCGGCTCAGGGGGTGGAGGTTGAAGATAAACTGCAGGCCCTTGATTTTGTATCCAACGGCTGGAAAATCGACTAACCAGAGATGAAAAAGTCAGTCGACTGACGTGTAGCCTCACCCCGCACGTACACATGCACACACGCAACACTCGCACGAACACACGCACGCATGCAGGCGTGCGACACTGACACATACACATAACGAACACACGCATGCATGCAGGCGTGCCACACTGACATGTACACATGCACTCACGCACACATGCATGCAACACTGAAATGTACACATGCACGCACGCAACACTCGCACGCCTGCATGCATAGAGCACATGACGCAAGACACACGCTCAACCTATACGTGCATGCACCCTTTTTTAACGACATGGATTATTACGAGTATTAATCAATCTTATCTGTGATAAGCAGAACATTGATGTTTGCAGCGGTCTTTATGAATCACAATGTATCGAACGGGCTATCAACGTATATATGAAAATTTTAAAATTCTCTTACATTATATAGTAGGCTTATCTACATTAAATAGATGACGTCACACTCAATGAACAATCATCGGTTTATGAAATGCCCGCTCCGACCGCCCTGGCCCACCAAAAGTTCCTCTGTCGTGCGCTGCCTGTGTTGGGTCACTGACATGCAGGCCATGTACCCAAAGAGCCCACATGTCAGTGGAAGAACGACGCGGTGTCGTACGTCAGAGTTGAGGGCGCCGCTCGCTGCACGCCCGGCTGAACACGCCTCCTTGCTGCATTCAAACGCCTCCATGAAACCCGTCTGGAAGCCAAGAAACCCACTCTGGACACACGTCCGTTCATGACCGGGCAGGCATTAAACGCAATGCTGGACGAGCTCCTCCCATCCGCCGTCTATTTAATCTCCTATTTAAACGAGGCCAGACGCCGGCCAAGAATCGCACACCTCCGCTGCTCCCCTATCCCCTCCTTCATCATTTTGTCCAGTCTTACAATGGCTTACAAAGAGTAGTTTATCCGGCATCCAAGCCGGCTGGGTGGCCCGCCGGATACGAGCTATGTAGCTCGCTGATCCACCTCCGTCGCCTCGCCCGATGGAGCCAGTTGCCGCCCCAAGCCGGCGCGCGGTTCAGCAACTCGCCGCTCCAGGCCAGCTCAACGAGGAGCGGCGAGCTGCTCCACGCCGGCACGGCGGGGAGCACGGGCATCGTCGCTGCCGTCCACGCCGCCGCCTCGTACCGCGCCTCCCATGTTTGCGACCGCGTCTCCCTTTATTGTGGCTGAGACTCCCATGCATGCGGCCGCGCCATGCAAGCAGAGACAAAAGCCAGGTGCGCGGAGAGCGACGAGTCGGTGGCCAGCTCCTCCGCGTACGCTGCCATCATCAAGGAGAAGTAAAACACGGGAGGCCGCTGCCGCTTGGGTCCCATTAAGGCCACCGCAGAGGCAACGCCGGCGTACACAGCAAGTGTCTTGTCGGATCCTTTTGTTGCGAGGACCTTCGTCGACCCCGCATGGGCTCCACGGAAGCGGAGAAGCCCCCTTCCACCTCCATCTTGGGCATCAGCCAACGATGTCAGTTGGGCGGTGGGGAAGCAAGCCATCCTTTGTGCTGAATTATATACCTCCGGGGCTCCTGGCAGTCCGGTGATCGTGCTGCCGGACATGAGGAAGACAAATGGATCTGCACGCGACCATTTAGGCTAGGTATTATTATACATGTGTTGTTCAGAACTAGCACCGCCTAGTTGATTTGAATGTAATGAAATCCGTCATGTTTGTATGAAAATCCGGTATTTTATATGAATTCCGTCATTTTTTATATGAAATATCGCCGTGTTTGCATGAATTTCGTCCGGTTAGTTGAGATGTTGTCAGAATGTGTGCGGCTATGGTTGGATGGCGTAATTTGCGGATCGTTGGTCGGTCTGCGTTCGGCTCAGGCGGCGTGGTGGGACAAAAAAGCACAGCTCGTGTGAGCTTGTCTCCAACGCGCGCGCTGGAGGATGCATGAGCACCCGAGCTATTCCTCGTTCATCGGTGGCAAAGGCACCGGTGGTGTCGGGGCAGGCTGATCTGACCCACGAACACCTATGGGAACGGCGGACCGAGCCCCTTTTGGTTCGGTGGGAGGCGGAGGTCGCACGAAGAGCAGATCGAGGCGAAGCACACGAGAGGTTTACCCAGCTTCGGAGCTCTCCGGAGAGATAACACTCCTACTGCTGCATGTCTGAGTGTATTGAGTTCTTGCTCGGGAGCGCTTGAGTGCTACAGTACACACGAGCTGCTAACGAGACCGAGCGTGTCTGGCTTCGAACCTCCTGAACCCCCTCTCGCTATGCATGGGCCTCCTTTTATATGCTAAAGGGGTCTCCGGCGGTGGCAACGTAGACAAGGGTAAAAGTGGAAAAGGAGTGGTTGGTACAAATACTTGTACATGCGATGTACGATTAAGTATCATACCTAACCCCGACGGCAGGGGAGAAAGGCATTAAATGCCCGCTTCACGCCGCCCTATAAGTGCAAACGAGGGACCGTCAGGCGCCACCGCTTGCCACGATGGCAATCTTGTCGGCGCCGCCACACCTCGCACCGGCTGGCTGCACTGACCTCTCGCCACGCTGGAAAGGTCCTGTGGCGACACGTTAGTGGATGTGCTGGAGCGCAGTACATAGTGGTCTGCAGCGGCAAGCGCCTTGCCGCGGTTGTTGTCTTGTCGCGCCCGGAAGCTTGTCGCTCACGGGCCTTCCGGCAAGCTCCTCTTGCCGGGCCTTGTCTCCTAGGTGCCTTGGGTCACCTTCCCGGCAAGCTCCTCTTGCCGAGGCCTTGTCTCCTTGGCTTGAATACTTTGTTCTTGAATGGCTCCAAAGGAACCACGGAGGACCTTGGCGGTCACCCGGTAAGCCTTGCCGCGGAGGGCTGCAACTGCCCGTGCACAAGTTCGGGATACTAGGGTACCCCCTACTCTAGTACACCGACAGGAGCCCCCGGGCCTGGGCCACACACGGTGCCGAGCGCTGTTGGGCCAGGCCCAAACAGGGCACGGGCACACGCGGCCTGGGTCACGCCGTAACTCACCCCGGACCCACCACGCCCTCCACGAACGGCACGCGTCGAATGCGGCGTCGTGTGAGAGATCGTGGGCGAGATCGTGGGTGGTTTCTTTATTCGGAACGACGGAACGTCCGCCCCTCCCTCTTTATAAGCAGGGGAAACAGGGCAGGTCGCCCACCTTGCCGATTGTTGTCCAATCTCGAAAACCACCGCTGCTCCCCCTTCTTCCCAAGGTCAAGAGAGCAGCGCTCCGCTTCCATCGCCACCAAAGATCACCAACGCCGTCGATCTCCTCCACCGCCTCCGCCATGGCTCCAAAGCCGACAAGGGAAGGGCGTGAAGTCGGCCGAGGCACAAAGGCTCATGGGCGCTGCGGAAGGAGCGGGCAATCTTTCCCCATTTCGCCATGGGAGGCCGAGGGAGAATTACTACCTCTTCTGGTCGACGGAGACGCGAGCGCATCCGCGCACGAAGGTACTCCCAGCTGCTGCTCCGGAACTAGCTCCGAACGGATATCCCTTCTTCGCGCTCTTCTTCTACTGTGGGCTCTGCCCGCCTTTCTCTGAATTTTTCTGTGACATCATGAACACCTATGGGTTCCGCCTCCTTGATTTCACCCCCAATGCTGTTCTAACCATGGCAGTTTTCGCACATCTCTGCGAAAACTTTGTCGGAGTCCATCCAAATGTAGCTCTTTTCCGCCACTTCTTTATACCCCGAGTTGAGAGAGGGGAGCCTCTTGCCGGAGGAATCGCTTGGATCTCGAGGGTCGGCAAGAAGGAAGCCTACCTGGAGGGAGAGCTCCGTAGCAAATGGGAGGAATGGAGGGCGGATTGGTGCTGGATTGTCGAGGAGAACCCGCAGCCATTTACCGCCCATCGCCAAACCCCAGTAGTGCGCGGCAACGATTGTAGCAATCTGGCCCCGGAAGACGCTAGGCTGAAGATTGCAGTCACCCGAATCCTTCGCCTTAGACTTGCCGGGCTCACCGTAGGCACCGTTATGCAGACTTTCTTCAGCGTCGCCGCCTTTGCAGGAGAGGAGGAGACCCGCCGGGAGTTTCGTGAACGCGGCAGATATCATGAGGCTGCGCCCAGACCTCAACTTCAACTTCACCGTCTTGGAACTTGGACGCAATGCTCTCGGAGCTGTTCAAGCCCGATCCCGATCATCCGTAAATGTTTAGGTTGCCAAGGGCGTCGTTCATTGTGCAACAATTCCTCGCTTGACCGCATCCGTGCAATGATGCCATTGTGCGACTCGCATGGAATTGTCCCAACTTGGCAAGAGCCTGCAGATGACGTCGTGCGGCAGTTCTTTGACAACCTGGTAGAATTGCCGGTCCGCCCCGATGAACAGAGGGGCCGCACCCGCGACACCACCGATGATGAGATGCAGCGCATCGCCACCAGGCTGGAAGAGGCGGCAGCAGCCGCTACCGCGGGCGAGTTCGGATTCACCGTGGAGGAGGCAGAGGCAGCAGAGGCGGCAAGCCTTGTCGAGCGAAAGGAGTTTTCCGGCGAGGAGGAGCTTGCCGAGCCTGAAGCTGAGTCGAGCGAGCCCGCCGAGGGCGCCTCCTCCCCACCTTCAAACAGCTTGCCGCGAGTGGAGTCCCCAGCTCCACCAAGAAGGCGTCTCCGCAAGGCCGGAGAAGTAGCGGGGCGGCAGACGGGTCAACAGCCGCAGCGCCGCGCGACGCGCTCCACCGCGGCAAGCACCGTTGCCGCGGGAGCACCTCACGCCGCCGCGGCAACTGGAGCGGGGCCCTCGCAGACCACCGCTTCTGCTCCCGCCAAGCGGCCAAGGGAACCTACTCCTCCGCCTCGTCGTACCGGAGGCGGGCCAGAATTTGATCTCTCCGCGCTCAGCTCCGACGAGGAAGAAGAAGAGTAAGATTCTTTGCAGCATTTGTAGTTCTTGACTTGTTGCTTTGTCTTGTATCTGATTTGCTTCATTCTCAACCCATTCCTTTTCGTGACGCCGCCCAGAGCATCGAAGAGAGCCAAGGCCCCAGTGATTGACATCGAGGACGAACCCACCGCGACAGCAGGAGGCGCGTCCGAGACCACCTTGCCGGACGCGGCAACTCTTCCTCAAAGCAGCCCCCAGCGCAGCCCCCAACGTAAGTATATGGTTCACTTCCTGCTGTTCGGCGTGCATGGATGCTCTTTCTTTGCTGATATCTGACTGCTGATTTGTGTAGGAGCAGAGCAGCCTCACCAGGAGTGCCTCAAGCCGCCTCGACATGCCATCTGCTTCGACTACACCGCCAAGGGAGGATTCCCGGTGAGGAGTGTTCTCCGGCAAGGGAGACTTCTCCGGCAAGGCAGTTCTCCGGCAAGGGCAGCTCTCCGCAAGGGACAACACCAACGATCTCGGGCGGCGGAGACCATGACTGCAGACCCTAGCACAGGTAATCCTCTTGCCTGAAAACTTCCCTTGTGTTTTTCTTCTTCTGATTTTCTTTTTGAATATTTGCTTGACTTTTCTTCATCCATCCGCCACAGAGCCAATGGAGACCGAGGTCGCCGGCGAGTAGGACGCGCGCAATACCGAACAACGCCACGCCGCCATCAAGAAGACGCTGGTGCCGACGAGCCCGCCGAAGAGGCTGCTAAAGCTGCCGCCGCAGAAGCCGGGCGAGGGGTCCGGCGATCGTGACCGACGGCCCTCGAGGCCGCATGAGCGCCAGCGCCACGCCGATCACGATTCCTCCGGCCACAGGCAGCTGGGTTCAAGAGCCCCAGCCCGACGCCTATTTGAAGGCCGGCGATGGCGTCTTCATCAAGCTCCCATGGGCGTCGAGCTCCAGGGCGCCGGCTGAAGGAGAAACGTTCGATGAAGAGCTGCTCGCCTCCGCTGGACTGACGCTGGTCGACGCACCAAGCAGCAGCAGCCAAGTAGTCCGAGGAGGAGCAGCTGCGGAAGTTGTTGTCGCTCTACCGCGCGAAAAACCAAGCTGGAATCCGAAGCGCTTTGTCGCGAAGGCGGAGCAGACATCGAGAAGCGCCGCGGAGGAGCTCCGGCCTTAACCAGAAGCTCTCCGTCCTTGGCAGCGTGAGCGGGAGCAACTTCGCCGAAGAGCGCAAAACCTTCCTCCTCGAGAAGGCTGAAGCTGAAGAGGAACAGCGGCTTGTCAGCCGAGAAGCCGCTCTGCCAGGAAGGCGAAGTTGGCGCAGAGGAAGGTTTATCTTGACAGCCATGAGGAGGATCTTGCCATGCGCGAGCAAACATTTGGCGGGGCTCTCAAGGAAGCAAAGGATGCTGTCGCAGCTGCCGAGGCCGCCAAGAAGGAGCTGGAGACGACGGCGGCGCAGTTGGAGGCCAATCTCAAGGAGAGCGGCGAGGAGCTTGCTGCACTCAAGCATGAGCGCGAGAAGGACGCCTACACTCTTGGCGAGCTGCAGGGCCGTCTCGCCGAGAGGAGCAAGGAGCTCAGCACCGCCAAGGACTCCAACGCAGATCTTGAGCTGAAGCTAACTACTTTGACTCAGACGCTGGACGGTGCCAGGGAGCAGGAGGTGGCCTTGAAGGAGAAGATCAAGGCCGACGAGGCGCTTGGCGAAATCTTTGTGCCGCCTGTAATGCCTTGAGGGAGAATGTGGAGCACCTTGGACCGAGGGTCTCGTGGATGTTGCCGCAGCCATCGACAGGAGCCATGGAGCTGGGGATGGTGGATCTTGGATATTCCTCCGATGAGCACCTCCAACCCAGCGCCAAGCTCAGCTTGTTCTTCAAGGCGTGGTGGCGGCCCTCCAATGACTCGGGAAGAAGTCCCAAAGCAGGTGGCCGAGGAGTCGCGCGGATCTGCTGGAGCTCTTCAAAGGTCTTGATGAAGGTGGCCTTCCGCAATCCAAGCCTCAACCTCACCAACGTCCTCAAGTCCTTGCCGCCCGGATGTCGATGCGAGGCGCTCAAGACCCTTGTCGCACCCATCGTGGACAGGGTGAGCGGGATCAAGAGGGTTGAGGGCGATCTCGTAGATTAGGCCGCCCGCTTTCCCTTTTCCTTGCCGCTGCTGATCATGTTATGAGAACAATCTATTAGAGCTGCGACAAGCTATCTTGTAATATAACTCTATTTCGGGTTGGCAATTGCTATGTTATTTCCTTTACTTGATTCCTTCCTTTGTATGTTTTTGCCCCTCGCTTTTAGGGAACTCGTCAAGAGGCACTGGGTCATGAAGCGCCGAGTCTTGGACGTCAAGAGCCATCGGGCGGTGCCGCTTCGACAAGTAACCTTGTCGCAACTAGTCGCAGCTCACTTAAGTTGTTGAGCGGACTCGAAACAAAGTAAGGGCGCCAACTAGCTACGAGTTGGTTCCTCTGCGCATGTGTTTTCCATACAAAGTACGGTCGTTTGAGGAAGATAACTTAAAATTTTAAAACTGATTGCTCAAACTTTAGCAACTTAGCTTTTCTATCGCTTGCTTCCGGTAAGGCTAGACTTCCTTGAGCGACGCTTGGTCCACACCATTATATTCTCCTTCCCTCCGGCAAACTTGTGGGCGAGGGAACCTTCCTTTCTTTGAGAAAGAGAAAGAAGAGAAAATAAAGATATGGAGCCTTATGGCTCGTTATTGCTTACCGGGGGTAGGTGCTGCACAAAGTGTCAGATAACGCATGCAAAATAGAAGTAAACATCATGAAATTGACAAGATGTGCGAAGCACGCTAGCTTTACTTATGCACGGGGTCTGTGCCCTGCTTTGTACAAAGGTTTACATGCAACATCAGCAAGACTTGTACAAAAGGTGGTTGCCGGAACAGGTTCCGGCAACCGTGCCTTACGGGTAAAACTTACGAAGATGCTCAATGTTCCGTGAGTTGCTCACCGAATGCCATCTTCGGTCTCAAAGGCGGACAGCGCCAGCCTAGTGACTCGTTTCACCCGGTAAGGGCCTTCCCACTTTAGGCGTCAACTTGTTGGAATTCTTGGCGGACTGAATGCGCCAAGAACAAGGTCGCCTTCCTCGAGACTTCTCGGCATTAACTTTGCGGCTATGGTAGCGGCGCAAAGCTTGTCGGTATCGAGCAGCTCGTCTGGCACTGAAGACGATCCTCCTCAAGGAAGCGGCAGCGTCATCTTGTCGCAGCTGCTCTTGCTCAAGCTCATCATAAGCGAGCAGTCGAGGTGATCCGTGATACGAGTTCCGTGGGGAGAACTGCCTCTGCTCCATAGACTAGAGCGAAAGGTGTGCGGCGGTGGCTCGATTTGGCGTCGTCTGATCGACCAAAGAACCACCGGCAGCTCCTCAATCCAGCTTTCTTCCGCACTTGTGCAGCCTGTCGAAAGTTCTGGTCTTGAGCCCGTGCAGCACTTCAGCATTTGCCCTCTCCGCTTGACCGTTACTTCTCGGATGAGCAACAGAAGCGAGGTAGACCTTGGCGCCAAGATCTTGGACGTACTGCATGAAGGTGCGGCTTGTGAATTGCGTGCCGTTGTCGGTGATGATCCTGTTAGGAATTCAAACTGCAAACAATCGACCAAGAACTTGATCACGATTTGTCTTTGTCACCTTCCTCATCGCTTCCACTTCCGGCCACTTTGTGAACTTGTCGATTGCAACGCATAAGTACTCAAAGCCCCGACAGCTCGGGGGAAAGGGGCCGAGGATGTCGAGCCCCGCATCAAAAATGGCCGTGATAAAGGGATCGCCCGAGAGCTTGAGCTGTCTGTGTATCTGCTTGGAATGGAACTGGCACGCTTCACACTTGGTTACTTGTGCAGTTGCATCTGGAGGGCTATCAGCCAAAGAAACCTTGCTTAACGCAACTTTGCGGCAAGTGCTCTGGCGCCAATGTGGTGACCACATATGCCTCCATGTATCTCTGCCAACAGCTTTTGTCCGCCTTCCGGTGAATACACTTCAATTTCACACTGTTGAGTCTTCTTACATGCAGTGTATTTGTCCACAAACTAGTACATACCGATCGCCGGGCTACTCTTTCCGCTTCTTCTTGCTCTTCGGGAAGTTCTCCGTCAAGGAAATGGACAATCTGCTGCGCCCATGCCGTAGCTTGCGGCTCGACAACAAGGACTAAAGGCACATCTGCTGCTCTTGGGAACATCCGCTTCTCTGGCGAGAGCTCGCGGCTCAGCCGGAGCTTGACGCCCCGGCAAGCTTACCGGAGCAAAACTTGTCGGGAGCGTGCAGCTTCAACGAAAACAAACCCTAGGGCTTGTCGGAGCAGACTGCTCCTCAACACTGCTGGTGTTGATCACTGGGACCTTCTTGGCGGCGGCAGGGAAGCTCTGCGGAAAATAGTCACCGTAAATCAACTTCCTCTTCTTGCTCTGTCCGGTTGATGGTGTTACAGACGGTTGAGTCAGCTTGAGCACGAAAATCCCTGGTTCCATTGTGTAACTTAAGTGCAGCGACTTCGACAAACCATCGGCAATGTCGTTACGAGCTCTTGGAACATGTTCCATCCGCAGGTCGTCAAAGTGCTCTTCTAGCTTTCTCACTTCATCAACATAAGCTTCCATCAACGGACTCGATAACTCTTGTTCACTTGGCGGATGACAAGCTGTGAGTCACCCCTGACAATGAGCTTCTTGATCCCAAGGTCTACTTCGATCCTGAGACCGGCAAGCAAACCTTCATACTCTGCAGTATTGTTTGTTGCTTGCTCCTTGGGAAAGTGCATCTGGACTACGTACTTGAGGTGCTCCCCGGTAGGTGCAACGAGTAGCACGCCCGCACCGGCGCCTTGCAGCGTACGAGAAGGCACCATCAAAGTACATCAGCCACTCCTTGCTTGCTTCCTTGGCCAGGGATGCTCAAGTTTCTCGAATTTCTTCATCTTGTGTTGGCGTCCATTCTCGCTATGAACTCCGCCAATGCTCGCTTTGGATAGTTGAAGTGCTCTCAAACTTGAGGCCAAAGCTTGATGGGGCCCAAAGTGCCCACTCGACAATCCTGCTGTTGCCTCTGGATTTTGCAAGATCCTCGCTCAGCGGAAAAGCAGTGGCGACTTGATCTCATGTGCCTGGAAGTAATGGCGCAGCTTTCTCGAGGCCATGAGGAGGCCGAAAAGCAATTTCTCGCACACCGTAGTACCTTGACCTAGCCCCCCCGCGGAAGGGAACCGACAGTAAATGGGCGCTGCACCATTCTTTTACGCATCTTCTCATGCGTCACAAGCAGATCCATCCTTGTCGGGACCAGAGCTTGCCGGTGAAGCCCCCTGCTTGTCGCTGGATGCATCTGCCATGGTCGCTAGCTCATCATCCGCCTCCCTCTCCGCTACTAACGCAACACTAACCACTTGATTGGTTGCCGCTATATATAGCAGCAACTTCTCTTGTGGCCTAGGTGCGAGAAGTGTTGGAGTGGAGGACAAGTATCTCTTCAAGTCTGCAGCGCAGCCTCCGCTTCGAGTCCATTTCATCGGACCTGCCTTTTTCAAAATTTTGAAAAATGGCGAGGCGCGCTCAGCAGAACCTAGAGATAAACTCTTTGAGAGCAGCTATGCAACCGGCAAGTCTTCGTGACATCCTTGACGCGCTTTTGTTGCTTCAATCTGCTCAATGGCCTTGATCTTGTCGGGATTGGCTTCAATTCCCCGCCGAGAGACGAAGAACCCGAGAAGCTTGCGGAAGGGACTCCAAACACACACTTCTCGTGGTTGAGCTTGAGGTTGATCTTGCGCAGATTTGCAAAGGTTTCATCTAAATCTTGAATCAGAGTCTCCTTGTCCTTGCTTTTGACCACTATGTCATCCATGTAGGCTTCCACATTTCTGTGCATTTGCGGCTCAAAAGCATAATGGACTACTCTTGCAAATGTTGAACCAACATTGTTTAATCCGAAAGGCATCCGTACGAAACAGTATGTGCCACATGGGGTGATGAATGCGGTCTTCTCCTCATCCTCTTCTGCCATGAAGATCTGATGATATCCTGAGTATGCATCCAGAAATGAAAGCAAATCACACCCGACCGTGGAGTCAACAATCTGGTCGATGCGCAGCAAGGGAAATGGGTCTTTGGGACAAGCTTTATTGACATCGGTAAAGTCGATACAAAGCCTCCATTTCCCGTTTGCCTTGCGTACAACTACAGGATTGGCCAACCACGTAGGATGGAGCACTCCTCTGACAAGGCCTGTTGCTTCCAATTTCTTGATTTCTTCTGCGATGAATTCTTGGCGCTCCACTGCCTGCTTCCTGACTTTCTGCTTGTGGGCGGCGCCACGAGGACAAACGGCAAGATGGTGCTCAATTACTTTCTTGGGAACACCGGGGATGTCAGACGGTTGCCACGCAAACACGTCGACGTTCGCCCGGAGGAAAGCAACGAGCGCGCCTTCCTATTTAGGGTCGAGAGTGGCACTGATGGTGAAGGTACCACCAGTGCCGTCCTCCTTGGCAGACACCTTCTTGGTCGCTGGTGGAGCTGCCATCGTCTTCTTACACTTGCTGGTGGAGCTCGATGGTGCGTCCTCGACGGCAGCGCAGCACTCCGAAGAGGTGCGCTTTGTCGGAGTGGGCATCGAGCTCTTGCCGGACTTGATCTTCTTCTTCCCCGGAGCTTCGGTGCAAGTGGCTTGCAATCTGTTGTAGCTCTTTGCTTCCGGTAGATCTTGTCGGCGCAGATAAGAGCATCCTTCTTGTCGCCAGGGGCGGAGATGACACTTATCGGGCCTGGCATCTTCAAAGATGTTGTATGCATAGTGAGAGGCTGCCATGAATTTGGCAAGTATTTGGGCTGACCAAGTATCCCATTGTAAGGCAATGGAAAGTCGATAACGTCAAAAAGTGACCCTCTCAGTCCTGAAGTTCAACTTCGCTGCCAAATGTCACCGACAACGTGATCTTTCCCTTCGCTTGCTTCTTCCCGGATTGATTCCTTGGAATGTGCGGTCTCTTCGAGCTTCGCCATCGTGGATCTGGAGTTTCTGGAGCACCGCGGAGGAGATCAGGTTCAAGCCGCCCCGCTGTCAACTAGCATCTTAGAGACCTTGAGGTTGCGGATAGTTGGTGAAACCAACATCGGCAAGCACCGACCGCGATTCTGCGATCGTGGTGGTCCTCAATATCAAAGATGATAGGCGGTCTTTGGACCATTTCATAGGCTTGCGTGACTCGACGGATGGATTACGCCAAGATTGACTTCGCATCCACCGCTTTGAGCCTGGCGGTGTGAGGTATGCAGAGAAGCACCGCCACAACGCATTATGACCTCTGTGGCTTTCGGAACTCCCGCTCATCGGTCTCGTCATCATCCATGTCTTCATCGTCGTCGCCGTCTTCATCCTTGTCGCGGCGCTGGGAGGTCTGGCTCCTTGCCGCCATGCTTGGCCTTGCTGCGGCGTCCTCCCCGGCCGGGACGTTTCTTGCTAGCTCCTCCGGCACCTTCTGGGCCTTCTCCTTGTCGCGTCGCCAGATTCAGCCTTCTGCTGCTCGACAAGCTGCTCGACCTTCTTGCAGCTCTGGAGGTCATGACCCTTGGTGCGGTGGATCTTGCGATCTTGTCTCGTTGGAGCCGTCACCTTGTCGGCGACCGCCACAGCCTGGCAGTTGGTGCCAGCGGCAACCTCCTTGCCAGAGCTACCAGCTTTGGCTTTCTTGGCGCCACCTCGTTGCCGGGCTGCTCTACAACTAGCATATCTCTGCCTTTCTTCTTCCTGTTGTTCCGCTGCCGGTTTTTCCTTGCCGGGGCGGTCTCCTCACTATCAGATCCTCCCGCTTCAAAGATTCTCTCCGGGAGTCTCCTCCTTCCTCAAAGACGTGCACACTTGTCGGCCAGGCATATAGCTCATCGACGTCTCGATCTTGCACATCGCCATCTCCTCCCGCATCTCCTGCGGTTTCAAGACGCTCGATGGAACGCGCTGATTACCGCGGCAGGGTGGACATCTGGGATGTTGTGATGTACGCGGCTGAATCTCTGAATGTATTTGCGCAGGGGCTCTCCTTCCTTCTGGGCGAGCATATGAAGGTCGCTTTCTTAGCCATGGGGCTTGTGGTCACGCAGAAGGCGCCGACAAACTGATGGTATAGATCTGCCCAAGAGGATATGGAGTTGTCCGGCAAGTGCTCGAGCCAGATCTCGACATTGGGCTTGAGCACCGGTGAAGTAGTTGGCGAGGATCTTGTCGCTCGCCCCGGCAGCTTGCACCGCGATGGTGTAGATGCCGAGGAACTCCGACGGATGCGCTCTTGCCGTCAGATTTCTCTAGTACATCCGCTTGAAATTCTTCTTCTTTGGGCCACCGGACTTGCCGCAACTCACGAGTGAACGCAGGGCAACCTACCGCAGACGGGTAAGTCTCCTGGTTCCCCGGGCGCATGCATGTCGACAGAGGGCCCAGCGCTGGTCGGATTGACGCCGCGCTTCTCTTGGCGCTGATGCGAGTTCGAGCGTCTTCTTGCTTTCGTTCGTGAAGAACTTGGCGCTGATCGCGACGAGCTCGTGGATCCGATGATGCGGTGGAGTCGCTGTCGAGGTGGATCCGGCGAGTCGGCGATCTTGGCCTTCGGGGCGGAGAGTGCATGGTGGTTGCACCCCCACCAGTTTCTGCCGCCACCGCTTCGTGTTTAGGCAGTCCTGCGCCGGCAGCGATGCACTTTCGGTTGCCGCGGGCGTCGCCGTTAGCAAAGCCGATGAGACTACGAATGGTGGCCCTCCATCCATCGACCTTGTCGGCTGTTGGAGGGTAATCAAGGAAGCGATTGAGCTCTCGCCAAAGCTTCATTGAGTGGTGGGTGGCGTTGGCGAACGGCGCGAGGCGCGGATATGCTCGACTTCTAACTACGTTAGAAGGAGCAGTATCCCGCCCAGCGACTGCCTCGGCTTCGCCGCGCAAAGATGTTGGCGTGCATGCTAGTCTTGGGCATCTCGAGATCCACCAGCTCGATCTTGGTCCAACGAGTGTATGGCGTTGTGAATGCCATGATGCTGTCGGTCCCGCGCCTCCTGAGACGGGCGCGGTGCATGTACGGACGCCGAGGTCTACGCGGCCTTGTCCTTGGACTTGGCAGAACCGTGAGCTCCCTCGTCGACGTCCATTCTTCCGCCGGCGTCTACTCCACCACCCGTTTGCTCCGGTGGTGGTGGGTTCGACGCGGACGGAACATCCGCCGCCGAAGCCTTCTTCTTCGGTGGCATGTCGATGAAGATGATGAAGAAGATCTAGCTCGTGTGGACGCCGGATCAGGTTCGCACAATCTCGACGCCCCCTACCTGGCGCGCCAAAGATGTCGGGGCAGGCTGATCTGACCCACGAACACCTATGGGACCGGCGGACCGAGCCCCTTTTGGTTCGGTGGGAGGCGGAGGTCGCACGAAGAGCAGATCGAGGCGGTTAATACGAGCGGTTTACCCAGCTTCGGAGCTCTCCGGAGAGATAACACTCCTACTGCTGCATGTCTGAGTGTATTGAGTTCTTGCTCAGGAGCGCTTGAGTGCTACAATACACACGAGCTGCTAACGAGACCGAGCGTGTCGGGCTTTGAACCTCCTGAACCCCCCACGCTAAGCATGGGCCTCCTTTTATATGCTAAAGGGTCTCCGGCAGGTGGCAACGTAGACAAGGTTAAAAGTGGAAAAGGAGTGGTTGGTACAGCTACTTGTACAAGGTATGCGGTACAAGCAGTATCATACCTAACCCCGGACGGCAGAGGACAAAGGCATTAAATGCCCGCTCACGTCAGCCCTAACGGCAAACAGGACTGTCGGCGCCACCGCTTGCCACGATGGCAATCTTGTCAGCGCCGCTTGCCACCTCGCATCGCTGGCTCCACATCCTCTCGCCACGCGCGCCTGGAAAGGTCCCAGGGCGACACGTTAGTGGATGTGCTGGAGCGCAGGTACAGAGTGATGGTCTGCCGCGGCAAGCGCCTTGCCGCGGTTGTTGTCTTGTCGCGCCTGGAAGCTTGTCGCTCACCGGGCCTTCCCGGCAAGCTCCTCTTGCCGGGGCCTTGTCTCCTAGGTGCCTTGGGTGGCCTTCCCGGCAAGCTCCTCTTGCCGGGCCTTGTCTCCTTGGCTTGAATACTTTGTTCTTGAATGGCTCCAAAGGAACCACGGAGGACCTTGGCGGTCACCCGGTAAGCCTTGCCGCGGAGGGCTGCAACTGCCCGTGCACAAGTTCGGGATACTAGGGTACCCCCTACTCTAGTACACAGACATGTGGACAAAAGGGTCGCCAATATTTTTGGCTACCCCGGGCAAGATCCAAACAGCCCCTCCCAGCACATTCAAATCCCTCGTTCATCGTGAAATTTTGCCATGTGTTGTTTACATGGACTAGCAAGATGCCCCTGCATTGCATGAAACATCAAGATGCATTTTTTTTACAAAACACCTATTGTGATTGACCCATGCATGAGTAATCCCATGTGTAAAAACTAATGATATCTCGAGAATTTTATCGGAAAAATGGTATCTTGAGAATTTCATTGAAAAAATGAAAGATGAGAGATAAGGTGAGGAGGAGTGGGGCGTGGTGGTGATTGGTGGTCGGACTGGGCGGAGGCATGAGGATGGACGGCGCCGGCAAGCGGCAGCGGACACAATGCTAGATTGTTCCAGAGACTTCCTTTTTTAATTACTCGGCAATGAGGTTGTCGGAGGTAAGGATGAACGAGGCAAAGCCTTATCTGTAAATGTGGAGAGAGGTGCGGGTATCTTTTGTAAGATTGTCATAGTTTGCTTTCTATCCGTCAGATATAGATCGGACGGTCTATATTACTAGATGGCAGGCACACCATCATCACCAACTCGGTTTTTTTATAAGAGTAGAGATAGAGATATTTTGCTATGTGAAAAAAAATTTAAATATGAACGAATAATCGGTGTCTGCCGTCTTCTGCCGGGAGCCCGGGACACAGTTGGATGGCCTCATAGTAGTAGTAGTGTAGAGTACTACTAGTACTACTTGATAGCGAGTGTTTACTACTGTATCTATGTACTAATTGCAACACATGCATGTGTTAGCAGTATAATGACCACGTATGGATTTGATGGTAAGATTTGTGTAAGTTGGATGTCATATTATTGCTTTAACATGTGGTCAAAGTTAGCCTCCAAATGCATTTTATACCCTATATGGATTGAGGGAGTACAATCATTGCCGAGTTTCTTGCGTGCAATGTTTTTATTGAAGCTTGAAATGCGAACATGTGAATGGGAGGGACTACTACAACCCTTCCTAAAGAACTATAGTACTAATGGTATCATACTCCCTCCATTCACCATCTCACATGCTCAGTTTTTTCATTTGATAAGAGGCAAGCCATGTGGGGCCTACCTTAGAGGCAAGGCTCTGTACACTAGAGATGCTCTGTACGTATTACTTTTGATGTGTCCCGTCAACTCACAGAACGAGGAGAAGCTTGCTTAGTACGCCATCTCCCCCGCCCACGGGCGTGGTGGCTCGCAGGACGAAGTGAAGCTTGCTTACTACGCCTTACGCCTGCTCCCTCGCCCACGCGCGCGGTGGCTCGTAGGACAAGGAGAAAATTTTACTACTCCCTCCGTTTACTCCTCGTCCCTACCTTGGTTAGAGAGATTATAATATTGTTTGAAATATGTCTTTTAGTAGTAGGAGTAGTACAAAGGGTACATAGAAGTAGTACTACAACAATTTCCTTGGAGTCCGTGGTGCAGCAAGCTACCCTAGGCTATGTTACTACTCCCTCCTTTCCGGTTTATGTCTCAATTTCAAAATCTCTCCAGCCAAGGTAGACGGTGAGTGGTGGAATTCATTTCATAGTTTTCACAAGTAATCAGTACACTCGTTTTTCTCAAGAAGTTATGTTTACCGAGGCATTAATTAGAACGAATGCATGCATGACCACTAAATTTCCATGAACTTCTACATGCATTCGCAAGTTTTCTCTTGACACTACTTGCATCGGGTGATTTAACGAACCTCAAAATCCAAACATGTGATGGTACTACTACTAGTAGAATTGAGACTTATAAAACGGAAAAACGATTTTTTTAGATGAGCTCTATAAACCGAAAAGGAGGGAGTAGTAAGTAGTACTACCTCCATAGTGGGTACGCATCAGAAAATCAGATTTTCCCAAAACTAAGTCGCTCAACCTTTATTTGCTTGTTTCCCTTCCTGCCTCGTTGCCTCGAACAGACTATGCCAAACTCCCTTGCCTGCCGCGCGGGAAAAGACCCGCCCTCACCTTTTTTTAGTCCGGGCTTGTATCGATGGATCGAGCGAAGCAGCAAAAACCAAGTCATGTCTTGTACTCCTCCGTCAAAGCTCGCTTTCATGAATTATGTACTTCCTCTCGCCGACATGTGGGACATATAGCAACCGGGTCGACGTGTCATGCACCAAATAACAGTGCAGAACAGCAGGGGGGACGCACCTCGGGCCGCATCAAAGAGTAGTAATGAGCAATGAGACGTCAAATCACAATGCCGCACCTTCCCAGACGGACGAAGCAACCATTATTTCACACTTTGCTGAATCCGCTTCGCCATCATCTCCTTCAAGAAAACCACGTATTGCTTCTGCCATTGTTCTGCCTCAAGAGGGACGCGCATCACCTTGGCACATCATGACACATGGGACCGCATGACATGCCATGCTCCCCTGCCCACCGCTCAGTAAAATCACCTCAGTTTTACTACTTCCTCCGTATCATCTTACAGGGCATGCATGTCATTCTAGGTTGAGAATTTAACTAGCTATATATGTGATGAACAATTTATGTTTAGAAACTACATCCGCTTAAGAATCCAATGATATACTTTTTGTGACATAGTAACTCATATTTAGTTAGTCAAATGGATGACCTAGAACTACATGCATGCCCTATAAACCGAGACGGAGGGAGTAGTATCTTTTTAGATCAATATAGTCGGGATTCACCAAGGAGCAAAACCAAGTGGTAGGCTGCTCCTGTCGTGTTGGCGTAGCAACCAAAGCAGGCTCAGTCCGCACATGAAATGGCGAGACACTTAATAGGACCCCTTTGGCCGACATGTAGCTCATCCACCGTCTTGTTCCACGTGCGATGCACCAAATTACAGTTGGGAGCAGCGGTTGGACTTGGAGGCACCCCGGTCAGAAGGCCAAGAAGATTAGTAAATGAGAGATGAGGTCAAATCACAAAGCCCCACCTTTCCCGCATTAAGCTGGATGGACGAAGCAACCATCATTTCACTCTAGGGCGCAAGAGCATAAAGAGAAGAGAAAACCAATGATGCGTGCGGTAGCTACCTAGGGCACCCTAGGGTAGGAGCCTCCACTACAAATCCTTTTTTTAAAGCGCCTGCACTACAAATCCGCTTCTCCCTCATCCTCTTGAAGAAAACCGATGATGCGTGCGGCGGTAGGGTTTGTAGGAGTACTACGGCATGCGGGGCCACGTCGTAGTAAACAGGAGAGGGATTGAGTTCAAGTCGACACCTTAATATGTATGGGCCACTTGGTTTTACGGGAACGATGCAACATTTTGGGTTCGGGGACCAGTGGGGATATACGTACAAAAAATTGTGGACGTAGGTTCGACCGAAAGGCAATGCTGCATGGGCCCTGCATTTTGATATACCCGCAGCCGCGTGAAATTTGTTACTCTACTCAAAATAATGCTTAAAAGTTCCTCCAAAAATATCTATAACTAATGGGAAGTGAATGTATGCTTAAAATGAAAATGTAATACTCCCTCCGTCTAGGTGTATAAGTCATCTTAGGTTTTTTGCTAGTTAATATATATTTAGGAATAGAAGATGTATACATGGAAGTTTTAGGGAAAGAGATGACATGTATCTCGATTCCTATGAGTAGGGATTGGAAAAGAGATGTCATTTGGTTCACATCATAGGAACTTTTCTATTGAATCTAGACATGACATGTATCTCAATTCCTATGAGGAGGGATTAGAAAAGAGTCATTTGGTTCACATCATAGGAACTTCTCTATCGAATATATGATAGTGTTTAATTTCCTTTGAAATTGTGGGACTATAGGAATCCATTCATATGAACCAAGTGGCTCTAAAGCTATAGAAATGATATCATGTTTATTTTCCTTTGAAATGTGGAGTATATGAATCTATTCCTATGAACCAATTGGCTCTAAAGGAAAAAATCCTATACAAATCATATCATATAGAGTTCCTATGATATTCCTCCACACCAACGGATGGTTGAAATTTCTGCAGGTGATACGACGGTCTTTCATTGTAGACTCCTCCACCATCTTGATAGTTACCTCTCGAAGATGAATGAAATGGTATATACTGGGTATTCTATATGTGCATTTTGGTACACGAAAACTCGGTGAAAGTTTGCGGGGTTTGAATTTTCAATAAAGCTATATGCACTGCATTTTGGAACAGAGGGAGGAGCATACAGTAGTTGCTAACACTCACGTGGAAGGTTTCTGTGTTGGAGGAGTGGCTGTTTTGTTAAATGACATGGCAAAACTGACACTATCGGATGCCGATCTAACGGTTCTTACGGTGTTCATCAGGAAACGACTTGTGGCAAACATTTGTTAGATACTCCCTCCGTCCCAAAATTCATGTCTTTGATTTGTCTACATAAGGATGTATTTCTTCACATTTTAGTGTTAGATATATCCGTATCTAGATAAATTTAAGACACAAATTTTGGGACGGAGGGAGTATGATTTATGGACACATGCATTGCATTGCTACGTGCCCCCTCTCTCTCATGCACACACGCACCCTCACGAGTCACGACTCTCCCGAGTCCTCTCTCACCCACCGTCTATCTGCAGGTAGACATCACACACATGTGTGCTCTTCACACCCTGTCGGCGTCCTGGGAACGGGGGTCCCCAGACTTGCCTACCCGCGGCCCACGGCGTGGCTCCACCAGCGGCCCTGTACGGCCCATCTTCACCAGCGAACACTCAAGAACCTCGCGAGGGGCCAAGCCTCGTGAGGCGGACGATGCAAGGCCTCCTCGGGGGTGTCGGATCACGGGTTCCGGCAGACCCTTAAGGTTCGAACTCTGGGGTGCGCGTGGAGATCCAACCCTCCACCGTCTCGTACCTCGCCGAATCGCAGGGATCTAAACTACTAACAAGAACAACACAAGAGATGCAAGATTTATACTTCTTCGGGCCACCGTTGTGGTGTAATACCCTACTCTAGTTTGTGGTGTGTGGATTGCCTCTGGGTCGATTTAAGAATAAGATAGGAAGAACAGCCTCGCGAGGGTCTGTTCTTGGTGGGTGTGATGAACTGCTAAGTGGTGCCCCGTTGCTCTAGCTTGAGGAACGGGTTTCTCTCTCTCTCTCTCTGGATTCCGACTGCTCGATCCCATCCTCTCCTTTGAGTGCGACTTCCCCTATTTATAAGCGAAGGCCCTGGGCCTCTTCCCCGAATATTGAGCGGGAAGGGCGCCAACAATTGGCCATTTTGAAGGGGAACAGCGGGTACACTGATCCTGACTAAAGTTGGTCCTCGCCTGCCAAAGGCTCTGGTGATGACGCCTGCTTGGGCTCCACGATGACAACATTCCAGCCGTTGGGGCTGGTCTTGGTCTTGTTGCACCGAAACGGATGCCTTTCCTCGATGCCCTTGCTCGCGCTTGCCCCCTTTGCACCAAAGAGGAAAGGAGGACGCCATGCTGGCTGGCGCCTGACGGGCGCCCTTGGTCGTCATGGCTTACGCCAGGCACCTCGCGAGGCACCCCCGCTTGAACTTCTCCGCCTCCTCGTGAGCTGCCTGACGAGGCCGTGCTCGAGGAAGCTCTTGGTCGTCCGCCTCATGAGGCTTGGCCCTCGCGAGGGTCTTGAGCTTGTGTTGGTGAGGATGGGCCGCCCCGGCTTCCTTTGAGCCACGCCCGCAGCCGCAGTGCAAGTCTGGGACCCCTGCTCCTGCAGAACGCCGTGATAGAGCCCCCGGGGCCACGACGCGCCCGGACTTGGCCGTGCGGAGAGGCGAAAGGGCAAGTGCGAAGTGTCGTGGGCCCTAACAGCCTGTGGCCTTGGGCACCGCGTGGTGGTTGATTGGACGTGGGCGCTTCTGCAACCGCGTGGGTTGATAATAGAGCGTCATCTTTCTTGCCTCCTTTACTTTCTCCAGTTGCTCCTCAGATCCCCTTTCTTGCGCCTCTCCTTCCTGCTTCCAAGACCTTCTGATCCACTCCGCCTCCGTGCCCTAGCCAGTCATGGCTCCTCGCCAAACCCCGGCCGGAGCCTGGTACTCTCCTGCTTTTGACCCGCCGAACATGTCAACAAGTGAGCCTTGCTCTGACATCTGTGCGGAGGCGCAGGGCGTCAGCGGAACGGCGGTGTTCAAGGCCGGCTCTCGGGCTTCAAGTATGGCCGGAGGCTGCTCGAGTCCACCAGAGAGGACCTGTAAGTGCCCGTCTCCTGCCTTGACTATTGCTTTGTTGACGAGATCTGATGTCCATGCTCTTCGGTCAGGCTGGCGCCTGCGGCGAAGAAGCTAAAGGGGGCTCCTGAGGCCTCATCCATGGTGGTGCCTTTGCCCGAAAAGGAAGACGACCCCGACGCCTGTGCCTCTCCGCCTCAAGGCCTCACGAGGTTCGCTGAGCCAGCCGGGCGAAGCCAGCCCCTTGTCCCAAGCGGCTCCCGAGGCGGCCTTGCTGAGCGCAGCCCCCACCATCGTCGTGGCGCCGCAGGTTCCGCCTCAGGGCGCAGTGGTTACGCCGCCGCCAACTCCCCCTACTCCGCCTACTGCTGTCTCTCCGACTCCTCCCGCGGTCTGGATCAGCACTACCCGAATCGACCGGCTCGGCAGATCTTCTCGGGCGGCAACCCTCGCTTGGTGGCCGGGCGCTCGAGCTGGCCTCTGGCTGGATTCGTGCCGACGCTTCATTCGGGCGGCTGGTCCAGGCTTCACGGCCTGTGACGAGGAGAAGCGTGCTGTTCGCGAGGCGGCGTAGCCCGCGATGCTGCCTCGGGAGGCAACCAAGCATCCGAGGCCGCGAGACGCCGGAGGGTGAGCTAAAGGGCTTGCGTAACCAGCTCGCCGAGGAGGCTCGCCTCCGCCAGAGCAGGAGGAAGGCATGAAGGCTCGCGAGGCGGCCATCAAGGACCGGGAGGCCAAGCTGAAGAAGCGCCGCGACCGTCTTGACGCGTTGGGGCAGGAACTGGAGGCGAGGAAGGTCGAGCTGGACGCCGAGGCGCGGGTTCTGGCTGAAGACCACGTGGTCTTCATGGATATGGAGGTGAAGGCTCGCGTCCTGCTGAGGGAGCTTTATGACAGTGGCTTTATGACAAGGCACGGAGGACGGCCCCGCCAAGCTGCTTCCCTTCATGATCCGCGCTCTTGAAGATGTCTCCCTTGGTCTTGGCCCCACGGCTGAGGCCGAGGTGCGGGTCTTGTCTTCATGCGCAATCGACGCGGATCCTCACCCACATCTATCTTCGCGACCATCGCCGATATGGACAGCTCTGCCGGAGCCGGTGAGCGGCGAAAGCACGCAGCCTGCCGCTGCCGAGGTGTGAAGGGTCGCGGAGGCTCTGTTGGGGAAGTTCCAGGCCTTCAGCACCAAGCCAAAGCGAGGCGCTGCCGGCCCTGCTGCTTCACGAGGCGCGCCCACTCCGCGCTGCTCCACCGCCGACAAGTGACTCCGCTGCGGCTCCTGCCTCGCTTGTAACTCCTGCACATGTATCATGCCTCGGGGAGGCGTTTAAACTTGCGTTTGGTACTGCGATAACAGTGCGGACTGTAATATTTGCTTTTGAATTCCTTGAAATTTGTGCTTCCTACTTGCTTATGTTCTACGCCGGTAGAGCCCGACCTCACAGATACCTCAGTCAACTGCTAGCCCCGACCGAAACCAGGACGGGACCAAGGGGTGAGGGGCTACGTGACAAGTTAGGCTCTGAGTCGCGATGCTTAGGAGTCCCCTTGGAGCACGAACAACAAGTAGGGAGGTGAGGCGCGGCGGATCCACCGCTTCTACGTCTCACAGGCCCGCCCCGCCAGATACCCCAACCGCCATTAGCCTTTCGGAACTAAGGGGTGAGGGGCTACGTGACCAGTTAGGCTCCTGAGTCGCGATGCTCAGAGTCCCCTTGACGCTCAAATGGCATGCGTACCTTGGCTCCGCTCGGGGAGTGTCGTGCGACGAACCAGGCCCGAGGGGCCTGGTTGGGTGGCGTGCATCTAGGCGTGACCCAGGCGCAGCCCCCGTGTCCAGCCCCCTCACGCGGCACTCCCGAGAGGAGGCGCGTAACGAGGCTGACATCGCGCTCAGGCTCCCCGAGGTTGACGCGACCGGAGGCCACCTCGCTTGTTTATCACCAAGGAGCATAGCGCTTCCGCATGTGACGGGCATAGCCGCTTCCTCGGCAGTTCGTCGCCTAGCTGAGCATGGTGCTTCCACTGGAACGTGGAGGGGGGCTCCCCCCGGAGGAGCCCCCTGGGCGATACAGCCCCACCCCGACACGTGGCTGGTACGGTAGGGCTAGACGAGGTGTATCTCAGGCACCCGTGAGCCGCTGGAACTCACGAGGCCCTACCTCAAGGCGGGTTGCGCCTGCTCTGGGCCTTATCTTCGAGTGTGTTCCCGCAAAATGGCTAGATGCCGTGTTTCACGCCTTCGGTCCCGGCCTCGGCTGGTCTCTACCGTCCGGGCAAGCTGTGTCGCGATGCCATGGACAAGACCAGAGGGTGAGGGATTTGAGAGCCGTAGGAGCCTTGAGTCGCCATGCTCGTGCACCCCCTTTAATGTGCAAGGTGATTAGATGACACAACTCTACATCCTCGGTCCCGGCTCGTGCTGGTCTCTACCGTTGCTGGCAAGCCAGGTCGCGATGCCATGGACAAGACCAGAGGGTGAGGGCCGGAGAGCCGATAGGAGCCCTGAGCCGCGATGCTCAGGCACCCCCCTTTAACGCGCAAGCTGGGTCGGAGGCAACAACTCTACGTCTTCGGGTCCCGACTCTCGGGCTGGTTCTCACCGTCAGCCGGCAAGCCGTGTCGCGATGCCATGGACAAGACCAGAGGGTGAGCGCCGGAGAGCCAAGAGGGAGCCCCGAGTCGCGATGCTCGTGCACCCACCCTTTAACGCTAGTAAGTTGGATTGATGATTTAAACTCTACGCCCTCGGGTCCCGGCTCTCGGCTGGTCTCTACCGTCACGGCAAGCCAGGTCGCGATGCCATGGACAAGACCAGAGGGTGAGGGGTCAAGAGCCGTAGGAGCCCTCGAGTCGCGATGCTCGTGCACCCCCTTTAACGTGCAAGATTTCGCCACCAGAGAAGGCACTAAATAACAAGCATGGTGGAGCATAATCCTAAGGAAAACGATGAAGGATACATACATGTCACTGGACTGCCCGAGCGGCTTGGGGATGATGCAGCCAGGCGCCCCCAACAGGTAAGCTAAGGACACGAAATAAAAGGGATACATGCCGCTGACGGACCCACGCTGCCCGGGAATAATGCGGCCTCAAGGCGCTCCCACCGGAAATAAAACTTAAAGATGTCACCGGTGATGTTGGGGATGAAGGGATGTTGATGTAGCAGACTCGGTGGGCTGTGGGAGCGATCCTCACGAGCCCCTGTGCCTGGGGGCCTCGGGAGGCTCGAGGCGCCGGGCGGCCCCTCACGGGCCATCTTCATCTCCGCCAGGCTGCGGGCGTGCTCGACCTCTTGAGCCTCCGTGATGGTCCTCATGAGACGCCGGTGTGCAAGCAGCCGCGTTTGGCAGGTGCCATAAGGCACGCCAGACGTAGTCAGGGGGCGGGCCCTCGCAACGTCCCACTTGTGAGGGCCAGAGGCACTCTTGAGATGCGGCTCGGTTGAGCCCTGGTACGTCGATGCAGACGCGCAGCCCACCATCCTCGCCTAGATGGGGGGCCACAGTGGGCAAGCGGCGGCTGCCCCTCATGACCCTTGACTCCTGTAGCTCCTGAATGGCCTTGCTGATGAACTCCTGAGGGTTCTGTTCTCCCGGTCTTGCTCCCCGCTATGGAAACGTGCTTCGGAACACGCCTCCACGTGGTGCCCAAGCGCCTCCCTCGAGACCTTGGCGAGGTCGGTGGCCCTCCAGGGGAGAGCCCCCGAGCCCTGCCCGAGGAGGGCGCCGGGCGCGCCTCCCTATGCGATGGAAGGAGGCTCCCACTGGCCCGACGAGGGCCCTGAGGGGCCTGTCTCTTGATGAGCCGGGCCGGCCGATGTCTTCTTCTTCTTGGGTGCTGCCTCGGGAGGCGTCCTGCCGCTGTGGTGCTGGTCTTCCAAATGATGCAACTGAAAAGCTCGCTCCAAGGAGCACATCGCATCTCTCTCTTCACAGGCACCGTGATGACCCCGCCGCTTCTCGGCATCTTGAGGATGTTGTAGCCATGGTGGGTCACGGCCATGAACTTGGCCAACGCTGGGTACCCGAGGATGGCGCGCAGCGGCAGCGAATGTGGGCGACGCCGGGTCGATGAGCTCAGTGTGGAAGTTGTCGCGGGCCCCGAAGGTGACAGGAAGACGGACCTGCCCGATCGGGACCGTGGAGCTGTCGGTGACTCCGGAGAAGGGCTTGGTTGGCTGAAGCCGGGTCAGAGGGCACTTGAAGATTGTTAAAGGTCTCCACGGACAGACGTTGAGCCCTGCTCCGCCGCCGATGAGGGTCTTGGTGACCAGCACGCTGTCGATGATTGGGGAGCAAAGCATAGGAGGACTCCGGCCGTGGCGCCGCACTTGAGCTGATCCGGCCGAAGCCGAACGTGATGGCGCACGCCGACGACACGAGAGGGCGCGTGGACTCGAGCTTGGGAGGACTGTATTCACTTCACGGGCGAACTGCTTGAAGATGCGGTGGGAGGCTGGGGCTTGGGCTCGCCAGGATGCAGGCGATCGCGCGCTTCGGAAGCCCCCAGCCCTCGGCCCCGATGACGGCCTTCGATTCTCCTTGGTGGCGGCGGCAGCGAGGGAGGCCCGCTGCCCTTGCAGGACGATCCTCACGAGGCTGATCCTCCAGCCCTCGCGAGGTGGGTCTTGCCAGCCGTCCTCGCGAGGTTGGTCGCGCCACCCTTGGCGCTGGACCGCGGTCTTCCCAGCCCTGCATTTCTTCCTCCTCCTCGTCAGAGCCCCTTCGCCGCGCTTAGGGCGCCCGCCGACCCTTCCTTCAAGACGGCCCGGAGCTCTTGACATTCATTGGTGTTGTGGGTGTGGAGGTCGTGGTACACGCAGTACCGGCTGCCCTTGGAAGACTCGGGCTGATCTTCGCCCGCTTGGTGTCCGGTTCGGCGAAGTACGGCAGCCCCCTTGCGCTTTACGTCCTTGGCCTTGGACTTCTTCTCTTCAGGATCCGCAGCAGGCAGATCGAGGAGGGAGAGGCGCCCCTCCTCAGCCCTGGCGCACTTGGTTGCCAAGTTGAATAACTCCAGGGAGGTGCACAGATCTTCATGCATCGCCAGCTCCTCCCTCATCTTGATGTCGCGCACGCCGTCGGAGAAGGCAGATATGATGGCCTCCTCTGTCACCCTGGGGATCTTGAGGCGCGCGTTGTTGAAGCGCTGGATGTACTTTTGCAGGGTTTCCCATGGCTGCTGCTGATTTCGCAGATGTCGCCACGGCGGGTGGCCGGTCGCGAGTACCTTGGAAGTTGGCGATGAAGCGGAGTGCGCATCTCGGCCCAGAAGAGATCGTGCACGGGGCCGATTCAGGAGCCAAAAGGGCTCCGTCCTTGAGCGCCGCCATGGGAAACCAGTTCGCCATGACCTTTTCATCTCCGTTGGCAGCCTCGATGCCCAGCTCGTAGAGCTGGAGGAACTCCGTAGGGTCTGCCGTGCCGTCGTAGCGTGGGGGCAGGTCTGGCTTGAACTTGGCGGGCCACGCGACGCCCCGTAGCTCAGTGGTGAAGGCGCGGCAGCCCGCCGTGGGCACGGGGGGCCTCGGGCGGCAGAGAGCTTGGTCTTGCAGGCCTCCCTGCACCGCTGGCCGGGGCAGCGCAGGTCTTGACGGTCTTTGAGCGGGAGCGCCGGGCAGCTTCTTGTGGGCGAGGAACTTCTTGGCAGTTTCGCTCTTGCCGCACCGGGCGCCGGGCGGAGCGAGTTCCGCCAGGGCCGCGCCATGGGGCTGTGGCGCCGTCTTGAGGAGGAGGCGCCGAGGCGCCCGGAGTTTATCGCCAAGGGGCGGGTGCGGTGCAGCGAAACGGACGGCGCGGGGTCGCCTCCCGCAGCGCGGACGAGCTCGGCGACGCGGTCGAGGCGTTCTTCGTAGACGTCGTCGACGGGACGGTAGCGCAGGAGTTCGTTGGCCACGATGAGTGCAGCTCGGGCCTCCATGGCCGCGTGGGGCGCGCGCAATGAAGAACCAGCGGGGGTGAGCGAAGGCGCGGCGGTGCGGCCGTCCCGCCTCATGGACGGGTCTTTGGGGCGATGTTTGCTGCCGTTTCCCGCCCGGGCCGATGGCAGCGTTGATAGCCGGTGACAGCGAACGTCGAGGGCGTCCGCCGGCGGGAGCTGTCTGGGCGACGTGGGAAGCGAGGGCGGCTCGGCGCTCGGCGCGAGCCCGACGGGCGTCAGACATGGTTGCGATGGTCGGGGAAGAACGAGGCGACGAAAGGCAGATTCCGGCGCACCCCTACCTGGCGCGCCAAATGTCGGATCACGGGTTCCAGCAGACCCTGAAGGTTCAAACTCGCGGGTGCGCGGAGATCCAACCCTCCACCGTCTCGTACCTCGCTGAATCACAGGGATCTAAACTACTAACAAGAACAACACAAGAGACGCAAGATTTATACTACTTCGGGCCACCGTTGTGGTGTAATACCCTACTCTAGTTTGTGGTGTGTGGATTGCCTCTGGGGCCGACAAAGAACAGTACAGGGAAGAACAACCTCGCGAGGGTTTGTTCTTGGTGGGTGTGATGAACTGCTAAGTGGTGCCCCGTTGCTCTAGCTTGAGCCACGCCGCAGGCCGCAGGCAGGCAAGTCTGGGGACCCCCGTTCCCAGAACGCCGACAGGGGGTGGCCTCACCAGGCTGGCTCGTGAGGGGCGGAGAGATCAAGGTGAGCGGCACCTCGCGAGGTTTCTGTGATGCAAGCCATGATGACCGAGGCCAGGCGGGCACCAGCACGCAAAGTGTCCTCGTTTCCTCTTTGTTAGTAAAGAGGCAAGCGCAGGCGAGGAGTCCCGAGGCATCATGCAAAGGTTTCCATATCAGTGCAACGAGACCAAGACCAGCAGGACGGCAGGACGGAGGTCACCGTGGAGCCCAAGACTGCGTCACCACCAGAGCCTTTGGCAGGCGAAGATCACCTTTAGTTAGGATAACTTGTACTAGTTGTCTCCCTTCAAATTTGGCCGTTGTGACATCCCTTCCCGCCAGCATTTGGGAAGAGGACCAGGGCCACTATAAATAGGGCTAGCCACCACAAGAGGAGGCAATCGATCTCGAGCCATTCAGATCATCCTCATCCACACAAGCTCACTCAAGCACAAGAGCACCTCTCCTCGTGAGGCTGTTCTTCCCTTATAACTGCTCATCCTCAAATTTCAAGAGGCAATCCACCACACCACACTGGAGTAGGGTATTACACCACATCGGTGGCTTGAACTAGTATAAACCTTGTGTCTCTTGTTCTGTGAGTTCGAGGCGCTGAGCTTTGAGATCGCGGTGAGGGCGTGAGCTAGGGGGAGGAGAGATCTTCATGCACACCCCAGTGTTCGAACCTCAAGGGTTTTGCCGGAACCCAAAATCCGACATTTGGCACGCCAGGTAGGGGTGCGCCGAAGCCTCTCTTCCATCAGCAGACCCGCCATTACTCTACAGTGCCGATGATCAGCGACCTGAGGGCCGACGCCGACCACTGGGCGGCCTGGCCAGCCCGGGCGGCGCCGACCGCTCAAGAAGACCTCAACTCAGCCCCTCGGGCGGCATGCACGCCACCAAATGCTGTGGGGCGCGGGCGGCGCGGCCCGACAACATCCAACCTTACCCCGTGGCGGGCACGGGCCGCCGCAAGGGCCTCAAGCTACGGCGCAGCGATGGCACCGCACATCCGGCAGGAGCAAGCGAACATGAGGGCCGCACTCACAGTGGCACGTGAGCTGTTGCGGTGCCGACTGATGGAGAACGGCCGAGATGCATTGCTGGAGCGTGTCGCCGAGCTATTGGATGCTGCAGTCAGGGGAGCACCGCCTTTATGCTCCTTGCTTACGCCTCAGGCTGTGGCCGGATCACACAGCAGGCCTCGCCGCGCCCGCGCACCCTCGGGCGCACCAGGAGGTTTCATCGACATCGGTGCAACCATCTGCGCCGGATGCCCAACCGCACATGTGCCATCCCCGGTAGGCGCAGGCACGAGCATTGCCACCCACAGCACTGGCAGGATGCCGCCCTACCATCCTCAGGGCGACACGCCAGGACGAGCTACATGGAGCGCGGGGTACTTTGGTGTGTTTTTTTGGGCGACGGCTTCGGAGGCCTACGTGCCCCACATGATGGACCAGGAGTAGACACCGGAAGATGACCCCGGCTCGTTCCTCGAGCCAAGCTGGGAAGAGGAGGCGCTAGAAGTTGAGGCCTTCCAGGAGCCACCCGGGAACCTCGCCGAGCATGCCGGCGACAACAGCTACAGGTTATAGTTAATCTCTCAGGGGCAGGCTTACGCTAACCATGAGTCGCAAGTGGATCAGGTCACAGCGGTGGACAACGGCCCTAGCACGACAGTCCCTCTTCCACCAGAGGGAGCGCACTAGGGGCTGCAAGGAAAGAGCCAGGAGCAAGGCCCCTCCCCGCATTGCACGGAGCAAGGCGTCGCCCAGAGGTAGGCCCTCTGTCGGGGAGGCGCTGGTGAGCCTTCCCCCCGGCAAAGGGCCCGTGGTCGCCGAGGGCGCCGCCAGCGTCCCCTTTGCCCCTTGGCATCGTCCTAGTTTCCAGATGCCCCAATGGTGGTCGAGGGTGGCGCAAGGCGGGGCCCTCGTCTGGCAATATGAAGCAAGGCTCACGCCTGTGAAGGTCTCCGGTCGTGACACACTCACGTAATAATGAGTGGGGCTGTACACGCCCCGGAGTCTCTGGAGTGCCGCCCTCGGGCCTTGGGGGCTCCCGCCCACGTCCTAGTGGAAACACCATGCTTCGCGCTGGCCATCGACACTGTCCCCCAATGACTATGCTCACGGCCTGTGAAAGCACTTAGCTCCACGCTGGTGAGAAGACTCGAAGACAACAACACTAGCTAGGTGCCGGACACGGCTATTTGCTTCTGGCCTCTCTTTCTCTTTTGAAGCTCGAATTTGCAGCCTTCCGATCATGGATTTAAAGTTGCGTTTCGATTTTGTGGGGAGCATCGTTTTTTCGCTCGTGTCAACTCAGTGAGTTTATGGATTCGCGCTTTGTTTTGAGATTTTGCGTCTGTTGTCCCCCCCCTTCGAGCGCCTCACGGGCAGGGGCTGATAGTGACTTACACGCACCATGCGCGCGTCCCGCCCTCACTGGCGCTCATTTCTCGCGAGGCCCTCTCGGGTTGGCTGGCAGACCCCTCTGAAAACTAAAACTTTGTGAGCTCGCAAGGAGACTCCCCCTAGGAGAAGTTTGCAGCTGGCGAGTCAGCCTGAAGCCCGACCGGACCAAAGTAAGTCATGACAGTAAGTTACGGCGGAAAACCTGCAAGGGGGCTCGTAAGCACACAAAAGCGTTTTTTTAACCTGGCCTAAGGAGTAAAATGGTAGTCTATTTTACATAAGGGCTCTTCCTAAAATGCTCTTACAATGTGAAGGGCCGGACCCAAGCTTTCGCGTGCAGGTTCAAAACGAAGGAGCGTGGGCTTAGCCGGACTTGGCACCCACCTCATCTCCCGAACTGCTCCCAGATAGGCTGCTGGCAACGTCGCCGACGTTATCTTCGCCGTCATCAACCACGGAGCCCTCGTCTGCCGCGACCACCACCGCATCATCGTCAGAAGCAAAGGCCCTAACCAGAGCGTCCACCTTGTCGTCCACCCAGCGCGCTAGGTTGCCCCGCATGGCCTCAGGTACTGGGGTAATATCAGCATCAAAGTCAAAGTCAGGATTGGTGTTCAGGAGATGGCTAAAGACGCGGGAGAATGCGTGCCCGAGAAGGCCTCGGCTCTTTTCGTCCACCAGCTCGTGAGCCCTCTCAGCACAGCTCTCCAGGCGCGTCACAACATCAGTGAAGAAGCGAAGATGGCTGGCGTAATCCTCAGCGTGGGGATGAGGGGCATGCTCATCGCATATGGTACCAAGTATCTGGTTGGCCTTCGTCGTGAGGTCCCGAAGCATGGGAGCGTGCTCGCGCGGTAGCGTCTGCCGGCAAAGTGCCTCCCGCCTGCACTTCTGCGTGAAGGACTCGGCGCTGGCAACCCGTTGCTGAAGAGAGAGCAGCTCGGCACGGGTTGAGGCCAGCTCGGCCTGCACATAGGTCAGGGCGGCCGAGGCAGCTTTCTCGCGCTCTTCCGCTTCAGCCAGTGCCCACTTGAGGGCAGAGGTCCTGCCCACAGCTTCGGCTTCCATGAGCGCCAGCTTCAGGTCCTACCTGCCAGTGAGGGTCGCGCGAGCCTCGGCCACCCGGCGGTCGACCTCCTCCCGAGCCTTGGTCTCACGCGCACCGACGACATCCTCTGCTTGGGCGACCTTGCGCTCCCTCGTCTCCAACCGCTCGAGCTCGAGGCTGCGCTCCGTGGCCTCCAGCAGCAGTACTTCTTCGCGCCTCAAGATCTCCTCCTCGTCGGACGGTGCGCCCTTCATCGACGCTAAGGCGGCTTTGCGCGCCTCCACCTGCTGCTCCAAGGAGGCGTTCAAGGCCAGGAGCTCCCGCCTGCGCTCCTCGGCGATCGCGCGGCGACAGTCTGCCTCCCTGGCCTCCTCCAAGGCTCGGGCGCTAGCCTCGCGCGAGGTTGCCAGGGATGCCTCGGCCTTCGCATTGGCGTGCTCACGCTGAAGGCGCCCAAGGTTGATAGCCACCTTCAGTTGATGCCACTCCTCCACCAGCCGAAGACCCTCGGCTTCAAGGCGCGTGTCAACATCCACGAGTTCTCCGCCGAGCCGGCTCATCACACCCATTGCCTCTTTAAAGAGCTCGTGGCAGACGACACTCCGCTCGTGCGCAAACTAAAGCGCGCGACTGGGCCCGTCCTCCACAACGGGGGTTGCCGACGGGATCCGAAGCGGCTTACCCCCTTCCAGCAGGGGGCTGGGGGCTGGCGCCTCCCGGGTCGCCGACCGGGTTTCGGCAGGGGCCCGGATGGGTCGTGGCTCGTTGCTCGAAGAAGAAGCCAGTATCGAAGCCATCCAGCCGCCGTCCATAACCAGTGGAGGAGTCCTTGGCACGCTTGCCGCACCCCTGGCGAGGCCACAAAGGAGAGACGGCAAAGGCACGGGCTCGAGGTGCCAGGCTAGCATGTTTGCCTCTCTGGCCGACCTCGCGCCGCGGGCGGCATGCTGGCTTGGGGCGCTCAAGTCCAACGGGGGATTCGAGCCAGGAGGAGGTTGCTTCTCGGGAGACTTCACGTCCTTAGCAGAAGGGACCCTAAGGAGCCACCGTTAGGAGGGGAAGCAACACTCGAGAAATTACAAAGATAAGGTACTCACTTGTCTACGGCGATATACTTCCTCTGCTTCAACGGCCGGAAGGCATCACTGCTGCAGCTTGGAGACCCTTTCCTCTTGCGGAGCGCATCGAAGTCTAGACGGAGCCGGCCGAAGCGTTGGACGCGACAACCAGCGCAGGGCGCGGCTGGTGAGGTGCCTAAGGAGACGACCTCGGGAGTGCTGGGCTGAGGGGAGCCCTCGGGCACCTCATGATGACCTACTAAGACCTCGGGGGCTTCGGCCTCAGGAGCAGCGAATTGCGTCGCCCCCTCAGCTGTCACCCCAGGGCAAGAGTCACGGGCTCCCGGGGATGGCACCTTGGGATCCTCGAGCGGTGTCGATGCCTCAGCACCCGCACCTCCGGCCTCCAGCGGTGCTTGCCCCCTGCATCCACTCTTGGGGTAAGTTCGGCACTAGCAGCAAGGAGGGGGACCACGGAGACAGGGTTCTCATGGGGCCCTACAAGGCCAACCGGACACAGCCCCCATTCATTGAAGGGGGGCATCTGCCCCGCGAACTCCACCCTGTTTGAGCAGCAGTAGAAAAGACAGCCCTCCTGCGGCATATCGGCTGGCGAGGGGTCGCCCGTCAGGACCTCGAGCACCGTTCTTCGTTCCTCGGGCGAAAGCCCCGACTCCTGAAGCCTCATGCGATCCTGGCCGCCGGACAGGTCCCACATTGGTCGGGAATGGAACTGGAGTGGGGCGACGCGGCGTTGGAGGAACTCCTTCATCACCATGGGCGCAGTCACGCCGAGATCTTTCAGCCTCTTCAACCGGAGCCAGACGAAGGCAAGGCGGGGGTCCGCGAGCTTCTCGTGGCCCCAGCCGGAGCTAGGAATGGCGGGCGCCAAGGGGAGCGAGAGAAAGGGGATGAGCACACCGACGTCCACAAACACCCACTGTGTCCGAAACTCGCATGAGGATGGTGGAAGGTCAAAATCAATCCCCGATCCAGCCGTTGAAGCCACGGCCTAGAAGCTCAAGCATCCCGAGCACTGCCGAGGGCTAGTCAGGTACAGCAAGAAGAAATAGCGCAATAGGGCCACGAAAGCGGGAATGCCCACCATGGCCTCGCAGACGAAAGCAAAAACGGCAAGAAGGGAGACTGATTGGGGATCTAGGTGCAACATATGGTTCTGATAGTGGGAGAGCACGACATTGAAGAAGGCGGAGAAGGGAGGAACCAGGCCAGCCCGCAGGGCATCGATGAAGAATTGGACCTCGGTGGCTGTCCTGTCGATGGAGGCGCGGGATGTGGGCCAGGCCACCATCCTCCCCCATTCGTTGAAGTCAGCGGCGAGCGCAGGGCGCACCTTGTCCATGGCTTCCTAGTTGAGCACCAACGACCGGCCCATGGCGGGTTCAACGGCCGGGGGTGGCCCGGCTGAATACTGAGACTTCTTCTTTCCCTTCTCCGTTCGCCGGGGCGCCATGACAACAAGGAGGGCAGAGCTCGGGGCAGATTGGAAGAGGAGGTTATTGTTTCAGAAGAGGCGGGGAGAGTTGGAGGCACGCCGCAAAGAATGGGGGTAACTGTGTAAGTCATGGTGGCCGCCTAGCCAGGCGGATATCAAGGCTGCATGGGGAAGCAAAGATGCCCGCGTCCCATCAATCGCCATGCGTCATCTAAGGCCGCAGGCTGTTGGGGCCCGCGGCACTCCGCACTTGCCCCTTGGCTTCGTCTCGAAACCAAGTCTGAGAGCGCCTTGGGCCCGGGGGCTACTGTCGGCGTCCTAGGAATGGGGGTCCCCAGACTTGCCTGTCCGCGGCCCACGGCGTGGCTCCACCAGCGGCCCTGTACGGTCCATCTTCACCAGCGAACACTCAAGACCCTCGCGAGGCGGACGATGCAAGGCCTCCTCGGGGGTGGCCTCACCAGGCTGGCTCGCGAGGGGCGGAGAGATCAAGGCGAGGGGCACCTCGCGAGGTTTCTGTGATGCAAGCCATGACGACCGGGATCAGGCAGGCGCCAGGCGGGCGCCAACGCGCACAATGTCCTCGTTTCCTCTTTGGTTCTATAGAGGCAAGCGCAGGCGAGGAGTCCCGAGGCATCATGCAAAGGTTTCCATATCAGTGCAACGAGACCAGGACCAGCAGGACGGAGGTCACCGTGGAGCCCAAGACGGCGTCACCACCAGAGCCTTTGGCAGGCGAAGACCACCTTTAGTCAGGATAACTTGTACTAGTTGTCTCCCTTCAAATTTGGCCATTGTGGCATCCCTTCCCGCCAGCATTTGGGAAGAGGACCAGGGCCACTATAAATAGGGCTAGCCACCACAGTAGGAGGCAACTGATCTCGAGCCATTCAGATCATCCTCATCCACACAAGCTCACCAAGCACAAGAGCACCTCTCCTCAGGAGGCTGTTCTTCCCTTGTAACTGTTCATCCTCAGCCCGAGAGGCAATCCACCACACCACACTGGAGTAGGGTATTACACCACATCGGTGGCCCGAACCAGTATAAACCTTGTGTCTCTTGTTCTGTGAGTTCGACGCGCTGAGCTTTGAGATCGCGGTGAGGGTGTGAGCTAGGGGGAGGAGAGATTTTCATGCGCACTCTAGTGTTCAAACCTCAAGGGTTTTGCGGAAACCCGAAATACGACACACCCTACCCTCAAAACTTCGAAAAAACAAAAGACGTCGCACACCTTTTATTTTAACTCACACGTTACACACTTATACTATTACTCTTGTGGCGAACGTTCTTTGGCCATAGTTTACTGTACTCTCATGAAGAGAAGCGGTGCACACACACACTAGTTCTCTCACACCCACTCGCGGGTACACGTAGGAGCGCAATTTTTTGAAGCTGGTACAACAAAATCACTCCACTATATATATAAGCAGGAGCCTTAGTGCTTGCTTTACTAGGGTTCCTCTCTTTCACTCTCTCATGCTCTCCACATCTAAGCAAGACATAGGTGGCCACACTCTTTCTCTGCTCACGGCTGGTCACAAGTCTGGCGGGACCACCTCGACCGGGGCAGGGGTGTAGGTGCATCGTTCACGCTGTCGTCAGCGGCGAGGGAGGAGACCAACGGCTGTGCGCGCGTCCCAATCGGCGGCCGTGCCGTTCTCTCCGAGAGAGCGCCGGCTCGGGAGGGCCTCCGACCCCTTCTTCCTCCCTATGGTATTGTGGCCAAGATGCATCCTCCCAACGTCGTCTTTGCCACATGCCGACGACCCTCAGGTATATATTCCTTCGAAAACTGCCTTGCTCTACTACCCCAGCTCCCCACGTGGCTGCGTGTGGATCTTTTTTATACTTCTGTTGGCTATTCCAAAGCCACCTAGACTTTTACTATTATTAGAGGTAAACCTAGTTCATACAATCGAATCTAAGAGTTTGTTCAAATAGGGGAGAAAGTGGGAAAGTTGTAGCATGAATCTAGGACTTGGTTCTAAGAGGATACAGAGGAAAGTAGTAGATACTGGCTACCCAACCGGTCTTTTGGTTGAAAAGGCGAACAAAGCATGGTGGATGGCGGAGGGTGGGGGGAAGTGGACCTGTCTCTTGGTCGAAAAAGGAAAGAACGTGAGGGGTGTTGGGGGACAACACAGATGAGAATGAGCAGGTCTAGATTTCATGTGCTCACATAGGAAAATGTCGTCGATGAGATAAAAATGGGACAAATGCAGACATGCTGCTTGAGTGTTTGCCGCTCTCGGCAACCACATCTGCCTCACCACTTTATGCCCCTGCTATCCCTACACCCATATCGCTACTGTTAATGTAAAATCACATGAAGCATTAAGTAATGCCACCTAATGTCACTATAAGTAATGGTGTAGTGCCGTCGATAAATTGAAGCAATGCCACCACCATTTTATGAAGTGCTTCCGTCTTGCTTTATTTCCCATGAATTGTGTTTTTGCAGTTACACTTAAATCTCACACCGCTAACATTGCTTCATCCCAATGGAACCGCACAAATTTGATTGCACATTTGCTGACCATGTGCTACTCTCATGATAATAATACTAATGTTATTGTTCTGCATGTTAAGCTAGTGGCAGTGTTGATGTGATGTGATGCTACTTACTTAAGGGCACTTTCATACTGTCAATGTAGTGCCAATTATAACACAATAGATGCTGCTGTTAATCATATGCCACTGCAAATAACTGTCACTGTTTAAATAACCGTATTTCATATTTGCGCAAACAGGGATGTATGTCTCCATATCGTTTCTATCTGCACAATCAAAAGTACACACCTCAGTTTTAGTAGAACTGCACAAAATGAGATGGCTATTCCTAGCTGCCGTCCTCTAACCACCCGTCTTCTAGGTATTCCTACATTGGTAGTAACTAGGTAGAATGACCAACGCAATCTAAAAGAAGCTGATTAGTACATTTTACTTCCTAATTGCAAGGCAGGGACGAGCTTAAAACAACTGCATCCTAGTCCGGAATGCACTTTCTACCAGTTCATCCATGGACCGAGGACTAGCTGGCACGGCTGCACGGAGGTTTTTGGGACAGGTGCGCGGACAAGAGGCATTGTGGTCTACTTATTTCTGCAAATAGCGGTGCTTAAATTTAGTGGAATGCACAAGAATTTCAGATGGTCAGTACACTACATGGTTCAGTTCAGCATTCCAGCTGAGAACACAATTATAATTGGTTATTCTGGAATGAGAGAACCTAACCCTGGATGGTGGCAACAAGAAAAAACTAGAGTGAACTCCAGGAAATTTAAGTTGGCTGGGAGGCCCTTTGCTCAGAAAGCCTTGCTTGATTTTTCCTGATTTGTAAACCTTCTCATAACTTTGTCTTTTGCTATGAACTAGTATATGTTTCTTATGTTCTATGATGTCACACCCTGATTTTCATGCCACAACACTTAAGATGATAAACCATGATAAATTGTGGTTTGGCAAAAACTTTTTGTGTGTTTTGGTCTTTGCTTGATTTGATTTTGTCTACTGTTTGCAAGTTCTCTAAAAATCAAATAAATCCTCCAACTCTTATACTCCCTCTCCTTGATCCAAAACTTCTTCCCAATGATCATGCCATGTGTATACGATATAAAAATAATTTCTTACAAAAATACTTTGGCCAAATAGTATTTTTAAAATTTTAGTTTTTCAAAAACCCCTGAATTGAGGTTTGCACTACAAGTACTTAATTAAGGGCAGTAAAAATCTCTCCAAAAATATATTTGACTCCTATTAGATATAGGATACCCAGAAACCACAAAAATATAATTTAAAAGTTATTTTCCTATTTTATTTAAAAGCTTTTTCTTAAGGCCAGAAATGGTCTTTAATAGGGAAAAATTATTTTAATGCTTTAAAAATATTTGTGAAAATTTAAGGAAACTCAGTGGACATATATTGTCCATATATAAGAGTTTCAACACATGGTCATGTTCAAAATATTGGACAAAACCTCCCAAAACCATTTCTGCCCCTTTCAAGGATTTGAAATATTTATACAGGAAATATTCCCCAACGATTCCAAGGAAATTCTAGCATGTCACATATGACATGTTTGATGACCTTGCCAAGTCTCATGTCATGGAGAATAGTATAACCGCATGAAACCCCCTCAAAACCATTTCTGTCCATTTTGAAGTTTGAGCAACTTTACATTGCCAAACATGTCGAAATGTTCTCAAACCTGGTGAACATGCTCAAGTGGTCTAATAATTCATCTAGACCAAATGGCACAAGTTGGAGAACAAGTTAACTTGATCAAAGAGCCCCTAAAACCCTTCCCTGTCCGTAACCAGATCTGAACAACTTTACATTGGCAACTTTCTCCTTTTGATCTCAACTTTTGTGGTCATGTTCAGAACCTCAAATGATGACACTACACCAAGTGGTGCATCAAGGAGAATAGGTTTGCATGACTAAATCTTGGGAAGTCCATTTCTGTTGATTTCTAGGGTTTACAAAAGTTGCATTGGCAACTTTGCCCAAATGGACTCAATATTGGTGGAACTATTATTTTATCATACCATTTGACCCTGTCAAGCCTCATGACCAGAGGAGTTCATCTTCTTGCCCAAACCACCATCAAACACCTTCTGGCAGAAATTTAAAATGCATGTTTTGGCCATTTCCACTAATCTCCATGAGCTAAGCTTTCTCCCACATCATCTGGTCTTCCTCTAACCCCGTGCATCTTTCCCTTCCCGAGGAGCCATGATGATGGGGGTGAAAAGCTCTTTTCCTCTCCTCGACAGCACCATTTCTCTCTCTCAACCTCCCTCCTCACTCTAGTGGATCCCTGTGGCATCCAATGCCATTTTCACATAGTTTACTCCTCCGCAGCTTCCAGACACAAGTGGGCGCGAGGAAAAGCCATGGTGCCGGCCATTTATGCGCCTGAGCACGCCAACAGGTGCTCCCGACCGTTGACGCCTGGCCCCCGACCACCTCGAGCCTCCGCCTCGCGCCAGTCGAGGTGCCTCGACGTCCGCAACACGCCACCGCGCTGGCCCCCTCCTTTCCCCCTCTGTCTTGCCCATGTCGCGCGTGCCCAGAGCCGCCCGAGCCCGCCAATGCTCGCGCGAGCCCGTGGCTCCACCAGGAGCTCACCCTGCTCTCTCTCTCTCTCTCTCTCTCTCTCTCTCTCTCTCTCTCTCTCTTCCTGGCGCCCTACCCGACTCCCACAAACGCCCTAGACATCCCCTCTCCCTCCCTCCTGGCCTCCCGAAGTTGTTGCCACCTGCAAGGCGCCAAGGCCCACGGTAAGCCACGGGTCGGCTACTTAAGGCCACCCCCAAGCCCCTCACTACTCCTTTGGCTCTATCTCTCCCCCAGCAACCTCCCGGACAAGCTCTCTATCCCCCTCGTGCTCTCCTTGCATCTCCATCGCCGCCATGGTCGCAGTCGGCCTCCACTCGGCTCCGGCAAACCAGGGCCTCCCCGCCCCTCCTTTGGCCACCAAGGAACTGCAGATGACCGGCGGAGCTCTCCTCCTTTCCTCCCCGCCTGGTGCCCCATGGCGCCACAACCATCTTCCCCAAAGCCCGTCACCGTGTCAAGGCCACCATTGTTGCGGTCCTCCCCACCGCGTGAGGCCCATGGATGGGTGCGGCTCGGCCTCCCGAGTCCGGCTTTATGCCGAACGTCGCCGGGACGGCCTGAGTCGCCGGGAAGAGCTCCGCGCCCGTCCGCCTCGCCTCCTCTGCCTCCCGTCACGCCAGCAGAGGTTGGAGATGGACTGCAGGCGGGCCCGCTTGCTGCTGGCCCAGCCTCCAGGCCACGCTGGCAAGTGGAGGCGTATTCCGGTAAAACCGCCTCCGACGTGGCCCGTGCGCGCGTGCGGCTAAGCTGCTGGGCCGGCCCAGTGGTGCCCTGCCGTCAAGCCTCGCCCGGTGCACGCTGTTACCGCCCAGATCCAGCCCATTTAGGTAAATCCCTCTCCTTTTTTTGTAGACTTGTAAAATCCATAAACAATTCAAATGGACTCCAAATTTGATTATTCAAATTTCTAGTGACTATATAAATCATGATCTACCTGGTGGTGCAACAAACACATTTTTCCAGAGACCTTTTCTTCACAAATATTTATCAAATCCTATTTTTCCTATTTCTGTGATGAACTTTAGAAAATCACAGAGAGCTCAAACTTGATCCAAATTCCATGATTCAAATTACTAGATGCTTCTAAGTTCATAACTTAGTTTATGAACATTTTTCTTAATACTTTATGTACCCCACAAATTAATGAGCCATTTCTTCATGTTTGTCAACTTTGCAAATCCATAGAATATTCATTTGAACTCCAAATCCAAAGGAAACCAACTCCTAGATGCTTCTAAAATCATGGTTTGTTAAATGGGTACCTTTGCTTATTTTTCAAAAACATGTTTCTGTACACTTCTTGCAAATCCATAAACCCCTTGATTCCATCATATTGAAATGTTCAGAGATATCCACTGATCCAATTCCAATGAAACCACTCAAGTTATTTTTCATATAACCAGAGATGTCCTAGAAAAGTCAAATTAATATTTTTGGAGCACTTATATTTCCTGCCTTGTTGTGTTGCTTATTGTGATTTTTTCCGACGTTAATTGACGAAGTAGATGGAGTACATGGAGAAGGACCAGAAGATTTCAAGACTCAGATGAACCAGGCAAGCAGCCCTTTGACCATGTCCATGAAACCCTTTTTATGCATGTCATATATCACTTATTATTGTTGCATCGGAATCACGATGAGATGGCAAACCACGTTGGTTGGTTGCCTCTGTTACTTCCTCATTGATACTTGCATTGTGCATGACCCTACCTCCTTATGAGGGTTATGCCGGTGGGAGTAGATAGGATGCTAAAGTAGTTGCTACGCAAAAAGGGACGGGAATATGCATGGTGATGGAGGCAAGTATGTTCCCAAAGACTTTTTGAAAACCCCTCGGGTGCCACTAATGCCCGAGGGAGAAGTTGAGCTAGGTAACCACTTGACAAAGAAGTGGTGTACCGGAGAAGGATATGTGAGTGTGGTTTCAAAAACGGATTGGTTTAAGCTGCGACCGTTATTCCAACCTTACATGCGCAACCACTCTACCCTTGTATGGGAAAGGGCATTATTGATTACCTAGGCTGATACTAGCTTGGAGCCCGCGTTACTAGTGACGGGGGAGAGTTGGTGCTCTCTCTCGGGACGGTCGTGCTGTAGGGCGGCCATGATCGTCTTCACAGGCACCGGACACACCGTTGGCACCCGTGCTTGTGGTATGTGATGAAATGGGAGCGAGGCTCCACGATTTTAAGATGTGAAATGTTGGGCACGGGGTTATCAAGCCAATTGAGTGGACTCGTTGTTAGTGTCGTCGAGGGACAGATAGTGATCGGGTGCTTACCCCGGTACTTGAGGTATCACGGGTCGTGGATGACATGGAAGTTCCCCGGATCTTGTGGGTAAAGTGTGCAACCTCTGCAGAGTGTAAAACTATTCGAATAGCCGTGTCCACGGTCAAGGACAGTTGGGTAACCGCTCTTGGGCTACATCCATATGGTTACGAAACCTGGTGAGTATGTATGGATGAGTGGAGAGAACTACAGGGGTCAAGTCCAAGGACTTGACATGATTGAGTTGGGTTGGTGCCCACTCCGTTTATGTTGATATCTATAACTTGTCCTCAGGGATTACATGAATCCTCTTGATGCATGCTATGCAAGTTGTTGAACATGTCATTGCACTCAAAACTAGCTTTCTGCAAAAATTTACCTATATCATGCACTGTTGAATCTTGAACCAAAACATGGGTTGCTTGCGAGTACATTCAAAGTACTCATTGGCTTGCCACTGGTTATTTTATTGGCCAGGCATGAAAGAACAGGATGTGATGAAGGACACTTTGGTGACGAACATGCGAGCTAGGACGCTTTCCCAGTCGGAATGCCTGTAGGGTTAAGGCAGATGGCATGGGTTCTACTTATCGACGAAGATTTCCGCTGCTTGTGTTTCATTTGATGTTCATCCCTTAAGGCTTTATCAACATAAGACTTGACCATAATGGTCCTACTTTTGTAAAACGGTATGTATGGATGTAAGACTCTTGTTATTCAGCTTCTGTGTGTTCAGTGAACATTGATCTCTGGGATCACTGTACACGTGCATTCGGTGATCTCGACTTATGAGTCGGGGTCCCCACATATGAATCATTGAGATGTATAAAATTGCTTAACTTATGCTTTTCAAGTTTTTTATGAAGCTGAGTTTAATGTGAGTGTTCCACATGAACGCTGGACTAGCGTGTGAATGTTTGGAATTTACATTGTGGCCTCGCTTAATCGCATGAACCATCGTAACAAGATACCTAGTAGCTTATATGTCAGACAGCAGATTATTGATTGTTAGCTGGTCGATAGCCTAGTGTTGAAGCGAGCTGAGCCAATGTGCCGTGTTTTGCACAACTGCTTACAAGTGGGGTAGCACCAATAGTGTTTACAAGTACTTATGTATACGTTGGTGCACAGTTCTCGAACGAGTTCTCTATTTCATCAAACACACACTGCTCGTATGATAAACCGTGACAACTTATGTCTTACCATGCCATATTCATGAAAAAACTAGCGAGGACGCATCTATTTCGGCAACAATTATGATGGTTCTCACATGATTCACGGGCACACAAAAGTAGCGGCAGTTTCCATAGACGGATTCAAACAGAGAACTATCCCCAGAGGGCTCGATAATAGGCAAGGTTCGGATAATTAGACACAATCCAAACTACTATTAAACACTAGCTCGGACAACTATTTCATGCCTCAATCTAAATTGGGTTGGACACAAGAGGGACCTTGCCATGAACATCATCGAGGACGTCCGAGAGCAGCTCAATCCTGTGAACCTTCCTGAAGATAACCTTGTGGGCTTGCCACTCATAAACTTGTTTGTGGAGGCATGCCACGTCATCTTCTTGCGTAAGCTTGACAAGAACAGTATGCCTCACAAACCAAGGAGTATCTTTGAACTTCTTGTGCTTCAGTACACCCTGGAAAACACGCCTGACAACAGTGAGGCTAGAATACAACTCGACATCGGTATAAGCGCAAATGGTTTCCATGATCCAACAGCCTAAGAACTCTATTTTCCCAGTGCGTATATTCAGGTCATCCGCCTCATAGCGAGTGACATGTACAACCACACAATCCTCATATGCATTAGGGCTCTAATTGAAACAAAAACAAATTCTGAATTACTTTCCAGTATAAGAAACACAAGTTATTTAAACCACTATGTATAGCATGGCATCAAAGCTAATAAATTTTTTCATTATTCATCACCACATACTTAGATGAAAAACCACAATCGAGATCGGCAAAGAAGAAAATCACCTTGGGCAGCTCAACATGGGGGCACATCCACGACGGGGGAAAACTGCTCCTGCAGGGCCACGGGGGCTGTAACTTCAAACGGGGCGTCGACCATCTCAGTAGTGGACGTGAGCGTATCTGTGGTCGGATCGGTGGCTGCCTCCATCTTATTGGAGCTCTCTGTCTCATGGGGATCAGCCTTCCGCGTCTGCTCCAATATCGGCAGATCTTTGCCTGGTTCTCCTTGGTCCATCTTGAAACTGACGAATACTAGGAGACCACTAAAAGGAAAACACAATCGCAATGACAATGAAACAAAAAAGAGAGTGAGGATTGGTTAGTACTTTGCAAAAGTTGTTTTTTTTTCTGAACAAAATTATACCAACATCACAGATCCGCTTACCATCCCTTCGTTGGGAGAGAAGAACAGTGGCAGATGCAAGTGTTGGCTTTCTTGAAGACGGTGAGGGAGAAGGGGATTCAAAGAAGAGTGAAATGATGGTTGCTTCGTCTGTCAAACTTAGACTGCGGGGAGGTGGGGTTTTGTGATACAACGGCTCGTTACGGCCACGCTACGACTGGGTGACTCTCCGCCTGCATACTGCCTTCTAATTTGGTGGATGGCATTTGGTCCCGTGTGCTGCATGGCCTGCATGTCGGTGAACAAAGGCAAAACGACATTCAGTAGAGGGAGACGTTTCGATGACCTCGGAGGAGCCAGAAGCGGTAGTGTATCCACTGTACTAGTAGTAATTGTTTTTCTGGGTAGTTGTAGAGTGTTTCCACTGTGCTAGTAGTAATTGTTTCTCTGGGCCCAAGACAAAACAGCCCATCCACCCTAGTAAATAATAAAATCAATTCAAAAGCCCATATATTTACTTAATGAGAAGCGCTACCCACACCCAACACACCGCCCCTCCAAATAACCTGGGTGCTCTTCTTCCTCCTTACTCCCACCCACCTCACGTCAGCTCGCTCCACTCGTACTCCCAAATTCCTCACCTCACTCCTACAGAAAACCCCAGCTCCCCTTCTTCCTCACTACTACAGAAAAACCCCAGCTCCCCTTCTTCTTCACTTGCACTACAACTAGGCTCGTCATTCGTTACTCTGCTCAAATTCGTGAGCTCGACACGACGCCCTTGAGGAAAATGGAGTCGGCTGACCCCAGCGCCAAGAAGATGAGGCTCCTGCCAGCGGCGACGCCTATTGTAGATCCTGCACCCGGCAGCGTGGAGAGAAGCGGCGAGCCCGCCAACACCGGATCCCAGGAACCCGTAGAATCTCGGGTGAAGTCCATCAGCGATCTCCCGGTCGCCATCCTTGGGGAGATCATCTCGCTTCTCCCCACCAAGGATTGCTGCCGCACCCAAGTCCTCTCAATTCGGTGGCGCCCTCTATGGTGCAGCGTGCCCCTTAATCTCGACTGTCATCATCTATCTCTCTTCAATGATTTTGAACTCCCCATAGCCATCATCTCCTCCCACCAGGGCTCCGTTCAAAGCTTTTGCATCCCGTCATGCTACCTGAGCAAGCACACCATGCCGTGCATGATGGACGCCTGGCTGAAATCCCCTGAATTCATAGAACTACAGCTGCTTGAGTTCTACTATTCCCAGGAAATCACCTACCAGAGACCGAACGACATGTACTTGTGCCCTCAGCACCGATGTCCATCTCGCGGTTTTCCTCCTCTCTCCACACCGCCACCTTTGCGTTGTGCTACCTACCAGATAATCTGGTACAAAACCTTAAACTCCCATTTCTCAAGAAACTTTCACTTGTGCGGGTTTGTATATCGGAGACCTCATTGCACAACATCATCCACTCAAGTTGCCCTGCCCTGTAGTGCTTGGTGCTTGTCTTCACAGTTAGAATCGGTTGTCTCCAAATAAAGTCGCCTAACCTTGTAAGAATTGGAATTTCTTTTGACGGAAGGAAGCTCATCATCCACGATGCCCCTTCACTTCAAAGGTTGATCCTTGATTCTAGTTATTCACCGTGGCAAATAACCATCCTCTCTGCGCCTAAACTGGAGACCTTGGGTGTAATACAAGATCTCTGTGCTCATTTCAAGATGGTGTTTGGCTCCATAGTTCTTCAGGTACTTTATATTATCATCTACACTTGTAACCATAAGCTGCATTTTAAATTTCTGGGCATAAGTTATATATCATCTTGGAGTACACATTTTGTACTAATATTATATTCTATGCTCAGTGAAAAGTTTCTCCATGGATAGCCTATCAATGGTGCTGGATTCTGTCAAGATCTCATATATCCAAATGAATAGTTTTGATCTGAACAAGATTATTGGCTTGCTGCAATGCTTTCCATGTCTGGATAAGTTGTATATAAAGGTGATAATTTCACGCACAATGGAAGCCCGCATATAGTGTACTAGAATTAACCGTTCAACTGTTGCTCTTTCAACACTCTTTTTTTAGACCTTAACTGTTTTCAATCTTCATGTCTATTTAGGCAACATGACGGGGTAAGAAAGTTGTAATCAATCGATGGATTCCTAAGCACTGGGATTTTCTCACTTCTCATGGCATTCGATTGAAGACAATAACGCTAGAACGATATGTAGCCAACCATCCAAACACTAGATTTGTCACATTCTTCCTGCTGAATGCGAGGTTACTATCGTCCATCAGGCTTAAGTTTATCAGCAGCATCTGTTGGGGAACGTAGCAGAAATTCAAAATTTTCCTACGTGTCACCAAGATCTATCTATGGAGAAACCAGCAACGAGGGGAAGGAGAGTGCATCTACATACCCTTGTAGATCGCTAAGCGGAAGCGTTCAAGAGAACGGGGTTGAAGGAGTCGTGACTGCCGTGATCCAAATCACCGGAGATCCTAGTGCCGAACGGACGGCACCTCCGCTGCTCAACACACGTGACAGCCAGTGACGCCTCCCACGCCTTGATCCAGCAAGGAGAGAGGGAGAGGTTGAGGAAGACTCCGTCCAGCAGCAGCACAACGGCGTGGTGATGATGGAGGAGCGTGGCAATCCTGCAGGGCTTCGCCAAGCACCGCGGGAGAGGAGGAGGGAGAGAGGCAGGGCTGCGCCATGGAGAGGTGAAAACTCATCTCCTGGCAGCCCGAAAACCCTCAAATATATATAGGGGGAGAGAGACGGCTGCGCCCCCACCTAGGGTTCCACCCTAGGGGCGGCGACCAGCCCAGATCCCATCTGGTGGGGCGGCCAAGGGGGGGAGAGGGGAAACTTGCCCCCCAAGCTAGGTGGGGCGCCCCCTCCCCAAACCCTAGGCGCCTTGGGCCCTTGTGGGGGCGCACCAGCCCACCCGGGCTGGTCCCTCCCACACTTGGCTCCATGCTGCCCTCCCGGGATGGTGGCCCCACTTGGTGGACCCTCGACCCTCCCGGTGGTCCCAGACGTTACCGATAAAACCCAAACTTTTCCGGTGACCAAAACAGACTTCCCATATATAAATCTTTACCTCCGGACCATTCCGAACTCCTCGTGACGTCCGGGATCTCATCCGGACTCGAACAACATTCGTAACCACATACAAACTTCCTTTATAACCCTAGCGCCATCGAACCTTAAGTGTAGACCCTACGGGTTCGGGAACCATGCATATGACCGAGACGTTCTCCGTCAATAACCAACAGCGGATCTGGATACCCATGTTGGCTCCCACATGTTCCACGATGATCTCATCGGATGAACCACGATGTCAAGGACTCAATCGATCCCGTATACAATTCCCTTTGTCTAGCGGTATTGTACTTGCCCGAGATTCGATCGTCGGTATCCCGATACCTTGTTCAATCTCGCTTCCGGCAAGTCTCTTTACTCGTTCAGAAACATCATCCCGTGATCAACCCCTTGGTCACATTGTGCACATTATGATGATGTCCTACCGAGTGGGCCCAGAGATACCTCTCCGCTTACACGGAGTGACAAATCCCATCTCGATTCGTGCCAACCCAATGTACACTTTCGAGATACCACAGTGCACCTTTATAGCCACCCAGTTACGTTGTGACGTTTGGTACACCCAAAGCATTCCTACGGTATCCGGGAGTTGCACAATCTCATGGTCTAAGGAAGAGATACTTGACATTAGAAAAGCTTTAGCATACGAACTACGATCTTTGTGCTAGGCTTAGGATTAGGGTCTTGTCCATCACATCATTCTCCTAATGATGTGATCCCGTTATCAACGACATCCAATGTCCATGGTCAGGAAACAGTAACCATCTATTGATCAACGAGCTAGTCAACAGAGGCTTACTAGGGACATGGTGTTGTCTATGAATCCACACATGTATCTGAAGTTTCCTTTCAATACAATTATAGCATGGATAATAAACGATTATCATGAACAAGGAAATATAATAATAACTAATTTATTATTGCCTCTAGGGCATATTTCCAACAGTCTCCCACTTGCACTAGAGTCAATAATCTAGTTCACATCGCGATGTGATTAACACTCCACAGTCACATCGCCATGTGACCAACATCCACAGAGTTTACTAGAATCAATAATCTAGTTCACATCACTATGTGATTAACACTCAATGAGTTCTGGGTTTGGTCATGTTTATGCTTGTGAGAGAGGTTGTAGTCAACGGGTCTGCAATATTCAGATCCCTATGTACTTCGCAAATCTCTAGGTCATATTGTAAATGCTGCTTCCACGCTCCACTTGGAGCTATTCCAAATGGTTGCTCCACTATAATGTATCCGTATCTCTACTCGTAGCTATCCGGATAGGTGTTAAGTTTGCATCGACGCAACTCTTTACGTCGAACTCTTTATCACCTCCATAATCGAGAAACATGTCCTTATTTTACTCCAAGGACAATTTTGATCATGTCCAATGATCCATTCTTGGATCATTCTTGTACCCCTTGACCGACTCATGGCAAGGCACACTTCCGATGCGGTACACAACATAGCATACTATAGAGCCTATGTCTAAGGCATAGGGACGACCTTCGCCCTTTCTCTCTTTCTCGCCGTGGTCGAGCTTTAACTCTTAACTTCATACCTTACAACTCGTGCAAGAACTCCTTCTTCGATCGATCCATCTTGAACACCTTCAAGATTATGTCAAGGTATGTGCTCATTTGAAAGTACCATTAAGCGCTTTTGATCTATCCTTATAGATCTTGATGCTCAATGTTCAAGTAGCTTAATCCAGGTTTTCTATTGAAAAACACCTTTCAAATAACCATGTATGCTTTCCAGAATTCTACATCATTTCGATCAACAATATGTCAACAACATATACTCATCATAAATTCTATAGTGCTCCCACTCACTTCTTTGGAAATACAAGTTTCTCATAAACTTTGTATAAACCCAAAATCTTTGATCATCTCATCAAAGCGCACATTCCAACTCCGAGATGCTTACTCCAGTCCTTAGAAGGATCGCTGGAGCCAGCATACCTTTTAGCATCCTTAGGATCGACAAAAACTTTCTGATTTTATCACATACAACCTTTTCTTACGAAGACTGGTAAGGAAACTCGTTTTGACATCCATCTGCTAGATTTCATAAATGCAGCTAATGCTAACATGATTCCGACGGACTTAAGCATCGCTACGGATGAGAAAATCTCATCGTAGTCAACTCCTTGAACTTGTGAAAAAATCTTCGCCACAAGTCGAGCTTCATAGACGGTGACATTACCGTCCACGTCCGTCTTCTTCTTAAGGATCCATTTATCTCAATGGCTTGCCGATCATCGGGCAAGTCCACCAAAGTCCATGCTTTGTTCTGATACATGGATCCTATCTCGGATTTCATGGCTTATAACCATTTGTCGGAATATGAGCCCACCATCGCTTCCCCATAGCTCGTAGGTTCATCGTTGTCTAGCAACATGAACTTCAAGACAGGATTACTTTATCACTCTGAAGTAGTACGCATCCTTGTCCCCTCACGAGGTAATGCAGTAGTGACTTGATCCAAAACTTCATGATCACTATCATAAGCTTCTACTTCAATTGGTGTAGGCGCCACAGAACAACTTCCCGTGCCCTGCTACACACTTGTTGAAGTGACGGTTCAATAACCTCATCAAGTCTCCACCATCCTCCCACTCAATTCTTTCGAGAGAAACTTTTCCTCGAGAAAGGACCCGTTTCTAGAAACAATTACTTTTGCTTCCGGTATGAAGATGTATTTATCCGTTTTGGGTTCGAGCTTATCACGATGAAACCTTTTCACATAAGCGTCGCAGCCCCAAACTTTCAAGAAACGACAACTTAGGTTTCTCCAAACCATAGTTCAAACGGTGTCGTCTCAACGGAATTACGTGGTGCCCTATTAAAGTGAGTGCGGTTGTCTATAATGCCTAACCCATGAACGATAGTGATAATTTGATAAGAGACATGATGGTACACACCATATCTAATAGGGTGCAACTATGATGTTCGGACACACCATCACACTATGGTGTTCCAGGCGGTATTAATTGTGAAACAATTTCCACAATGTCTTAATAGCGTGCCAAAGCTCGTAACTCAGATACTCATATCTATGATCATATCATAGACATTTTATCCTCTTGTCGCGATGATCTTTAACTTCACTCTAAAATTACTTGAACCATTCAATAATTCAGACTTGTGTTTCATCAAGTAAATACACTCAGTATCTACTTAAATCATCCGTGAAGTAAGAACATAACGATATTCATCGCATGCCTCAAAGACTCATTCGATCAAGGACATCAAAATGTGTTACTTCAATAGGTTGCTATCTTGTTCCATCTTACTGAAACCGAGGCTTTTTCAGTCATCTTGCCCATGTGGTATGATTTGCATATCTCAAGTGATTCAAAATCAAGTGAGTCCAAACGATCCATCTGCATGGAGTTTCATCATGCGTATACACCAATAGACATGGTTTGCATGTCTCAAACTTTTCAAAACGAGTGAGTCCAAAGATCCATCAACATGGAGCTTCTTCATGCATTTTATACCAATATGACTTACATGGCAGTGCCACAAGTAAGTGGTACTATCATTACTAACTTATACCTTTGGCATGAAAATGTGTATCACTACGATCGAGATTCAATAAACCATTCATTTAAGTGCAAGACCATCGAAGGTATTATTCAAATAAATAGAGTAACCATTATTCTCCTTAAATGAATAAATCAGACATTATAGACATAATCCAATAACGCAAACACAAAATGACAATTATTCTGGTTTAATACTAATCTTGATGGTAGAGGGATCGTGCGATGTTTGATCACATCAAACTTGGAAACACTTCCAACACGTATCGTCAGCTCACCTTTAGCTAGTCTCCGTTTATTCCGTAGCTTTTATTTCGAAAGTTACTAACACTTAGCAACCGAACCGGTATCTAATACCCTGGTGCTACTAGGAGTACTAGTAAAGTACACATTAACATAATGTATATCCAATATACTTCTATCGACCTTGCCGACCTTCTTATCTACCAAGTATCTAGGGTAATTCTGCTCCGGTGGCTGTTCCCCTTATTGCGTAAGCACTTAGTCTCGGTTTGTGTTCAACCTTGGGTTTCTTCAATTGGAGCAAAGAATCGATTTGCCGTTTCATGAAGTGTCCCTTCTTGCCCTTGCCCTTCTTGAAACTAGTGGTTTCACCAACCATCAACATGGAGCTTCTTCATGCATTTTATACCAATATGACTTACATGGCAGTGCCACAAGTAAGTGGTACTATCATTACTAACTTATACCTTTGGCATGAAAATGTGTATCACTACGATCGAGATTCAATAAACCATTCATTTAAGTGCAAGACCATCAAGGTATTATTCAAATAAATAGAGTAACCATTATTCTCCTTAAATGAATAATCAGACAAGTATAGACATAATCCAATCATGTCTATGCTCAACGCAAACGCAAAATGACAATTATTCTGGTTTAATACTAATCTTGATGGTAGAGGGAGCGTGCGATGTTTGATCACATCAAACTTGGAAACACTTCCAACACGTATCGTCAGCCCACCTTTAGCTAGTCTCCGTTTATTCCGTAGCTTTTATTTCGAAAGTTACTAACACTTAGCAACCGAACCGTATCTAATACCCTGGTGCTACTAGGAGTACTAGTAAAGTACACATTAACATAATGTATATCCAATATACTTCTATCGACCTTGCCAGCCTTCTTATCTACCAAGTATTTAGGGTAATTCTGCTCAAGTGGTTGTTCCCTTATTGCGTAAGCACTTAGTCTCGGGTTTGGGTTCAACCTTGGGTTTCTTCAATCGAGCAGCAATCGATTTGCCGTTTCATGAAGTGTCCCTTCGCCTTGCCCTTCTTGAAACTAGTGGTTTCACCAACCATCAACAATTGATGCTCCTTCTTGATTTCTACTTTCGCGGTGTCAAACATCGTGAATATCTCAAGGATCATCATATTTATCCCTGATTTGTTATAGTTCATCACGAAGCTCTAGCAACTTGGTGGCAATGACTTTGGAGAAACATCACTATCTCTGGAAGATCAACTCCCACTCGATTTAAGTGATTGTTGCACTCAGACAATCTGAGCACAAGCTCAACGATTGAGCTTTTCTCCCTTAGTTTGCAGGCTAAGAAAATAGTCGGAGGTCTTATACCTCTTGACGTGGGCACGAGCCTGAAATCCCAATTTCAGCCCTCGAAACATCTCATATGTTCCATGACGTTTCAAAAACGCCTTTTGGTGCCTCAACTCTAAACCGCTTAACCGAACTATCACGTAGTTCTCAAACGTGTATGTCCGATGTTCGCAACATCCACGCATCGACGCTTGGGGTTCAAAGACACCGAGCGGTGCATTAAGGACATAAGCTTTTTCTGTCCGCATAATCGCCATCACAACTCGCCAACTATATTTTCTCTAGGAACATATCTAAACAATGGAACTAAAGCGCCGAGCCATTTACATAATTTGCAAATATATTTTGACTATGTTCAGGATAATTAAGTTCATCTCAAGAACTCCCACTCAGATAGACATCCCTCTAGTCATCTAAGTGATTACATGATCCGAGTCAACTAGGCCGTGTCTGATCATCACGTGAGACGGACTAGTCATCATCGGTGAACATCTTCATGTTGATCGTATCCTCCATACGACTCATGCTCGACCTTTCGGTCTCTTGTGTTCCGAGGCCATGTCTGTACATGCTAGGCTCGTCAAGTCAACCTAAGTGTTTCAAGGTGTAAATCTGGCTTACACCCGTTGTATGTGAACGTAAGAATCTATCACACCCGATCATCACGTGGTGCTTCAAAGCGACGAACTTTCGCAACGGTGCACAGCTAGGGGGAACACTTTCTTGAAATTTTAATGAGGGATCATCTTATTTACTACCGTCGTTCTAAGCAAATAAGATGTATAAACATGATAAACATCACATGCAATCAAATAGTGACATGATATGGCCAATATCATTTTGCTACTTATTATCTCCATCTTCGGCTCCATGATCATCATCGCCACCGCATGACACCATGATCTCCATCATCGTGTCTCCATGAAGTTGTCTCGCCAACTATTACTTCTACTACTATGGCTACCGTTAGCAATAAAGTAAAGTAATTACATGGCGTTGTTTAATGACACGCAGGTCATACAATAAATAAAGACAACTCCTATGGCTCCTGCCGGTTGTCATACTCATCGACATGCAAGTCGTGATTCCTATTACAAGAACATGATCAATCTCATACATCACATATCATTCATCACATTCTTCTTGGCCATATCACATCACATAGCATACCCCGCAAAAACAAGTTAGACGCCCTCTAATTGTTGTTTGCATGTTTTACGTGGCTGCTATGGGTTTCTAGCAAGAACGTTTCTTACCTACGCAAAACCACAACGTGATATGCCAATTGCTATTTACCCTTCATAAGGACCCTTTTCATCGAATCCGTTCCGACTAAAGTGGGAGAGACTAGCCCCCGCTAGCATCCTTATGCACCAAGTGCATGTCAGTCGGTGGAACCTGTCTCACGTAAGTGTACGTGTAAGGTCGGTCCGGGCCACTTCATCCCACAATACCTTCGAAACAAGATTGGACTAGTAACGGTAAGCATATTGAACAAAATCAACGCCCACAACTACTTTGTGTTCTACTCGTGCAAAGAATCTACGCAATAGACCTAGCTCATGATGCCACTGTTTGGGGAACGTAGCAGAAATTCAAAATTTTCCTACGTGTCACCAAGATCTATCTATGGAGAAACCAACAACGAGGGGAAGGAGAGTGCATCTACATACCCTTGTAGATCGCTAAGCGGAAGCTTTCAAGAGAACGGGGTTGATGGAGTCGTAGTCTTCGTGATCCATATCACCGGTGATGGTTTTGCCGAACGGACGGCAGCTCCGCTGCTCAACACACGTACAGCCCGGTGACGCCTTCCACGCCTTGATCCAGCAAGGAGAGAGGAAGAGGTTGAGGAAGACTCATTCAGCAGCAGCACAACGGCGTGGTGATGATGGAGGAGCGTGGCAATCCTGCAGGGCTTCGCCAAGCACCGCGGGAGAGGAGGGAGAGAGGCAGGGCTGCGCCATGGAGAGGTGAAAAATCATCTCCTGGCAGCCCCAAAACCCTCAAATATATATAGAGGGAGAGGGAGGGCTGCGCCCCCAACTAGGGTTCCACCCTAGGGGCGGCGGCCAGCCCAGATCCCATCTGGTGGGGCGGCCAAGGGGGAGGAGAGGGAAACTTGCCCCTGCCAGGTGGGGCGCCTCCCAAACCCTAGGCGCCTTGGGCCCCTTGTGGGGCGCACCAGCCCACCCGGGCTGGTCCCTCCCACACTTGGCCCATGCTGCCCTCCGGGATGGTGGACCCCGGACCTCCCAGTGGTCCCAGACGTTACCGATAAAACCCAAACTTTTCCGTGACCAAAACAGGACTTCCCATATATAAATCTTTACCTCACCATTCCTAACTCCTCGTGACGTCCGGATCTCATCCGACTCAACAACATTCGGTAACCACATACAAACTTCCTTTATAACCCTAGCGTCCATCGAACCTTAAGTGTGTAGACCCTACGGGTTCGGGAACCATGCATATGACCGAGACGTTCTCCGGTCAATAACCAACAGCGGGATCTGGATACCCATGTTGGCTCCCACATGTTCCACGATGATCTCATCGGATGAACCACGATGTCAAGGACTCAATCGATCCCGTATACAATTCCCTTTGTCTAGCGGTATTGTACTTGCCCGAGATTCGATCGTCGGTATCCCGATACCTTGTTCAATCTCGCTTCCGCAAGTCTCTTTACTCGTTCCGTAACACATCATCCCGTGATCAACCCCTTGGTCACATTGTGCACATTATGATGATGTCCTACCGAGTGGGCCCAGAGATACCTCTCCGCTTACACGGAGTGACAAATCCCAGCCTCGATTCGTACAACCCAATGAGACACTTTCGGAGATACCTGTAGTGCACCTTTATAGCCACCCAGCCACGTTGTGACGCTTTGGTACACCCAAAGCATTCCTACGGTATCCGGGAGTTGCACAATCTCATGGTCTAAGGAAAAGATACTTGACATTAGAAAAGCTTTAGCATACGAACCACGATCTTTGTGCTAGGCTTAGGATTGGGGTCTTGTCCATCACATCATTCTCCTAATGATGTGATCCCGTTATCAACGACATCCAATGTCCATGGTTAGGCAACCGTAACCATCTATTGATCAACGAGCTAGTCAACAGAGGCTTACTAGGGACATGGTGTTGTCTATGAATCCACACATGTATCTGAGTTTCCTTTCAATACAATTATAGCATGGATAATAAATGATTATCATGAACAAGGAAATATAATAATAACTAATTTATTATTGCCTCTAGGGCATATTTCCAACAGTCTCCCACTTGCACTAGAGTCAATAATCTAGTTCACATCGCCATGTGATTAACACTCACAGGTCACATCGCCATGTGACCAACATCCAAAGAGTTTACTAGAATCAATAATCTAGTTCACATCACTATGTGATTAACACCCAATGAGTTCTGGGTTTGGTCATGTTTATGCTTGTGAGAGAGGTTGTAGTCAACGGGTCTGCAATATTCAGATCCCTATGTACTTCGTAAATCTCTAGGTCATATTGTAAATGCTGCTTCCACGCTCCACTTGGAGCTATTCCAAATGGTTGCTCCACTATACGTATCCGCATCTCTACTCGAGCTATCCGGATAGGTGTTAAGTTTGCATCGACGCAACTCTTTACGTCGAACTCATTATCACCACCATAATCGAGAAACATGTCCTTATTTTACTCCAAGGACAATTTTGAACGCTGACCAATGATCCATTCTTGGAACATTCTAGTACCCCTAGACTGACTCATAGCAAGGCACACTTCCGTGCGGTACACAACATAGCATACTATAGAGCCTATGTCTAAGGCATAGGGGACGACCTTCGCCCTTTCTCTCTTTTCGCCGTGGTCGAGCTTTAACTCTTAACTTCATACCTTACAACTCGTGCAAGAACTCCTTCTTTGATCGATCCATCTTGAACACCTTCAAGATTATGTCAAGGTATGTGCTCATTTGAAAGTACCATTAAGCGTTTTTGATTTTCCTTATAGATCTTGATGCTCAATGTTCAAGTAGCTTAATCCAGGTTTTCTATTGAAAAACACCTTTCAAATAACCATGTATGCTTTCCAGAAATTCTACATCATTTCTGATCAACAATATGTCAAACAACATATACTCATCAGAAATTCTATAGTGCTCCCACTCACTTCTTTGGAAATACAAGTTTCTCATAAACTTTGTATAAACCCAAAATCTTTGATCATCTCATCAAAGCGCACATTCCAACTCCGAGATGCTTACTCCAGTCCTTAGAAGGATCATTTGAGCCAAGATACCTTTTAGCATCCTTAGGATCGACAAAACTTTCTGATTTTATCACATACAACCTTTTCTTACGAAGACTGGTAAGGAAACTCGTTTTGACATCCATCTGCTAGATTTCATAAATGCAGCTAATGCTAACATGATTCCGACGGACTTAAGCATCGCTACGGATGAGAAAATCTCATCGTAGTCAACTCCTTGAACTTGTGAAAAAATCTTCGCCACAAGTCGAGCTTCATAGACGGTGACATTACCGTCCACGTCCGTCTTCTTCTTAATGATCGATTTATCTCAATGGCTTGCCGATCATCGGACAAGTCTACCAAAGTCCATGCTTTGTTCTGATACATGGATCCTATCTCGGATTTCATGGCTTCTAACCATTTGTCGGAATATGAGCCCACCATCGCTTCCCCATAGCTCGTAGGTTCATCGTTGTCTAGCAACATGAACTTCAAGACAGGATTGCTGTATCACTCTGAAGTAGTACGCATCCTTGTCCCCTTACGAGGTACGGTAGTGACTTGATCCAAAACTTCATGATCACTATCATAAGCTTCTACTTCAATTGGTGTAGGCGCCACAGAACAACTTCCCGTGCCCTGCTACACACTTGTTGAAGTGACGGTTCAATAACCTCATCAAGTCTCCACAATCCTCCCACTCAATTCTTTCGAGAGAAACTTTTCCTCGAGAAAGGACCCGTTTCTAGAAACAATTACTTTTGCTTCCGGATCTGAGATAGGAGGTATACCCAACCATTTTGGGTATCCTATGAAGATGTATTTATCCGTTTTGGGTTCGAGCTTATCACGATGAAACCTTTTCACATAAGCGTCGCAGCCCCAAACTTTCAAGAAACGACAACTTAGGTTTCTCCAAACCATAGTTCAAACGGTGTTGTCTCAACGGAATTACGTGGTGCCCTATTAAAGTGAGTGCGGTTGTCTATAATGCCTAACCCATGAACGATAGTGATAATTTGATAAGAGACATCATGGTACACACCATATCTAATAGGGTGCAACTATGATGTTCGGACACACCATCACACTATGGTGTTCCAGGCGGTATTAATTGTGAAACAATTTCCACAATGTCTTAATAGCGTACAAAGCTCAGAACTCGGATACTCATATCTAGGATCATATCATAGACATTTTATCCTCTTGTCACGATGATCTTTAACTTCACTCTAAAATTACTTGAACCATTCAATAATTCAGACTTGTGTTTCATCAAGTAAATACACTCAGTATCTACTTAAATCATCCGTGAAGTAAGAACATAACGATATTCATCGCATGCCTCAAAGACTCATTCGATCGCAAGACATCAAAATGTGTTACTTCAATAGGTTGCTATCTTGTTCCATCTTATCAAACCGAGGCTTTTTCACTCATCTTGCCCATGTGGTATGATTTGCATATCTCAAGTGATTCAAAATCAAGTGAGTCCAAACGATCCATCTGCATGGAGTTTCATCATGCGTATACACCAATAGACATGGTTTGCATGTCTCAAACTTTTCAAAACGAGTGAGTCCAAAGATCCATCAACATGGAGCTTCTTCATGCATTTTATACCAATATGACTTACATGGCGTGCCACAAGTAAGTGGTACTATCATTACTAACTTATACCTTTGGCATGAAAATGTGTGTCACTACGATCGAGATTCAATAAACCATTCATTTAAGTGCAAGACCATCGAAGGTATTATTCAAATAAATAGAGTAACCATTATTCTCCTTAAATGAATAAATCAGATTAAGTATAGACATAATACAATAACGCAAACACAAAATGACAATTATTCTGGTTTAATACTAATCTTGATGGTAGAGGGATCGTGCGATGTTTGATCACATCAAAATTGGAAACACTTCCAACACGTATCGTCACCACCTTTAGCTAGTCTCCGCTTATTCCGTAGCTTTTATTTCGAGTTACTAACACTTAGCAACCGAACCGATATCTAATACCCTGGTGCTACTAGGAGTACTAGTAAAGTACACATTAACATAATGTATATCCAATATACTTCTATCGACCTTGCCAGCCTTCTTATCTACCAAGTATCTAGGGTAATTCTGCTCCAGTGGCTGTTCCCCTTATTGCAGAAGCACTTAGTCTCGGGTTTGTGTTCAACCTTGGGTTTCTTCACTGGAGCAGCAACTGATTTGCCGTTTCATGAAGTGTCCCTTCTTGCCCTTGCCCTTCTTGAAACTATTGGTTTCACATACCATCAACATGGAGCTTCTTCATGCATTTTATACCAATATGACTTACATGGCAGTGCCACAAGTAAGTGGTACTATCATTACTAACTTATACCTTTGGCATGAAAATGTGTATCACTACGATCGAGATTCAATAAACCATTCATTTAAGTGCAAGACCATCGAAGGTATTATTCAAATAAATAGAGTAACCATTATTCTCCTTAAATGAATAACCGTATTGCGATAGACATAATCCAATAACGCAAACACAAAATGACAATTATTCTGGTTTAATACTAATCTTGATGGTAGAGGGATCGTGCGATGTTTGATCACATCAAACTTGGAAACACTTCCAACACGTATCGTCAGCTCACCTTTAGCTAGTCTCCATTTATTCCGTAGCTTTTATTTCGAGTTACTAACACTTAGCAACCGAACCGGTATCTAATACCCTGGTGCTACTAGGAGTACTAGTAAAGTACACATTAACATAATGTATATCCAATATACTTCTATCGACCTTGCCAGCCTTCTTATCTACCAAGTATCTAGGGTAATTCTGCTCCAAAGGGCTGTTCCCTTATTGCGTAAGCACTTAGTCTCGGGTTTGTGTTCAACCTTGGGTTTCTTCAATCGAGCAGAATCGATTTGCCGCTTCATGAAGTGTCCCTTCTTGCCCTTGCCCTTCTTGAAACTAGTGGTTTCACCAACCATCAACAATTGATGCTCCTTCTTGATTTCTACTTTCGGTGTCAAACATCGTGAATATCTCAAGGATCATCATATTTATCCCTGATTTGTTATAGTTCATCAGGAAGCTCTAGCAGCTTGGTGGCAATGACTTTGGAGAAACATCACTATCTCTGGAAGATCAACTCCCACTCGATTCAAGTGATTGTTGCACTCAGACAATCTGAGCACAAGCTCAACGATTGAGCTTTTGTCCCTTAGTTTGCAGGCCAAGAAAATCATCGGAGGTCTTATACCTCTTGACGTGGGCACGAGCCTGAAATCCCAATTTCAGCCCTCGAAACATCTCATATGTTCCGCGACGTTTCAAAACGCCTTTGGTGCCTCAACTCTAAACCGCTTAACCGAACTATCACGTAGTTATCAAAACGTGTATGTCCGATGTTCGCAACATCCACAGACGACGCTTGGGGTTTAGCACATCGAGCGGTGCATTAAGGACATAAGCTTTTTTCGTCCGCATAATCGCCATCACAACTGTCAACTATATTTTCTCTAGGAACATATCTAAACAGTGGAACTAAAGCGCGAGCTTACGACATAATTTGCAAAGATCTTTTGACTATGTTCAGGATAATTAAGTTCATCTCAAGAACTCCCACTCAGATAGACATCCATCTAGTCATCTAAGTGATTACATGACCCGAGTCAACTAGGCCGTGTCCGATCATCACGTGAGACGGACTAGTCATCATCGATGAACATCTTCATGTTGATCGTATCCTCCATACGACTCATGCTCGACCTTTCGGTCTCTTGTGTTCCGAGGCCATGTCTGTACATGCTAGGCTCGTCAAGTCAACCTAAGTGTTTCGCGTGTGTAAATCTGGCTTACACCCATTGTATGTGAACGTAAGAATCTATCACACCCGATCATCACGTGGTGCTTCGAAACGACGAACTTTCGCAACGGTGCACAGTTAGGGGGAACACTTTCTTGAAATTTTAATGAGGGGTCATCTTATTTACTACCGTCGTTCTAAGCAAATAAGATGTATAAACATGATAAACATCACATGCAATCAAATAGTGACATGATATGGCCAATATCATTTTGCTCCTTTTGATCTCCATCTTCGGGCTCCATGATCATCATCACACCGCATGACACCATGATCTCCATCATCGTGTCTCCATGAAGTTGTCTCGCCAACTATTACTTCTACTACTATGGCTACCGGTTAGCAATAAAGTAAAGTAATTACATGGCGTTGTTTAATGACACGCAGGTCATACAATAAATAAAGACAACTCCTATGGCTCCTGCCGGTTGTCATACTCATCCACATGCAAGTCGTGATTCCTATTACAAGAACATGATCAATCTCATACATCACATATCATTCATCACATTCTTCTTGGCCATATCACATCACATAGCATACCCTGCAAAAACAAGTTAGACGTCCTCTAATTGTTGTTTGCATGTTTTACGTGGCTGCTATGGGTTTCTAGCAAGAACGTTTCTTATCTATGCAAAACCACAACGTGATATGCCAATTGCTATTTACCCTTCATAAGGACCCTTTTCATCGAATCCGTTCCGACTAAAGTGGGAGAGACTGGCACCGCTAGCCACCTTATGCACCAAGTGCATGTCAGTCGGTGGAACCTGTCTCACGTAAGTGTACGTAAGGTCGGTCCGGCCGCTTCATCCCACAATACCGTCGAAACAAGATTGGACTAGTAACGGTAAGCATATTGAACAAAATCAACGCCCACAACTACTTTGTGTTCTACTCGTGCAAAGAATCTACGCAATAGACCTAGCTCATGATGCCACTGTTGAGGAACGTAGCAGAAATTCAAAATTTTCCTACGTATCACCAAGATCTATCTATGGAGAAACCAGCAACGAGGGGAAGGAGAGTGCAACTACATACCCTTGTAGATTGCTAAGCGGAAGCGTTCAAGAGAACGGGGTTGAAGGAGTCAGACTGCCGTGATCCAAATCACCGGAGATCCTAGTGCCGAACGGACGGCACCTCCGCTGTTCAACACACGTACAGCCCGGTGACGCCTCCCACGCCTTGATCCACCAAGGAGAGAGGGAGAGGTTGAGGAAGACTCCGGCCCAGCAGCAGCACAACGGCGTGGTGATGATGGAGGAGCGTGGCAATCCTGCAGGGCTTCGCCAAGCACCGCGGGAGAGGAGGAGGGAGAGAGGCAGGGCTGCACCATGGAGAGGTGAAAACTCATCTCCTGGCAGCCCCAAAACCCTCAAATATATATAGGGGGAGAGGGAGGGCTGCGCCCCCACCTAGGGTTCCACCCTAGGGGCGGCGGCCAGCCCAGATCCCATCCGTGGGGCGGCCAAGGGTGGGAGAGGGAACTTGCCCCAAGCTGGGTGGGGCGCCTCCCCAAACCCTAGGCGCCTTGGGCCCTTGTGGGGCGCACCAGCCCACCCGGGCTGGTCCCTCCCACACTTGGCCCATGCTGCCCTCCGGGATGGTGGCCCCACTTGGTGGACCCGGGACCCTCCCGGTGGTCCCAGACGCTACCGATAAAACCCGAAACTTTTCCTTGACCAAAACAGACTTCCCATATATAAATCTTTACCTCCCGACCATTCCTACTCCTCGTGACGTCCGGATCTCATCCTGACTCAACAACATTCGCAACCACATACAAACTTCCTTTATAACCCTAGCGCCATCGAACCTTATGTGTAGACCCTACGGTTCGGGAACCATGCGCATACATGACCGAGACGTTCTCCGTCAATAACCAACAGCGGGATCTGGATACCCATGTTGGCTCCCACATGTTCCACGATGATCTCATCGGATGAACTACCATGTCAAGGACTCAATCGATCCCGTATACAATTCCCTTTGTCTAGCGGTATTGTACTTGCCCGAGATTCGATCGTCGGTATCCCGATACCTTGTTCAATCTCGTTTCCGGCAAGTCTCTTTACTCGTTCCGTAACACATCATCCCGTGATCAACCCCTTGTCACATTGTGCACATTATGATGATGTCCTACCGAGTGGGCCCAGAGATACCTCTCCATTTACACGGAGTGACAAATCCCGCCTCGATTCGTACAACCCAACAGACACTTTCGGAGATACCTGTAGTGCACCTTTATAGCCACCCGCCATTGCCAGGACGGTTGGTACACCCAAAGCATTCCTACGGTATCCGGAGTTGCACAATCTCATGGTCTAAGGAAAAGATACTTGACATTAGAAAAGCTTTAGCATACCTGAACTACGATCTTTGTGCCGGGCTTAGGATTGGGGTCTTGTCCATCACATCATTCTCCTAATGATGTGATCCCGTTATCAACGACATCCAATGTCCATGGTCGAAACCGTAACCATCTATTGATCAACGAGCTAGTCAACAGAGGCTTACTAGGGACATGGTGTTGTCTATGAATCCACACATGTATCTGAGTTTCCTTTCAATACAATTATAGCATGGATAATAAACGATTATCATGAACAAGGAAATATAATAATAACTAATTTATTATTGCCTCTAGGGCATATTTCCAACAGCATGGTTTTGACGGATGGGTATATCGAAGAGCAAAACAAGGAGTTTCAGGTGGACAAAAGAGCTTCTGAACATGCCGGGCTTCTATTTACAACATAATCTAGTAAATTTTATGACCCGGGATGTTCATTCTATGGACCTGACCGATCCACTCGACAGTGACTGCCAAAAACAGTGCTGGAGTTAGATGTGTTGCCCTTTTCAATCTGGGTTTTGTCTAAACCTGATGAACAATTAACCCTCGTGCTTTTGTATAGTTTGTAAGCTGGAGTTAGATGTTCTTTCCCTTTTCAACTTGGCTGTCACTGTCATATTTTCTTTGATACAAGGCAAATGGCTTGCCATTCGTTTAATTTAGAGTGAAATATTATGACAAATCCCAACCAAGGGAAATAACATCACTCTCGCCGGCTTCTTGAGCTCACTGTGCATTACAGAAGCCAAGTGATTAGCCCCCACCAGCACCCAAAAACTTATTTTGTACTAGCACACCAAATGGGCTGTAAATTTTCATAAGAAAGGTTGCATGACCGTGACAGATTTGGATTTTGACATTTGGGACCCACGAGGAAATAGCCTATCCAAGGTGGTGTCGGCTTACTAGCTAGTCAACAAACGATTCTGCCTACCAGCCGTTGGATTGACATGCAACATTTGTCGTGTATCTTCTATCTCTTGTCTTCTTCCTCCAGCCACCACCAAACCACCCCGTCGGCTCCGCCTACTCCCGCCTCCCATGGCTGGCTGCGCCTCTGCTGCCCTACCATACCCTCCAACATTGGCCAGTCCCTCCCTCTGTTCCCCCACACGTCCTGTTATTCTCCGGCAACGTCAGCCCCAACACGCACCCACACCCGAACCAACAACCTCATACTCCTCCGCCTCGTGGATCGACCGACGCATCTTCCACGACTCCTGTTCGTTCTGTCCGAGGCCTCACTGTCGTCCTCCGCCTTGGTTCGCTCGCCGTGTGCGATGCGCACTACAAGGAAGACGGCTACAGCTAATATGGACATTAATGGCGCACCATGTATGTGGTGCGCCACTGCTATATAGCAGTGGCGCACCAGATACAGGTACGACATTATTGGCAACATTACTAATGGCGCACCTGGTGTGTGGTGCACCACACACCAGGTGCGCCATTAGTAACCCTGGTTACTAATGGCGCATTATTAGGTGGTGCGCCATTGGTAACCTGGGAGCAGCTAGATATTTTGGACAGCCACCTACCACACTCACTTTCCCCACTTCATTCTCTCCACCTCTACCAAGCTTGGTCTCGGCTGCCTCCTCCTCCTGACCTCATTTGCACCATAGATTCACCCAAATTAAGTGGTTAAATTTCCTTTTTTTGATAGGTAAGTAAGGGGAAAGCTTTCTTTATGTTCTAGATCTACTTTTTTCTTCCTCCAACAATGTACACACTTTTTATGGCCTAGATCTACGTATGTTTGTGGCGTTGCATATGTGTGTGGTGTTGCGTATGTTTGTGTTTGCAGGTATCGGTATTTGAAATGCGATAATTGCCAATATTTTGTCAGAATGTTGATTCATTTCCGTTTCGGCGAGTATTTGGCACTATGCATTCTTTTTGGTCCTATTTTTAGGCAAAGTCATGCCAAATTTTTGTTGGTTCTAAAATATCATTTTGCCCTACCCCGTAGGCGACGATGGTCCGCACGATGACGGAAGGCATCGTGAATAGGTTTTTGAGCTCCGCGAAGGCTGAGATGCTTCAAAAGAGCGAGATGGAGATAAGATGTCCGTGTCGAAGATGCAAGCTGAAGAGCCTTATGGACCCGGATTCCGTACAGGTGCGGGACCACCTGCTCTCGCGTGGTTTCATGGATGGATGCCGGTGGCAAGGTGATGAAGATGATTATGAAGTCGTCCATGGGGTCCGGGCAAGAAATGAGGAAGGGCAGCAAGACAACAGCGGCGAAGGCGGGCGAGAAGACGAAGAATCTCCAGGACATGATCACGAAGTAGATGCGATTACGCCATCATGTAGAAGATGCCGGACATGATGATGAGGAAGATCAAGACGAAGGGCATGATCATGAAGATGAAGATGCCGGAAGCATCGATGATGGACCATCAATGGGCTGGGTGCAGGACCCTCATATTCAAGAGTCGCTTCTCAAGCGCACGGATAACGCAAGAGCTGCCGCTGAGAGAAAGCCAAGCTGGGTCAATCGGAGATAGACGCGGTTACTCCATTGTATGAAGGATGCAGGCCCGAGGATACCCGCCTGAAAGTAACGCTCATGGCTCTGGAGATGAAGGTAAAACACAAAATGACCGACGCATGCTTTGACGAGAACATGTCATTCTGGCACGAACGTCTTCCCAAGCGGAACAAGTGCCCGACCAGTTTCGAGGAGGCGAAGAAAATCATGTGTCCTCTGGATTTACCGCACGTGAAATACCATGTGTGCATGAACAATTGCATCATTTATCGGGACGAGCACGCGGAGTCTACCATATGTCCAGTGTGCGGCGTCACTCGATACAAGAAGAGGAAGAAAGCTCCTCGAAAAGTGGTGTGGTACTTTCCGATCACTCCTCGTCTACAACGGTATTTCGCGGACCCTAAGGCAGCAAAGCTCCTCCGTTGGCACGCGGATAGGGAGGAGAAGAAGCGAGAAGATGACGGAAATGATCTGGAGATAAATAAAAAAGACAAGATGCCGAGTCACCCTATGGATGCGAGCCAGTGACAAGCGTTGGACTTCGAACACCCAGAATTTGGGGACGATCCCAGGAACATCATGCTGGGCACGAGCACCGTTGGAGTCAATCCGTTTGGCAGCCAGAGACGCACACATAGCACCTGTCATGTGTTTGTGTGGATGTACAACCTTCCCCCCTTGTTGTGCATGAAGAGGAAGTACATTCACATGAGTATGCTAATTGAAGGGCCGAAACAACTAGGGAATGACATCAATCTATATCTAGGGCTGCTGAAAGAGGAGCTAGACACGTTGTGGAAAACGCCAGCCAATACGTGGGACGCCGCAGAGAAAGAATATTTCCCTATGAGAGCCGCACTGCTCACAACGGTGCACGACTATCTCGGTTACGGATATGTCGTGGGGCAGGTGGTCCACGGATTTTCTGGACGCGTCAGGTGTATGGATGACACAACGTATCGCCAGCTAGATAGAGATCCCGGGTCTTCGAAAACCATGTTCATGGGACATCAAAGGTGGATTCGCGACGATGAATCATGGAGAAAATGCAAGGATCTGTTCAATGGTGAAACCGAACCACGAAGACGCCCGCGTACGAGGAGCGGCGAGGAAATAGACGAGCTGTTGAAAAATTGGAAAGAGTTCCCACCGCCGGGAAAGAAGCGAAAGGTGCCAGAGCCGGGAAAGAAGCGAAAGGCGCTAGAGCCGCTGCTGAAGGTATGGAAAACGAGGTCTGTTTTCTGGGACTTGTCATACTGGAAAATCTTCTGTGTGCCTCACAGCCTTGGTGTCATGCATATCACGAAGAACGTATGCGGGAGTCTGCTTGGTACCCTGCTCAACATGCCAGAGAGGACCAAAGATGGGCCGAAAGAAAGGGCAGATTTGAAATCAATGGGCATCAGGGAGGAGCTTCACGCTAATGATGATGATGATGATGATGATGATGATGATGATGATGATGATGATGATGATGATGATGATGAGGCGAAGGACACGGAAAGTCGTCGCAAAGGCAAAAAGGCCAAGAATATCGGAAATGACTGCCTCCCACATGCTTCACTCTAAGTTAGGAGGAGATCGAGCAGTTTTTCACCTGCCACGTAGGAGTAAAACTTTCTTACGGTTACGCGGGGAAGATTACCTAGACTCAGCGAAGCAGAAGTTCAGCAGGATGAAGTCTCACGACTGTCACGTGCTGATGACGCATATACTTCCAGTTGCAATCCGTGGGATCATGGACGCGCACGTCCATGAAACGCTATTTGGCCTATGCAACTTTTTCAACGTCATCTCTTGGAAGTCCGTTGGCGTGAGGCAACTCACAAGGCTATAGGAAGAGATCGTGGTGATACTATGCGAGCTTGAGATGTACTTCCCACCCGCATTCTTCGAAGTTATGGTGCATATGCTGGTCCATATCGTGGAGGATATCATCCAACTCGGGCCGACGTTCCTGCACAGCATGATGCCGTTTGAAAGGATGAATGGTGTCATCAAAGGATATGTTCGCAACATATCACATCCAGAGGGAAGCATAGCCAAGGGCTTTTTGACCGAAGAGTGCATCTCCTACTGCATGAATTATCTAGGCATCGAGAACCCCGTTGGTCTGCCCGTCAACAGGCACCATGGCAGGCTCGCTGGATGGGGTCACCGCGAGGGTCGCCGCGAAATGCATGTCGACTTCGAGGGTTGACTCGCCGACTTTGAAAGAGCAAACCTAGTCGCGCTACAACACATAGACGTGGTCGATCCTTGGGTGGTAGAGCACAAAACCTTTATTGAGAAGACGTGCAATGACCGAGGCCAACAAAGGACGGACGGAGATATAATCAAAGAGCACAACTCATGTTTCACGCGTTGGTTCATGTTTAAGCTTCTGTCATACCCTTTACATGAGGATTCTTCCGCGGAAGAAAAACTCATATTCGCCTTGTCACAGGGCGCCGAGCACAACCTGATGACCTATGAGGCGTACAACGGCTACATATTCTACACCGAGGAAAAGGACATGATGAGCGATGGTTATCAGAACTCCGGGGTAACGATGGAATCCTACACGGGTAACGACAAGGACAGATACTACGGATGGATCGAGGAGATCTGGGAGCTGAGCTATGCTGGAGAGAAGGTCCCGATGTTCCGTGTCAGATGGGCCAAGAGCGTCCTAAAAGAAGACCGGTATTTCACCACCATGGTTATACCCGAAGCCAAATCCAAGACGGCAGGCGCAAACGTCACCGTGAAAAATGAGCCATGGGTACTGGCTTCCCAAGTGGACCAATGCTTCTTCATTACCGACCCGTCAAAACCCAGTCGTGTTGTCCTGAGGAGAGGCAAAAGGAAGATCATCAGAATGGATGGAGTCGCCAATGAGCAAGACTTCGACAAGTACGGTGACCCGAAGATGGAACATGGCGACGATGATGAAGTACCATACACCACAAGAAGAAGCAGGACCGCCCTACCTAAAGGACGTCCGTTCAAGAGAAGAACTCCATTTGCGAAAAAGAAGGGCAAGAAGATTGTGAAAAGATAGCTAGCTAAGATCGATTGTATTTAAATTGTAGTTTCATTTCTCGATTGTATTTTGACATATGGAAATGACATTTCTTCTGTTCTAGTCCTCATGAATATTTATTTATGTTTATTCTGGTATACCAATTTTTATTTATGTTTATTCTGGTATTGAATTTCTAACTCACAAAAAATATTGAATTTGTTAATATTTTTTCAACTCATGAATATTTTTAAATTTCATGGGCACTTTTTGAATTCATGAATATTTTTTCAAATTTGATGATATTTTTTCATATTCATAAATGTTTTACCAATTCACAAATGAATGCAACTTAAAATCCAAAAAGTTACTAATGGCGATCAGAGAAGGTGCACCATTGCTATCATAGACTTATATGGCGCACCCTAGGAGGTGCGCCATTGGTATACCAATTTCTATTTAGGTTTATTCTGGTATTGAATTTCTAACTCACAAAAAGTATTGAATTTGTTAATATTTTTTGAACTCATCAATATTTTTAAATTTCATGGGCACTTTTTGAATTCATGAATATTTTTTCAAATTTGATGATATTTTTTCATATTCATAAATGTTTTCTAAAAAATTATTAGATGCAACTAAAAATCCAAAAAATATTTCAAATAACAAATTTGATGATATTTTTTCATATTCATAAATGTTTTCATATTCATATTTTTTTCATAAATGTTTTCAAATTTGATGATATTTTTTCATATTCATAAATGTTTTCATATTCATATTTTTTCATAAATGTTTTCAAATTTGATGATATTTTTTCACATTCGTAAATGTTTTCAAATTTGATCGTCATTTTCTAAAAAATTATTAGATGCAACTAAAAATCCAAAAAAAAAAGTTAGTAATGGCGCACCACGGGAAGGTGCGCCATTGCTATCATGGTGTTTGTGGCGCACCCCTAGAAGGTGCGCCATTGCTACCTTCCCCCCACTAAAATATCCACCCCTCGTCCCTCGCCTCTCCCATCTCGCCCCTCGCCTAGCCGTTCGTCTTTCTCCCCTCTCGCCACCGCCGCTGATCCCCTTGCACCACCACCGCCGGCCCCACCCACCGGTGACCTCGCTCCCAGGCTCCGCCGCCCCCACCCACCACCTCCCTCGCCTTCGCCGCACCCATCCACCCCCTCCCTCGCGTTCCCAGCCCTCGAAACACTAGAAATACGAGGCGCCTCTCCGCTCGAACTCCACCATGCGAGGCGACAGGCAAGGCGGCGGGCGGAATCTGCTTTAACACCAGGCCGGCGAGCCGCGGAAGCAGGGCGCGACGGCGCTCGAACCCTCCACCCCCTCCACCTCTTCTTCCTCGGGGAAGCAGAGCCGAAGCGGAAGCAGAGCCGAACTCGCCGCAATAGACGTGCTCGCCCGCCCCCAGTAGACGTGCTCGCCGTTGTAGACGTGCTCGTCGGGGCCTCTCCTCCGACGTGACCGGTGAGCCACCGCACCCTGCCCTCTCCCTCTCTTCTCGATCCCCTCTCTTCTCTGTCTCCACCTTCTGTTCTTTCCTGTGAGGTGTTTGATTAAATGTCAATTCAAACGATTGATGCAGCGGCGTCCACCGGAGCACCACGACCGCGTCTGTGACCTCGTCTCTGCTCCGCCACTGCTTCACGACCTTGCCTCTGCGATCAAGCGTCTGGCCGAGGTGAGTTCTTCCATGGATCACTTCCAGGCCGTCGGTGCCATCCTGTGCCGTCTGTTTAAATTGTGTTGTTTGGAATTGTGAGTCTGAATATTATTGTGGTGTTCTTGTGTAGATCAGATGCTAGATTTTAGTATAGATTTTTATTACGGTCAGATATAAGATAATTAGAAGAGGGAACAGTTCATGCCTCACATTGTAAAACAGTAGCAGAATACATGAAATACCAGAATGGTATAAAAAAGTTTGATTCACATGCCTCACATTGTAAAAAAGGGCTAGTGTTGTTGCCAGTCCTAATGAAAAAGCAACTGAATTTCCAACAACCTACTAGGTAGAACAATCCATTTATATCATGAATATATGAAGGGCAGGACATGATTGCTACATGATTGCCATTATACTCCTTGCTACTAGTTGCATTATTTCTCAGTGCTACAAGTGTGTTTAACTTGTAGCTTCTAGCTTAAGTGAGTAGCCGATCAGAGTGAGTAGCTTAACTTGTTTAAGTAATCGCCATTAGTAGTAATCTTGATATTAAATGATGCCTAAAATGATGTATTATGTATATTTAGCATGATTTGTTTCAGATAATAAATGATGCCTGCAATGAATTCTTTTGTAAGTGAAGGCTTGCTATGTTGTTGCAGCCAGCTATTTTCTGTTTTCTCATTTGGATTACTCAGTTATTTAGTTTATTATTACTTGGGAACAGTACCGTGGGAAAAATTGATTATCTGCATTGCATTGTTAAATGTTGTACTAGGAATCTTAGTCACCTGACTTGCATTGCACTGTTAGTTAGGTTGGTGGATACTTAATGCTTTGTGGTGGTCTGCAATCCAGAATAAGATATTAGTATGGTCCTAGTTGTAGCTTTGTGGTTGCCTTGTCGAGGCGTCGGAGGCATTACTATTCAATGCTTGTTGCATAATCGACAAGAATGCTACTAGAATCATTCATTAAACTATTCAAGATATCTAACCTCCATCAGGCTGTAAAGCATGTGATGTTTATTTGTTGCTTTGTGGTGTCTTTCTTGGGGATTGGTACCTTTGCAAGTCTTGTACATGGACACAATACCTTTTCATCCATCATATACACTGTGAATCCAACACCAGTTGCACATGCTGATTATTTCACTTCAAACAGGCCACCTAGTGGCACAAAGCTCCATCAGAAACAGAATCAAAGATGGCCATGCCATGCTTGGCAGTAGAAGAAGTGACATGGAGCAGTGTAGTGGCATGGCCATTGACTTGTGGCTGGCATCTAGACAACACACACATACATACAGAGGCACATTGTGGTGCTGCTTTGTTTCTGTGGTCACATTGTGGTGCCTGGCACATTTGCCCCATCACTTCGTTACCCCTTTCTCGTGAAATGTTGATTAATTTCCATTTCGGTTGAGAATGGGGCACTCCTAGGTCAAGAAAATTAGCAAAGGTCATGCCCAATTTTCTTGACCTAGAAGGTGCCCGATTCTCAACCGAAAAAAAATTAATCAACATTTATAGTTTGACCTAGAAGATGCCCAATTTGTTAACTCTAGTAGAGAAATTTCAGATTGTTTTTTTTAAGAATACCAAGTTCAGATAGATAGATTCTGATGCAAGCATCTATATAAATGCAAGAAAATAACAATCACAAGTGTACCTTCTTGATTTTGCAAGTGGACAACTGAAGGTCTCCACAGTCAAGTTCAGTAGGCTTTTTTCCTAGACTACATTTAAGAAATAACTCTAGTAGCCCTTTTTCCTATTTAGAGCGAACATGGCCCACAACGATGAGGCTGGAGGTTCGGGCAAGGCATTCTGGGAGCTGTCCCAGGAGATGGAGGAAGAACCTCACCGCTATGAGGACGCCGCGGAAGACACCGATCCCGACTACACAACCCCTAGTGGTGTCGGGGATGACACCACTGATGGTGCCGCCGAGGATGCCACCACTGATGATGGCAGCGCACGCATAGATGGCAGCCAACCGAAGAGGCAACGGAAGGACCGGTGCCCGAACGTGCTCAGCACCATCAAGGAGGAATTTAGTGAAGTGTCCTCCAGTGGGAATCCAACGGCACCCAAAGAATTAGTCAGTGGGTACGTGGGACAACTCGGGTGCATTCTCCGTAGCACCGTCTCGATCAACACCGAGAACCTAAGGCATCATGACCGAGGGAATTTGCGCAACCTCCTCTTCATGAAGTTGCACGAACGATACAAGTTCCCCGGTGACTTCGCAAACACACGCCTCTCAGGGAATAAAGTGAACAGTGCCGCCCTCACGAAGATGAGCACGGCCCTGGCTACTTGGAGAGCCGCGGTGAAGAGAAGGATTCTAAGAGGTGATAGTTATGAGAAGATCAAGGAGACAAATCCTTCGATCAGCGAAGCTGACTACCTGGAGTTCAAGATCAAGTGCGAGAGCAACGCATCTGCGGAATCAAGTCAGTGGGGGAAAGATATGCGGGACTTGAACTTAGGGGTCCACAAACTCGGTCCCGGCGGTTACAGAGTGGCGGAACCTATATGGGACAAGGAGGACGCGGAGCGTGCCGAGCAAGGCCTACCGCTCCTCCTCGATAAATACCTTGACAAGTAGACCAGGAACTATGTCAGGGCCCGATACAAGGTGGATCCGGTAACAAAGGAGCTTACCACGGATCCGAAGACCAAGGCGCTTGAGCTTGTTCTGGTAAGGAATACACCCCCGCGTAATTAGCTCCATATGGTTGCATTCTAATTAATGAAGCCAAATTTCTAAATGGTTCACGTTCCTTCCGCAGAACACTGAAAGCAGTAGCGTGGGGTCGTCTCAGAGCTCCCCTTGGGACACCACTTCAAATAGGGCGTTGAACATAATGAAACACAAGGATAAGTTCAGTAAGCCGTCGTCAGCTGGTCGTGTGGCCGGCAAAGGCTTGTCCACGAAATGGTCGGAATACTATAACGCTGGGCGAAAGGAGAGAAAGACCAGCTCGGAAAGCCAGGAGCGCGAGGTTCAAGAACTCAAGGCACAAGTGGCGCGGATTTCGGAGATAGTCGAAGAGCAAGTGCGAGACCAACTGGGAGCGACGATCACCGCCATTGTGCCTACCTTGATTGAGGGGCTGCAGGCGTGGATTGCGGGCGGCCAACAGGGGCCACCCCCGTCCCAGCTTCACGGGCAGCAACTAGCACAACACACCGGCGGCGCCATTGGTGTCTCCAGCGGAGGCGGCATTGGTGTCTCCGGCGTCGGCGCCGACATTGGAGCTTAATGCACCCGGGTGTGGGAAGAATACGCCGGCCGGCACCTCGGTAGCAAGTGGCCCCTCCGTCACTTGCACGCCCGCCGTTGGCAGTGCCTCGACATTACCCGAGCTTGACGCCATCACAGTAACTAAGCCTCTCGGCTGATGACTTCATCTCCTTGCCTTTGACTGGGCATCCCTGATGCCCTACATGTTTTCGCAGGGCGCCGCCGACGTTCCATGCACTCTCCTGCACTTCGTGGGAGGCGAGTTGTTCGATGTCACCAAGGCCAGAATCGTTCAACCGGGCAACCACGTGTTCCACGGTAATCCGATGCCACCCACCGTATATAGGGTTCAACTGGTTCGGGTGCTGCGGGGCTGTGATGACTTGTTACCTCCGTATCGACCCCGTGGGGCCGACGAAGATGATGTGATGACCCTCAGCGCCTGCATAAGCTGGTCCATGCTTTGGCCGAAGAGCCAGATTCATTTGGAGGCGGGGGACACCACCCCACAGACAACACCGCCAGTCGTGTCGGCGCCAAGCCATGGCAAGACCGCCGCAACGCTATCGCCGTCAGCTGATCCGGACATGCATATGGCACAGGATCCGGACGACGACGATGATACATTTTCCAACGTCGATAAGTACTTCAACAAACATGATGGGTACGGTGACGAATTCTTGGGGCCTCCTTCTCAAGAACCCAACCCTGCAAAAGACGATCGCGATCTAGCTGGTACCACGGAGAAACCCAATTGCAACAGGCGTCATCTAGTGTTCAGTTCTCAGGAGATGCCTCCAGCTGCCGCCTTCACCGAGCCTCAGATAGCCGAGGTGCGAAATATTATCAGCCCCAACACACTCAAAAAAGTGGTCTCTGAGCAGAACTCGATCCCATTACAGCAGAAGAAGCAGAAGGGACGAAAAAGAAAAAATAACAAGGGTGCGAGCCAGCCGGCACCGAGTACAATCCCTGCTCAGGACGGGCCACCTTCACCTAAGGATATCTCGAGGAGGTTCATGTGGCGGGTAGGTCGATGCTACCGACTAATCTGCTCAATGCTGCAACCGGTGCTATGCGGAGTCTGCATGATAGTGTTCTTTCTTTGTAGAAGCGGCGTCTCTCCGAGAATGAAGTGGCATACCCAGTTTCGTGCCAAGGTGCCAGAGGGCAAGGGCTTTGTCGATAGCAACATCGGGCGTATGATCATCCTGCGGTTTGATGACATCTTCGCTATGTTTAACCTTCATCTGCTGCACTACACCTTCATTCGGCTATTTTCGCTCAGTATGGAGATGCGGATCATTAGAGACAAGACCCCGGACATCGTGATAGTTGACCCCTTATACATGTGTGCCAAGATCTTGGGCAGCGCTGGGGACTGGCAAGTCGCGAGTTCATACCTCGAAGGCGTCATTCTGGCGAACCCAGATAAGGATAACTTTCTCGTGCCTTACTTTCCCGAGTAAGTCATCCCTCACCGCCTGTAACATATGATTTCTTAGATTTCAACCGTTTTTTTCTAACATTCCGTGTTTTGTGCAGTGACACACATTGCACACTCATCCTCTTAAGCCCAAAATATTCCATGGCCACGTATTTCGACTCGGACCGTCAGTCGAAGAAATACTACACAAATATCAAGAAAGTTCTTAACAATGCTCTCCCCAGCTACGCCAAATCTGGAGGCACCTTCAGGAGGCCAATTTGTAGGTACGGCAAGCACGTGTTCACCCAAGTAACGATGTTCCCCTGCGTCAAGCAGCCGCCTGGCGGCTAGAAGGATGCCTACTACACCCTCCGTCACATGCGGGCGATCGTACGGGACCATAATCACCTTCTGCTACCAACTAATCTCAAAGATTGGGCCGCACGCTTGTCGGCAATCCAGGACACGGACATCAGACAAGAATTCTTTCGCATCCAGTCGGAGTTTGCGAAAATCATCCATCAAGATGTCCTTCGTACCTCGGGGCGGTTCTACCTAAAATATCAATCGTCCAACAGTGAAATAGAAACAACGCTACAAATGCAGGCTGACAACGATCGCGATTTCATGACCATCACGAAAGACGGTGGCTTCATCCATGCTCCGGTCCCTGAGTCGAGTCGAAAGTAATGATGCTATGTAGTTCTGAAATATTGATTGGCTCATGTTGTAATTAAACTTTAATGAACTTGTATGTCTCTTTAGTTTGGACAGTCGTTCAACATATATGTAATCGATGCTATTTATTAGTAGGACCATGAATGGTGCTATTAATGTGTTGCTTTTCTCTTCCGATCCTTTTGTTGCATACTTATATATTGCTTATATATTGTCTGTGAATTGCTACTAACGTTTTGTTTGTCTAGTGCATAGAGATGCCATCTTATGTCGTGTACAAGGGTAAGGTTCCCGGAGTCTACGACGGCTGGGAGGAGTGTCGAATACAGGTTCACCGTTTCAGCGGTAACAGTTACAAAGGGTACAACACTAGGGCGGAGGCGGAAGCTAGATACGCACGCTATCTAGCGGGAGAGAGGAGGGAGCGGAGGAGGAACCGGATGAAGATCATTTTCATCGCGATGATGCTCATCGTGACCGCAACTCTCTTCTATGTGATGGTAGTTTAGATGATCGATATCGACTTTGTAATGTGATGAAAAACTCGGCTAATATATATGATGAACTTTGCTAATGTCTCGAGACCTGAACTTGGCTAATGTTTGAACTTTGTTCGCTATTTCGAATTTGGAGACTAATATGATTTATTCTATTGTGTGATGTATATATTCTGTGATGTGTAATGTGTATTTTGTAACCTGTGCAAATACCAGATATTTTGTAACCTGTGCAAATACCAGAAAAGCAAAAAAAAATTCCTAATATTCATAGTTGTGGTGCACCATATTGAGCATTAATGGCGCACCAGGGCTAAATACCAGTGGCACCTTATGGGGCATAGTAATGGTGCACTTGGGGGTATATGTGAAGGTAAATATGGCCCCCTAGGAGGCAAAGTAATGGCGCACCGTTGGACATAGTAATGGCGCACTACCAGGTGCGCCACTATTATCTGGTTTACTATTGGCGCACCAGAGGTGCGCCATTAGTATTTGTTACTAGTGGCGTGGTAATAGTGGCGCACCTATAATGCGCCATTAATGGCCAAAATAGGTGCCCCACTAACATGCCTTTTTCTAGTAGTGGCGCTGCCATCATGCATTGTCAATGTCATCAACAACCGAGAGGAACAAGGAGATGACTGTACGTGGAGAGGATGACAGTAGTGACCCACCAGCGTCATGGCAGTACGCAAGCAAGTGCCTCATTATTACAAGCCCCAAAAAATGGTTCCTCCTAATGGTTAGACATCTTGGGCCCACGCCATTGTCAACGTAGTCAATAAACGAGAGAATTACACAACAAGCGGTTGACACCAGGGACCCAGCAGGTCGCGCAGTTGTTATTTACTTTTTTTTAGGAACAAGCAGTTATTATTTATAATAGTTTTAGCGACAGATCAGGGTAACAATGGGGCTGTGCGGGGCTGTGGCCCGTCTAGCTAGGGTTTTATTTATGTTTACACATCATGAGCCCAGTTGTGTTTTTTCTTGCTTAAAATGGCTAGCCTAGTTCTACTTTTTCAAAGAAATACCCAAACTAGGCCTACTTGCTTTGTCAGCCCTGCTGGGATGCAAATCTTTCAAGACAAGGAGAGTTTCATTTGGTTTGCCCAGAAAATGGGCTATCAGTAATGAGAAATGGGTTGTACATTTTTGAAACACATCAAACCGGGAATTAGTTTCAATTTTTTCATTACAAGATTTTAAATTCCATTGATTTTTATGCATGGACAATTATTTGGATTTTATATTTATATAAATAATTTTTCAAAATAGTTTGAATGTGACAAGATATTTCGGGATTAAAAACAGTTGACTGCACCGAAATATGCAAAATTTCGTATAATTTTTAATCGTGGCCACAATATGGGCTGTAATGCTAACAAAAAGAAGATGGGATCCAAAAAAATCCTTAAGAATTAGCAAATGGACTGTAAAGTAATAGAAATAATGGCAAATGGGATGTATGATGTTTTCCACAGATTTGAGGCTGACTTGTGCATCTACTATAGGTTGACGCGTACGCTTTCCTAAAAAAGGTTGACGCACACGCAACGCCGTGTGAACTTAGTCAGCACACGAGAACAGTGACTATTGGATGTCCATCCAACGGCCGTCGTGCTTCTTCAATCCCTGCTCTTCCTGCTCCATCTGCTCAAACAAGCACCAGCGAGACTGCATGCTCCCTCCTCCCGCGCCCGGTTGTGCTGCCACGCATGCCTCTCCACCCCAACGTACTCCCATCACTGACCTAGCCATCCCTATACTCACACACACCTGCTGTTATTCTCCGGCGAGGGTAGACGAACCAGTAAACCCTCGTACTCCCCTCCGCGTGGAAAACAACTGTCGAGTCTTCTCTGGCTCCATGTCGTTCCCTTCCTAGGCCTCGCTGTCGTCCACCGCCCTAGTGCTCTCGGCGCGGCGTGGTCAATGTGGTCAACAAACGACATCCATCAGAAGTGCCTCCTTATTACACACAAAAAAATGAATACTCCCCCAGCTAGCTGGGAGCCATCGTAGTTGGAGGCTGACTTGTGGGCCTACTGACGCGGACGGAGGGCTTTGTCAACTTAGTCAATATGAATGATTCTAGCTCTAGTGATCGTACGATGTCCATCCAACAGCCGTAGTGCTTCTTCAACCACTGGTTTTCTTGCTCCAGCCGCCCAAACCAGCGCCGGTCGTGCCGCTTGCTCCTGCCTCCCATGGCCAGCTGTGCTACCACCGAGGCCTCACCGCCCCCTACTACTCCCGCTGCTGGCCAGGCCATCCCTCTACTCACCCACACCCCCTGTTATTTTGCGGCAACGGAAGCCTCACACCGCAGCCAAACCAGTGAACCCTCGTACTCCTCTCCGCATGGGTATCCACTGCCGCGTCTTCCCCGACTCCGCGTCATCCCCTTCCTAGGCCTCGCCATCGTCCACCGCCTTGGTGCTCTTGACGCGGCGTGGTCAACTCGGTCAACGAATGACATCCATCAGAAGTGGACTGTACGTGGAGAGGCTGACAGCTGGGTCCACGGCCTCACACAAGGAAATGCCTCCTTATTACGCGCAAAATAATGATTCCTCCACCTGACAGCAGGGACCCATCAAACGGGCCACCGTATTTCGCGAAAAAATGTTTCCCTCCTGACTGCTGGGACCCACCAGCTACATCTTTGCATGCAGGGAAGTACCTCCTTATCCTTCCTGACAGCCGGGACCCACCTGGTCGAAGCGTACGTAGCGTTGTCATTCTGGCCGCGAACATGTACGTACATACTGGTCGATAGGTCTGTCTACAGGCTGCAGTGATGAACCGTGGCCGAGTAAGGAAGGGCATGTGTCGTAGTAGAGGCGCGCACGTAGCATGTCACGCAGTCCCGTTAATATTGTGTACACGTACGGACAACCAGGGTGCAAGAAAGTAAATACAGCCACGTACATACATACGGATGGTGTCTTGAACACCTACTCGCGCATATGTACGGCTAGGGCTCGTGTACATGGAGAGGCAGCGATGGCGTCGTGTTCATCGGCAGCCAACCGGCTAGGTCAGAATGGAGAAACTGCATCGTCGTGTTCATCGGGAGGCAACGGAATGCGTCCTGTTCATTGGGAGCCAATCGGCTTGGACGGAACAGCTGCTCAAAAAGAGGCCTGGCATACCGCAGAACGGAGGAAAGGGCCTTGTGTTCAACCACCTACGGTCGAAACAGGATCCTGTTCACCGGGAGGGGTGTGGCGTACCGCAAAACAGAGGAAACAGACTTCTCTTGGACCTCCTATGGTCGAAACGGAGTCCTATTGATCGGGAGGGGTGTGGCGTACCGCAAAACAGAGGAAACGGACTTGTGTTGGAGCGCTAGGGTCGAAACGGGGGTCCTGTTCATCAGGAGGGGTGTGGCGTACCGCAAAACGGGACTCCACGGGCTACTTTTCATCTCCACCGTCGACCCCCTCCAACCTCCACGGGCTACTGTTCATCCACCGTCGACCTCCTCCAGGCTCCACCTACGACTGTTCATCTACGGGCTCCTATTCATCCAGCCTCCACTGCTCCTCCACCGGCTACTGTTCAACCAGCCCTCTCCACATGGTCCTATTCAAACATCCCTCCACGGGCTACTGTTCAACCAGCTCTCCACGGGGTCGTCCAGCCCTCCACGGGTTCCTATTCATCCACCCCCAACCGGCTCGATTGATCGGGGTCCTGTTCATCCAGCGGCAACGGCCTTTACTACCACGGGGTCCTGTTCATCCAGCCGACCACCAGGAAATGTTCATCCAACCCCCCCCAACAATGCTCACTGTTCATCAAGAGGCAGCAGGTTCGATCGGCTTCAGTTAGCAGCAGTAGCGAAGGAATCGCTCGATCGGGTTCAGTTAACATCCAGATCGATCAATCGATCGGGTTCAGTAACGCATAGCCTGCAGTGCAAGCGCTCGGGTTCAGTAGGCGAACGCCTCGCTCGGGTTCAGTTTGAGCCCAACGCCTCGCACCCACGCGCGTACGTGTATGAGAGAAATGTGCATCGCTCGGCCCCCGACCACCCACCGTAATCGGGAACTCCCCGATATTTTTCTCACCCTCGCTTCTACCATGGTTTTCTCCGTCATGGACGGCCCAAAGAATATCACGCAGCTGCGTCTCCGGCCCGCCCATGACGAAAAGCCCATTTTCTATCATGATTTTTCGCCATAGAAGTAGGAGCCCACCACATCTATGATGATACCGGGTTTTGTCACAATTATCATCATAGAAGTGTCATAAGCATGACAGGAAAAAAAATCGTTCAGCCCAAAATGTCACGAATGTGTCTTTTTTTGTAGTGGAAACTACAAACTATGAAGAAACTATGATGAGCCCAGATTCCGACAGATGGCTTGAGCCTATGAAATCTGAGATAGGATCCATGTATGAGAATAAAGTGTGGGCTTTGGTTGACTTGCCCGATGATCGGCAAGCCATAGAGAATAAATGGATCCTCAAGAAGAAGACTGACGTTGATGGTAATGTTATTGTCTACAGAGCTCGACTTGTCGCAAAAGGTTTTCGACAAGTTCAAGGGGTTTGACTATGATGAGACTTTCTCACCCATAGCGATTCTTAAGTCCATCTGAATCATGTTAGCAATTGCCACATTTTATGATTATGAAATCTGGAAAATGGACGGAAAAACCGCATTCCTTAATGGATTTGTTAAAGAAGAGTTGTATATGATGCAACCAGAAGGTTTTGTCGATCCTAAAGGTGCTAACAAAGTATGCACACTCCAGCGATCCATCTATGGACTGGTGCAAGTATCTCGGAGTTGGAATATACGCTTTGATGAGGTGATCAAAGCATATGGTTTTATACAAACTTTCGGTGAAGCCTGTATTTACAAGAAAGTGAGTGGGAGCTCTATAGCATTTCTGATATCATATGTGGATGACATATTGTTGATCGGGAATGATATAGAATTTCTGGATAGCATAAAAGGATACTTGAATAAAAAAATCAATGAAAGACCTCGGTGAATCTGCTTGTATATTGGGCATCAAGATCTATAGAGATAGATCAAGACGCTTGATAGGACTTTCACAAAGCAGATACTTGATAAAGTTTTGAAGAAGTTCAAACTGGATCAGTCAAAGAAAGGGTTCTTACCTGTGTTACAAGGTGTGAAGTTGGGTAAGACTCAAAACCCGACCACGGCAAAATATATAGAGAGAATGCAAGTCATTCCCTATGCCTCAGTCATAGGTTCTATAAAGTATGCCATGTTGTGTACCAGACCTGTTGTGTGCCTTGCCATGAGTTTGGCAAGGGGGTACAATAGTGATCCAGGAGTAGATCACTAGACAACGGTCAAAATTATCCTGAGGTACCTAAAGAGGACTAAGGAAATGTTTCTCGGTTTTGGAGGTGATAAAGAGTTCGTCGTAAAGAGTTACGTCGATGTAATCTTTGACACCAATCTGAATGACTCTAAGTCTCGATCTGGATACATTTTGAAAGTGGGAGCAATTAGCTTGAGTAGCTCCAGAGCATTGTAGACATAGAAATTTGCAAAATACATACGGATCTGAATGTGACAGACCCGTTGACTAAACCTCTCTCACAAGCAAAACATGATCACACAATAGTACTCTATGGGTGTAAATCACATGGCAATGTAAACTAGATTATTGACTCTAGTAAACTCTTTGGGTGTTGGTCACACGGTGATGTGAACTATGGGTGTTAAATCACATGCATGGTGATGTGAACTAGATTATTCACTCTAGTGCAAGTGGGAGACTGATGGAAATATTCCCTAGAGGCAATCATAAAATGGTTACTATTATATTTCCTAAATCATGATAAAGGTTTCTTATTCATGCTAGAATTGTATTGATCGGAAACTTAAATACATGTGTGAATACATAAACAAACACCGTGTCCCTAGTCAGCCTCTACTATACTAGCTCATTGATCAAAGATGGTTAAGGTCCCCTAACCATGGACATGAGTTGTTATTTGATAACGGGATCACATCATTAGGAGAATGATGTGATGGACAAGACCCATCCGTTAGCTTAGCATAATGATCGTTCAGTTTGTTGCTATTGCTTTCTTCATGTCAAATACATATTCCTTCGACTATGATATTATGCAACTCCCGAATACCGGAGGAATACCTTGTGTGCTATCAAATGTCACAACATAACTGGGTGATCATAAGATGCTCTACAGGTATCTCCGAAGGTGTTTGTTGAGTTGGCATAGATCGAGATTAGGATTTGTCACTTCGAGTATCGGAGAGGTTTCTCTGGGCTCTCTCGGTAATACACATCGTAAGCTTGCAAGCAAATGACTAAAGAGTTGGTCATGAGGTGATGTATTGTGGAACGAGTAAAGAGACTTTCAGTAATGAGATTGAACTAGGTATGAAGATACCGAAGATCGAATATCGGGCAAGTAACATATCGATAGACAAAGGGAATCACGTATGTTGTCATAACGGTTCGACCGATAAAGATCTTCATAGAATATGTAGGAGCCAATATGGGCATCCAGGTTCCGCTATTGGTTATTGACCGGAGAGGTGTCTCGGTCATGTCTACATAGTTCTCGAGCCCGTAGGGTCCGCACGCTTAACGTTCGTTGACGATATAGTGTTATATGACTTATATGATTTGGTGACTGAATGTTGTTCGGAGTCCTAGATGAGATCACGGACATGACGAGGAGTCTCGAAATGTTCATCAGGTAAAGATCGATATACAGGACGATGGTATTTGGACACCAGAAGTGTTTCGGGACGTACCGGGAAGAAATCAGGTCACCGGAAGGGGTTCCGGGCACCCCCCCGGCAAGTTATGGTCTTAATGGGCCAAAGGGAGGAACATACCAGCCCACTAGGGGTCTGGTGCGCCCCTCCACTTGTTTGGGCAGCCCTAGGGAAGGAAAAGGGGGAGGGCTAGCCCCTCCCGCCTTTCCCTCTCATGGGAGAAACGAAAGGGAGGGGCGCCACCCTCCCCTGCCTTTCCTCGCACTCCAAATAAGGAAAGAGGGGGCGCGGCTTGGGAGGGACCCCAAGTAGGATTCCTCCTACTTGGGAACCTCCTTTCGATGCTCCTCCCTCCCTCCCACCTATATATATGTGGGAGGGGGGCGCCTAGCACACAACAAACAATTGCTTAGTCGTGTGCGGTGCACCCCTCCACCGTTTACACCCCGGTCATATTTTCGTAGTGCTTAGGCGATCCCCTGCGGAGATCACTTCACCATCATTGTCACCATGCTGTCATGCTAACGGAACTCATCTACTATCTCCACATCTTGCTGGATCAAGAAGGCGAGGGACGTCACCGGGCTGAACGTGTGCAGAAGGCGGAGGTGTCGTGCGTTCGGTACTTGATCGGTTGAAGCGCGAAGAAGTTCGACTACATCAATCGTGTTGTGAAATGCTTTCGCTTATGGTCTACGAGGGTACGTAGACACACTCTTCCCCTTGTTGCTATGCATCTCCATGGATAGATCATTGTGTGTGTATGTGTGTAGAAAATTTTCTATTTTCCATGCAATGATTCCCAACAAATAGATGCTATTTCCTTCTTTTTGTTGTGCCATATTATCATATCTATATTGACTTGTTCCAAATATAGAGGAGAACCCATGCGGACCAAAAAGAATCTAAACCAAATGTGTGCAAACCAAGGATTGTCACACCAGCAATATGAAGGGCATGACTACACCAGTCCAAGCCGCTGTTGTAAGTCCTTACTCCTCATGCCTTTGAACTGCTTGTTACTATGACGTGTGCATTTAACTGCTTGATTTGCAGCCAATCTCATTTACTCTGTTCACTTTCATACAAAGTTGTCTTACCGTATGATTTCACCTTACACGGATTAAAAGAGAGGGATGCTATTCTTTTGTTCTTGACCTATAATCTAGTTGTGATGCTTACGTGCTCAGGCAATGATACAATAGTCTATTCGTTTGATGTCTGTTTGCACGTGATATGAATGAGTTCATACTATGTTCATCGTATTTTAAACCGTGTCTCTTTATCCTTAGATGTCAATAAATGCGAGTAAATAGACAATACATTAGTCATGCTACATGGATATATGTTCCGAACATGATTTTATTATGTACTTTGCACTCAAGTACGTGCTAATGTATTACAATGGTTCACCGAATAAGTTATGTATAAACGTGAAAGCTATTTTGTTTGCTTTTGTGTCATTAGTAACTTCTTATCTGGTACTACTAATCTACAAATTCAAACTTTCAGGAAGCTACGGAACAAATGATTGAACAACCACAACCTTCTGGAGGTGATGAGGCAACCACAGGCACAATGTCACCTTTTGCTGCAGTGTGTCAGTATCTCTCCACTAATAGTTCCAAAAGCACCTTCCTGCGTAATTCTGGGCTTGTTGTTAAGGTAATCTCGTTGAAAGCGCCTCCTGAACAAGATCTTCCGGCTAGACAAAGTGTTATATCTGTGCTCCAAACACAAGTCCAATCTCTAATGGAGGTCGTTTCTGAAACAAGAATAATGGTTGACAAATGTCATCAAGATATGAATGGTTTTGAAACCAGACTATCAGACATTTGCTTCGTTGTCAAGAGCAATGGCGGAAAAAGGAGAATGTCATGCTGCTCCATCAGATTCTACAGCCTGAAACATTACCACTCAGGTCAAATGATCTATGCTTCTATACTTCTCATGGTGCATTTATCTGCACTGACTATAAACTTTTATGCCAACTGACCTTTTGTTGTATAGTTGTAATTTATTTTTGTTGCGATACAACATTAATCGTGCTGCCAAAGGCCGTAGAAATCAGCAAGCCATTTTTGTATAGTGTAGGTTTATTCTTCGTAATGTATTTGGCATCATCAGTCTCCTTTAGGCCGAAAGCATCGTAGTATCCCAAATGGACAATGTTCGTATGGCCCACAACTCAAATGCAGCTAAAAATGATTATGAGCTGTAATCAATATGTAGCCCACATAAAATAAATGGGCCTAAGTACCGACCATCCCATTGGTAGGCTCGTGACCATATTGGGCCATTAACAGGTCTAAACATAATATGGGCTCATAATAATAATGGGTCATTAACATGTCTAAATATCTCGTAGGCCTTATTTGGCCCATAAATGTTGTGGGCCATTAACAGGCCGAGACGTAGATTGGGCCTTCATTGGGCCAGAATATACCCAGGTTTTACAGTAGGCCGAAAGATGATTGGGACTAAAGTGTGCAAAAATAGCCCACTGGCCATTAGCAGGCTGAAATGTTTCTCCGCCCATGGTGGCCCATTTACATGGCGGGTCGTTAACAGGCCAAAAGTTAACACGGGCAGTAAATGCGCCGACCTACTACACGAGCCTTTACCAGGCTGAAAGTGCGGGCGGGTTGGATTTGTGTCATCAAGAATGTGGGTGGTTAATAGGCCGGATGTCACATTCGGGCGCATATGACCCATGGGTTACACCAGTCGTTAATAGGCCGAAAAACAAATCGGCCTGGAAGTGTCCCAGCACTACAATGGGTCGCTAACATGTCGAAGTCAGACCTGGCCGAAAATGGCCCAATTCCAACACGGGTCGTTTATGGGCTGGAAATTGTTGGAAATATGCCCTAGAGGCAATAATATTGTATTATTATATTTCCATATTCATAATTAAGTGTTTATATTTGATGCTATAACTACTATGATCCTGGAATATGTGATTCAGTGAAAAACTCATAGACACGTGTTAAACGGTAAACGGATAAAATAAAGGTTCCTAGTCTCGCCTCCAAGACTATCTCAGGCGTTGTTGGTGATCACATTTTCCGGATCTTAGGATATCATTAAGTGTATTGATAGTCCTAAAACAACATTGAGATTATGATGTTGGAAGAACGATCTTATTGAATCGACCCAAACTTGTTTGTTATGAATTGAGATAAAATCGTATGTAATCGATTATAATAACAGAGAGTGATTTTTCTCCTTAGACCATGAGAGTATCATGGTCACTTCTTACCGTACGGTGAACTTTGGGGTTTCTCAAACATCACCTGTAACACGGTGATCATAACGACAACTTACAGGCTCATCGGAAAGTTTGACAAGTGGTCGAATAGCTTAAGAGTGGGATTTGCTCCTCCGACGATGGAGATATATCCTTAGGCCCTCTTGGTGTGACGATATCCATCATCTTCTAGCCAAACACGGGTGACTTCGTCACGGGGATGCGAGAACACAATAACGAGAAAGAAGAACAAAACCGGTAACTAGGATTTCGGTATAGTGAGCATGGTGATGACCCAGGAGGATACCGATGCATCCTAGGTTTTGTGAAATATTGTGAAGCAAAGGGAAATCACATGATAACCAAAGGTTCACTCGAATATCATTCGTGTACCGACAGGGGCCAATATGGACGTCCAGAGTCCCGCTCGCAGTCATTGAACGAACGGTTTCGTCCATGTGTGTGAGTTACCGAACCTACGGGGTCAAAAGTTTAAGGCAATCACGATCTGTTGAGTGTTACTAGGACAGGAGTCATGAGAATACATTTGTGGAATTATTTCATGAATATTATAAATAGTTCGGAGAGGATCTGAAAGCATTTCGGGGTCACTAGAAGGGTTTCGATGAGTATAGGGTAATACCAGGTATTATCGATAAATTATATATAAGTGGAAAAAGTTTCCGGAGATGTTAATATATATATAATGGTCTAAAAGTATTTATAACATTTCATATTTAATTTAAATATCAATGGGCCTAAAAAGGCCAAGAGGTGGAAGGTAACTTGGGCCAAAAAGGCCCAAGTGGGAAAGTCCTTCCTTCACTAAGGAAGGAGGCCGAATTAGGAGTAGGGGAGGAGTCCAATCTCGGGAGCTCCTATGTGACGCATTCTGCATCAACTTGATGTGCTTTCGCAGAGGGTAGCTGGTTTGTGGGCTTTCTGGGCCTTGGTCCCGTGTTTCATCTGTTTGGCGTGCGTTACACTATTTCTCGCACGCAGTTTCTGTTTTCTATGTTTCTGTTGTTTGTGTTGTCTTTGTTTCAGATGTTTAAGTTGTTTCTGCTATTTTTGAAACTTCATTGTAATAACTATTCCAGTTTTTTAAAACTTCATTGTAATAACAATTTCAGTTTTTTCTGCTGTTTCGAACAACAATTGTAAAAACGTTTTAGGAGAGTTCCAAAAAAACTGGAGAGGCATCAGAAACACATACAAAATAATGGTATGGAAACAAGTATATAAAGCTTCGAAATCCTTTACAAACATATTCTGAAAACTTAAATCTTCATTGCAGCTGGAATTAATGCAAGAAAGTACCATTTGGGAACCATGATAAAACATAAAACAATGACATTTAGGCAACATTTACCTCATTTCCCTTCAGTTGGAAAAAAGTAGAAGAATGGTGAACTTCCCCTCGTATTCGTAAAAAAGTAGAAGATGGAAATTATCTGCAGTTTCTCGCTGTTTCTACTGGTCGTGGAACACCTTTCTTTACAAACTTATTCTGCAAATTTAAACCTTCTTTACAAGTGAAAGTAATGCAAGAAAGTATCACTGGGGAACCATGATAAAGAAACAGTAGAACAGTTTGGTCATGGTACTCTTCCTTTGAGTTGGGAAAAATTCTTGTATTGCGGCCCTTGAGAATAAAAAGGGAAATATGTTAGTTGGAAGAATGGAAAAAAATTGACCGTGACGACGACATGTGTATGAAGTTACCTAAACTGTGCTAAAAATGATTACCTTGAAATCTTTATTTGAACATGCAGAAACCCTATTGAAGAAGAAATTACATGAAATTAATTAGAGTCTACACAGCAAAGAAAACAAGGGTCTAATGAAGAAAGTATGCTCTCCTGTACTTCAGAGAAAAATAAGTAGGGAATTTACATGTCTCTGCATGGAAGAAGTTACGAATGGCAGCTAAATTTCATTGTCCTTGGAAGTGACAATCTTGAAATGCAATTTATCATGTAGAGCTTGTAGATCATCCTTCCAAATTTTACAAAAGTTGCAGTACAATTTATGTTATGTTCCGAAGAATCAGAAAAAAAGGAATATAAGTGTTTTCATTGGAGAAATTTGGGTGGTACTTACATTAGAGAAACCCTCCATTCCGAGACCTTTGTAGTTGCTAAGATACTGAAGAAGGAAAATTCTTGAGTCATACCTGTACAAGAAAGAGAGGCATGGAAATTTCGGTGAATTCAAAAATACTTTCTATGTTTTTCTTAGAGTACAGAACTGTGGTGCTCCCGATTCAATCGTCCACTAATTATACACGCAAACTTGCACAATCAAGATGAGAGATTCACGTGAAGATATCACAACACAACTCTATGACACAAAGGATAAACACACATCTTTATATTACAAGCCAGGGGCAACGAGGACCCAAATACATAAGTCATAAATCAAATATTATCTCAGTACAGACATAGTTAGACAACTTTTGCCTTAAGAAGGCTCAGCAAAACAACGCCACTAGATCGAAAGGCAAGGCCTCCTGCCTGGGACCTCCAGACTACTCCTGGTTGTCGGTCTCCATGTAGTAGGCTCCGCTAGGGTAACCTGCATCCGCAGTGCTACCATCTATTGCAGCAATCGGGTCAAATAAAAAGGGGTAGCAAAGCAACCGTGAATACTCATCCAAAGTACTAGCAAGACTTACATCAGATCTACACTACATATGCGTCGGTATAAAAGAAATGGGGTACTATCTTTGGACTAAACTATAGAATGCCAGGGTAAGGGGGGAAGTTCATCCTATCGAAGGCTACGTCTTCTGGGAGCCACCATCTTGAAGCAATAGAAGAGAGAAGCTTGAATGGTAACAAGTATTGACGTATAGCAATAATCCTACCCGGAGATCCTCTCCTCGTCTCCCTATGAGAAAGCAATCTCCGGGTTGTATCTGCCACTTATCTGGGTGTATTTTAACAAGTATCCGATTTTAGTTGTAAGAGGTCGAAATACAACTCCAAGTCGTCCTGTTACCGTGGGCACGGCTATTCGAATACACTACAAGAAATATGTCAACTTGTGACCATCAATATTGGTCACTGAATGGTCATTGTTTTCCATTTGTGACATATTTGTGACCGAAAATAGTTGGTCAAGAGATGATCGTCTTCAATGAAACTTAACGACCTTTCTACTAAAATGGTCGTAGACCTTTACAACCAAAACAAAAGGTCGTAGGTTCTATGACCAATTTTTTGGTCACTAGCAATCTGCCCACACCACGTCTGATCCAACGTGGCAAGCTGACATGGCAAAATTGCGACCAAATGAAATGGTCGTAGATTAGAATACGCCCGGTCCATTTGAGCTGCTTATATGGGCCGTGTCTATAATTCAGCCCATTTAATGTTTTCTTTTTCTCTTTATTTTGCATATTTGCATGGGCCTGGCCTAATAATTTGGCGTTTTATTTCTGGGATGGAGCCTTTTACAAACTAGTTTTTTTATATAGTCAACTCTTTTTTGGGCCACAACCTTTTTACTCTACTTCTTGTTTGGGCCTTGGCCTTTTATTTTCTGGGCTGTAGCCTTTTACAGACTAGGTTTTTTTTTACAGTTAACTCTTTTTTTAGACCCAAGCTATTTTAGTCCAATTCTTGTTTGGGCCTCGGCCTTTTTGCGGTCCAACTAAGTTGTGATCCAAACAATACTCAAATAATTCAGAAAATGCATAAATTCACAGGTTCACAGATTCATAGCTTCAGAAAATGCATAACTTCACATGTTCACAGGTTCAACTTACAGCTTCCAAAATGACCCACCACAAGTTCACAGGTTCTACGACAAGTTCACGACAAGTTCTACGACAAGTTCAACTTCACATTTTCCAAAATGAGCCATCACATAGAGCTTCTACGACATTAGTGAGATGCTTTAGCTCCAAAGAGAGCCATCAAGTGGGCTAACTTCTCATCATGTTCTTGAGGCTTCTTGCGCATCAGCTCAAATTCCTTCTTGTGTGCAGCTTCAGCTTCTTCTGCCTTCACCTTGATTGCTGCCAATTCTTCTTGCATCACTTCAGCTTGAAGCTCCGACCTCTCCAGCTTCTGCTCGAGATCACGCACATGAGAAGCCACACTAGCACTTGCTTTGTTGGAGTTGTTCCTAGATGAGTGGAGTCCAACATTCCTCGGGAATGTGCTTTGCTTGACTTCGGTCTTGAGCACTTCGTCAACAATTTCAAAGAAGAAGCTTTGGCCTTCACCTTCTGCTACCAGCGCGTCCTTCCTTTTCTCCATATCAAGTTGGCATATGGAGGAAAATGATAGACATTAGTAGCACGTCTATTTCACATTTTGCATACTAGCAAGCAAGATAAACCAAACAAGAATGCCACCAAAGCAGCACACAAGATGAATTACTTGAAGTAACCAAACCAGCACACAAAATCTATATGAATATATTTTACTCAAACTCAGACAGAAGAAGATGATGAATAGTAACCTAAAAGCATTATTTGAATCTGCGCTTAGATATTATCAATAATAGACTCATTATAGCAAGTGTACACACTTATGTGATCTGGAGACATGCAATTGGAACAAGGCGATGATCATGCGACCCGAGTGAGTGCTTATGGAAGAATATGATGGCTTCATTAAGCCTAGAATGGTGGTTCTATATAAGATGGATTCCCGAGTGAGCCAATCATTAAAGGCAACGACATTCAGATCAATTTTCATTATGTCAAAAAAAATGCAACAAATAGCTACAACAAATTCTGATATCTTTGTTGAGAACTATACAACAAATTCTGATATCTTTGTTGAGATAACAAACCTATCTTACGCTCTAGAGATCACGCACATGAGAAGCCACATTAGCACTTGCTTTGTTGGATTTGTTCCTAGATGACTGGAGCCCAACATTCCTCGGGAATGTGCTTTGCTTGACTTCGGTCTTGAGCACTTCGTCAACAATTTCCGCAGCAGGCTTTGGCTCTTCACCTTCTGGTACCGGCGCGTCCTTCCTTTTCTCCATATCAAGTTGGCATATGGAGGAAAATGATAGACATTAGTAGCATGTCTATTTCACATTTTGCATACTAGCAAGCAAGAGAAACCAAACAAGAATGCCACCAAATCAGCACACAAAATGAATTACTTGAAGTAACCAAACCAGCAAACCAAATCTATATGTACATATTTTACTCAAACTCAGACAGAAGAAGATGATGACTAATAACCTGAAAGCATTATTTGAATCTGCGCTTAGATATTATCAATAATAGATTCATTATAGTAAGTGTACACACTTATGTGATCTGGAGACATGCAATTGGAACAAGGCGATGATCATGCGACCCGAGTGAGTGCTTATGGAAGAATATGATGGCTTCATTAAGCCTAGAATGGTGGTTCTATATAAGATGGCTTCCCGAGTGAGCCAATCATCAAAGGCAACGACATTCAGATCAATCTTCATCATGTCATAAAAAATGCAACAAATAGCTACAATAAATTCTGATATCTTTGTTGAGAACTATACGACAAATTCTGATATCTTTGTTGAGATACCAAACCTATCTTAGTGTGACGCCCCCGATTCAATCCTACACTAATCATACACACAAACGTGTAAGATCAAGATCAGGGACTCACGGGAAGATATCACAACACAACTCTAAAACATAATTAAGTCATACAAGCATCATAAAACAAGCCAGGGGCCTCGAGGGCTCGAATACAAGTGCTCGATCATAGACGAGTCGTGGAAGCAACAATATCTCGAGTACGTACATAAGTTAAACAAGTTTGCCTTAAGAAGGCTAGCACAAACCGGGATACAGATTGAAAGAGGCGCAGGCTTCCCGCTCGATCCCCTAAACTACTCCTCGGTAAATCGCCGCCGGGCTGCACGTAGTAGTAGGCACCTCCGGTGTAGTAGTCGTCATCGACGGTGGCGTCTGGCTCCTGGGCTCCGACATCTAGTCGCAGCAATCGGATAGAGATAGGGGAAAAGGGGGGACCAAGGCAACTGTGAGTACTCATCCAAAGTACTCGCAAGCAAGGAGCTACACTACATATGCATGGATATATGTGTAAAGGGCCATATCGGTGGACTGAATCGCAGAATGCCGTAATAAGAGGTGGATAGCTAATCCTGTCAAGACTACGCTCGCAGCCTCCGCCTTGTAGCATGTAGAAGAGAGTAGACCAAGTCCTCCAAGTAGCATCACATAGCATAATCCTACCCGGCGATCCTCTCCTCGTAGTCTCAAGTTAGAGAGCCGACCACCGAGTTGTATCCGCACTTGGAAGGGTGTGTTTTATTAAGTATCCGGTTCTAGTTGTCATAAGGTCAAGGTACAACTCCAAGTCGTCCTGTTACCGAAGATCACGGCTATTCGAATATATTAACTTCCTTGCAGGGGTGCACCAGATTACCCGACACGCTCGATCCCATTTGGCCGGACAAACTTTCCTGGGTAATACCCGGCCGTGAAAGATCAACACGTCGCAGCCCCACCTAGGCACAACAGAGAGGTCAGCACGCCGGTCTAAACCTAAGCACAGGGGTCTGGGCCCATCGCCCTTAGCACACCAAGACGCTATGAACGCGCCGAAGCGCACCTAGCCTAGCAGCGTTCCAGTCCAATCCGGCGGCGCCGCCGCTTGTCGACGTCACGGCGTTTCGCCGATACCACCACGCCGGTTGCCCATATCTTGTCCCACGTGGCGGTTAGTGCGTATAAGGTCAATGACCCAACTCGGATCAAATACCAAGATCTCGTTAAGCGTGTTAAGTATCCGCATGACGCCGACGAGCCAGGCCACCTCTCTCCTAGGTGGTCTCAACCTGCCCTATCGCCTCCGCCTCAAAGTAACAATCGGGGCCGTCGGGAACCCAGTGCCCACCTCTACCGGGATGGAGCCACCGTCCTTTCAAATTTCATCTCCGAACAGTACCACAGGTAATGTAATAGTGTAAAGTATATAGTATATGCCCGTGATCACCTCCCGAAATGATCACAACCCAGTAGTATAGCATGGCAAACGGACAAGAATGTAGGGCCACTGATGGAACACTAGCATCCTATACTAAGCAGTAGGATAGCGTAAAGGTAACAACAAGAGTAGCAAGGACAAAGCTATGCAGCAAAGATATGATTAAATGAAAGCAAGAATATACTACACTACTCTAATGCAAGCAAGATATAGAAGAATAGGCGATATCCGGTGATCAAGGGGGCTTGCCTGGTTGCTCGGGCAAGAGAGAGGGTCGCCAACACCGTAGTCGTGACTGTAGCAAATGACGCCGATCTCGGTGTCTAAGCGGAAGAAGAGGGGAAGGAACACTGAATACAATGCAAACAGATGCATAACGATGCATGACAAAGCAATGTGTGATGCTAGGCGTGCCCTAACGCGGTATGAGGTGATACCGGTGAAGGGGGGAAACATCCGGGAAAGTATCCCCGATGTTTCGTGTTTTCGGGCAGAGGAGCCGGAGGGGAAAAGTTGCGAGTTTGATATGTTAGGGGTGTGTGGCGGACGAACGGGCTGCATATCCGGATTCGTCTCGTCGTTCTGAGCAACTTTCATGTAGAAAGTATTTTCATGTGAGCTACGGTTTATTTTATATGATTTTTAAAAGATTTAAATCATTTTAGGATTAATTTAAATATTTTAATTCAACATTATCCAGAAGAGTGTTTGCTGACATCAGCATGACGTCAGCAGTCAATAGAGGTGTTGACTGGTCAACTGACGTGTGGGTCCAGTGGGACCCACCTGTCATACACTGTTTAGACTTATTTAGGGTTTAGGCTAAACAAACTACTATTTAATTAAACTAACAGGTTAATTAGATTTATTAATTAACCTAATTAATTTAGTTAATTAATTAATTTTATTATTATTATTATTATTATTTTAATACTTTTTTTGGAAGCATCCTGGAGGCGAGGCCCTCTTGTCATAGGCCCCAGGGGGCTATAATGGGTTTGGGCATTGCAGGCGCCACCCGAACAGCATGCTGGCATCGGAGCGTAGCGGTGCGGTCTTGGCTGGACAGTATGCGAACCCGGGTCCGCTGGGGACGGCCGAGGCGCGACGGGCACTGGAGTTGGCATGGGCGGCAATGGTCGACGTGAGCTGGGACGACGATCATGGGGCGGCAATGAGCGGGCACGACGGAGCCAGAGCGAGGGCCGCGGGTCGAGGCCGGAGCTCGATCAGAGCGAGCTCATGGTGGCAGTAGTGGGCGTTGGTCGGCGAGCAGCCGCAGCGGGGCGAAGAGGGGGATGCTCGTCTGTTCGTAGCCGTGGACAGGGGTGCGCCCGGTTGCGGCAGTAGGCGAGTAGAGTGAGTGGCGGGGCGCGGCCAGGGCGGCCGGCGCGCGTGCGGGCACCGGTGAGCGAGGGCATGGCCGAAGTGGTCGGAGCAGGGGAGGAGGAGGAGAGGGAGCATGGGGAGGCGCTCACATCGGGGCCGTAAGGTACATGGCAGCGGGGCACGAGGCGGGGGACGGGGACGACGTGCGTTGAGGAGGCAGGCCGACGGTGCAGGATGTCGAAGACGAGATCGATGAAGGCGAATCGGTGCGGCTCCGCTCGATTTGACGCTCTGGATGGACGAGGTCGTCGGTGGCGATCCTCCTGGACTCGTCGGAGCGGTGAACGGTGGCCGGTGGCCATGGGGTTCACGGCGGCGCGGCGTCAGGCGCGGTCGTGGTCGGCACGGCGAGGGGCGTCGTCAAGGGAGAGGGGACGGGGACGCGAGGAAGAGGGCAGGGGGAGGCTAGGGTGGCCTCGGCTCGCAGCAGAGCAGTGGGGGAGGCGAGGCCATGGGGATCGGGCGCTCGCCTGCCTCAAGCGATGGGGGTGTTGGGTTTCGCCTCGATCCAGATTGGATCGGGGTGGGGGAGAGGGAGTGGCGACGTGGGGGAAAGTGGGGGAGTGGGATGCTTGGGTTTCGGGGGGAGCGGGGGTTATGGAAAGAGTGGGTCAAGGCCGGGCGAGGTGGGCTGGCCGGCCACCGGGCCAAGCAATGGGGGGGAGGTTCTCTTTTTTTTTATATTCGTTTGTATTATGTTTTTATTTCTTTTCTTTAAGTTATTTTCTTTAACTGTTTTAATTCAACTTAGGGCATTTAAGTATTTGATAAATTTGTGTTTTCTTTACTATAATTACCTCTGTGATATTCGGCACAACCCGAACATTTTTGTTTTGATGTTTGAAAACTGTTGATGTTTGACAATATTTAAATTTTGAATTTGAAAAGTTCCGAACCGACGCGAGATTAAACAGTGACGGAGGTGACGTGGCATATTTAGCAGAGGTTACTGTAGGTTAATTATCCAGGCGTCACAAATCTCCTCTACTACAAGAAATCTCGTCCTGAGATTTAAGAAATGGCGTACGGGGGAAGTTCTGGTTACGAAATTCTAACGGATCTTCTCGGCCCTGGTTGCTCCTCTCGAAGAGGTTGATCCATAGCGTTGATGTCTTCCATTAAATGCATACGGGCATCATGATGAAGTCGTCATTCTTCCTTCGGGGTCTCCGTCAGATTTCATTTAAAAAGATAAGGGGGAAAACTCGTGAAGTACGAAGCTTAATACATGTTAAGTACCTAGGGGCTATCTCAGTGAACGAGGTATAGAGTCACCTCTCGAGTTGAAATTCAAGAAATTCATCGAGAGTAAATTAAGAAGGTGAAATAAGGAGTTTCAAGTGGATAGGCAACCGTTTGTGGCCTGAAACAAAATGTGACAGGGGTTCAGAGCAATGGGAAAGTATTGCGTGCAGTACCGTAATAGATCACTATGAAGGTGGCCCGTGAATTACCCTCTGAAGCCAAGCGGGTGGAATAACTTTGGAAACGGGGGTGTGTAGAAGAATCAGGTTTCGATCCTGTGGAACTGTGGGTTATGGGCCCACCATGTGGGTTAAAAGTAGAAGGAGTGGTGACATCTTGCGTGATCATGTAAGCAAGGCATGTTAGAGGATAGCCTGTCATTTATGTCGGCAACAACATCGGTACCAAGGGCGAGGGACGAAGAGAACCATTTTCCTGCTCGTCGAAACGAGGCGGACCAATAGGCAAAGTTCTCGTCCATCAATGGTTACCGGAATATCATCAACAATAGTAACAGGGTCTTACTGACCGAGTTTTACACCATGGTGTTTACATAAGGTGAGAATATTACCGCTTATATCATATAGACCTCAAGAAAGGTTAAACCAAACAATGGAAAGGATAGTATGTTTATCAAATTAAAATGTATCGGAAAGGAAAATGTGTTTAACACATATTTCAGGGTATATCCTTCCCAAGGACAAGGAGCATGATATCCATGACAGGATAGAAAATAGAGAAACCATTTAGAAAAGGGGGAAGGAATTTCATGACATTACCCATACAACGGTGTTTGGATAATTGATCAAGAAACATGTAGCATTGGCTTCAAATGTTCTTGTTGAAAATCGGAGTACCACAGACATGCTTCGAGATAGCATTGACATGGTCTTCAAGCAAAGGTCGGACTTTGGATGCTCAATGGATTCATCAGGAAGAACTTATAGAATAAGTCTTTCAATTTCCTCATGGAAGAATGGCTAACCTTGCAAAAAAAGGAAGAGCTATAACAATGGGTCATCCAAAAAGTGTGCTAGGCATGACATCACCTTACCGTGCCATATAAAGACCAACGCTTATAACTCTTGGAAATATGTCCCAACCATCATATCTCGACCGAAGTTTCGGATCTGATTAAGTCGATATATCTCGCACTCGGGATGTCCGAGAATAAAAGGTGCAACACAATTGACGAGATGTCATTATATGATTCTCGGAAATGAACCATGGAAGCGAAGTTCCTAAACAAGAGTTCATCAAGAAACCAACGAGAGGATGAGGGGTGGCTGATGGAATCAGCGACAATCCATCGAGATTTCCAACAGATAATTTTCCACAGTTATGTGAACAAGGAGATAACATTAGTCAGATCAAATGACATAATGAGGTATGCTTGAGGAAAACATACACAATTAAACATTGGTTGAAAGGTGCACCCGAAATATGGGCTTAGGTAGTACGATCAATGTTAGAATGGTGATTTGATAATCAATGGCCTAAGGATGTACTGTTGACCATTAACTACAAAGCAATAGGGTTGATAGAAGGGCGGAATCCAAACATCACCGTTCACCTGTTGGTATCCCGGTTAGAAACAACACAAGAAAGAATGGTGATGGTGAGAAGTATCACTATACCAAGAATCCTTAAGAGGTGGAGCAATTCTCACAACATCCTTGACATAAAAAGGTGGTAATACTTCAAGGTAAATAAGAACAAATGTTGGATAGCAAGGAACTCAAGGTATAACACAAAACACGGACAAGATTGTGTTGAACGGAAGGCAATAAAGTGGTTGATGATAATACAAATCATCGAGGGAAAGGATGGTATTTCTCATCATGAATTCAATTGATATCATGGAAGAGCTCAGAATGCTGATGATGATCACGACACATTTGTCGAGAGATTTCATGAAGATGTAATCGATCGGCGATAACATCAAGTCAAAGGAATTATGAAGCAAAGGGTTATTGGAACCATGCGCATTTACACAAACTCAAAATCAAGCTTGTTGTTCAAGGCGGAATGATATGACGAGGAAAATTGACGTAAGCTTAGCTCATCATCGAAGGTTGTGCTCCAGGATTAAGGAACCGGTAGCACAGTTAAAATTAGCACGATAATGATGTAGCCGATCAGGCTAGGAGTGACGAGATGGAGTATTAAACTTCTCAACCACAAAGTACTGGGGGTACTGAATCTCAGTGTTGATTCGATTCACAAATTGGGGTTCTCGGTTGACGACAACCCATAACCCGTGGAGTGACTGTGATGGGGAAACGTACTACTTCATCAGAAATTCATAAGATGAAGTGCAATGGGTTGATATCCTCGAGATACCAGGGGGTAATACTCAAGGTAGAACAAAATAGAGGTTGGGAAGGCGTACTGATCTGCAGAAGGCAAGTACTTTAACTTGTCCGAGAAATAGAATCAAAGGAGAACAATCATGGTCGGAACCCACGATCATAAAGGATCGAACCACGGATACAAGATGAACTTATAACAAGGGGGTAATTATTTTTACGAGCAGCTTCCATGATAAGTTATACATCGTGTCCATGGGCATGAATGCAAGGCTCAAGGTCGACTCCCACTTCTTCAATGTATAACCTTCCATTCACTTCTCGCTTTGATAAAGGCATTAGTGTTGAAAGTTTTACCTGGTGAAATACCAGATGAGTATGTCTCGTGAAAACTTCCGAGTTCCCACATATAAAGGAAGGCATAGGTTCAACCCGTCAGGGTATCATGGAAACATATACCACAAGCTGCAATGGTAAATACCACCAGCTCGAAAGTAGAGCATGGTTGGCCAAGCAGATGATACAATTTATCAAGGGCATTATGTATCAGGTAAAGAACGCACAAGAATTTTGGTTATGAAGGACATTGTGGGATAATCACCCGGCAATGGGTATGGCGGTCCACAACGGGGCTGATGTGAGTATCGGTACTCAATCAAAGGAAGAAGGAACGCCAAGGCATCGGATTATAGAAACAACTAACTAATTCAAAGCTTAATGCAAAGAAATTTTATGATTTCCAAATCAAGGGATCAGAAGCAATCATTCTGATCGAAAATGAATAAGTTCCATAGACTTAGAAGCACAAACGATCAAGGCATTGATTGGTCAAGAACCAGCTCATATCCAAATGACGCCTGAGCCGGAAGGATGAATTCTAGGATTCGACTGAGGAATGCGAGCATCCTCAACATATTGAATCAACGAACTTAAAATGATAAAGACAAGGGAGGCCAATAAGATTATGAAACTTATTGGATTAACCATAATGCAAGCAAGCGAGAATTTCAAGAGCAATAGGCTGCTCAAGATTTTCTAAGATCGAATAATATTTTGAAGTCCTTTTCGTAACACATGAACAATCGGGAATGAGCGGATACTCGATAAGTGCGAGAATTATCCGTAGGGGTATTCAGGTGACAAAGATCAGCAAGGCAGTAAGCTCAAAGGATTCTCGGAACAACATAGAGAATTTCGAGGTATCTTGTAATATCAAGATCAACTGGGAAGCATTGTATGAATGGCGAGTATACGTGCTTATCCATAGGGGTTTATCGATGGAAGGGAATTGCATAAGTGACCATAAAGTCTCGAGAGAACATCGGAGAGTATCTTCGGATCCTTCTGGTGCAGTAGACGATCATCTGCAACAAGGGGCTCTCCGGTAGAAAGTTGTTACGAGAACCTAATGTTCGAGTTTAGCAAATTCATTTAACCCGAATAGAAGAGAGATCAGAGTCCCAGAGTATAGGTCGAGGAATAAAAGATCCTAATACCACCCAATGGCGACGTGGGCCCGTAAGGCACACAGCCATGTTAGTAAAAGTTTTATAATGTCTAGACTCGACTTCGGCCAAGGAGTGTGGAAGGGGGATTCCTACAGGCAGTCGGCTCTAATACCAACTTGTGACGCCCCCGATTCAATCGTACACTAATCATACACACAAACGTGTATGATCAAGATCAGGGACTCACGGGAAGATATCACAACACAACTCTAAAACATAATTAAGTCATACAAGCATCATAATACAAGCCAGGGGCCTCGAGGGCTCGAATACAAGTGCTCGATCATAGACGAAGTCGTGAAGCAACAATATCTGAGTACGCACATAAGTTAAACAAGTTTGCCTTAAGAAGGCTTGCACAAACCGGGAAACAGATCGAAGAGGCGCAGCCTCCCGCCTGGGATCCTCCTAAACTACTTCCCGGTCGCCGCCGGGCTGCACGTAGTAGGCACCTCCGGTGTAGTAGTCGTCATCGACGGTGGCGTCTGGCTCCTGGGCTCCGACATTTGGTCGCAGCAATCGGATAGAGATAGGGGAAAAGGGGGGAACAAGGCAACCGTGAGTACTCATCCAAAGTACTTGCAAGCAAGGAGCTACACTACATATGCATGGATATGTGTGTAAAGGGCCATATCGGTGGACGGAACTGCAGAATGCCAGAATAAGAGGGGGATAGCTAATCCTGTCGAAGACTACGCTCGGGCAGCCTCCGCCTTGCATCATGTAGAAGAGAGTAGACCAAGTCCTCCAAGTAGCATCACATAGCATAATCCTACCCGGCGATCCTCTCCTCGTAGTCCCTGTTAGAGAGCGCCACCGAGTTGTATCTCGCACTTGGAAGGGTGTGTTTTATTAAGTATCCGGTTCTAGTTGTCATAAGGTCAAGGTACAACTCCAAGTCGCCCCATATCAAGATCACGGCTATTCAATAGATTAACTTCCTCGCACGGGTGCACCACATTACCCGACACGCCGATCCCATTTGGCCGGACACACTTTCCGGGTCATGCCCGGCCGCGGAAGATCAACACGTCGCAGCCCCACCTAGGCACAATAGAGAGGTCACCACGCCGGTCTAAACCTAAGCGCACAGGGGTCTGGGCCCATCGCCCTTAGCACAACTGCACGTTGCGAACACGGCCGGAAGCAGACCTAGCCTAGCAGGCGCTCCAGTCCAATCCGGCGCCGCTTCGGGCCGACGTCACGGCGTTTTGGCTGATACCACGACGCCGGTTTCCCATATCTTGTCCCACGTGGCGGTTAGTGCGTATAAGGTCAACGACCCAACTCAGATCAAATACCATGTAAAACCCCGGATGTAACTTTCCTTATTTGTAACTCCAACTCTTGCCATTTTCGGCATTGTGATATGATATTCCCTCCGTGGATGGGTTTTTGTCTTTTGTTTTGCATTTTGTTTATGTCATGCATCTCATATCATGTCATCATGTGCATCTCATTTGCATACGTGTTCGTCTCATGATTCCGAGCATTTTCCCCGTTGTCTGTTTTGCAATCCGGCACTCCTATGTCCCCCGGCGTCACCTTTTACATTTTTCCGTGAGCGGGTACTAAACTTTCTTGGAATGGACCGAGGTTTGTCAAGTGGCCTTGGTACACCATCGGTAGACCACCTGTCAAGTTTCGTGTCATTTGGAGGTCGTTTGATACTCCAACGGTTAACCGCATAACCGCAAAGGCCTCTTTTGGGTTGCAGTCCAACACCCCTTCAAAACAGCCCAATAACCCACCTAAGTCACTTCCATGCTCTCCGTCGTCGGATCACGATCGTGTGGGCGAAAACTACACCTTATTTGGACACTCCTAGCTCCTTCTACCTATAAAAACACCCCTCCCCCGAAATCCCGGATCATTTCCTACCCTAACCCTAGCCCCGCTCCTCTCCGCGCGCCAGACACCGTCCGGATCGGGCCGGACGTGTCCGCCCGCCGCCGCTGCCGCTTCCGCTCCCGGCCCCCAGCCGCCCACCGCTTGCGCCCGGCCGCGCCCGCCGTCGCGCTCCTCCGCCCTCCGCCTGGCCGCCGCCACGAGCTTCCGCCCGCCACCGGAGCTCATCGCCCGCGCCTCCATGCTGGCCGCCTCCGTCCGTCAGCCGGAGTCCGGCCGCCCGGCCTCGCCTCCGCCCGACGCCGCCGGCGCCGGATCCGGCCAGATCCGGCCGCCCCGGCCTCTCCTCCCTCCTTCTCCGGCACCAACTCCGGCGAGCCCGGCCTTGCCTCGGTTCGCGCGCGCCTCGGACGAACCCTTGATCCACCCGAGGTTGACCCCGTTTTTCCTCTTAAGTCTTTATCTGCAGATTATTTGTTGCATTTTCATCATGCCATAACTTTGCACCCATGGCTCCGTTTTGGACGTGTAGCATACCTAATTGTTCGCCTGGACGAGTACATCATTTGATCTCATTGCATCATTTTCATTTGAGCTCCTCTTGATGCCCGAAATGCTATTAGAAGAGGGCTATGTGATGTTAGTTTCAGATTCTTATCAGAACATGCACTTTTGTCATTTTTGCCATGATTGATGTGTGCATCCTATGAACTTGAGTCCTACATGTGTTTTGTAATATGTCATGCCATCTTTACAGGGGTGTATGCCATGTAGTTTTGTGATCTCTGTGGTGACTAGCACAAGCATGCAAACTAGGCTTCATGATGTTGCTGATTTCAGCCCCTGTTTTGCTGATATTTTTATGCCATGTAAACTTGATGCTACACAGAGATCCATTGATATTTTGAGATACTTCAGTAAGCATGTTTTGAACATATGGTTACGCTCTATCCATCAATTCCCTTGTTTGCAATTATGGAGTGCTATAGCTTGAGTCAATCGAGCTCTACTTTTGCTATAAAATGTTTCCTGGCAGATTGTTTACATGTTATTCAGTTTTGCCAAGGTTGTTGTAGTTGCTCCGTGAATGCTATGATGTTGTTCTTGCCATGTATAGCTTCTATGCCATGTCTTCTTGATGGATGTATGCTTAGTTTATCTTAAAATGCTGTGTAGTGAGTGCATCGAGCTCGTGAAGATGCCTTCATAATTCTGTCAATGTCATGCCCTGTTTGCTGAATCTGTTAACGGAACTTGCTATATTGACATTGGTGCTATTGCATTTTCTGATCCCTTTTGGCTCATGGTCAGTAAGGGACTTTTGTTTTATCCTTTGAGTAGATTTATGCCATGCCTTGTTTTGCTATTATAAGTTCCTGTAGCATGTTGTTTGCTTGCTCTGAACATTGCTTCCTCGATGCCGATTCTGCCATGTTCGATTCAAATTGTGAAGTCGATATATTTTGCACTTTTGCCATGCCTGTTTGGACCTGTTACGGTGTCATTTAGCCGTAGCTCAGTGTTCATATTTTGTTAAGCATCTTGGGTAGATCACTGCCATATGCTTTGTTGGTACGTTTGGGTGCAGTAGCTTAATTTCTTGTTGCTTGCTAAGTCGCATCGTGCTGTTAATGGCAGATTTGTGCCATTCTTGTTTTGCTTGTCATTTGCAAACCGTGCATCCGATTCCGGTGATCTTTATATCGATTTCAACCGAAATCATCTCACCTTTCCAGCGGCATACTTGGTTTGCCATGTTGATGTCTGGTTCATCATTTTCCTTCCGGAGCACGCATATGCATTGCATCTCACATCTCGCATATCATGCCATGTATTGCATCATGTTGCTTGTGCATTGCACCGTGATTTATTGTGGTTCCATTGTTTGTGTTCTTGCTTTGGGTAGAGCCGGGAGACGAGTACGTGAACGAGGAACCTGTTGAGAACGCCACGAGGATCAAGCTTTCGACAACTCGAGAACCTTGCGCAAGATGACCATACCCTCGAAATCACTTCTATCTTTGCTTGCTAGATGCTCGCTTCTTTGCTATGCCTATGCTACGATGCCTATCACTTGCTTATCATGCCTCCCATATTGCCATGTCAAGCCCCTAACCATCCTTTCCTAGCAAACCGTTGATTGGCTATGTTACCGCTTTGCTCAAATTTCTCTTATAGCGTTGCTAGTTGCGGTGAAGATGAAGTTTGTTCCTTGTTGGAACATGGAGATGTTGTTCCTTGCTGGAACATGTTTACTTGTTGGGATATCACAATATCTATTGTTTAATTAATGCATCTATATACTTGGTAAAGGGTGGAAGACTCGGCCTTATGCCTGGTGTTTTGTTCCACTCTTGCCGCCTTAGTTTCCGTCATACCGGTGTTATGTTCCTTGATTTCGCGTTCCTTACACGGTTGGGTGATTTATGGGACCCCCTTGACAGTTCGCTTTGAATAAGACTCCTCCAGCAAGGCCCAACATTGGTTTTACCACTTGCCACCTAAGCCTTTTTCCCCCGGGTTTTCGCGAGCCCGAGGGTCATCTTTATTTAACCCCCCCGCGCCAATGCTCCTTCGAGTGTTGGTCCAAACTAGAGCACCGTGCGGGACCATTCCTTGGCAACTTGGATTATGTAGGTACCTGTACGCTTAGCTTATCCGGTGTGCCCTGAGAACGAGATATGTGCAGCTCCTATCGGGATTTGTCGGCACAATCGGGCGGCTTTTGCCGGTCTTGTTTTACCATTGTCGAAATGTCTTGTAGTCCGGGATTCCGAGATCGATCGGGTCTTCCCAGTAGAAGGAATATCCTTCGTTGACCGTGAGAGCTTATAATGGGCTAAGTTGGGACACCCCGCAAAGATATTATCTTTCAAAGCCGTGCCCGCGGTTATGAGGCGATGGGAATTTGTTAATGTCCGGTTGTAGAAAACCCGAAGTTGACCTTAATTAAAACACATCAATCAAGGCGTGTAACCGTGATGGTCTCTTCTCGGCGGAGTCCGGGAAGTGAACACGGTGTTGGAGTTATGTTTGACGTAAGTAGTTTCAGGATCACCTCTTGATCGCTACTAGATTCACGACCGTGCCTTGCTCCTCTTCTCGCTCTCTTTGCGTAATGTAGCCACCATATATGCTAGTCGCTTGTCGCAGCTCCACCTCACAACTCTGTCCTTCCTATAAGCTTAAATAGTCTTGATCTCGCTGGTGTGAGATTGCTGAGTCCCCGTGACTCATGATTCTACCAAAACAGTTGCAGTGTGCCGACGATGCCGGTCAGATGACGCAACCGAGCTCAAGTGGGATTTTGACGAGGAACGTGGTCGTTACTATGTGTCTTTTCCCGATGATCGATGAGTGGAGCCCAGTTGGGACGATCGGGGATCTGTGTAGCATTTGGGGTAGTCTTCTTTTATTTTGGTTCCGTAGTCGGACCTTGAGTGTAATCTGGATGATGGATGTTTATTTATGTACCGTGTGAAGTGGCGATCGTAAGCCAACTATGTATCTCTTTCCCTTATGTATTACATGGGTTGTGTGAAGATTACCTCACTTGCGACATTGCTTTCAATGCGGTTATGCCTCTAAGTCGTGCTTCGACACGTGGGAGATATAGCCGCATCGAGGGCGTTATAAGTTGGTAATCAGAGCCATCCCCGACTTAGGAGCCCCCTGCTTGATTGTTTGCTGGCGTTGTTGAGTCTAGAACAAAAATGTTTTGAGTCTTAGGATTATATATATCGGAGAGTAGGATTCTTTTTACTCCCCAGTCCTTTCGTCGCTCTGGTGAGGTCTCCTGACGTAGAAGTTTTGACTCTCCTCTCCTCAAATTTCACTAAAAAAATTTTAGGATCACGCTGGTATCTTGGAATCGTTCGATGGTTTTGTGACGAGAACATTGTTCTTGGTGCCTCGACATTTAGGGGTTGTGGCGGTGTCCCGGGAGTTGAGCTCCGAGGTGTTGTCGCCACAATTTTATCGCTGCCCGGAATACCTGAGCTTTGCCGACATCGAAAATCTCTTTTGTACAGTTGTTGGTGAGATAACCCCGATAACCCAAAGATCTTTGGCGAGCTCGAGTATTGCCATGACTCGTATAACGGATGCTTTTCAAGGTGGAGGTACCACGATTTCGAAGGTTTCTTGGTTATGTGTTGACGGATGGATACAATGGATCTAGGTATTGTTAGTTTGGGTGATATATTTTGTGTCCTCAGATCCCCAACACCGCATTGCATAACCGTAAAGTTTCGGGAGTTTATAGGTGGGTTTCAAGTAGCTCTTAGCATTTCTTCCGCAGATATTTGGTTTGTGATTGGGTAATCCTTACCACTTATTTGTTCCGTCGTACCTTGTTATTTTTTCATCAACCCTTTATCAAGTGGCTTCTCACCTTAATGGACGTGTGATGTTAGCTTTGGAATTCATTCGTTCATCCTTGTTCAATGTTTATTGTGAAGACTATATGTTGCAATTTCTATCCGTTGATTCAACTTGTCTATCTGTCTATCAAAGTGCTAACGGATGTCACCCTCTTCAGAATGGCTCCGCCAACGCATCTGAATCCGGAACGCAATTTTGGGAGTCAGTCAAACCCTCCACCTCCACCTCCGCCTCCGGAGGCATGGCAAGCTATCATGGCAGCCACCAACGAAAATGCTCAGATGATTTTGCAACTCTTGCAAGAGCGTACCCAAGGGCAAGGCAACCAAGGAAATCAAGGCCAAGGCAACAACCAGCCGCACTTTGCTACCCTCAATCAGTTCCTCGCTAATCAGCCGAAGTCTTTCAGCTTCTGTGTCGAGGCCACAGACGCCGACGATTGGCTTGTGGACATCTGCAAACATTTTGAATGTAGCAATGTCAGACCTGAGGACTTTGTCAAGTTTGCTTCGTTTCAACTCAAGGACCAAGCTGAGTGGTATCAACAATACAAAGATTCCAGAGGAGGACGTGTAATTACCTCGATGAGTTCCGCCGAGACTTCAAAGCTCACCACATTCAAAGTGTTGTTGAGAGCAAGCATGAGGAGTTCCGCAATCTCAAGCAAGGCAACATGTCCGTGTATCAATACAATATCCAGTTCCAGAAACTCGCTCGCTTCGCTAAGCAAGACGTCCCTGATGAAAAGAGTGTGATCTATCAATTCAGAGGTGGTCTCAGAGAAGATCTGCAATTAGCTCTCGTGCTTTTGAGCCGGAAAAGTATGATGAATTCTACAACATGGCATCAAGCAAGAAGCTGCCCAGCTCAAGTGTGAGGCTGCTAAGAAGAGAGTCGTGGACGCAGCTCAGTCTTCTTCTTCCTCACTAGTGGCAGCTAAGCAATGAAGTTCCGTTGCCTCCTCATCCTCCGTCTCGGCCTTATCAGCAGAAGAACTCAGGTGGTCGTGGATCTTCCCACCCGCCCAACCTGTGCTATCGTAACAAGTCAAATTCTCAAGCTCCAAGGTCAAATGCTCCTTATCACCGCCCGCCTCGTGAGGTGACTTGCAACAAATGTCAGCAGAAAGTTCACTACGCGAACAAGTGCTTCAACCAAAGGCGCCTTCCGCCTCCTCCTCCTGTGAGATCTTCAAGCAATGCAGTGGTCAAGCATAATCCCAACCATGCCAAGGTGAACATGATGAATGCAGCTCAAGCGAAGGAATCTACTGACGTGATAATGGGTAATCTCTCAGTTAATGATATTCCTGCAAAAGTCTTATTTGATACTGGTGCATCGCATTCTTTCATCTCAAGACCTTTTGTGGCTATGCATGATTTGGTTACTCGAGTATTGCCGAGACCTTTGTCTATTGTTTCTCCGGCTAGGCAAATGACTTCTCGAGTTTTGGTTCCGAATGTCGGTATCAAGATGGGCGATTATAGATTTCTGGCTAAACCAATTGTCCTTGGTGACTCGGATATTGATCTAATTCTTGGGATGGACTGGCTTTCTCAGCACAAAGCTCAGCTTGATTGTGCTGCCAGGGAAATTCAATTGACACACTCTTCTGAGGATGTGATCATCTATGACGCTCGTGATGAAACCATTCGGTTGTTTTCTCTCAATGAGAAGGGCGAGTTGGATGCTATCTCTCAGATTCCATTCGTTTGTGAGTATCAAGATGTCTTTCCAGAAGAGCTTCCAGGAATGCCTCCTCACCGCCGCTTGAGTTCGTTATCGATCTTGAGCCCGGCATTGAACCCGCTTTGCAAGCGTCCATACAAGCTTGGACCTAATGAGCTGAAGGAATTGAAGAAATAGCTCGATGAACAAGAGCGTCTGGGTTTGATCAGACCGAGTTCATCTCCATGGGGTTGTGGTGTTCTTTTTGTCCAGAAGAAGGATGGCACGGACCGACTTTGCGTTGATTACCGTCCATTGAATAAGAAGACTATCAAGAACAAGTATCCACTTCCCAACATCAATGAGCTTTTCGAGCAACTCAAAGGTGCTAAAGTGTTCTCCAAGCTTGACCTTCGTATGGGTTATCATCAAATTCAGATTCGTGAACAAGATATTCCCAAGACAAAGATTCGTAACAAGCTTTGGTTCTTATGAATATACCGTCATGTCTTTCGGCCTTGTCAATGCTCCTCCAACATTCTCTCGAATGATGAACTTCATCTTCAACCCCTACACCAATGAATTCGTCTTGGTCTATCTCGATGATATTTTGGTCTTCTCCAAGAATAAGAAGGATCATGCCAAACATTTGCGATTGGTGCTCGACAAGCTCAGAGAGCATCAATTCTATGCTAAGTTTTCCAAATGTGAATTTTGGCTTGATGAAGTTCTTTACCTTGGTCATATCATCTCCGCCAAGGGCATCGCTGTTAATCCCAGAAGGTGTCTGCAGTTGTGAATTGGGAACCTCCTCGGAATGACAAGCGGCTTAGCTTTCTTGGACTTGCAAGCTATTGTCAAGATTCGTTGAGAACTTCTCTAAGATTGCAAAGCCTCTTTCCAACCTCCTCCAGAAGCATGTGAAGTATGTCTGGTCTCCTGAGTGTGACGTTGCTTCCAATATTCTCAAAGAGAAACTCGTCACAGCTCCTGTCTTGACTCCTCCTGATGAATCCAAGCCATTCGAAGTTTTCTGTGATGCTTCTCTTCAAGGTCTCGGTGCTGTGTTAATGCCAGAGAAGAAAGTTGTGGCCTATACCTCTCGTCAGTTGAAGCCCAACGAAAAGAACTACCCCACTCACGATCTTGAGTTGGCGGCTTGTCCATGCATTAATAACTTGGAGACATCTCTTGTTGGGAAGGAAAGTGGACATATTCACCGATCACAAGAGTCTCAAGTATATCTTCACTCAACCCAACCTCAACCTCGTGCAAACTCGATGGGTCGAAATGATTCAAGAGTACAACCCAAGTATTGAATATACTCCGGGCAAGGCCAATGTGATTGCAGATGCTTTGAGCAGGAAGGCTTACTGCAACAGTTTAATTCTCAAGCCCTTCCAACCAGACCTTTGTGAAGCTTTCCGCAACCTGAATCTTCAAGTTGTTCCTCAAGGCTTTCATGCCAACCTCATAGTCTCTCCTACTTTGGAAGATCAGATTCGTGAGGCTCAACTCCTGGATACCATGGTGAAAAAGGTGAAACGTGGTATCGACAAGGGCATTTCCAAATACAAGTGCTTCCACATTGATGACAAAGATACTCTTTTCTTCAAGGACCGGATTGTGGTTCCTAAGGGTGATCTACGTAAAGTCATTATGAACGAGGCACACAATTCTCTTCTATCCATTCATCCTGGAAGTACGAAGATGTACCATGACCTCAAGCAGTCATATTGGTGGACTCGAATGAAGCGAGAAATTGCTCAATTCGTGAATGAATGTGATGTCTGCCAAGGGTGAAAGCAGAACACCAACGACCACCGGGTCTCCTCCAACCTCTTGCTATTCCAGAATGGAAGTTTGATCATATCAAAATGGACTTCGTGGATCGGATTTCCTAAGTCCAAGCGTGGAAATGATGCTATCTTCGTTGTCATTGACAAGCTTACTAAAGTGGCTCATTTTCTTCCTATCAAAGAATTTATCACAGCAGCTCAGTTGGCAGAGCTATACACATCCAGGATTGTCTCCTTGCACGGCATTCCACAAGTGATCTCTTCGCACTGTGGAAGCATCTTCACCTCCAAGTTTTGGGATTCTTTTCAAGGCCATGGGCACCAACATTCGTTTCAAAGACAGCTTTCCATCCTCAAACAAGTGGCCAAGTCGAACGAGTCAATCAAATCCTTGAAGATATGCTCGTGGCTTGTGTCATTTCCTTGGTATGAAGTGGGAAGATTGTCTTCCATATGCCGAAGTTCTCCTACAACAACAACTTCCAAGCGAGTTCGGGCAAGGCCCCATTCGAAATTCTCTATGGCGTAAAGTGCCGTACTCCTCTCAATTGGTCCGAGACGGTGAACGCCAACTTCTTGGAAACGACTTGATCACGTGTCAAGAAATGTGCAAAGTCATTCGTGAGAATCTCAAAGCCGCACAATCGCGCCCGGAAGAGCTATTATGATGACAAGCACCGTGATGTGGCTTTTGAAATCGGAGACCATGTCTACCTCCGCGTCTCTCCAATGAAAGGCACTCGCCGCCGGTATCAAAGGGAAGCTTGCCCCTAGATACGTGGGTCCTTTCAAGATCATTGGCAAAAGAGGCGACCTCGCCTATCAACTTGAGCTTCCGTCCAACTTCGCGAACGTGCACGATGTGTTTCACGTGTCACAGCTTGGCAAGTGCTTCAAGACTCCTGAGTGCACTATCAACTTCGAAGAAATTGACCTCCAAGAAGATCTCTCTTATCACGAGCACCCCGTTGCTATTCTTGAAGAAACCGAGCGCAAGACTCGCAACAAGTCAATCAAATTCCTGAAAGTGAAGTGGTCACACCATTTCGACCGAGAAGCCACCTGGGAGCGCGAGGATCACCTCCGTTCGAATATCCGGAGTTCTTCGGTCCTAGATCTCGGGACGAGATCCTCTTGTAGTGGTGGAGTGTTGTAACACCCCGGATGTAACTTTCCTTATTTGTAACTCCAACTCTTGCCATTTTCGGCATTGTGATATGATATTCCCTCCGTGGTTGGGTTTTTGTCTTTTGTTTTGGATTTTGTTTATGTCATGCATCTCATATCATGTCATCATGTGCATCTCATTTGCATACGTGTTCGTCTCATGATTCCGAGCATTTTCCCCGTTGTCCGTTTTGCAATCCGGCACTCCTATGTCCCCGGCGTCCCCTTTTACATTTTTCCGTGAGCGGGTACTAAACTTTCTCGGAATGGACCGAGGTTTGTCAAGTGGCCTTGGTACACCACCGGTAGACCACTGTCAAGTTTCGTGCCATTTGGAGGTCGTTTGATACTCCAACGGTTAACCGCATAACCGCAAAGGCCTCTTTTGGGTTGCAGTCCAACACCCCTTCAAAACAGCCCAATAACCCACCTAAGTCACTTCCATGCTCTCCGTCGTCGGATCACGATCGTGTGGGCGAAAACTACACCTCATTTGGACACTCCTAGCTCCTTCTACCTATAAAAACACCCCCTCCCCCGAAATCCCGGATCATTTCCTACCCTAACCCTAGCCCGCTCCTCTCCTTGGCGGACACCGTCCGGACCCGGGACGTGTCCGCCCGCCCGCTAAACCCTTCGGCCCGCTCTCCAGCCCATGCTGGCCGCCGCCGCCTCACAGACGCCTGGCCACGCCCGCCCGCCTCGGCCGCCCGCCACCGGAGCTCGCCGCCCGCGCCACCGGGCTCGTCGCCTGCGCCTCCATGATCGCCCGCCTCCGTCCGTCAGCCGAGTCCCGGCCGCCCGGCCCGCCTCCGCCGGCCCGGCGCCGGATCCGGCCGCCCCGGCCTCTCCTCCCTCCTTCTCCGGCACCAACTTCGGCAAGCCCGGCCTCGCCTCGGTTCGCGCGCGCCTCGGGCGAACCCTAGATCCACCCAAGGTTGACCCCGTTTTTCCTCCAAGTCTTTATCTGCAGATTATTTGTTGCATTTTCATCATGCCATAACTTTGCACCCGTGGCTCCGTTTTGGGCGTGTAGCATACCGAATTGTTCGGCTCGACGAGTGAATCATTTAATATCAATGCATCATTTTCATTTGAGCAAACCTTGATGCCCGAAATGCTGTTAGAAGAGGGCTATGTGATGTTAATTTCAGATTCTTATCAGAACATGCACTTTTGTCATTTTTGCCATGATTGATGTGTGCATCTTATGAACTTGAGTCCTACATGTGTTTTGTAATATGCCATGCCATCTTTACTGGGGTGTATGCCATGTATTTTTGTGATCTCTGTGGTGACTAACACAAGCATGCAAACTAGGCTTCATGATGTAGCTGATTTCAGCCCCTGTTTTGCTGATATTTTTATGCCATGTAAACTTGATGCTACAGAGAGATCCATGCATATTTTGAGATACTTCAGTAAGAATGTTTTGAACATATGTTTACGCTATATCCATCCATACCCTTGTTTGCAATTATGGAGTGCTATAGCTTGAGTCAATCGAGCTCTACTTTTGCTATAAAATGTTTCCTGGCAGATTGTTTACATGTTATTCAATTTTGCCAAGGTTGTTGTAGTTGATTCGTGAACGCTATAATGTTGTTCTTGCCATGTATAGCTTGTATGCCATGTCTTCTTGACGGATGTATGCTTAGTTTATCTTGAAATGCTCTGTAGAGAGTGTATCGAGCTCGCGAAGATGCCTTCATAATTCTGTCAATGTCATGCCCTGTTTGCTGAATCTGTTAACGAAACTTGCTATATTGACATGGACGGTATTACATTTTCTGGTCCCTTTTGGCTCATGGCCAGTAAGGGACTTTTGTTCTATGCTTTGAGTAGATTCATGCCATGCCTTGTTTTGCTATTATAAGTTCATGTAGCATGTTGTTTGCTTGCTCTGAACATTGCTTCCTGATGCTGATTCTGCCATGTTCAGTATTTTCACTAAGTCTGTGAAGCTGATATATTTTGCACTTTTGCCATGCTTGTTTGGACCTGTTATGTTGTGATTTAGCCGTAGCTCAGTGTTCATCTTTTGTCAAGCATCTTGAGTATATCACTGCCATATGCTTTGTTGGTACGTTTGGGTGCAGTAGCTTAATTTCTTGTTGCTTGCTAAGTCGCATCGTGCTCGTGCTGTTAATGGCAGATTTGTGCCATTCTTGTTTTGCTTGTCATTTGCAAACCGTGCATCCGATTCCGGTGATCTTTATATCAATTTCAACCGAAATCATCTCACCATTCCAGTGGCATACTTGGTTTGCCAAGTTGATGCCTGGTTCATCATTTTCCTTCCGGAGCACGCATATGCATTGCATCTCACATCTCGCATATCATGCCATGTATTGCATCATGTTGCTTGTGCATTGCACCGTGATTTATTGTGGTTCCATTGTTTGTGTTCTTGCTTTGGGTAGAGCCGGGAGACAAGTACGTGAATGAGGAACCTGTTGAGAACGCTTACGAGGATCAAGCTTTCGACAACTCTAAGAACCTTGCAGGCAAGATGACCATACCCTCGAAATCACTTCTATCTTTGCTTGCTAGATGCTCGCTTTTGCTATGCCTATGCTACGATGCCTATCACTTGCTTATCATGCCTCCCATATTGCCATGTCAAGCCCTAACCATCCTTTCCTAGCAAACCGTTGATTGGCTATGTTACCGCTTTGCTCAAATTTCTCTTATAAGCGTTGCTAGTTGCAGGTGAAGATGAAGTTTGTTCCTTGCTGGAACATGGAGATGTTGTTCCTTGCTGGAACATGTTTACTTGTTGGGATATCACAATATCTATTGTTTAATTAATGCATCTATATACTTGGTAAAGGGAGGAAGACTCGGCCTTATGCCCGGTGTTTTGTTCCACTCTTGCCGCCTTAGTTTCCGCCATACCGTGTTATGTTCCTTGATTTCGCGTTCCTTACACGGTTGGGTGATTTATGGGACCCCTTGACAGTTCGCTTTGAATAAGACTCCTCCAAAGAAGGCCCAACATTGGTTTTACCACTTGCCACCTAAGCCTTTTCCCCGGTTTTCGCGAGCCCGAGGGTCATCTTTATTTAACCCCCGCCAATGCTCCTTCGAAAGTGTTGGTCCAAACTAGAGCACCGTCTTGGGACCATTCCTTGGCAACTTGGATTATGTAGGTACCTGTACGCTTAGCTTATCCGGTGTGCCCTGAGAACGAGATATGTGCAGCTCCTATCGGGATTTGTCGGCACAATCGGGCGCTTTGCTGGTCTTGTTTTACCATTGTCGAAATGTCTTGTAGTCCGGGATTCCGAGACTGATCGGGTCTTCCCGGTAGAAGGAATATCCTCCGTTGACCGTGAGAGCTTATAATGGGCTAAGTTGGGACACCCTGCGGTATTATCTTCGAAAGTCGTGCCCGCGGTTATGAGGCAGATGGGAATTTGTTAATGTCCGTTGTAGAAAACCCGAAGTTGACCTTAATTAAAACACATCAATCAAGGCGTGTAACCGTGATGGTCTCTTCTCGGCGGAGTCCGGGAAGTGAACACGGTGTTGGAGTTATGTTTGACGTAAGTAGTTTCAGGATCACCTCTTGATCGCTACTAGATTCACGACCGTGCCTTGCTCCTCTTCTCGCTCTCTTTTGCGAATGTAGCCACCATATATGCTAGTCGCTTGCTGCAGCTCCACCTCACAACTCTGTCCTTCCTATAAGCTTAAATAGTCTTGATCTCATGGGTGTGAGATTGCTGAGTCCCCGTGACTCACAGATTCTACCAAAACAGTTGCAGGTGCCGACGATGCCAGTGCAGATGACGCAACCGAGCTCAAGTGGGAGTTCGATGAGGAACGTGGTCGTTACTATGTGTCTTTTCCGATGATCGATGAGTGGAGCTCCAGTTGGGACGATCGGGATCCGTGTAGCATTTGGGGTAGTCTTCTTTATTTTGGTTCCCTAGTCGGACCTTGAGTGTAATCTGGATGATGGATGTTTATTTATGTAATGTGTGAAGTGGCATTTGTAAGCCAACTATGTATCTCTTTCCCTTATGTATTACATGGGTTGTGTGAAGATTATCTCACTTGCGACATTGCTTTCAATGCGGTTATGCCTCTAAGTCGTGCTTCGACACGTGGGAGATATAGCCGCATCGAGGGCATTACATACCAAGATCTCGTTAAGCATGTTAAGTATCCGCGAACGCCGACCAGGGCCAGGCCCACCTCTCTCCTAGGTGGTCTCAACCTGCCCTGTCGCTCCGCCACAAAGTAACAATCATGGGCCGTCGGGAACCCAGGCCCACCTCTACCGGGATGGAGCCACCGTCCTTTCAAATTTCATCTCCTAACAAAGTACCACATGTAATGTAATAGTGTAAAGTATATAGTATATGCCCGTGATCACCTCCCAAAGTGATCACAGCCCAAAGAGTATAGCATGGCGGCATTTGACAAGAATGTAGGGCCACCGATGGAACACTAGCATCCTATACTAAGCAAGAGGGATAGTAAAAGGTAACAAAAGTAGTAGCAAGGACGGGCTATGTAGCAAGATAGGATTAGCGAAAGCGATAATATACTACACTACTCTAATGCAAGCAGTATAGAGAAGAATAGGCGATATCCGTGATCAAGGGGGGGGGGCTTGCTGGTTTCTCCGGCAAGAGAGAGGGTCGTCAACACCGTAGTCGTCTTTGAGTAGCAATGCGTCGGCCTCGGTGTCTAAGCGGAAGAAGAGGGGAAGAAACAATGAATACAATGCAAACAGATGCATAACAATGCATGACAAAGCAATGTGTGACGCTGGCGTGCCCTAACGCGGTATGAGGTGATACGGTGAAGGGGAAACATCCGGGAAAGTATCCCCGGTGTTTCGTGTTTTCGGGCAGAGGAGCCGGAGGGGAAAAGTTGCGAGTTTGATATGTTAGGGGTGTGTGGCGGACGAACGGGCTGCGTATCCGGATTCGTCTCGTCGTTCTGAGCAACTTTCATGTAGAAAGTATTTTCATCTGAGCTACGGTTTATTTTATATGATTTTTAAAAGATTTAAATCATTTTAGGATTAATTTAAATATTTTAATTCAACATTATCGAGCAGTTGTTTGGACATCAAGATGACGTCAAGATCAACAAAGGTGTTGACTGGTCAACTGACGTGTGGGTCCAGTGGGACCCACCTGTCATACACTGTTTAGACTTAATTAGGGTTTAGGCTAAACAAACTACCATTTAATTAAACTAACAGGTTAATTAGATTTATTAATTAACCTAATTAATTTAGTTAATTAATTAAATTTTTTTTATTATTATTATTTTAATCCTTTTTTTGGAAACATTCTGGAGGCGAGGCCCTCCTGTCATAGGCCCCAGGGGGCTATAGTGGGTTTGGGCATTGCAGGCGCCACCCGAACAAAGCGCAGCTGGCATCGGGCGTGGCGGTGCGGGCGCTGCGACGAAGCGAACCCGGTCCGCGGGCGACGGCCGCTGAGGCGCGACGGGGCACCGGAGTTGGCCGCGGGGGCGGCAATGGTCGACGTGAGCTGGGACGACGACCGCGGGACCGGCAGCAAGCGGGCACGACGGAGCCAGAGTGAGGGCTGCGGGTTGAGGCCGGAGCTCGACCAGAGCGAGCTCATGGCGGCGGTAGTGAGCGTTGGTCGGCGAGCAGCCGCCGCGGGGCGAAGAGGGCGATGCTCGTCTGTTCGTAGCCGTGGACAGGGGTGCGCCCGGTTGCGGTAGTTGGCGAGCAGAGGAGTGGCGAAGCGGCGTGCAGGGCGGCCAGCGCGTCTTGGCGCCGGTGGCGAGGCCATGGCGAAGTGGCCGGGCGAGGAGGAGGAGAGGAGCATGGGGAGGCGCTCACATCGGGGCCGTAGGGTACATGGCAGCGGGGCGCGAGGTGGGGGACGGGGACGACGTGCGTTGAGGAGGTAGGCCGACGGTGCAGGATGTCGAAGACGAGATCGATGAAGGCGAATCGGTGCGGCTCCGCCGATTTGGCGCCTGGATGGACGAGGTCGTCGGTGGCGATCCTCCTGGACTCGTCGGGCGATGAACGGTGGCGGTGGCCATGGGGTTCACGGCAATGGCGTCGGCGCAGCCGTGGTCTACGAGGGGCGTCGTCAAGGAGAGGGGACGGGACGCGAGGAAGAGGCGAGGGAGGCTAGGGCGGCCTCGGCTCGCAGCAGAAAGCGATGGGGAGGCGAGGCCATGGGGATCGGGCCGCCCGCCTGCCTTGGCGATGGGGTGTTGAGCCTCGATCCAGATTGGATCGGGGTGGGGGAGAGGGAGTGGCGACGTGGGGGAAAGTGGGGGAGTGGAATGCTAGGGTTTCGGGGGGAGCGGGGGTTATGGAAAGAGTGGGGTGGGCGGTTGGTGGGCAGGGCTGGCCACCGGGCCGATGGGCAATGGGGGAGGTTCTCTATTTTTTGTGTTTGTTTGTATTCTGTTTTTATTTCTTTTCTTTAATTTATTTTCTTTAACTGTTTTAATTCAACTTAGGGCATTTAAGTATTTGATAAATTTGTGTTTTCTTTACTATAATTACCTCTGTGATATTCGGCACAACCCGAACATTTTTGTTTTGATGTTTGAAAACTATTGATGTTTGACAATATTTAAATTTTGAATTTGAAAAGTTTCGAACCGACGTGAGATTAAACAGTGACGGAGGTGATGTGGCATATTTAGCAGAGGTTACTGTAGCTTAATTATCCGGGCGTCACACTTAGACTCTAGCAAACAACATCAAAGCATGGAACATACATCAGCATGAGCAAAGCATAAAACCTCAGGCTCTGAACTAGCTGGACAAAGCGTGGAGTGACTTACTATAGCAATCTTAACTGGCTCCGAAAACCCGTGCTTCTTGCTGTTGTGGGTGGCCTTGAACAAGTCAATCGTAGACAGCTCCTCACCCTTACGTTCTTCTTTCTAAATTTTTTTTTCAACAAAAATCAAAATGTTGTTCAGCAAGAATCAGAAATGTTATTCAACGAGAATCAAACGGTAAGCTCTCTAGACAAAAGTTCTCACAGTGGCAAAAATGTGTGTTGTATAGTGCCTAGAACCAGTTCTTTGTTGGTACACGACTTTTTTATTCATCTTGTTCACACATAGGTTTACTACAAAAAAGCATACTGCCAGCATGATCTAGCACTAGCATATCATGTGAAGAACATAAACCAACAACTACATGTATACAAGATGCCATAGCAAAAATATACAAACCTTGTGTCTTGGGGGTAGACCACATCTTCACCAGAGCTTGCCATTCACCGTCTGTCATATCTGGCACCGGAGACTTGATGCTGACTTTGTTTGCTGCTATGGTATCAAAATATTTCTTCCTGATCTGGTGGTGTCTGTTCTTTGAACTTTTCTGCAGAATATCTTTGCACGCAGTCTTGATGATCTCCGAGTTCATGTTCATCTCAAATTTGCCTACCAAGACAGCAAACAAGGTAGGGAGTGATCATACGCAGGTGTAACAGAAAATAGATAGCACATTAGCCATGAAACAAGTAGCTTGCAGCAACTTTTCCAATGTAATTATGCAATAGATTAGCGTTTTTTGTATTCCTTGAAGTGAGGAAGTCTAAGTGCATCTAGTGCCACCCCTAGTTGATTTTGAAGTATTGACGACAAACGTGGTTGAGGGATTAATGTGTTTGTAAGAATTGCAAGATAACACAGGTAGAAGTCCCTCATTGATCGGTTTACCTACCAGAGATGACACCTAAAAATGTATGAAGACATTGAAGACAATGGTGGTTCGTGGAGAAATGCATGTTGAAGATAATGACGTATGAAGACATTCACTTAAGTCAATGGAGTGCGAAGACGTAGTTTCTTTCGTACTTTCATTTTTTTTCTTTCCTGAGTCATAGGAACCACCGAACTGTTAAGTGGGGTCCACGTGAACAAAGTCAGAAGACTGACGTGATGCTCAACCCAAATCCTATGTCTTTGAGTGAAGACAATGAGAGTAAATCTTATCCAGAGTTGGATGAGTCAGCCTTGCTTGTAGCCCAAGTCAAGCTGCCGCGTGTGTTTGAAATCCGACCATTGGACACATGTCGGTTCCTGAGTGACCCAGGGTCATTTCGGACAAATCATGCCAGGTTGCCTCCTGGCTATAAATAGCCCACCCCCCTACACCATAAATTGGTGGCTGCTCAGAGTTAGTGCACGGCTTTTTTCCTTTGAGAGCAACCCACCTCCGAAGCCTTTGAGAGAAAGAAACCTTGCGAGGACAAAGCCCAAAACACCCAGAGCCAAAGAGTGTTAGGCATCACTGAAGTCTTTCTGTCCGCGTGACCTGAAGACTTGTTACACTTGAGGACTGTGTATCCTCCAGCCGGTTAGGCGTCATGTTCTGAGGATCCAAGAGTCATTGTGGATTGCCGGTGAACGGAGTCTGTGAAGGCTTGGAAGTCTACCTTGAAGACTTACCAGAGTGATTGGGCGAGGACTAAGTGTCCTTAGCTCAAGGGGAATAAGGTGAAGACGTGGTCTTCTAAGTTCAATCTCAGCCTCCCTAACCAGACGTACAGTTGTCACATCAACTGGAACTGGTCTACCAAATCCTTGTCTTCACTAAGCAACTGGTTCTATCCCCTACCTCCTTTATATTTCAGTTTGTCTTCGTGAAGTCATTGCTTGTTTGCCTGATCTGTTTTCCTTCATTGTGCGAAGACTTTTACCTGTTTGGCTTCATACTTTCTTCCATTCTGATCTACTCTACCTAGCTGCTATTAGTCGTTGTGCTTTCAATGTACTGTCTACTTGACTATGGCCTGTCTAGTGTAGTTCATCTTCCGCTGCATATCATATTGGTGTTGTTTGGTTGTCTGTCTTCAAAGATATTGCATATTTCAAAGACTTCCATATAAATCGCCTATTCACCCCCCTCTAGTCGATAAATAGCACTTTCAGGAAGAACCGGCAGATGGCTTCTTGCAACGAGTCCACACTCAGAAGCAAGCTTTGCAGCCTACAAAGGCTTCTTTGGACGCTTCATCCCTTCGGCAATTTGGATTGGCACCTTGGTACCAAGCGACTTGGTGATCCTCTCTAGCCCTTTGCCCTTTCTATTTTTAGGCTTGGTAGTCATTACATCTAAAAATGGAATTGAAATCATAAATTAGAAGAGAAATCAACAAATTCAGGAATGGTTCTGCCAAACAGGTAAGCATACATGATCGCTTCCATTTGGAAAATGCACTAGTAAAAGTGAGCATTGCAAATGTGAACTTGCCTGATTGAAGCACAAGATGTTGTTCTTCTTCACTGATGACAGCATTCCTGTCCACAGAAGGTGCAAGAGGGCCGAGGTCTGTGTGGATAGTGCCTGCGTCATCTATGCAGTTAGTTCCTCATTCATCTAGGTAGCCAGTGCCTTTTTCATCCATGCGGAGAGTGGTTTCTTCATCCATGGGCGAAAACTCATCACCCATTTGCAACAAGCTCTCAGAGTTCATGCGCAGTGGACTTTCCTGATGGTCCGTCGCAGCCGCCATCTTTGCTTTCTGCCTTGTGACTCTAACAGGGATAGGTTCATCAGGTTCCAGGATCCTCTTTGTTTGTCCTGGAGGTACGACCATCACCCTTCCTGGAGGCATTGCAACAGATGTTTCTGAGCTCATCCTCTTCTTATTGACTATCTTCTTAACACCAGGATTCTTCCTCCTAGATTACTTTAGTGCCTCGTGTAAATAGCACGGAAAAAAGCATTATATCACAAGACAAATGTGTGAGCACAAGGAAACACAAAGCATACAAGTACTCCCAGCCCTCCAAGCAAGACATGGTATGCACCTTAACAGTCTTCTCCACTACAACATCATCCACTTCCTCTCCATCAATAACTCCATCCTCCTTAGGATTGTACTCTCGGTCATCATTGATAACTCCACTACCTTCTTGAACCTCATTAGTTCCACCTTCTTGTACATAATTTATTTTCCTAATCGTTGACGCTATTGCACCGATGCCAAGGGACTGGAATATCTGATTGTTCCTCAGCATATTTCTAGCCCTAGCCTTCTCGTACTCAGAGAGAGGCGCTTCTTTTCATAATAAAGGAGACATAACTATTAGGTGAATGGTTGTAATGCATGGACAAACAACCAAACATATGTTATGAGATTTTATTATCATTTAATCCTAGTTATTCGGTGAGGAAGTGTAATGACCCGAACCTGATAAGATTCGATGTCTCTGTGCTTACTGTGCTAATCCCTGGATCGATTCGCTAGCACACACAGTACATAGGAATATCAAAGTAACAAGTGCATCATTTAATACAACGTATGATCCAGAATTTGTAAAGTATTACAAACTGCATAGGACGTAGCTACCCTTATTCAATAATGATAGCGGAAATGCGGTATAAACAAACAATGAGTCCTATTAATGCCCACTAGCGAAATATTAAGTGAAGACTCGCGACCCTAGTGTATCTCACTGGTCATCAGAATATCCTGCAACATGATAAGTTGCAGCCACAAGGGTCAATACATTTAATGTATTTGCAAATCACACATAATGATATAGCAAACCTACATCCAGAAGCAAGGCATGAAAAACATATCACTCAAGTTGGTTTGGCATAAACTAGCTTCACCTACCTCCACTAATTATGTAGTCAAGGTTTACACAAGCACAAATGACACCAGGCTAAACTGGACCACAACAAAATTACTCGCACACGGGAACCCTCGGAATCATAGGATGATGTGAGAAAGATCTTCAAGAAGTCTCAAGTGCGCTCAGTCGTGGCGCATTCTCGAGGGACGATAGAGCACTCAGCCATCAACACATTCACCTGATTTAAGCCCCGAAACCTCAAGTGCGCTCAGTCATGGTGCATTCTCTAGGGACAATAGAGCGCTTAGCCATTGACGCATTCACCTGAGAAAAAGTCCCGTGCCTACAGCTATAAAGACTCACCACTTCCATGCATCACTCGACACATACCCACGTCTACCATCGCAAGCTACTCACACCATCACATACCATAGTCAATACCAAAACATGACAACACGGAACACAATGATCAACCAAACATATGACACATCACAACAACTACACACGCATAGAAGAAATATAGGATGAGCATAATCAAAAGTGAAACTTGCCTTGAAAGGTGCTGAAGTACTCTAACGCTTAATTCTGGTCCGCTTCCCACTCCGGATAATATGTACGATTAACGAATGCATCGATAAATAGACCGTACTCACAAAACACTAAAATAATGTCAACAAAGAATTCAAATAAAACTCCAATAAAGAAAACATATCAGTTGGTATAGATTATCTACATGCTAGTAGGATCAGAACGCAAAAAAGAAACGACTAATTTGGACGAAAGGTTTGAAAGATATAGCCTCCGAAAGGTTAAATTCAAATTTAAGCAGTTAAAAATGTGAAATTTTAGTTAAAAATGTGAAATTTTGGTTCTACAGTATTCTCCTGGTCACTACAAGTACACAGGAAAAAGAATTGATGAATTTGGATTTACGGATCTCAAGTTATAGCCAAACGAAAATTATGCTAAAATCTGCCAAAACTGTGTTGCAGCTGCTGCCATGCGGGTGCCATGTGGCGTGATAGGATTGGCCGGTGCTAGTTCGCTGCTGTTTCTAAACGGCGGATGGCCAGAACTTAAAGCGGAACGTTTCGGTAATAAAAAAATATGGGCGATCTAATCTCGGCCGTCTAAAAGAGATCGAACGTATGGAGATGCTCACCGGAAGAAACAGAGGATGGCGGCACCGGACTTGGGAAAGATGACTTGCGGCGGCTCGGACATGAAGCTGGCGTTGTCCAAGACGTTCACCGGACTCGCGGTAGGAGCGACGGCGTGCGTACGGATACGTACAACTTGTGAAAATCTCCAGGGACGACTGGGGCTTGCTCCGGTGATGATGGCGACCGGCTGGAGCAGTGGCAGCGGAAACTGGCTTGGGTTGAGGTCCATGCGGTCGGTACGCTGCTCCCCTGCGTGAAGTAAGTATTCAGAACGATAGAAGAGATCGAGGCAAAGTTACCAGGAGCAAGAATAGAGACTGGGAACCTCTAGAAGCGATGGAATCAACCAGCAGAGGTGCTCCTGCGGTGGTGGACTCCGACGAGATCGGAACGAGGCAAAACGGGCGATACAGTGCACGGGAGTTGGCAAAACGAAGAAAAATCGAAAGAGGAGGGGTTCGGGATCTTAAATAGGGCATCAACTCGCGGGTGGAGTTCAGGGATCAATCGAATCGATCGATTCGACTGGGTCTGTTTCGGCCACAGTGTTCGTGATGAACATGGTGCGTTGGAGGAGATGACAAGCGGGCCAGGGCAGTCAGCGGCACAAGGGAAGGAAGAAAAGAAAAACGCAAGGGAATAATACGCCGATTGTTGTTGGGCTCCTCGCTGCGCTATGCTGAAAATGGGTCGGTCTGCTTGCTGGGCTGCGCGCTCGGGCGAGAAGAAAGGAGTTGGGCTGCAGCTGTGCTGTGCAGTCCAGTGAATAGTAATATCTGGCAAAATATTTTTTACACAGCAAAATTTTTGGGTAATAGTAAAATACCAGATGACTTCCTAAAAATGCTAATACACATAGTAAAATACTAATACTAATATATACTACAGGAATATAATTCCAGCCCCAGTGCAATTTTGTAGAACTATTTTATGCAATAAAGAACACACAAAGAGCAGTGTAAAACAAATCTCAAAATCATTTGGAGTTAATAAAATTGCAGAAGCCTCTCTCTGGCGACACGGGGGGAACCCCTCCAGTGCCACCACCTCCCCTCCTCCCTCCACCACCCACCTCGCCGCCGCCTGAGGAGACTGCCCGTGGCTTGGGCTCCAGCTCGGGGAGGGTGGCGGGCATCTTCTCTGCGCGAGGCGCGCTGGCGCTGTGAAGCTAGGGTCGAGCGCGCGCTCCGAGCGGGCGGTGTGGCTCCGGTTCAGGGGTGACGCGGGATAGTGGTCTCGCCCGGCGTGGGTTGGCGCTCCGGTGGTGGGTGGGCGCGGCCAGCCTTGGATCTGGCGTGGCGATGTGCGGCGCCACGGTCCCCGCGGGATGGTGGTGCTCGGCCCGGCGGCGTCTGGGTGGTGCGCCGGGAGCTCCTGGCGCTGTGGGTCCGGCGGTGGTGGGTGGCGGCAGCCCGGCGTCGTGGTCGGCTCTGGCCGCCACTGGTTCTCCGGATCCGGCATTTGCCAGGCGAGAGGCTGTTTGGTAGTCCAGCCGGGCTTGGGCTCGGCAGACAGTGTGGCGACGCCGGGCGAAAGCTCTGGCTCGGGCTTCTGGCCGGGGCCGGCGACGGCGACGCCCTCGGGTGCCGCGCTCTTCTTGAAGACGTCGTCGAGGTGTGTTGTCTGCCCTGCTTGTGTCTCCGGTCGGCGAGACCAGTGGTGTGGTGGTGGCTTCTGCTTGGTCATGGCGTGATGGCTCCGTGGGAGGTGTGCGGGTCAGCGGAGGTGCAGTGCGTGAGGGTGTGGTGTTGGGCGGTGCTCCGGGCGAAGGCTTGCCGGGTTTCTACCGGCTGACGGCGTCGGCGTCCGCGGATGTCGTGTCACCTCCTTGGAGGCGCCGCCAGGAGTCCACCTGCACATCCTCGGTTCCAGCTCTTCGGGTGAAAGCCTAAGACCCAGTCGGGTCGGGCGACGGCGTCGGCATCGTCGCTTCCTCCTTTGGGGCATCGCCTTGAAGAGCATTGGATCCCGTTTGCTCTTTCCTTGGGCTGGACGCTCGCGGCATTGCGGTCGGCGGCTGTCTGTCCGGCAATGTGGATGTTGCACGACTTCTAGTGTGGCAACGATGGCGGCTTCGAGCGAAGTTGGGCTATGAGCTTTGGTAGTCGGTCTCATCCGGCGTGTTCGAGGTTGCTGGGCCTCATTTGTCTTCCTGAAGTCGGAGCTGTAGAGGAGGTGCTTCCGCGACGACGATGACACGAGACGGGTGGTCGGCTCCAGTGCCGGCTCGACGCAGGCCCAGCGCTTTCCCCCTACAATGCTTGTCGACAGAGTCGGAGCTGCCTAGTCGTCGGCGTGTGCGGTGGACTGTTTAGCATCGACCGATGCATGCCTCGACGCTTGTTCGTGGTTTTCTCTTCGACGACGTGTGTGCGTTCTTGTGTGGGTTGCCAGGTCGCCCTGTGTGCCTTGTTTTTGCGGGCATGTTGTGACGGTTTTCGCCTGGTTTTCCGTTAATTAACTGGGCACCTCTCTTCGACCTTTTTTTAATGAATCGGGCCCTAAGGGACCGCGTTTCAAAAAAAAATTGCAGAAATACATCAGGTGAACTCCAAATAATATTTTGATCATTATGAACTTTTTATAACATGGGAGAAGTCATGTTGTCTCCACTCCAACAGTTTGCCTTAAGTTGAAATATGATTTTAATATTTAGAAAATTCAATTATGCATAGAAATCATGATGAAAAAGAATGATTCTATTAACAATCCAAATTTGAAAATTTGGGATGTTACAGGAAGACTAACGACACACATGCACTATTAAGCCAACTTATTCAGATTACAACAATACATTTCACTTAGCATATTAAGACACATCTTTTATAAAGCGACAAAGATAACCATAGCGAGAAAGTTGCATACCAACGGTCGGCCTCATGTTTGACCTTGTCATCCTTGCCATGGATGATCTCGAGGTGGTAGCTTGCAAAATATAATGCATAAGAAACATATACAACATGGATAAAGTAGAAAGATGCACTTGTATCAATAAAGGAAAGCACTTGAACCAGAATGCACATATAGGCGTAGCAATGCATTAGCAGTAATATATGTGAAGCAAACTACATCAAGCTAAGTGAATTAAGGTTGTGGTACCAGAGATAAGAACACAACTCACATGTATTACAAGTATATACAGTTGGATACAAATACAGTGCACACGAATTATACTTCATCAAGGTGGATAAGCACAAACAACTATTTACAACAATTACTTTTATGTTTTACCTTGTAATTTTATCCATGTACTTGCAATCATCTATAAGCAAATGAATAACTCAGCTGTTTTCCCTAATGGAGGCAAACTTATGCATTCATAACAACTGATTTCCCAACAGTTGATGAATAAAGAAGCAAGAAGTGTTAACAATAATACTGGGCCTTGAAATCATGCTTATGCAGGCAATTTAGAAGATTTCTCCCTACTTGCAGGGCCCAAAAGATCATTGCCAACATTAATGCAACAGAAAATCAAACGATGACTGCACCCATGGTAAACAACTGCAAGTAATTGTCTGTCCTCGAGTAGTCAATGCATCAACAAGCCTGTAAGATATAACAACATAAAGAACAATGAAGCAAAGTGCTACAAGTAATCAAGTACATGTTGATACAAACCCTAGTAGCAAGCAAGCAAAGTGCATAAGTCCTACCGATACAAGCAAGCAAGCAAAGTGCTACAAGGAACAAAATTGAAGAGCAGCATCAAGTACTCTTGATACAAACCCTACTAGCTTCTTCTCCAAGTGCTACTCATACAAGCAAGTACTCCTGATGCAAACCCTAGTTAACCATGTATGCTAGCAAGAAAGCAAGCCATACAAGTCAAGCAACATGAACCCTAACACCATGAACTAGAGGGAGGTCATCCCCATGAATCCATCCACATCCCCGTCGATCCATCCCCTAACATCATCCACTTCCTCTCCATCAACATGAACCCTAACCCCATGAATCAGACTACTAGAGGTGGATCGACCGAACCACCAGGAGCTCCTAACCCTAGTCGACTAGGAGGGGGATCGATCGAACCACCAGGAGCTCCTAACCCTAGAATCCAGCCCATGAACATGAATAAGAACCACCAGGAGCTCCTAACCCTAGATCGACCAAATCCTAACCCTAACCCTAGAAAGACGAAAGAACTCACCGGTGATGTTGTAGATGATCCAACCGACCTTCTTGTCACCGTTGTCGCACACGCCTGCCCTCCTATCACCGTCGCTCACGTAGCCGTCATCACACATGTCGTCAGTGTCGGGAGGGGGGGGGGAGGGGGGCGGGAGGGTAAACCCCCGGCAGGAACAAAACCCGGATCCTTTTCAAAAACATCGGGGCCAGCTTCGCCCCTCAATCCGGCTTGTACTTGGCCGGGTTCCTCAACCCGGCCAAGTCTCGCAATCCGGCCAAGACCGCAACACGGCCGGGCCCGCTAGCACGAAGCCGGCCGACCCCGCCATGTCAAGACTTCCTCAACAAGTAAGCGCCCTCATGGGATGCTCCCCAACCCGGCCACGGGTTAGCTCCCGTCCCATCCAAGGTGTAATACGCAACATGTTCCGATGAAGAGATGATCAAGGCAACAGTGGCCCACCAGGTCCACTAACCAGAGCGAGCGTGGCAACACTGCCCCACCAACCCCGCTGACCAGGGCCGACATGGATACAGTGCAGCCTCGTCCTGCTGACGCAAGCCGATGGCGACCAGGCGACGTGCCATTGTAGCCGAGCCGCCTCAACCACTCCGTGACGCAATACAAGACGAGGAACAGTGCCCCCTGGCGCATGGGGCCCGTGCCCAGAGAACCTGGCATACCTTGGTACCCGGCGGGCCCTAGCGCCAGCTCCTCAGACGCTGACATCCCGGCCCATGGCCATGTAACTTTACCATTGTAGCCTTGGGGGTTGGCCTATAAAACCCCCCAGGAGCCCTCCATGTACAGGGGCGAACACTAGAGAGAGAGAGAGAGAGAGAGAGAGAGAGAGAGAGAAATACGATCAGTAGAATACACAGAAGGAGAGGGAGCAGCCTATGCTTTGGCCTGTCTTCCTTCCTCCCCAAAACAACTCTAGGAGCAAGCTTGTAGCATCCACATATAAACCACACTTGGCACGACTAGGGTTGTTATCTCTCCTGAGAGCCCCGAACATGGGTATGTCTTGCGCCCCTCGCTCGCTCATGCCGACCTAGCCCTTGAAGCCCACCGGTGGCCTCGAGCATATCCCTCTCTTTAGCCATCCTTTGACATCTGTCGTGCACCCACCACGACAGTTGGCGCCCACTGTGGGGCAGCTCGAGGTCTCGGCCGAAGACATGTTCCAGACGGGGCCCTTCATCGACTTTGGCAAGCACATAGCGCACCGCGCGTTCCCCGCGCCCGACACACCGATGGCTGGCCTCGCCGACTCACTCATCGCCTCCTTCAGCGTGTTGTGCATCTCCGACACGTCCGCGGCCAATGAGTACCCCAGCTACTCACCCATCCCCCTTGGCGACGACATCTCCGCCTGGGTGACAGATCTCTGCATTCGGGTGAAGGTGCTCGCCACCGACTCTGGCTCCACTTCATCCAGCGCCGTGAAGAAGGACGCCGCTGCCAGGGCCGCTGCGGAGCGCACCAGCGTCCCCGACACGCTGCGCACCATGATGCAGAACCTCAGCGTCCCCATCGCCACCAACGTCAATGCCACCAACGTCGCAGAGGCCCTGGCTCAGCTCGAGGAGGGCCGTAAGTGCCTGCTGGACGAGGCCGCGACGCTCGCTGCTATGCAGCGCCCGCTAGAGTCCGCCCAGCAGGAGCGCGAGCCGCGTACAGCTTCACGCCAGCCGCTGCTGAGACCGGTCGGGTTGCTGAGGTGCGGAACCGCGGAGGCGCCATCGGTCGCGCACTTGGTGCGATCCCGCCCGTCTACGACACCCTCGTCAAGAATATGCGTGCCGCGCAGGCGTCCGCCATCGGCATGGAGCAGCTGCAGGGTGAGGAGTTGCAAGAGTGCCTGCAGCGCATGAACGAGCTCCTCAGCGCTGCGAACACGCAGCAAGATTGCCTCGACCGTCCGCAGGATCCGTCTCGCGCCGCACCAGAGACCCCGAGCAGCAGAACACGACATCCTCACCACCCCCAGCAAAGCTCATTCCGGCTGCACCCGAACCCGGTGCAACCGCGCCCCGACGACTTGCGACGGCTTGGGCGACGAGCCGGCTCTGGAAGACCGGTGCGGGCAAGATCTCCCCCTGTAAACCGGCCGCCGCACCCATCCGGCTTCGGTCGACCCAGCTCCCCACAGCCCAGTCGCGAGCCGGCTAGGCCCGCTCGCCATCGATGACACCGACGCTCGCCATTACCTCGATCAGCTTACCCTCTCCTTCGAGCTGGAGGAAGACAATGCAATCGAACCGGCTTGCTTCTGCCCGTGCATCCGGGATGAGCCCTTCCACAAAGGGTTCACGCTGCCACGCGACACCCCCAATTACAGCGGCACCGTCAAGCCAAAGGACTGGCTCATCGACTACACCACCGCCATCGGCATCGCGGGTGGCAATCGCTGCCTTGCCGTGTGCTACGTGCCTCTCATGCTCCAGGGTTTGGCCCACACGTGGATGAACATCCTGCCAGACGGCAACATCAACGCTTGTGGACTTCGAGCAGGCCTTCCTGCGCAACTTCACCAGCACCTACAAGCATCCCGGCCGACCCAATCAGTTCGCCATGTGCATGCAGGGGCCGGCTGAAACTGGCCGCGAGTACCTCGCATGCTGGACCGACCTCCGGAACAGCTGCGAGGGCGTCCATGAGGTCCAAGCCATTCAGTATTTCATGAGCGGCTCCCGGGATGGCACCCTCCTCAAGCACAAACTCCTGCGCTCCGTGCCAACCACATGGGTGCGCTCATGGTCATCGCGGACAAGTACGCCAATGCCGACTCCGCCATGAAGATCCAGGTGGTGCTGGATGAAGCCGGCACCACCCCCCAAGCCGGCTGTTGAGAGCAGCCGCCAGCAGAACCGCCAGCTCAACAACAAGCGCAAGGCCGACCAACAGGCCCCACGGTACGACAACCGCCTCGTCGCGACCGCCGAGCAGGCGCTCGAGGCCGAGCCGGCCGGCAAGCATTGAAAAACTGGCAAGACGACATGGCAACCCCCCATGAGTTTCGAAGAGATGCTCGACGCCCCCTGCAAGCACCACAGCGGCGCAAGGCCGTCCACACACACGCTCTGGTAGTCCGCCATCTGTTGGGAAACGTAGCATGCAATTTCAAAAATTTCCTACGCTCATGAAAGATCTATATAGGAGATGCATAGCAACGAGAGAGGAAGAGTATGTCCACGTACCCTCGTAGACCGAAAGCGGAAGCATTTGTTAACAAGGTTGATGTAGTTGAACTTCTTCTCGTTCCGACCAATCAAGCAACGAACGTACAACACCTTCCAGTTCTGCACACGTTCAGCTTGATGACGTCCCTTGTACTCTTTATCCAGCAAAGTGTCGAGGGAGTAGATGAGTTCCGTCAGCACGACGGCGTGGTGACGGTGATGGTGAAGTGATCCGCGCAGGGCTTCGTCTAAGCACTACGAAGATATGACCGAAGGCGTAAAGTGTGGAGGGGCCGCCGCACATGGCTAACAATTGTTGTTGTGTGTTCTAGCGGTGCCCCCCTCATATATATAGGTTGGACAGGAGGAGAGGCAGCCAAGGGGATGCCCCAAGTAGGAGGAATCCTACTTGGGCGCCTCCCAATTCGGCCTCTCCCCTTACCATATCCACCGGAGGGGGAAGGAAAGAGGAGGGAGGAGGGAAGGAAGGGTGAGGCCGAATCCCTTCCCTTCCTGCTCTCTTCTCCCCTTTCCTTTCCCTCAGGTGTGGCCCATATGGGGGGCGCAGCAGCCCCTGCTGGCTGCTGCGTTTCCCCTCTTGGCCCATTAGGCCCATATAGTTTGTTCGGGGATGCCCGGAACCCCTTCCGGTGACCCGATACGTACCCGATACCCCCGGAACACTTCGGGTGTCCGAATACTATCGTCCTATATATGAATCTTTACTTCCCAACCATTTAGAGACTCCTCGTTATGTCTATGATCTCATCTGGGACTCCGGAGAACATTCGGTCACCAAATCACATAACTCATATAATACAAAATCGCCATCGAATGTTAAGCGTGCGGACCCTACGGGTTCAAGAACTATGTAGACATAACAGAGACACCTCTCCGGCCAATAACCAACAGTGGAAACTGGATGCTCATATTGGTTCCTACATATTCTACAAAGATCTTTATAGGTCGTACAGTAATGACAACATACGTCCCTTTGTCATCGGTATGTTACTTGCCCGAGATTCGATCTTCGGTATCTTCATACCTAGTTCAATCTCGTTACCGGCAAGTCTCTTTACTTGTTACGTAATACATCATGCCATAAATAACTCATTAGTTACATTGCTTGCAAGGCTTATTATGATGTGTATTACCGAGAGGGCCCAGGGATACTTCTCCGATACTCGGAGTGACAAATCATAATCTCGATCTAGCCAACCCAACAAACACCTTCAGAGATACCTGTAGAGCATCTTTATAATCACCCAGTTACGTTGTGACGTTTGATAGCACACAAGGCATTCCTCCGGTATCCGAGAGTTGCATAATCTCATAGTCGAAGGAATATGTATTTGACATGAAGAAATCAATAGCAATAAAACTGAACGATCAATATGCTAAGCTAACGGATGGGTCTTGTCCATCACATCATTCTCCTAATGATGTGATCCCATTCATCAAATGGCGACACATGTCTATGGTTAGGAAACTTAACCATCTTTGATTAAAGAGCTAGTCTAGTAGAGACTTACTAGGGACACAGTGTTTTGTCTATGTATCCACACATGTATCAAGTTTCCGGTTAATACAATTCTAGCATGAATAATAAACATTTATCATGATATAAGGAAATATAAAATAACAACTTTATTATTTCCTCTAGGGCATTTTTCCTTCAGTCTCCCACTTGCAATAGAGTCAATAATCGAGTTCACATTTTCATGTGATTTAACACCAATAGTTCACATCTTTATGTGATTAATACCTATAGTTCACATCGCCATGTGAGTAACACCCAAAGAGTTTACTAGAGTCAATAATCTAGTTCACATCGTTATGTGATTAACACCCAAAGAGTACTATGTTGTGATCTGTCGGATTACGGGTTCCGGCAAACCCTTGAGGTTTGAACACTGGGGTGCGCACGAAGATCTCTCTCTCTCTCTATAGCTTGTTCTTGCAACGATCTCAAGTCTAACTTGCCGAACCCAAAGAACAAGTGACACAAGGGTTTATTAGTTCGGGCCACCGTTGTGGTGTAATACCGTACTCCAGTGTGGTGTGCTGGATTACCTTGTAGGCTGAGGACGAACAAGTACAAGGGAAGAACAGCCTCCTGAGGAGAGGTGTTCTTGAGCTCGGGGAGCTTATGAGCTAGCCTTGGTGGAATGGATCCGGTCCAAGATCCGATCCCCACTATGGTGGTGGCTAGTCCTATTTATAGAGGCCCAGGTCCTCTTCCCAAATATTAGGCGGGAAGGGATCCCACAACGGACAATTTGAAGGGGGACAACTAGAACAAGTTATCCTGACAAAAGGTGGTTGAAAGTGCAACTATCCCTAGGTGGTTTTGGTAATTCATAACAACATATAGCTCATTGAGCTAATACTATTCCAAGATGAATATTCAGGAAAGCTCAATGAATGGCATGGCATGGATGATGAAAGTGGATCCCTCAAAATATTAAGGACAAAGGATTGGCTCAAGCTCAAAAGCTCAAGACTCTACATTTTACATTTTAGTGATCCAAGATCACATTGAGTCTATAGGAAAAGCCAATACTATCAAGAAGGTATGAGGTGTTGCTTAATGAGCCTCTTGCTCCATGTGCTTAGTGATATGCTCCAAAACCCTCCACTACTTTCTCACATCCACTTATGACCTAAACCCAAAGTCAAACTCGGCCCTACCGATTCTTTCTATCCGGCGCCACCGAGTTCAGATGTCATAGCCACTGCCACAAACCCTAGGCAAATCGGTTTCACCGATAGGGATCTCGGTCTCACCGAGATGGGATTACAATCTCTCTGTTTCCCTTCGTAATGTTTCGGTCTAACCGAAGTGAGCGATCGGTCCCTCCGAGACTACAATGTAAACTCTCTGTTTCCCTTTTGTAACTTTTCGGTCTCACCGAAAGAGCAAATCGGTCCCATCGAGTTTACCTGACCAATCTGGTTAGCTAATTACCAAATTCGGTCTCCTGAGTTTGTGTAATCGGTCTCACCGAGATTACGTTATGCCCTAACCCTAACCATATCGGTCCTACCGAGATGCATGTCAGTCCCACCGAAAACCCTAACGGTCACTAGGTTTACTAAATCGGTCCCACCGAGTTTGGTAAATTGTGTGTAACGGTTAGATTTTGTGTGGAGGCTATATATACCCCTCCACCTCCTCTTCATTCGTGGAGAGAGCCATCAGAACAAACCTACACTTCCAACTTGCCGGTTACGAGAGAACCACCTACTCATGTGTTGAGACCGAGATATTCCATTCCAACCACATGAATCTTGATCTCTAGCCTTCCCCAAGTTGCTTTCCACTCAAATCTTCTTTCCACCAAATCCGAATCCTGTGAGAGAGAGTTGAGTGTTGGGGAGACTATCATTTGAAGCACAAGAGCAAGGAGTTCATCATCAACACACCATTTGTTACTTCTTGGAGAGTGGTGTCTCCTAGATTGGCTAGGTGTCACTTGGGAGCCTCCGACAAGATTGTGGAGTTGAACCAAGGAGTTTGTAAGGGCAAGGAGATCGCCTACTTCGTGAAGATCTACCGCTAGTGAGGCAAGTCCTTCGTGGGCGACGGCCATGGTGGGATAGACAAGGTTGCTTCTTCATGGACCCTTCATGGGTGGAGCCCTCCGTGGACTCGCGCAACCGTTACCCTACGATGGTTGAAGTCTCCATCAACGTGGATGTACGATAGCACCACCTATCGGAACCACGACAAAAACATCCGTGTCTCCAATTGCGTTTGAATCCTCCAAACCCTTCCCTCTACATTCTTGCAATTTGCATGCTTTATTTTTCGCTGCCAATATACTCTTTGCATGCTTGCTTGAATTGTGTGAAGATTGCTTGACTTGTTCAAAGATAGCAAAAATCTGCCAAAGTCTAAAATTGGAAAAGGTTAAGTTTTTATTGGTCAAGTAGTCTAATCACCCCCCTCTAGACATACTTCAAGGTCCTACAAGTGGTATCAGAGCTTTGGTCTCCATTTGCTTTGATTTCCATAGCTTTTGGTGGTCATAGCCTTGGTTTCACAACCTAGGAGAGTATGGCGTCTAGTGAGGGAAATTATCATCGTAGAGGTCCTTACTTTGATGGCACTAATTTTGCTAGTTGGAAGCATAAGATGAAAATGCATATTCTCGGACATAACCCGCCTGCTTGGGCTATTGTGTGTATTGGCTTGCAAGGTGAATTCTTTGATGGGAGAGAACCGAACCGTGAAGCTAGTGCAGAAGAGTTAAAGATGTTGCAATACAACGCTCAAGCTTGTGATATCCTCTTCAATGGATTGTGCCCCGAAGAATTCAACAAAATCAGCCGTCTTGAGAATGCAAAGGAAATTTGGGACACTTTGATTGATATGCACGAAGGTACCGACTCCGTCAAGGAAACAAAGTTGGATGTGCTCCAAAGTCAGCTTGACAAGTTCAAAATGAAGGATGGTCAAGGTGTCGCTGAAATGTACTCTAGGCTTGCTCTCATCACAAATGAGATTGCCGGCTTAGGAAGTGAGGAGATGACCGATAGATTCATCATCAAGAAGATCCTAAGAGCATTGGATGGAAAATATGATACCGTGTGCACATTGATCCAAATGATGCCCAATTACGAAGATATCAAGCCTACGGAAGTCATTGGAAGAATTGTTGCTCATGAGATGTCACTCAAGGATAAGGAACTTCACAACAAGTCGAGTGGTGCTTACAAAGCCTCATGTGAAGCCCCCACATCATCAAGTGAGAAACAAACCTTCAATGAAGAATTGGGCTTAATGGTGAAGAACTTCAACAAATTCTACAAGAGTAGAAGCAAAGAAATAAGCTCTAAGTCAAGGTCCTACAATGACAAAAGATCTTCTAGTCGAGAGCGAAATTGCTACAATTGTGGGAGACCCGGACACTATTCCAGTGAGTGTACGGCACCCTACAAAAGAAGAGAAGATTCTCCGAAGAGAAGAAGTAGAAGAGAAGAATCACCACCAAGAGAGAGAAGGAGTAGAGATGATCGTTATGAACGAAGACCCTCACGGAGAAGCAATGATTCGGAAAGGAAGGACAAGTCATCAAAGAGCTACACAAAACGAAGACATCAAGCTCATGTTGGTGAATGGGTATCCGCTCAGACTCCGACCATCACTCCGAGAGAAGCTATCACTCCGACTCCGAACACACTCAAGATGAAGGTGTTGTCGGTCTAGCACTTGTGTCAACCAACTCCTACGACATATTTGAATCACCAAATGAAGGAATTGGTAGATGCTTCATGGCCAAAGGTCCTAAGGTAACACACCACAGTATGTTGATTTTGATGTTGATGAAGATGACTTGCTAGGTGATGATGATTTACTTGTTGACAACTCTAGTGATGAATACTATGATGAAACATCAATTAATCATGCTAATCAAGTTGAAACGAATGACAATGATAAGGAGAAAATTGAGCGTCTAACTAAAGAACTAAACACTCTTAAGTTAGCTCATGAAACTATCTTTGAAGATCATTGAGAACTTTTAAGGGCTCATGAGAAGTTACGCTTTGAAAAGCTCAATCTTGAGCAAGAGCATGAGTTCCTAAAAGCGATCAATGATGATCTTCGTAAGAAAAGTTCTTCTTACATTGCCAAGCGTTCACTCCTATCTACTTACATGCCTCAAGTCAAGTCTAGTAACAAGAACAAGAAAGATTCTTCCTCTAGTAGTAACAATAATAATGCTAAATCCAATATTGTTGCTTCTAGTAGTTCTCTTGATTCCACTAATGATCCTCTTAGCCAAGTTACACTTGAGCAAGAAAACAGCTTATTGAAGGGAATTATAGAGAAAGGTGTATACAAGAGTCTTGCCGGAAGTAAGGAATTTGAGGAAATTGTACGCAAGCAAGGAAGGCACCAGAAGAATCAAGGTGTTGGTTTTGAACGAAAGTTCAATGCCAATGGAGTTGAGTGGGAAGAAGATCAATACCCCAAGGCGAAGTTTGTTCCTCAACAAGAGAAGTATGATCCTACTTCCTTCAAGGGAACACAAGCACAAGATGATCTTACACCACAAGACCACAAGAACAAAGGCAAGGACAAGCTTCAGAGGAGATTGATGCATTTGAAGAAGCACCTAAGGCCTTGGTCAAGTGGGTTCCCAAGACTACGTCAAGTTCTACTTCATCAAGTACAACTACTACACCAAGGATTCCCATCAAGTTGATGTGAATCCCGAAGAAGAAGAACTAGAGAGTTCTTGAGGGTGACTCCTCCAACAGTCTTCACTCATATCATTATGGCAAGGACAAGTGTAATCAACTTCCATATCTTGCACTAGTTCAAGGAATCACAAAACCCTTATGTTGGTAAGGCAAGGGACAAGGTAACCTAAAGTTTTCATGGACATCATTTTGTGTGTGCATCACTCTATATCTATGGATATCCTTGTTTGTTCCTTGTGGGACTAACCCATGTAGGTATTGAAAGTGCAACTCACTCCAAAGGATTGCTCCAAAGCGATCTACATCAACATTGAGCATCCACATCTTCAACACCTACATGAAGTCATCATCGACAAAACCCAAGGTTAGTTTATCCCTCTAAGGGGGGATCTCACATCTAGGGGGAGCTTAACTCTAAGAATTGAGTCAAAGCAACTCTAATGATGTGAACACATAAATGCTTTATGTAGAAGTTGTAACCCCACTTGAGCTTAAATGATGAGTATGACCTATGATCAAATGTTCTCATTTGACTCCTAAGTCAATATACTCATATATAGATGACCTAGTCATCGCCAATTGATAGATGCTAGAATTGGTTGTGCATGCTTTGACACATGTTTCATTTGTCATCTTATTGTGTGAGCATGTTGGTTGCATATTTACTCATTCAAGGACATCCACTTGTTGTTTTGATTGTTTGGCTTTTCTTTCTTTGGCCAAGTGGATGGACAAGAATGCCTAAGAACCTTCTCTAGCGATCTATGCTTTTCTCGTCTCAAACTCTATTCATGCTACATCACAAAATTCGAACCACTCGGAGTCCCCGATTCGTCATAGACTTAAACTTCCAAAACTTCTTTGTGATTTTCGGTCTGACCGATTCCTCCATTTCGGTCATACCGAGATTACTAAGTCGATCTAGGTTTTCATCTCGGTGCAACCGATTTGTACTTCGGTCACACCGAGTTGCTATAACTGCTCACGATTATGCATCTCGGTGCCACCGAGTTGTACCACTCGGTCACATCGGCGGTCGGGCTATATATATCGCACGGGCAAAATTTGGAAAACTTTCTCCGAATCTTCTCGCCCGCGCATAGCTCGCTCTGCCAACTTGGTCTACGGATCATCGACTTCGTCCCCAGCCACCTCCTGTCGCTGGTCTCCGCCGCCGTCAACGGAATTCCCCTCCATGGTGCCGCCGTAGCGAAGTTCCGTCGAACTAGGGTATGAACTTCGATCACAGTGCTTTCCTCGTCCGATTCTCAAAGACATTGTGTTCATTATGCATCTTGCCACGATTGAAACACTCCTATCCAACAAATCAATCCTTAGAATAGTTGCGATTCGAAAATTTAGGGTTAGGTTTCATGAAACCATCTCGGACCCACCGAGTTGAAAAACTCGGTCCCACCGATTTGGCTAATGCCATTGCACTAGTAAGTCTCGGTCTGACCGAGAATTGCTAATCGGTGTGACCGATTTTTGAACCTTGTGAAACCCTAGCAGTCTCGGTGCCACCGAACTGTGACTCGGTCTGACTGAGTTCACTAGTTTAGGTTCCAAAACTGCTTCGTTATCACCCAGTTTGAAAATCGGTAGATCCGAAATGTTTTCAATGGGAAACTAAAACTAAGTTTTTTGAATAATTCTTTTGCAAAAATCTCTGCATTTTGTGATGCTCATCCACTCTACCTCATCTATAACTATTCACGGGGTCAGCAGTCAGTTGAACAGCATGTTAGACCAAAGTGATAGCCAGAACAAATCTGAAGAGCAGATCCAATTGAGCGAGGGCACTAGTCCCTCAAGAAGCTCAGATGAGGGGAGCAGAAGCACTCCGAGCAATTTGCCCAAGGCTGCCACGTGGTCAAGAAAGAAGAAGACCTCGTAGTCCGAGGATGAGGATTATGTGGCGGTGGAGGATGAGGCAAGCTCCAAGAAGAAAGTGCTCAAGAGGGAGTTCAGCTCATCTGCAGTGAAGCCTGGTTTGAAAATCAAAAGGCCAAGCAGTGCACAACCAATGTCCAAAGTCAGAGTGTCTACTCATGCTCCTTTGGAATCTCAACCCAAAGAGCCTGTTGCTGGAGAGGGAAAGAAAAGGAAAGAAAGGGTCAAGAAGACCATGGCAAGAGTGATTGGGAAGCCTTCCATGATGGAAGAGGAAGAAGAAGAAGAGGTTGCAGAACCAGCACCCAAGGCACAAAAGCTGATGGGTGATGCTATTAAATCAGGGGCTGCAACTTCCAAGCCCAAAGCTGCCCCAAGCCCAAGAATGCACCCAAGAGGAATACCAGGAGTATTCCAGCAGCTGAAAAGAACAAGGCCCCAATGCCTGAGGTTGAGGTTGAAGAAGATGAAGAAGGACAGGTCCTAAGGAAGCTCAAACCCAAGATCCCAGACCACAACGATGCTCATCCTGTGGCTGAAAACATGAAGATCAGGAGAGATAATGGGTTGAGGCTATGGAGAGAGTCAGATCCATATGCCACGAGGAGAAGGACAGCTGTTGTTGGGGATATAACTACTGGATGTAAACCGCCCTGAAGGGGCCAGGTTACCCTCGTCCATGATCAGGACCCACGAAGGTACGAGGCCCAGAGCCCAGAGGCGGATTAGGATCCATAAGTGTAAACCGCCTTAGTCATGTAAACTTGTGCTGTAAGATAAGAAAGAAGAGACCGAGCCGGACTCTGGTATGAGCCGGATCGGGACTCAGAGGCCGCCGGCGTCAACCCGTGTATATAAGGGGACGACCCGGCGGCGGTTTAGGGACGGACAATTCGAGGCTGAGGCGAAGCTATTGCTCCCTAGTCGCCAAAATCACATCAATCCCATCACAAACTAGACGTAGGCTTTTACCTTCATCGAAGGGGCCGAACTAGTATAACTCTCGCGTCTTTGTGTCCGCTTTAACCCTTCTAAGTTAACCCGTACGATGGCCCTGCAACTAAGTCCTTTCACGAGGACATCTGCCGTGACAATTCCACGACAGTTGGCGCCCACCGTGGGGCTATCGCACGATGGTTTGATGATCTTAGAGGGAAAGTTCGAAGGACTCGAAGGCTATCTTTGTCAGGCCGGATGACTAAGAGTCGTCGCGGCAAACTCTACATCGACGATGCGCATCGGGGCCCGAGGCCGGCTCGATTGAGTACGGGTACCGGGTCCCCTTTGGTGGCATACACGTGTTCATCGGCAAGATCGGCGAGCCAGGGCTGGGCGGACATCTGCACCGACCTCGTCGAGACGGCCCAATGCGAAGAAGAGTCCTGCCACTGGCTAAACCGGGCTGTCAAGCGTGCTTTCGTGGGAGTCGTCCACGGAGACTATGAGGGCGGATCAGCATCTGGCGGCGAGACCGTCGTCTACTCTGGCGACGAGTCGTCAGCCGGAGAAACCGAGTCTCTGTACCAGCTGCAAGACGGCCAGATCGGGGGCTGTTCCGACGCTGAGAGTATCCCGGACCCCTTTGATCTACCCAACCGGGTTGGAATCTTCATGGCTGGTACACAAGCAACGCTTCACTCTTCGGATCATGGCGCCCATGGTCGCCGGTTCAGCAGTGATGGCAGCCGGGAAGGAGGCCCTGTCGCCCGCCGCTCAAGTTTTATCGGAGCTTTTCGACGATTGGCTGTGCTCATGGCGCAGGCTAATCCGGCGGATCGTGACCTGCATAACGCGGAGATTGCAAAGGTAAAGGAACAAATCACTAAGGCTAAAGCGGATCTGGCAGCCGCGGACGTGAGGATGGCGGCGAACAAGCCGCTTTGGATCTGCGCAGCTTATAGGCTCATGCTTTGGATCGAGGCGCGTCACAGGAAGGCATGTAAAGACAGTACAGATCCCGTTTACCTTCGGTTTTCGAGGGAAGAGAGCTCTTCAATACCCCAGGGACAGGGACCAGTAATCCGCCGCCGGTGGTGAACAGGCCGGAAGCACCTGGGACGGCCGCGTCGGTTCAGCCCCGTGTGATAGATCTGACTCGCCATCATACCGGCGCGCCCCAGGTTGTGCAGACACCTCCGGGTCACTACTCCAACCCGATGGATAATCTTGTTGCGGCTACGGCACAGTTGGAGGCGATTCCAATTGAAGGTGATTCACCGCAGGCGATAGAGACACGCCGGGTAAAGGAGCTCCTCAGGACGGCCACAGCTCAACAGAGGCGTATTCATACGATCGGGATCGGATCCACTCCACCCCGCCTAAGCCGGAGTTATAGCCGGCGCAAGCGAACCGGCCGTATCAAGCAGCAGCGGTAGGTCCGCCTCGCGGCAACAACCCGGCGGGTGGCTTCAAGACGCTCAAGTGGTGGTGGACGGGCGAGGCACGCGTAGGGAGGCGAGTTAGCAGCACCACATGAGGATCATCGGCTCGCGCGGTTCGTCCAACCATCTTCGAACCGGGGTCACGTCTGCTCTTTGGGGTGCCTTGCCTCGTCCCGCTTTACGCAATGTGCGTTTGCCCAAGGACTTCAAGGGGCCACGCAAGGTGCCCAATTATACCGCCGATTTGGCTCCGAGCGTGGATAGAAAGCTATGAGATGGCCATGGAGATCTTTGGATGTGGATGAAGCTGCGTGTGCGAAGTATTTCACAATGATGTTGGAAGGTACGGCCCGTACTTGGTTGAAGAACTTGCCACCCAACTCGGTCGGTTCATGGACCCGATTGCCATAACCCGGTTCATTCAAAATTTCAAAGACACACTGTAAACAGCCCATGTCTGTGGTGGATTTGGCGGCTTGTGTCGGCAGAGGGAGAATCCACAACCCATTGGGTGCGCCGCGTTTGGAGGTTTTACATTAAATCGGCCGGATCAACCCTGATTCCGCGATCTTAACCCTAGAAGCCAACTGCCGGTTCAAACCGTTGAAGTTGAAGCTGGAGTCGCATGAAGCGTTTTGCAATGACATGGGCACTCTTATGGGCGTTTTAGTAAAGTATGCTGATTCCGATAGTACCAAGGATCCCGAGTCCGAGGAGGATGACGAAGTAGGGAAGGGAAAGCGAGCGGCAACTCCAGAGCCAGCTGACATCGATCGGCAGGTAATGGAGGAAACAAGCGTAAGGCAAACGTTAACATGGGCTTCGTAGCCAACACCAACGCGCAGGACAAGGGTCAGCGGCGCAAGGGTAAGCAATCAAACTGGGGCGGTGCGCAAGGTCACAATCCGGATCGTTTGAATTACCTATTGAATCAACCTTGTCCGAAGCATGGGACGAAGGAGGCACCAGCGAACCACCTCTGGAAGGATTGTTATATTATGCAGGAGTTCAAAAATTCTAATGCTTTCCGGTATGATCAAGGGCCCGGCAGCGGGTCGGGGTCGGCCCGGTTCTGATGGAGGAAATTCGCCCGAGGTTCGGTGGTAATCCGGCGGGCGTAACAATCGAACAATCGAGCAATCGGAACCAAGGGGTTACAATCAACAACAACAGCAATCGGGTTACCAAAGTAATCCCAAGCGGTTGAGCAGTGGACGATACCATGTCTTTACCACCAGCTTGGACAGGCGAGACCGAAAACTCCAGCGGGCGGTCGGTGTTGTTGAACTGGCTACACGCATTACTGCGCTGGTCGAGAGCAGCCTATCGTATGGAGCGAGAGGATCATCCTCCCGGGTTTACAATCCGGGTCAGCTAGCCCTAGTGGTGGCACCTCGTGGGAGGATACAAGTTTACCAAGGTGCTTATGGGACGGAGGAGCAGCATCAACATCACGTACTCTGAGACCTTCCGGCGTATGGGGTTAACGGATAGGCATCTCAGTCCGTCCAAAGACAATGTTTCACGGTGTGGTGCCTAGCAAGTCAGCGTACCCGGTCGGCAAGATAGCTCTGGAGGTGGCCTTTGGGGATGAACATGACTCCAGATCGGAAACATTGACGTTTGAAGTGGTGAAAAGTCAAAGCCCTTACCATGCCCTGTTTGGGCGGCCGGCGTATGCTAAGTTTATGGCACGGCCTTGTTATGTCTATTTGCAGCTGAAAATGCCGGCTCACAAAGGGACGATAACGGTTCATGGGAGCCGCCGGATCGCTTTGGAGTGCGAAGAAGGTGATGCGGCTTACGCAGAGTCGGTTTGTGCCACTGAAGAGCTAAAGTATTATAAAGACAATGTTGATCCGGCGGATATGACCCCTTTGAAGAACCAACTACAGAGCACGATCCGGATTTGAAGTTTAAATCGGCGGCTGAGACTAAACTTGTTGATTTTTTGCCCGGCGATTCGTCCAAGCAGTTCACCATCAGTGCTAACTTGGATCCTAAATAAGAAAACGCGCTCATCGAGTTCATCCGTGAGAATCGGGACATTTTTGCATGGAAACCTTCTGACATGCCAGGTGTACCGAGGGAACTCGTGAGCACACTCTTAATGTTGATCCCAAGTACAGACCCGATGCAGTTTCTTCGCCGGTTTAACGAAGAAAGGCGCAAGGCCATTGGAGAGGAGGTTGCGGGCTCTTAGCGGCGGGGTTTATCGTTGAATTTTTCCATCCAGAGTGGCTTGCTAATCCGGTGTTGGTCCTTAAGAAGAATGGCACTTGGCGCATGTGTGTGGATTACACAGATCTTAACAAGGCTTGTCCAGCGGATCCTTTCGCCCTCCCCCGCATTGATCAGATTATTGATGCTACGGCGGGTTGTGGCGTTGAGCTTTTTGGATGCGTATTCTGGATATCATCGATTAAGATGGCGGTTAAAGACCAGGAGAAGACGGCGTTTATCACTCCTTTTGGAGCCTTCGCTATGTATCTATGCCTTTTGGGCTCAAGAGCCCAAGCAACTTATCGGCGTTGCGTCTGTAATTGCTTACACGAACAGATCGGCCGTAACGTGCATGCTTATGTGGATGATATTGTGGTTAAGTCAAGGAAGAAGGAAAGCGTTGATTGAGGATCTAAAAGAAACCTTTGACAACTTGCGGGTGTACAAGATGATGCTCAACCGCCAAGTGTGTCTTCGGTGTTCCGGCGAGCAAGTTATTGGGTTTTCTTGTGTCCAACGAAGGATTGAAGCTAACCCGGAGAAAATTACGGCTATCACCTCCTTGGCTAAGCGAAGTGTATCAATGATGTCCAGCGATTGGCGGGTCGGATTGCCGCGCTTAAGCGGTTTATCACCTCGGAGAGAAGGCCATTCCTTTATACCAGATGCTGAAGAAGACGGATCAGTTCGTCTGGAGTTCAGCTGCCGATGAAGCATTGGAGGATTTAAAGCGGCAGTTGGCCAACCCGCCGGTTCTCGCCGCTCCCATTGACAAAGAGCCGCTTCTATTATATGTTGCTGCTAATGCCAGGGCGGTTAGCGTAGCCATTGTGGTAGAGCGGAAGGAGGCAGGGAAGGAATATCCGGTTCAACGGACGGTTTATTACATCAGCGAGGTGCTCATTGAATCTAAGCAGAGATATCCGCATTGGCAGAAGCTGGTATATGGAGTTTTTATGGCAAGCCGGAAGCTGAAGCAATATTTTGAAGGGCATCCCATCACGGTGGTCAGTTCAGCTCCTTGGGCGATATCATACTGAACCGAGAAGCAATGGCGGATTGCTAAGTGGGCCATAGAGCTTGGGCCGCATACGGTTTCTGATATGTGCCTCGGACGGCGGTAAAATCTCGAGCACTTGTGGATTTCATTAATGATCGGACGGAGTTGCAAGCACACGAAGAAAGGCGAATCATACCTATTGGACCATCCACTTTGGACGGGTCCGAGACAATTGGAGGGCTCGGGGGCTGGAGTTGTGTTGACTTCCCACGAGGTGAAAAGTTTTGTTACGTCCTCTGCTTAATGTTCCCATGTACTAACAATGCAGCTGAGTATGAAGCTTTGCTCCATGGTCTCCGGATGGCTAAGGAGATGAATCTAAGCCAGGTTAAGTGCTTTGGTGACTCGGACTTGGTGGCCCAGCAAGTATCAGGTACTTGGGATTCCAAAGATCCACTCATGGTTGCGTATCGTCGGGAGATGGATGTTGTTGCAGGACACTTTAAAGGATATCAGGTGGACCATGTGGATCGTCGGAAGAACGAAGCGGCGGATGCTTTAAGCCGGCTGGGCTCTCAACGTAAACCGGTCCCGCCCAATGTCTTCCTTGATGTACTGCACAATCCGTCAGTCAAGCTTCCTGATGAAGTAGATTTGGCTATTCCTGATCCGGAGGCTCAGTTGGTAGCAGCCTTACACGTCATTCCGGATTGGACGCTCGCTTATTTGGCATACATGACCGGGCGAGTTACCGAAGATGAGACGTTGGCCCAACAGTAGTTCGGCGGTCTAAGTCTATGACCATTGTTAATGGCGAGTTGCATCATTGCGATTAATGTCGAGGCGTTTCAGCGTTGTGTGTCCCCGAGGAAGGCTGTGAGATATTGCGTGAGATCCATGAAGGGGACTGTGGTCACCATGCGGTTCAAAATCCTTGGTTGCCAAAGCGTTCCGCCATGGTTTTTATTGGTTGACCGCCCATCTTGATCACGGAGGATCCGTCGAGCGATGTGATGGTTGCCGAAGTTTTCTAGACGTGCCCACATACCGCCCGAGGAATTGAGGATGATTCCAATTACTTGGCCGCTTTTGCGACTTGGGGCTGGACATGGTGGGGCCTTTTAAAAGGTCCAAGGACAAGAAAACACACTTGCTGGTCGCAGTTGACAAGTTTACGAAGTGGGTCGAGGCAGAGCCTGTTAGCAAGTGTGATGCAGCCACGGCGGTTCAGTTCATAAAAAGGGTGATCTTCCGGTTTGGATTTCCGCATAGTATCATCACGGATAATGGCACCAATTTGTCCAAGGGTGCCATGAAAGAGTTTTGTGAACGTGAGCACATCCGCTTGACGCTTCTTCGATGGCCCACCCGCAGTCCAATGGTCAAGCGAGCAGGCTAATCAGAGATCTTGAGAGGTATCAAACCCGGCTTATGGTCCCTTCTGAGAGGACACCGGGTTGTTGGGTAGAAGAGCTACCGTGCGTGATATGGAGTATCAATACTACCCCTAACAGATCCACCGGATACACACCGTTCTTTATGGTCTATGGAGCGGAGGCGGTCCTTCCAGCGATATCCGTCATGATTCACCTCGCGTGGCAGCCTATGTTGAGGCGGATAGCGAAGCTGCACGCAGCGGGGACGCTTTGGATCGACCGATGAGGAGCGAGATATGGCGGCTGCTCGTTCGGCGATTTACAGCAGGATCTTCGTCGGTATCCACGATCGCCGGGTTAAAACCGTAACCTTTCAGAAGGAGACTTGGTGCTTCGCTCATTCAAGACCAGACAGATATGCACAAGCTATCCCCACCTTGGGAAGGGCCTTTTGTGGTCGCAAGAATCTACAACGGGTCATACTATCGATTGATGTTCGAGGCGAAAAAGACTCACGCACGTCGAAGAGGAGACCAACGAGCCATGGAATATAGCTCATCTTCGCCTTATTATACACGAGCCATCGGCTCTACTTATGTACATATTATGACAATGTATATATTTTGAATAAAAGCAATAAACTGGAGCCCCGGCTAAAGCGGGGTATCCGTTCTGTAAAAATCCGGTGTGGGTACATGGAGTGGTTGTCACCAAGCAGCCTCCGGTTTAGCCCTTGATCTTGATTTTCAGAAGTTTTGTCATCTGGGGGCTTGGTCGTGTCCGAACCAATGCAACACCTTTTGATGGGCGAAAGCCACCAGATCACTTGGGGACATGGTCACATCTGAACCGGTCACGCCTCTTGGTCGGCCTAAAGGTCATAGAGTCACTTGGGGGCTTGGTCGAACCCGAACCATTGCCATGCCACTTGATCGTCATAATGCCACGGTTTCAGTTGGGGGCCTGGCTGACTTGAACCATAGCTACACCTTATGGGGAGCTTGGTCCTGTCCGACCATGGTAACACCATTTGATCGGCTCAGTAAAGCCTCTTCTTGCAAACGGTTTTATCATTGCCTTTTCTTCCATATTGGTTTCATAACTGTTATTTGATTTTTATTGACCTTTTTTAACCGATAACATTTTTAAACCGGTTCAAGCTGTCAATTAACGGAATTCGGTCCATTTTTAATCCGGAGATATTTGTTTCGGTTTGACTTTTTATGTTAACATCCCATTATGGAGTAACAGGGGGCTTGTCATGTCCCGACACGGTTTACACGGTAAACCGCATTATAAACACAGGGGTTGTTTTTCTCCTTTGTGATAATGGTTTGTACAACCTCCGCCTCAAGATTGGCTAAGCCAACTGCATGCCCGGCAATGGCAGGTATTTTTGTATCACAAAATTTTGATCGTATACATCAATATTTTCTTATATAAATATATAGGCGTCACAAGCCGGCTGGCGACATAAGCCGCCGTGGCGGTTTAAGAACTTGTGATTGCAGGCAAAATACATTGAAGGTTTCAATTCTTCAAACCAAAGTATCAGCACCTCCGCGCAAAGGTTCTGAGACTAAGGGCATAAAGGCATGTTCAAAAACAAAGTGCTAGCTATTCTATTACAAAGCCTTCCAAGGCCCGGCGTTTACATGGCGTTATGACTAGCGATTTCGATGCATCACCCGGCTTGGCGGATCAAGCTTCCTCGCCGGGTTGGCGTGAGGAGGAGGCGTCTGGCGTCGGTTCAACTTCTTCCTCTTCATCACCCAAAGGCGAAAGTCATTGGTAGACGGTCAATCCGGGTTAAGGCACGAAAGACAGCCTCTTCACTTATAAGCTCAGCGGATCAACGTCGAGGCGTAAGTGTGCTTACGGTTTGGAGGAACAAGGCTCTGCATTCTGGAATGACAAACTCCACCCGCTTGTTGTTTGCATCATAGAAAGAGCGGTGAACCGCCGGGTTAACTTGTTGCCGATTGACTTCGCCAATGACGCATCTCCTTTGTTATTCGTTTTAGGGCGTCATTATCAAAAGGCTTCGCCGTTCTCTTGAGCCGGGAAACCCTTGGCTATGTCGGCCGGATCAAGATCCGCTATCCATGCCTTTGGCGCGAGTTAGAGCCCGATGAGTGCCAGCCGGCCGCGGATCGTTTCAATTCTTCAAGCTGCCCGGAACCATGGACAATCGGTCGGTGTATCTTTGATCAAGGACGGAGCTGTGTTGTCGTCTTACGCGGCACATATAACTCGCTGGGCGCCGGTATACAACTGCTCAATCAGCGTGTAAGCGGCCTTGAGCTTCTTCCGCACATCAGAGCCCAGATGAGCAATACGCTTGCCTGCACTAGTTTCAGGCAGCTCAGGTTAAACCGGTGGAAATATCAAAACAGGTGTACTCAGTGCAAATTTTCTTACCAAAGATGGCAGAGGTCATGGCATGAACTTGGCGCTTTAGTCTGGTAAGCTCTTGATCCACCGGTTTAAGAGCTGATTCAGCATCTTCCGCCCGTTTTTCAAACCGGCCTTCTCGGTGTCCCAGTTGGCCCTTCGGATTTGTACCACTCCTTCACTGTTCCATAGTGGCCAAAGCAGTTTTCAATTCATCCTTGGCCTTGGTGGTTTACGCTTGTTGAGTTTCAGTTGGCACGAAGGTCCTTGAGTTGCACGGTTTCTTTGGTATATCTCATTACGGTAACAAAGGAAGCACGTTAGTTGTTCCATTATCAAGTCCCACGTTCAATACAAGTATTCAACTTGGCACTTGGGGGCTAATGGCTAGTTGATCTCAGTTTGCTATGGGGATACAGAAATTAAGTCCCGGTTCAACTATGCTAAGTTGAACCAACCCTTGGGGGCTATAGTACTGCAGTTTAAGGCGTATGGTTTCTATATAAAGTTAAGTGCCGGTTTGACTATGAAAAGTTGAACCGACCCTTGGGGGTTACTATGCAGCAAAAGTACAAGGCATAAATCCTTACCTCATAACGGTCCTTCATGCGATTTACGGACCCGGCTTCAAAGTCACGGCTTGTGTAGAGCCGGTTCGTAAAGCCGAGTGAAGTTCTTAGGCGTAGAGGTTGTCATAAGTCGATAGATCAGTTTTCCCCTTATCTTTGCTCATAGTAGTAGACTCGTCTTTGGTGCTGTGTTTTGCTAAAGCGACCGGTTGGCTAGGAGTGGTGTAGCCAGTGCCTGTCACAATAACATCATCATTTTGATTGGGCTGGCCAGATTGGTGGTCTTCTTGGGGCTTGGTGTCTTCATTACTCCGGCTCGGCGGTTCAGCAATTACGACCCGCTCTGTGGCCGGACTCGGTGGAGCAGGATGCGAGGTTTCCACTTGGGCCTCCGGTTCAGTTTCTGGCGGATCAGCGTTGTCGTCTTTGTATAACTCGCCAGAGCTATTTTTAGCGATTTCAGGATTTTCGTGGGTCTGCTCTGGGGTCTTCTCCGGGTCAACATCCGCAGTAGGGTCAAGGATTTTCGCTTTTTACTCAAGCGAGCCTTGGTGCTGCAGTGTTCAGAATTAGAATAAGATAAACCGACCAACGCAAATATAAACCGAATTGGCGGGACAGAAGTATGGTGCTTACCTGCGGCAACTTTAAGCGGAGGCGCTATGCGTGGTTGATGAACCGCCAGAGGAGTTGGAAGAGGCCTGATAATTCGGGTCAGACGGATTGAGAGGACATCGGAAGAAGCCTTTTAAGGGATAATGCTTTTCAGGAGAATAAATCACCTCTGGACGACGCTTAGGGTTGGTGTATCCGTAAACCGGATGAGGTAATCTGCTGACCATCGTGTCTTGGGTCGCACGACGCTCTTCAGCCTTCCGTGTCTTCAAGGAAAGATTTGGATTCAAGTGAGCATAGGAATGAGATTTTTTCACTTTCCGGACGGGCGCGACGAATTCTTTTTAACCGCACGAGGTCGGATTCGGAAGAAAGAAAGATTACCTCGACATGGTCGGCATGATCGGCTTCATCATCACAGGAGTTAAAATTGTCAGTAAAGGGAAAAATAAAAAGGAACAAACTACAAGTAAGAAGAAACACAGAGTGGAGGGCCGGTTTACGGCAACTCCCTCATGAGGATATCAAGTTTTACCTCAGCTTCTGTTTCTTCGTGTTCCGGCGGATCAGAAGACTCGGCGGTTTTCCTCTTGCCAGCCTTCTTGGTGGCCTTGGACTTTACACGCGAGCCCGGCCGATTTGGTACGCTTCGGAAGAGCTGTTAGCACGAGAAGTAACAAGGATTAACATATATATATATATCAACAAGGCATTAATGGCGTAAAGCGGTGAGTAGAGCCTACCTGGCGGTTTGTTGGCAACACGTAACGGAGCCAACCCGGTTTGGCTGCAGCAGATATCGGTTCATCAAGCAGCCTCTTTATCGCCTCTGTGACTTCAAGCTCGATTATTGGTAGCTCGTGACGTCTTTGAGGGTCTTGGAGGCTGCCGTGTATTCGATGCATCAATGGGCGGCCGCTTAATGGCAAGATGCCCCAAGAAACCTAGCATCACACAAGGTCCACGCCAGTTAGTCCATTGGCCAGTAGAGCCCGAGTTTAATGATTTGAGGCGCAAAATTCTTCCGTTCCGCGTCGGTCAAACGTAAAGGCAACAGATGATGGTTGCTAAGCCGGTGAGGACGGTAACCCGGCAAGGGATTCTCGTTGTCAGGAGCAGTGTTCCGGCAGTAGAACCAGGTTTGGTTCCAATCTTTCGGATGGCTATGGTGTTTAGCGTGAGGAAAGTCTACTTCCTTCCTTTTCTGGATTGAAACGCCGCCCAGCTCCGTGTTAGGACCATCCGAAAATTTCATGACGGTGGTTCAAGTGAAAGAAATCCGGAACAGCTCCACAGATGGCTCTTCTTGAAGATAGACTTCACGAAAACTTGGAAATTGCGTATATTTGATACGGAGTTCGGACCAATATCCTGTGGATGGAGTTGAAAACTTGCAAGGACATCTCGGAAGAATTTTGATCCGGGCGGGCAGAATCCCCGGTCTAAGTGCTGCACAAACACAATTACTTCTCCTTGCGGATTGGGAGGGCATTCGTCATCCGGAACCCGCCAGTGGAGGACGTTTTTAGAAGCTAAAGCGCCGGTGGTGACGTATCCGTTGAGTTGCGTCTCAGTGATCTTAGACCGGACCCAATTGCAAGCTGAGAACTGTTTGGCCATTCCGGAAGACTAAACCGCGAAAGGAAAGGAAAAACGATTCACCGTTAAACGGTTCAGACACTTTATACAATGTTAAACCAGCGATTGGCAGCCGCTTCCAATTCGGTTTAATCGAGGACTAATGGAGGACGGATTGGCTATCAAAAGTCGAACCGCCAAAGAAGCGAATCGGAAAATCTACTAAGTATGGATGTAAACAGTTTTCACATTCGAATGGAGGAAATTTGGATCTACCGAAGATTCAAGAAGAAAAACTTCTGCGACCTATGCAAGCCTCATAAAAGGCAGGAAGGTTCGTATGCGTTCTAAACTGGAGGGTCTCGAACAAAAGAAAGATGCATAAAGAGTTAAAGCGATGGCGGGAGCGATCGCGCCACAGGGGCGTATAGTACGGTTGAATCGCACGGCCATGGCAGGGCAGGTATGAGGAAATTAAAGACGAACACCTATGAACTACGAGATGAACAGGACCTTCAGATGCGGATCCAGGCGTAAGAGGGACCTTACGATGCGCAGAATCATGGATGAGCGCCGAGAGCCTCTGGAACGATCGAGGTTGATGTAGCGGCTCGGCAATCGACGCTGACGCTGAAGGTCGGAGGCGACGGCGGAGCTTCGAGCTGGGGCGCCGCGAGGAAGAAGAAGCGGAAGAAGAAGAGAAAGGGCCTGCCGGTCTATTTATAAGGAAACGTAATAATTAACAAGCGCGAGAATCGAGGAGCCAAAAGCGGCGGTCGGCTCAGCGGTCGCCTCGATTTTCGGGATGGTATTAAATGAAGGGAATCTTACAGTTCGGATTTCTTTATTAAAGATGACGTAAAGTCGCAATTTTGCTGTGGTTGGAAGATGGCGTCATGGCGGTTCAAGCAGACGGCGGTTTACGAAATATGAAGGGAGATTCAGAGTTTCCTGAAGATGTTGAAGATTAACATGAACCGGTTCAAGTCAATCTGGGGCCTAATGTTGGGGATATAACTCTTTGGATGTAAACCGCCTCAAGGGGCCGGGTTACCCTCGCCCATGATCGTGGCCCACGAAGGTACGAGGCCCAGAGCCCAATGGCGGATTAGGATCCATAAGTGTAAACCGCCTTAGTCATGTAAACTTGTTCTATAAGATAAGAAAAGAAGAGACCGAGCCGGACTCGTATGAGCCGGATCGGGACTCAGAGGCCGGTAGGCGTCAACCCGTGTATATAAGGGGACGACCCGGCGGCGGTTTAGGGACGGACAATTCGAGGCTGAGGCGAAGCTATTGCTCCCTAGTCGCCGAAATCACATCAATCCCATCACAAACTAGACGTAGGCTTTTACCTTCATCGAAGTGGCCGAACTAGTATAACTCTCGCGTCTTTGTGTCCGCTTTAACCCTTATAAGTTAACCCGTACGATGGCCCTGCGACTAAGTCCTTTCACGAGGACATCTGCCGTGACAATTCCACGACAGCTGTGGACTACAGGTTCCACACCAAGGAGCAGCAGGACTTTTATGAGACTATCTTGCTGGATAAGAAGCCCATAGTTTGCAATATGAGATGGGTCAACTGGACCTACATGAAGGAGAAGGCAGAACACTACCACGAGTATATGACAACTTCAAAGGTCGTGTGGAGTTGCTGATTTTGTTGGGCGAAGTTCACCAACTGGAACGATGAACTTATCATGCAATTCTACTCCTGACACATTTCTATCCGGATGGCGGGATAGTGTGGATGTCGGAAGGAACCAGATATCGGTCTACCATAGAGGAATAGGCAAGTTTGATCAATGCCCCAAAGGAAAGTGAGGATGACCTGGAAATTTATGGTAAGAAGAAAATGGATCATAACTCTATGTCACACATGTACAAGGAGATCCCAGATGATGCACTTGAGAACATCAAGTTTGGATCAGTCCACTTTCTGCTGTCAGGGCTGCCTACGATCAACTGGATCTTAAGGCATACTCTATTACCCAAATCAGGTGACCATAATATGATTAGAGGGCATGCAATCAATTTGCTTCATGTTTTTGATGTGCCTCAGAAATTCAAGGTCATGAGCCTCATAGTCGAGACAATTAAGAGGACAATGACAGATCGTAAGAGGAGCTGTGGTTATGCCCCTGATTCAGGAGTTGATAAACTCGAAGATGGGCTGTGAAAGTATCTATTGGATAAGGAACACATGGTTCTCTATCCTGAATTTGAGGACAATCGAGTTGTCATGACCGAGAATGAACCATCATCGCTGCAAGCTCGGAGAGAAAGGAGAAGGCAAGGCAAGAGAAAGCTGCAAAGATGCCAACTCAAGCGAGAGGCATCGATTACTTTCTGAAGAACAAGCGAGAGCAGCTTGGTTACTTAATAGCATCAACTCTACGGATTGAGAAGGGTTGGCCACCTAACTCAAAACTAGGAGAGCCTAGAGAGAATCATGGAACAAAAATTCTATGATCTTGATCTCAAAGTGATCGAGATTCAGTCATGGAGCAACTGCAAGATGATATGCGTGAGAGGAAGGGCAAGGCGACAAGCCGATGCATTTGCGAGTGCCTAGAGCTCGGAGGTCACCGCAGTGCCAACTCCAGACACCAGAGCCACTTCTTCAGCTCCAGCTACAGCTCCAGCTCAACCAGCTCCAGCTCCAACTCCTTCAGCTCCTTCCACGTCTACTGATGCGTTCATCCTTGGAGTTCTGTCTACACCACCACCAGAAGACCAAGCATGAGAGACGACATAGTGCTATGCATTTCCTAGGAACTTTTTGGTAACTTGTTGTCAAAGGGGGAGAAAAATGTATAGATCATAGCCTTCGAGAGAGAGAGATTTGCTTTTGTTCTCTCTTGTCTTTTTGGTTGAACTTTTTTTTTTGCGTTTGATTGCTTGAGATACTATGCATTACCTGTGAGACATTGATGATCATGTGTTTGATCATAAGCTACACTTATGCCTTTTATGATATTATCTTATTTATCCTTATATGATCATTCACTATGCTTGGTGATGAGTGCATGTATTTAAACATTATTATTTTGAGCGCTCCACCAAGATGTATGTGACATGGAAGAGTAACCCATGAGCCTAATTTCTTGTGCATTTGCAGTCCAAAGCAAATTTTAAAATATGCACAAATTTAGGGGGAGCTCTTGCTTATCACATACTTCTCAAAGCGACGATGTTTTTCAATTTTTATTATCATTTGTCGAAGCTTTGATCTATATGTTGTCATCAATTACCAAAAAGGGGGAGATTGAAAGTGCAACTATCCCTAGGTGGTTTTGGTAATTCATAACAACATATAGCTCATTGAGCTAATACTATTCCAAGATGAATATTTCAGGAAAGCTCAATGAATGGCATGGCATGGATGATGAAAGTGGATCCCTCAAAATATTAAGGAAAAAGGATTGGCTCAACCTCAAAAGCTCAAGACTCTACATTTTACATTTTAGTGATCCAAGATCACATTGAGTCTATAGGAAAAGCCAATACTATCAAGAAGGGACGAGGTGTTGCTTAATGAGCCTCTTGCTCCATGTGCTTTGTGATATGCTCCAAAACCCTCCACTACTTTCTCACATCCACTTATGACCTAAACCCAAAGTCAAACTCGGCTCTACCGATTCTTTCTATCCGGCGCCACCGAATTCAGATGTCATAGCCACTGCCACAAACCCTAGTCAAATTGGTTTCGCCGATAGGGATCTCGGTCTCACCGAGATGGGATTGTAATCTCTCTGTTTCCCTTCGCAACGTTTCAGTCTAACCGAAGTGAGCGATCGGTCCCACCGAGATTACAATGTAAACTCTCTGTTTCCCTTTTGTAACTTTTCGGTCTCACCGAAAGAGCAAATCGGTCCCACCGAGTTTACCTGACCAACTCTCTGGTTAGCTAATTACCAAAATCGGTCTCACCGAGTTTGTGTAATCGGTCTCACCGAGATTACGTTATGCCCTAACCCTAACCATATCGGTCCTACCGAGATGCATGTCGATCCACCAAAAACCCTAACGGTCACTAGGTTTACTAAATCGGTCCGACCGAGTTTGATGATTTGGTCCCACCGAGTTTGGTAAATTGTGTGTAACGGTTAGATTTTTTGTGGAGGCTATATATACCCCTCCACCTCCTCTTCATTCGTGGAGAGAGCCATGAGAACAAACCTACACTTCCAACTTATCAGTTCTGAGAGTGTGACACCCCCGATTCAATCGTACACTAATCATGCACGCAAATGTGTACGATCAAGATCAGGGACTCACGGGAAGATATCACAACACAACTCTAAAACATAAATAAGTCATACAAGCATCATAATACAAGCCAGGGCCTCGAGGGCTCGAATACAAGTGCTTTCGATCATAGACGAGTCAGTGAAGCAACAATATCCGAAAGTACGTACATAAGTTAAACAAGTTGCCATAAGATGGCTAGCACAATCTAGGATACAGATCGAAAGAGGCGCAGGCCTCCTGCCTCGATCCTCCTAAACTACTCCACAGTGGTAAATCGTCGGCCAGGCTGCGTAGTAGTAGGCACCTCTCTGAGGTAGTAGTCGCCATCGACGATGGCGTCGCTCTGGGCTCCATCGTGCAGTTGCAGCAATCGGGTAAAGAAAGGGGAAAAGGGGAACAAGGCAACCGTGAGTACTCATCCAAAGTACTGCAAGCAAGGAACTACACTACATATGCATGGATATATGTGTAAAGGGCCATATCGGTGGACCGAACTGCGTAATGCCGTAATAAGAGGGGATAGCTAATCCTGTCGAAGACCTACGCTTCTGGCAGCCTCCGTCTTGCAACATGTAGAAGAGAGTAGACAGAAGTCCTCCAAGTAGCATCGCATAGCATAATCCTACACGGCGATCCCCTCCTCATGACCCTGAGAGAGAGCGACCACCGGGTTGTATCTGTCACTTGGAAGGGTGTGTTTTATTAAGTATCCGGTTCTAGTTGTCATAAGGTCAAGGTACAACTCCAAGTCGTCACATTACCAAGATCACGGCTATTCAATAGATTAACTTCACTGCAGGGTGCACCACATAACCCAACACGCTTGATCCCATTTGGCCGGACACACTTTTCCGGGTCATGCCCGCCGCTGAAGATCAACACGCCGCAGCCCGACCTAGTCCAACAGAGCGGTCAGACGCGGTCTAAACCTAAGTGCCTAGGGGTCTGCCCATCGCCTTAGCACACCTTGCACGCTATGAACGCCGCCGGAAGCAGACCTAGCAACCTCCATTACAAAGGAAGTCACGTTACGCTGCCCAATCTGGCGCCGCCACTCGATCGCCGGCCGACGCCACGAAGGCTTGGTGATACCACGACGCCGGGATACCCATAACTACTCCCGTAGATGGTTAGTGCGTATGGACCAAATGGCCGGACTCGGATCAAATACCCGGATCTCGTTAAGCGTGTTAAGTATCCGCTGAACGCCGACCAGGGCCAGGCCCACCTCTCTCCTAGGTGGTCTCAACCTGCCCCTGTTGCTCGCCACAAAGTAACATCGGGGCCGTCGGGAACCCAGGCCCACCTCTACCGGGATGGAGCCACCTGTCTTTTCAGCCCCCATCTCCGAACAGTACCACAGGTAATGTAATAGTGTAAAGTATATAGTATATGCCCGTGATCACCTCCCGAAGTCATCACAGCCCAAAGAGTATAGCATGGCGGTACGGACAAGAATGTAGGGCCACCGATGGAACACTAGCATCCTATACTAAGCGAGAGGATAGCGAGGTGTAAAGGTAACAACAAGAGTAGCAAGGACAAAGCTATGCAAAGAAGATAGGATTAATCGAAAGCGGTAACATGCTACACTACTCTAATGGAAGCGGTCTGAGTAGAGTAGGCGATATCCGGTGATCAAGGGGGCTTGCTGGTTGCTCTGGCAAGAGAGAGGGTCACAACACCGTAGTCGATCGGGGTACCAGCAGCAAGATCAGCCCCTGGGTCTACCGGGGAAGAAGAGGGGAAGAAAGCGAGAATACGGAGCAAGCAAAGCATCACAAAACATAACGAGGCAATACGCGGTGCTAGGTATGCCCTAACGCGGTAGGAGGTGATACCGACGAAGGGGGGAATCATCCGGGAAAGTATCCCCGGTGTTTCGCATTTTCGGGCAGAGGAGCTGGAGGGGGAAAGTTGTGAGTTCGATAGGTTAGGGATGCGTGGCGGACGAACGGGCTGCGTATCCGGGTTCGTCTCGCCATTCTGGGCAACTTTCATGTTGAAAATATTTTAATCCGAGTTACGGATTAAAAGATATGATTTTCTAAAGATTTTATTAATTTCTAGAATTTATATAAGTATTTAAATTAATTCGAAAAATAGATTAATTAGCAAAGTATCGATACCCAATCAGAGGAAGAAGGATTGCAAATGCATCGGTTTATAGAACATCTGAATAGTTCAACGCTTAATTAGCAAAGTAATTATGATTTTCAAATCAAGGGAACAGAAGCAATGCTCTGATTAGGGATGGATAAGTGGAATAGCCTTAGGGTACAATGAACGACAATTGGATTGGTCGGGAACCAATTCCAGTTAAAAGAATGGCGGCTCAGCCGGAAAGGTAATTCATAAGGATCAATGATGATTGCGTGTATTCGCAAACATATTGAGTCATCAGACTCAGAATGATAATGACTAGGGATGCCAATAAGACTACGAGACTTATGGGATTAATCATAATGCAAGCAAGCAAGAATTTCAAGAGGAATAGGCTGCTCGGGATTTTCGGAAGATCGAATGGGATTTTGAAGACTTTTGTGAAATACATGAATCAACTTGGGATGAGCGGACACTCGATAAGTGTGAGGAATTATCCATAGGGGGTATTCATGTGGCAAAGATCTGCAATGCAATGGCTCAAGAGATTCTTAAAAGTCGAAGAACAATTCGATGCATCTTGTAATAACAAGAGCAGCTAGGGATGAATGTAAGAATGGCAAGGGTAAGAAGTTATCCATAAGGATTTATCGGTGGTAGGGAATTGCAAAATAAGTGGGCATAAAGTCTCGAGAGAACTTCAGAGAGTATCTTCGGAATCTTCTGGTGCCGCTTGTGATCATCTGGAAGAAGGGCCTCTCCGGAGAAAGTATTTTCGAGAACCTAAAGTTAGATTTTATTAATAGTCGTTTAACCCGAATAGAAGAGAGTTCGTAATCCCGAGTAAAGGTCGAGGAGTAAAAGATCCTAGTACCACCCGATGGCGACGTGGGCCCGTAAGGCACACAGCCAAGTTAGTAAAAGTTTTTGCAATGTCTAGACTCGACTTCGGCCAAGGAGTGTGGAAAGGGGAGTCCTACAGGCAGTCGGCTCTGATACCAACTTGTGACGCCCCCGATTCAATCGTACACTAATCTGCACGCAAATGTGTACGATCAAGATCAGGGACTCACGGAAGATATCACAACACAACTCTAAAACATAAATAAGTCATACAAGCATCATAATACAAGCCAGGGGCCTCGAGGGCTCGAATACAAGTGCTCGATCATAGACGAGTCAGCGGAAGCAACAATATCTGAGTACAGACATAAGTTAAACAAGTTGCCATAAGATGGCTAGCACAATCTAGGATACAGATCGAAAGAGGCGCAGGCCTCCTTCCTGGGATCCTCCTAAACTACTCCTGGTCGTCGTCAGCGGGCTGCACGTAGTAGTAGGCACCTCCGGGGTAGTAGTCGTCATCGACGATGGCGTCTGGCTCCTGGGCTCCATCGTCTGATTGCAGCAATCAGATAAAGAAAGGGGGAAAAGGGGGAACAAGGCAACCGTGAGTACTCATCCAAAGTACTCGCAAGCAAGGAACTACACTACATATGCATGGATATATGTGTAAAGGGCCATATCGATGAGACCGAATCGCAGAATGCCAGAATAAGAGGGGGATAGCTAATCCTGTCGAAGACCTACGCTTCTGGCAGCCTCCGTCTTGCAACATGTAGAAGAGAGTAGACTGAAGTCCTCCAAGTAGCATCACATAGCATAATCCTACCCGGTGATCCCCTCCTCGTAACCACGAGAGAGCGACCACCGGGTTGTATCCGCACTTGGAAGGGTGTGTTTAATTAAGTATCCGGTTCTAGTTGTCATAAGGTCAAGGTACAACTCCAAGTCGTCCTATTACCGAAGATCACGACTATTCGAATAGATTAACTTCCCTGCAGGGGTGCACCACATAAACCAACACGCTTGATCCCATTTGGCCGGACACACTTTTCTGGGTCATGCCCGGCCGCGGAAGATCAACACGTCGCAGCCCGACCTAGTCCAACAGAGCGGTCAGCACACACCGGTCTAAACCTAAGCGCCCAGGGGTCTGGGCCAATCGCCCTTAGCACACCTGCATGTTGCGAACGCGGCCGGAAGAAGACCTAGCAACCTCCATTACAAAGGAAGTCACGTTACGCGGCCCAATCTGGGCGCGCTACGCCAGCCCCGACGTCACGAAGGCTTCGGCTGATACCACGACGTCGGGATACCCATAACTACTCCCGCGTATATGGTTAGTGCGTATAGACCAAATGGCCAGACTCAGATCAAATACGCAGATCTCGTTAAACGTGTTAAGTATCCGCGAACGCCGACCGTGGCCGAGCCCACCTCTCTCCTAGGTGGTCTCAACCTGCCTGTCAGCTCCACCACAAAGTAACGATCGGGGCCATCGGGAACCCAGGCCCACCTCTACCGGGATGGAGCCACCTGTCCTTTCAGCCCCCATCTCCGAACAGTACCACATGTAATGTAATAGTGTAAAGTAAATAGTATATGCCCGTGATCACCTCCCGAAGTGATCACAACCCAGTAGTATAACATGGCAGACGGACAAGAATGTAGGGCCACTGATGGAACACTAGCATCCTATACTAAGCAGTAGGATAGCAGGTCAAGGTCACAACAGTAGTAGCACGGACAGGCTATGCAAAGAAAGATAGGATTAAGTGAAAGCGGTAACATGCTACACTACTCTAATGCAAGCGATATAGAGAATAGTAAGCGATATCTGGTGATCAAGGGGGGGGCTTGCACTGGTTGCTCTGGCAAGAGAGAGGGTCACAACACCGTAGTCGATCGGGTACCGGCACAAGACTATCGATCTTGGGTCTCTACCGGGAAGAAGAGGGGAAGAAAGCGATAAATCTGAGCAAGCAAAGCATCACAAAACATAACGAGGCAATACGCGGTGCTAGGTATGCCCTAACAGCGGTAGGAGGTGATACCGACGAAGGGGAATCATCCGGAAAGTATCCCCGGTGTTTCGCATTTTAGCGGAAGGGCGGAGGGAAAGTTGCGAGTTCGATAGGTTAGGGATGCGTGGCGGACGAACGGGCTGCGTATGCGGGTTCGTCTCGCCGTTCTGAGCAACTTTCATGTTGAAAATATTTTAATCCGAGTTACGGATTAAAAGATATGATTTTCTAAAGATTTTATTAATTTCTAGAATTTAAATAAGTATTTAAATTAATTCGAAAAATAGATTAATGACATCAGCATGATGTCATGCTGATGTCAATCGGCCAACAGGTTGGTAGTCAACTGACCAAAGGAGTCCCACCGGTGGGTGACACATTTTAATTAATGATTAATTAAACTAATCATAATTAATTAGGGGGTGGGCCCCACTATCATTGTTTGATTAAATAACTAATAGTTAATTAGGTTAATCTAATTGTGATTAATTAACTTAATTAATTCGTTAATTAATTAATTTAATTATTATTATCTATTAATTTATTTTATTTTTATTATTTTTATTTTTATTTATTTTTTTACTTCTTTTTTTTTTTAAATTAAAACGTTCTGGGGCATGGGCCCCAACTGTCATTGGGCCAGGGGGCCTTAGCGGGCGCCGGGGCCAGCGGGCAGCGGGTGTGGTGCCCGTGCACGAGGCCGTAGCCTGCCCGGGCGACGGGGAGCTGCACGAGCTCGGCTACGGGGCCATGATGGCCGAACAGCACGGAAGTGGCCCGTCCCATGAAGCTGCCATGAGGGAGAGGGGCGGCGGGCCCACTTGTGGGATGCAGGACCGGGCGGTGGGCTCGGGAAGCTTCGGGTGGTCGACGGGGACGAAGCCGCGAGCGGAGGCAGGCCGTGAGGTAGGACGACGAGGTGGAGGCGGCGGCATCCCGGCGTGGTCTGACAATGGCCGGGCCGGGCGAAGTCTTGGCGTCGGGCACCGAGGGTGACGGATTGGGCAGCGTCGGTTTTAGGCGTGGCGGCGGCCTCGGGTGGGGAGGTGACGAGGCGGTCCCGGGGAGGTGGCGATGGCGGCGATCGCGACGGAGTGGTGAGGCGGGGCAGCCCGGTGACGGCGGGGCGGCGTCGGGCCCCGGCGTCGGGCTCGGGGGAAACGGGATCGGGGCGGCGTGCGCCGTGGCGCCCCTGATCCAGATCGCACGGGGGGGGGGGGGGGGAGGGGGGATCGGAAGGGGGGGTTAGGGTTAGGGGTGAGAGGCGGTAGGCGAAGTAGGCCGGGCGCATGGGGGGTGGGCATTTGGGCGGCCGGTTTCGCCTAAAATAGGCCGTGGCCATTAGATCGTGAGTTATATTTTTTGTCTTTTCATTTTATTTACTTTGTTTTCTATTTACTTTGATTACTACATCGGTCTTATAATATATGAGAGTTGGCTCAGAATTAGAGATGCAGTATTGAACCTTTGCCACAAGAGTTTTGGTGGTTATTTAAAAGTTTGTATTTTTATAAAATCTAAAAGGCATTTATTTAGTTGGTTTACCTACTGTTTTAATTACTTAAGGGCATTTAAATCTTTTATAAAAATGTGGTTTCTCCATCATAATCATCTATGCATTATTTGGCACAACCCGAACAATTTAGTTCTAATATTTAAAAAATTTATTGTTTGACTTTAATTCAGATTTAAATTGATTCGGTTTTTAAACTAACGTGAGTTTATCGACAGTAACAGATATGACGTGGTATCATTAGCGGAGGGTTACTGTAGTCTAATTATCCGGGCGTCACAGAGAGAGAATCACCTATTCATGTGTTGAGACCGAGATATTCGATTCCAACCACATGAATCTTGATCTCTAGCCTTTCCCAAGTTGCTTTCCACTCAAATCTTCTTTCCACCAAATCCGAATCCTGTGAGAGAGAGTTGAGTGTTGGGGACACTATCATTTGAAGCACAAGAGCAAGGAGTTCATCATCAACACACCATTTGTTACTTCTTGGAGAGTGGTGTCTCCTAGATTGGCTAGGTCACTTGGGAGCCTCAGAGCAAGATTGTGGAGTTGAACCAAGGAGTTTGTAAGGGCAAGGAGATCGCCTACTTCGTGAAGATCTACCGCTAGTGAGGCAAGTCCTTCGTGGGCGGCTGACCATGGAGGGATAGACAAGGTTGCTTCTTCGTGGAACCTTCATGGGTGGAGCCCTCCGTGGACTCGCATAACCGTTACCCTTCGTGGGTTGAAGTCTCCATCAACGTGGATGTACGATAGCACCACCTATCGGAACCACGACAAAAACATCCGTGTCTCCAATTGCGTTTGAATCCTCCAAACCCTTCCCTCTACATTCTTGCAAGTTGCATGCTTTATTTTTCGCTGCCAATATACTCTTTGGATGCTTAATTGAATAGTGTGAAGATTGCTTGACTTGTTCAAAGATAGCAATAATCTGCCAAAGTCTAAAATTGGGAAAAGGTTAAGTTTTTATTGATCAAGTAGTCTAATCACCCCCCTCTAGACATACTTCAAGGTCCTACAGTGTTCTTCGCCTGCCAAAGAGTCTGGTGGTGACTCCGTCGTGGGCTCTGTGATGACCTCCGTCCTGCCGTCCTGCTGGTCTCGGTCTTGTTGCACCAATATGGAAACCTTTCCCTGATGCCTCGGGACTCCTCGCCTGCGCTTGCCGCTTTAGCACCAAAGAGGCAACCAGTACACTGTGCCTGCTGGCGCCCTCCTGTCCTTGGTCGTCATGGCTCACGTCACGCGAACCTCGCGAGGTGCCCCTTGCATAGATATCTCCGCTCCTCGGGAGCCGGCCTAGGGAGGCCGCCCCTGAGGAGGTCTTGCGTCGTTCGCCTCACGAGGATTGGCCCCTCGCGAGGGTCTTGAGTGGTTGTTGATGAAGATGGGCCGTACCAGGCCGCTGGTGGGGCCACGCCCTGGGCCGCAAGTAGGCAAGTCTGGGTACCCCCGTTCACAGGACGCCGATAGTAGCCCCCGGGCCCAAGGCGCACTCGGACTTGGCTTCGAGGCGAAGCCAAAGGTCAAGTGCGGAGCGCCGCGGGACCCAATAGCCTACGGCCTTGATTTATGCGTGGCGATCGACAGGACGTGGGTGTCTACGCTTCCCCACGCTTCCTCGGCAACTGCCCGACTGAAAAAAGGCTGGCGCGTGCCGTGCTGCCTTCATTGCTCCTCTTCGTCTTGCTCCAGATCCCCTTTCTCCTTCTCGCCCCAAGAGACCTCCAACCTGCTCGAAATTCTCCCTCAGTTCGCATCTGATGGTGCCCGACAAGGCCAAGGCCTCGCGCACCTCGCCCGCCTGGTACGAGCCAGCCTTGAGCGCGCCCACCGTCTCAGAGGAGAAGCTCGCCGCCGCGCGCTGGATGACGATGGGTGACGATGACGAGGGGAGAGTAGCGGTGCTGTCGGCCGGCTCTGCCAAGCCTGAGGCTCCGGGTAGCACCTTTCGTCCCTTCTTTCTGAACAACGTGTTTGCGGGGCTGGTTCCTCCCTTTTCCGATTTCTTCTACGTCATGCTTAGCCACTACGGCCTCCATGCTCTTCAACTCCATCCCAACTCTGTCCTTCTTCTGTCAATTTTTTCCTTCTATTGCGAGGCATTTGTGGGGGTGATGCCATCCGTGGCGCTACTGCGCCATTTCTTCTACCTTTGGATCAAGGACGACCACTGCTCAGGATGCGCCAATTTCGTCGTAGCCAACGGGACCAACGCAATCTCGAAGGCCGAGGGCTTCAGGAATAAATGGGTCCTTATGGACTCCAAGTGCTCCTACCCTCGGCTGTTTCTGCCGATCGGGATGCCTTCTTCTGATGAGAATTGGCTCAGCGTGAAGCTCACTGACCCCCGGGCGAAACATGTGCTGGAGAAGATGGCCGCTGACCTGAAGCCCGACGACCCGAGGGCACAGAAGCTGACGGGGGCCATGATCATCAAGGAGTTTCTGGCGCAGCGCCTGACCCCACATCAGGCGCATTCGCGCCCCCTGTGGAAGCTCGAGGACGAGGGGGACGACCTCCGCCTATGCCCTGACCCTCTATCTGACGAGGAGCTGGACGCAACCCTGTGACTCCTGGTCAGAGAGGACCAGGGATTTCCACCGGACTCACATCTCCCGCTGTACCGCCGCGCTGACAGGGAAGAGATTGCTTCCACCATGCCCATCTTCAATGAATACGGGCCCGTGCCGCCGGTATCCTCCGAGGCCCCGGTGGTGGTGTCCTCCGATGACTCCGCCGGGGGGCAGGAGCAGGACTCGGAGGCGACCCCGGAGGGGACCGGGGAGACCTTCCCCCGTGCATGGCTGGTCTCCTTCGAGCCTTTCCTGACGACGACGATGCCGACGCCCACCCGGTGAGGGAGGCTCTGCCCCCTGCTGGGGTCACCACGAGGTCCAAGGTCACCCCCTCGAAGAAGTTGCCGACTGGGGTCCCGACGAAGAGCAGGTCGGTACTGGTCTCCTAGGGTGATACTCCTGCCCTGACGCCGCCTGGTGCCGCCGGGCCAGCTGCCGCGGCCTCATCTCCTCTGGGGGCTTGCACAGCGGCGCCCGATGCTGTGAGGCCCCTGGGCTCCGCGCTTCTGAAGAGACCGCGAGACTATGCCGTCGTAGACTAGTAAGCACTCTGCCCTGTCCTTGTTCTTGCTCATGCTTTTGTTGTTGCTTCCTGATGTTCTCCTCTTGCATTGTCAGGCCGGCGCTGTCGGTGAAGAAGAAGAGAGAAGGGGCGGCCGCATCCTCGAGAGCCCAACATCCTGGCCCGGCCGCACTCCCTCCGACACAGAAGGGCGGTGCAGGCGCCCACACTTCTCCTGCTCGGTCGTCCTTGCGAGGCCCAGTGGACCGCCCTAAGGAGAAGGCGACCTCCTCGGCCGAGCCGGCTCCGGAGGTGTCCATCCTCAGCTCACCCACCGATGCTGCCAAGGTTCAGGAGCCCCCGGTTTCTCTTCCTGCCATTGTCGGTTCGCAGGTCCTGGCGACGGTGCAGCCTCCTCCTCTGGCCGCGCCGCTAGCCCGTGATCCTTCCGCTTCGCCCAATGCCCTGGAGGAGGCTCTTTCCACGCGGACGCGACTTTGGGGCGACCTTCAAGGCGCCGACCGTCGCCTGGTGGCAGGGCGCGTGGAGCTGATCTCGGGTTGGCTGCATTCCGATTCGTCCGTTAGGGCGGCGTTGGGCCAGGCCGTGGCAGCTTCCGAGGAGGACAAGCGAGCCGCCGACCAAGCCGCAACCGCCCGCGAGGTGGCGCTGAAGGTTGCCGAAGCCGCCAAGGAGCGCTACCAGTCGATGGAGGCTGAGCTGGAGACCATGCGCAACGAGCGCGCGACCAAGTCTCGTAGTCGTAAGGCGGAGGAGGAGAAGATGAAGGCCCGAGAAGACACCGTCGCCGGTCGTGACACTGAGTTGGAGCAGTTGGCGAGGGCGCAGGCCGCAGAGCGCAGCCGTCTGGAGAAGCTGGAGCGGAAGGTGGGGACAGACAAGACCCAGCTGGAAGCCAATCCGAAGGTTCTAGCTGAGGATCGCGCGGCCTTCAAGTCCCTTGAGGAGAGGTCCCGCGAGGCGCTGCGGGTAGTCCATGAGAAGGGCTTGGAGAAGCCGCTGGTGACGAACGACAAAGGCCCTGCCCATCTGCTTCCTTATCTTGTCGTGGCGCTCGAGGGTGTCGTCGACGGGATCAGCCCCATGGTGGAGGGGGAAGCCCCCGTGCTTTCTTCTTCAGCTCTGATGCGCGTCTTCAGCCATCTACATATTCGCAACCCCGACGCTGACCTCAGCGAGCTGCTCGAGCCTGTGGAGGAGGAGAGCTATGCAGCTGCTGCCACAGCCGTGAAGGGCCAGGTGGAGGCCCTGCTGAAGAAGTTCCTCGCCGTCGAGCCTGCACCTCCAACCGATGGCGCCACCAATCCCTCAACCAAGGCCAACGACATGGCCGACGGTGACACTGCTGACGGGAAGGCGCTCCCCGACGACGGCGCCCAAGGCTGAAGAAAAGGCTTGATGGTGAAGGGTGGCGCACCTTCTCGTTGTACTCTCCTGCGAACTTTCCTGTGACATGAGACGTGCCTCGTGGAGGCATTAAAACTCTGCTTGATGTTTGGGGGACAATATGATGTGTAATAATTTATTTAGGTTCCGCGATTTCCTTCCCGTTTGCTTGATCTTCTACGTCGGCATGGCCTGACCCCGCGCATACCTCATCCTCCGTTGGGCCGTTCGGATCACCAGGACGGGACCAAGGGGTGAGGGGCTACGTGGCCAGTTAGGCTCCTGAGTCGCGATGCCCATGAGTCCCTTGACGCGCAAATAGCCTGCAGGGAGGAGATGCAGAAATAGGCCTTAGAGTTCTACGTCGGCAGGGCCCGACCCCGCGCATACCTCAGCCGCCGTTGGGCCGTCCGGATCACCAGGATGGGACCAAGGGGTGAGGGGTTACGTGACCAGTTAGGCTCTTGAGTCGCGATGCTCAGGAGTCCCCCTTGGCACTCAAACAGACCTTCATACCTTTTCCTTCGCCGAGGCTCCGCTCGGGAGGGACGCGTGATGACCAGGTTTAAGGGACCTAGCAGGGTTGCACACGCTCGGGCGTGACCCGAGCGCAGCCCCTGTGCCCAGCCCCCTGATACGTCTCCAACGTATCTATAATTTATGAAGTATTCATGCTATTATATTATCCATCTTGGATGTTTAATGGGCTTTATTATGCACTTTTATATTACTTTTGGGACTAACCTATTGACCCAGAGCCCAAAGGCCGATTCCTCGCTCTTTCTCTTGTTTCAAAGAGCCAAGAAAAGGAATATCAAACGGAGTCGAAGCGGAATGAAACCTTCGAGAAGTTATTTTTGGAAGGAAAGCAACCCGAGACTTGGAGTGCACGTCAGAAAGAAACGAGGGAGTCACGAGGCGGGGGCGCCCACCCCCGGGCGCGCCTCCACCCTCGTGGGCCCTCGTGGCTCCTGACGTGCTTCTTCCGCCTATATATCTCCATATACCCTAAAAACTTGGGCACGTAAGAGATCGGAGTTCCGCCACCGCAAGCCTCTCAGTAGCCACCAAAACCAATCGGGACCCTGTTCCAAGACCACGGAGGGGGGATCCTCACCGTGGCCATCTTCATCATCCCGGCACTCTCCATGACGAGGAGGAGTAGTTCACCCTCGGGCTGAGGGTATGTACCAAGAGCTATGTGTTTGATCTCTCTCTCTCTCTCTCTCTCTCTCTCTCTCTCGTGTTCTTGATTTGGCACGATCTTGATGTATCGCGAGCTATTATAGTTGGATCTTATGTTGCTTCTCCCCCTCTACTCTCTTGTAATGGATTGAGTTTTCCCTTTGAGGTTATCTTATCGGATTGAGTCTTTAAAGATTTGAGAACACTTGATGTATGTCTTGCCGTGCGTATCTGTGGTGACAATGGGGTATCACGTGATTCACTTGATGTATGTTTTGGTGATCAACTTGCGGGTTCCGCCCATGAACCTATGCATAGGGGTTGGCACACGTTTTCGTCGTGATTCTCCGGTAGAAACTTTGGGGTACTGTTTGAGGTTCTATGTGTTGGTTGAATAGATGAATCTGAGATTGTGTGATGCATATCGTATAATCATACCCACGGATACTTGAGGTGACATTGGAGAATCTGTGTGACATTAGGGTTTTGGTTGATTTGTATCTTAAGGTGTTATTCTAATACGAACTCTAGGGCTGTTTGTGACACTTATAGGAATAGCCCAATGGATTGATTGAAAAGAATAACTTTGAGGTGGTTTCGTACCCTACCATAATCTCTTCGTTTGTTCTCCGCTATTAGTGACTTTCGAGTGACTCTTTGTTGCATGTTGAGGGATAGTTATATGATCCAATTATGTTATTATTGTTGAGAGAACTTGCACTAGTGAAAGTATGAACCCTAGGCCTTGTTTCCTAGCATTGCAATACCGTTTACACTCACTTTTATCATTAGTTACCTTGCTGTTTTTATATTTTCAGATTACAAAAACCAATATATACCATGCATATTGCACTTGTATCATCATCTCTTCGCCGAACTAGTGCACCTATACAATTTACCATTGTATTGGGTGTGTTGGGGACACAAGAGACTCTTTGTTATTTGGTTGCAGGGTTGTTTGAGAGAGACCAACTTCAGCCTACGCCTCCCACGGAATGATAAACCTTAGGTCATCCACTTGAGGGAAACTTGCTACTGTCCTACAAACCTCTACACTTGGAGGCCCAACAAAGTCTACAAGAAGAAGGTTGTTAGTAGACATCACCCCCTCGCGCGACTCTCCCGAGGGGAGGTGTTGCAACGAGGCTGGACACTGAGCTGGGAGGCTCCACGAGGTTGAAATGCGACCATGGGGCCGCCCTTAGTTGTTTATCACCGGTGAGCGTGGCGCTCAAGCACTTGCACTGAGCATAGCCACTCCTCGACCGTGTCGACCATTGTCATGTATGAGCATGGTGCTTCCACTGTTGCGTGGGTGAGGGCTCCCTCTGAGTGGAGCCCCCGAGGCGTGTACAGCCCCGCCCTGACACGTGGCTTGCATGGCAGGGCTAGATGAGGTGTGGCTGGGCACTCGCGAGCCAGCGCGGGACTCACGAGGCCTTTCCTCAAGGCGGGCTACCCCTGGTCTTGATTCTTGATAGCTTCAGCGGTCCTGCGAGATGTTTAGGCAACCTGCATCGAACGAATCTTCTGAGGTGATCACATGAGAAGGCCAGACACCAACGACCCCAGGAGGTGACGTGAACGGGGTTGGCCCGCCAGACAGAGCTCAGTCGTTGGATTTATCGATGCTGCAGGGACGGACCCGAGCACAGACGCCGTGCCTAGCCTACTCATGTGGAGAATCCTAAAGAAAGACAATCGTCGCGCGGCTCCTTTGGTAACGAGGGCGGTCACGGGTGGGGCATCGAAGTACCGGATAAGCAGGTGACAATCATAGATTGACTCAAGCAAAGAGGCGGGTTAGCTTAGATAGATGCAAGAGCGATACATGCCACTGGGACGGACCCGAGCGGCCTGGGGAAGATGTAGCCCGAGGGGCGCTCCCAGCAGATTAGCTAAACATGCAAAAGGATACACGTCACAGGGACAGACCCGTGCGACTTGGGGATAATCTTTGCCGAGGCGCTACCAACTGAATGAACTGGAAAGAGTCACCTGATACTGTAGCCGGATCAACGTTTGAGTAGCCGAGGATGCATGCCGAAGAATTGTTCCTCATGAGTTACCAGGGTCCTGAGCCTCGGGAGGCTCCACGGGCCCTGGTGGCTCCTGGGGAACCGCCGCGATCTCCTCCAGGACGGCGTGATGTCTGGCCTCCTGAGCCACCAGAATGCTCCGCAGATGGCGCTGGAAGGTGACAGCCGCGTTTGGCAAGCTGAATGGCATGCGAACGTAGCTGTGAGGTGGACCCTCGCACCATCCAACGCGCGCAGGCCAGAAACGTCCCTGAGATGCGGCCCTGTTGAGCCCTGGAATGTCGACGCAGACGCGCAACCCGCCGTCCTCGCCAGGATGGGGAGCTGCGCCGGGTGGTGGGCGGCGGTCGCTGCGTATGGTCCTTGCTTCTTGAAGCTCCTGGACCGCCTTGGTGATGAACTCCGAGCACTAGGCACTCCATGCCTCGTGCCCTCTTTAGGGAAACATGCAGCAAAGCATGCCTCCACGTGGTGCCCGAGCGCCTCCCTCGTGACCTCCAGAAGAGAGCCCCTGAGCCTAGCCTGAGGAGGGCACCGGACGCGCCTTCCTATGTGAGGGAGGGAGGCGCTCCGGCAGCGGGCGCAGATCCCGAGGTGGTGCCGCTGGAAATGCCACTCTCATGAAGGTCTGGGTGGAACAACTGCTTCTTCTTCTTGGGGATGGCCTCAGGAGGGTACAGGATGTCTTCGTTGTCGGGTTTTTCGACTGCTGCAGCCTGGTAGGCGCGCTCGAGGGAGCACACCGCATCTCTTTCTTCACATGGAACCGTGATGATGCCGCCGTTCCCAGGCATCTTGAGGATGTTGTAGCCGTGGTGGGTCACTGCCATAAACTTGGCCAAGGCTGGATACCCAAGGATGGCGTTGTACGGCAGGCGGATGTGGGCGACGTCGAAGTCGATGAGCTCGGTGTGGTAGTTTTCACGCTGGCCGAAGGTGACAGGGAGGCGGACCTTCCCTATCGGGGTGGTGGAGCCGTCGGTCACTCCTGAGAAGGGCTTGGTAGGCTGCAGCTGATCGTATGGCACTTGAAGGTAATCGAATGTCTCGACGGACAGGACATTGAGCCCTGCGCCGCCGTCAATGAGGGTCTTGGTGACTTGGATGTTACTGATGACGGGTGAGCAAAGCATCGGGAGGGCGCCAGCTGTTACCGCGCACTTGAGCTGGTCTGATGAGCTGAAGGTGATGGCGCATTTGGACCACCTGAGCGGGCGCGTGGCTTCGAGCCTGGGAAGGGCCGCGTTCACCTCTCGAGCAAACTGCTAGAAGATACGCTGAGAGGCTGAGGCTTGTGCGCCACCCATGATGTAGGCGATGGCACGAGGCTCTTGGAATCCCCCAGCACCCTCGTCCTAGTGATGGTCGTTGTTCCTCCTTGGCGGTGGCGGCAGCGGAGGGAGCCCGGCGTTGCCCTAAGGGCGGTCCTCATGAGGCTGGTCTCTCCAGGCGCCCTCGCGAGGCTGGTCCTGCCAGTGGTCCTCACGAGGCCGGTCGCGCCATTCTTGGCGAGGGCCACGGTCGTCCCAGCGTCCCCCACTTCATCCTTCTCCTCGGTCGTTGCGATCGGGGCGTCGACCGAAGCGTCCATCACGAATGGCCCTCAGCTCCTGACAGTCACTGGTGTTGTGGCTGTGAATGTTGTGGAAGGCACAGAATGGGCGGTTGGCCTTGGATGACTCGGGGTGGTCGCGACCACGCTTCATCTCTGGCTCTGCCGCGAGAACGACATCCCCCTTGCGCTTCACATCCTTGATCTTGGCCTTCTTGTCCTCCTAGTCAGCAGCTGGGAGCTCGAGGAGGGAAAGGCGCCCCTCCTCAGCTCTCATGCACTTGGTCACCATGTTAAACATTTCCAGGGCCGTGCATAGCTCCTCGTGGATGGCGAGCTCCTCCTTCATCTGGACGTCGCGGACGCCATCGGAGAACACGGAGATGATTGCTTCGTACGTCACCTTGGGGATCTTGAAGCGGACGCTATTGAAGCGCTGGATGTACTTCTGCAGGGTTTCCCCTAGTTGCTGCTTGATGCGCCACAAGTCACTTGTGGCCGGCGGGCGGTCGCGAGTGCCCTGGAAGATGGCGACGAAGTGCTCACGCATCTAGCCCCAGGAGAGATCGATCCCGCGAGAAGGTTCAGGAGCCACGAGCACGTGCCATCCTTGAGGGCCATAGGGAACCTATTCGCCATGACCTTCTCGTCGCCGTTGGCCACCTCGATGCTTAGATCATAGAGCTGTAGAAACTCTGCGTGGTAGGGGGTGCCGTCGTAGCGCGGAGGCAGGTCCGGCTTGAACTTGCTGGGCCAGACGACACTACGCAGCTCGGGAGTGAAGGCACAACAACCTGTTGTGGTCACCGGAGCCCGTCGTGGAGGCGGAGCCTAGTCTTGATACCCATGCGCCGCTGCTGCAGGCAGCGCGCGGTCTTGGCGCTGTGGTGCTGGGAGCGCAGGAGCGTTTTCTTACGGCCGAGGGACTTCTTGGCAGCTTCCTTCTTCGTGCATGGGCGCCCGACATGGCGGGTCACGCCATGGGACCGCGCGTCTTGGTGCGAGGGTAGTGTCTTGATGCAGAGGTGGTGGAGGCGCTCCGGGAGCGACGTGGCTCGATATTGGAGGTGGTCGAGGTAGCGAAAGGGACGGTGCGGGAGAGCCCTAAGCGACGCTGATGAGCTCGGCGATGCGGTCGAGCCAGTCGTCGTAGAGGTCGTCGACTGGACGGTAACGCAGGAGCTCGCGTGCCATGAGCAGTGTAGACTGCGCGTCCGTGGGCGTGCGACGATCGTGGGACGACGAGCCGGCCGGAGTCAGCGACGGGGTGGTGGTGCATCCGTCCCGCCGCACTGAAGGGTGCAGCGATGAAGCTTGCTGCTCATTCCCTGCTGGGCAGGTGGCGGCGTTGGCAGCAGGTGATGGAGAACACGGTGAGGCCCACCGACGGGAGCCGTCTGAGCGACGCGGGCGGCGAGGGCGGTGTGGCGCTCGGTACGAGCTCGGCGAGCGTCAGCCATGGATCAGGCGGAGCAGCGGAGCGCAGATCGAAGAAAGAAAGGCTTCAGCGCACCCCTACCTGGCGCGCCAAATGTCGGATTATGGGCTCCGGCAAACCCTTGAGGTTCAAACACTGGGGTGCGCACAAAGATCTCTCTCTCTCTCTCTAGCTCGCTCTCGCAACGATCTCAAGGCCTAACTCGCCGAACCCAAAGAACAAGTGACACAAAGGTTTACACTAGTTCGGGCCACCGTTGTGGTGTAATACCCTACTCCAGTGTGGTGTGGTGGATTGCCTTGTAGGCTGAGGACGAACAAGTACAAGGGAAGAACAACCTCCTGAGGAGAGGTGTTCTTGAGCTCGGGGAGCTTATGAGCTAGCCTTGGTGGAATGGATCCGGTCCAAGATCCGATCCCCACTACGGTGGTGGCTAGTCCTATTTATAGAGGCCTGGGTCCTCTTCCCAAATATTAGGCGGGAAGGGATCCCACAACGGTCAATTTGAAGGGGGACAACTAGTACAAGTTATCCTGACAAAAGGTGGTCTTTGCTTGCCAAAGACTCTAGTGGTGACGCCGTCGTGGGCTCCGTGATGACCTCCGTCCTGCTGTCATGCTGGTCTCGGTCTTGTTGCACCAATATGGAAACCTTTGCCCGATGCCTCAGGACTCCTCGCCTGGCTTGCCCCTTTAGCACCAAAGAGGCAACCAGTACATTGTGCCCGCTGGCGCCCGCCTGGCCTTGGTCGTCATGGCTCACGTTACGCGAACCTCACAAGGTGCCCCTTGCATAGATATCTCCGCTCCTTCGGAGCCAGCCTAGGGAGGCCACCCTGAGGAGGTCTTGCGTCGTCCGCCTCATGAAGCTTGGCCCCTCACGAGGGTCTTGAGTGGTTGTTGATGAAGATGGGCCGTACCAGGCCGCTGGTGGGGCCACGCCCTGGGCCGCAGGCAGGCAAGTCTGGGTACCCCCGTTCCCAGGACGCCGACATGATCATGTTTTGCTTGTGAGAGGAGTTTAGTCAATGGGTCTGCCACATTCAGAGCCGTCTGTATTTTGCAAATTTTGTATGTCTACAATGCTCTACATGGAGCTACTCTAGCTAATTGCTCCCACTTTCAATATGTATCCAGATTGAGACTTAGAGTCATCCGGATTGCATCGACGTAACTCTTTACGACAAACTCTTTATCACCTCCATAACCGAGAAATATTTCCTTAGTCCTCTTAGGTAACTAAGGATAACTCTGACCGCTGTCCGTGATCCACTCCCGGATCACTATCGTACCACCTTGCCAAACTCATGGCAAGGTACACAATAGGTTTGGTACACAGCATAACATACTTTATAGAACCTATGGCTGAGGCATAGGGAATGACTTTCATTCTCTTTCTATTTTCTGCCGTGGTCGGCTTTTGAGTCTTACTTAACTTCACACCCTGCAACATAGGCAAGAACTCCTTCTTTGACTGTTCCATTTTGAACTACTTCAAAATCTTGTCAAGGTATGTACTCATTGAAAAATGTTATCAAGCGTCTTGATCTATCTCTATAGATCTTGATGCCCAATATGTAAGCAGCTTCATCGAGGTTTTTCATTAAAAAACTCTTATTCAAGTATCCTTTTTTGCTATCCAGAAATTCTATATCATTTCCAATCAACAATATGTCATCCACATATAATATCAGAAATGCTACAGAGCTCCCACTCACTTGCTTGTAAATACATGCTTCACCATAAGTCTGTATAAAACCGTATGCTTTGATCTCCTTATCAAACCGTATATTCAACTCCGAGATGCTTGCACCAGTCCATAGATGGATCGCCACTACACCACAACACCTGATTAGGGGCAATTAACTGCCGGGACAAATATCTATATAATGGCAAACCAACTGCCGGGGATCTCATAACTGCCGGCACAAGTACTTGCAGACAGAATAACTGCCGGTAGAAGTTGGGCAACAATGACAAACATACTGCCAGCGTTGATATCCACCATTTAGGTCACTCTATCTGCCGGCAGAACTAATCCTTGGCCCATTATCTGTCGGGAGGCGTTAATGGCGCGAGAACTTCATAATTGGGCCCAAAGGCACGCTAGCACGGAGAGGGCACGAGAGCCCAAATACTTCGCTGCAGAGACTTAGCGGCCGCCCCAGATCTAGCCCAAATCACCATCTGCTCCAACCCTAGCCGCCGCCAACACGAGACGACGCTGAGCACCCACTACTGCCCGACCCCAGCCGCCCCCGACCACCCATCGCAGCAGCCATCCTCTCGGATCACCGCCGCCTCCGAGCACCCTCCTCCATCACCGTCGAGTACCCTCCTCCGCAGATCTCGTCCGCCCTCCGCCCATCCCCAGCGCCGCCCAGATGTCGCCTCTCCTTCCATGCTTTCTCCCCGGGCAGCACCGTCTCTCCTAGGGTTTGCGCCACCGACCATCCTGGTCGCCCCCTCCCATGCATGCTCACCTCGACGTCATCTTGTCCAGCCTATCGTCCGACCTCCCCCTCTTGTACTTCGAGCGTGAGGTATGGTCCTGGTGCTTCCCGTTCTCTTGTATTCTTTACTCCTCTTTCAATTTTTCCAATGATTTGTAACACACATGAGCACATCTGCCAAATCTTCTTCCTCTGCTTTGAAGAAAATAGCAGAGCATTCTGATGGAAGAACGTATCTGGGACAGTCAGCCTCAACCAGTGCAGACCATATCTCTAGGAATAGTTGCCGCTTTGTTTTACTGGTAAATACTTGTTACAAAGTGCTATTTTCAGCTGTAAACTTTCAGCCTACACTATGTACTGCATGTTTTACTAATAATTGTTGCCTGGTATCTTGTCTGATCTGAAACATATGGTCATTTTAGTAATAGCAACATCAAAGTAGAAATTGGGTTGGGCAAGTTCATGATTCTGGCCCAACTTTTGTTAGATGTGTAAATTGAAAAATATTTGTCAACTATGATTATTTTGTTTCAAATAACAACACGTAAAAACCTTGTTTTGTTTGCATGTTATGGTTTAGGAGGTTGAACGGAATATTAAGACGCATAATAAGTACCTGTCTTATTTGCTCATGAAAATGTTTGATCTTAACATAGGCACATGATCTGACCCCATGCATATGTTAGCAGTCTGGTTTTCATGCCTTTTGTGAATGCAAAGTGGCACTTGATGCATAGCTAGTGTCAAAAAACCTTCATAATTTGGACAGCTAATTCTCGAGGATTATCTATCTGTTTGTTTGAAACTGATGTGCATTGCCAACATATTTCTTCCACCAATTTTGCAGTTGGATTCTGGCTGGATTCCTTTCTTTCCAAGTTTAATTGTGTCATTCTTGTAATTCTTTACCGTCCTATGCAGAATGAACCATCTTTTGGTGGTGCTTGAGTCATGGGCATAGATGCATCTAACTAAATAATGCTTGCTTCTGGGAAGGCACCTGGTGTAGGTGGAGAACATGTTCTAAGAAAGGTATAGTACATTTAAATCTCGCTCTTTGCCAAATCTCCTGATACTGAAGTTGTCAAGGATATATGTATCTGGTCCATACATAACACTCTGTCACTGATAACAGTGGCTCCAAAAAGATTTTCCGCTTCTTCTATGGGACCTTGCATGTGGGATGATGAGGGCAATCAAAGCAGGTATGTGACACAGGGATAGTTGAAAAGCGGCAACACCTGATTTGATTCTGATAGTGTTTTCTATTGATCAACCCAGTCTACTGGGAGTCGTTTGCTAGGCTTTCTCCAATCAAAAAGGCTGATGAGGAGTAGCTAAATAGCACTAGACTTTATCTAGTGAAAAGGCTGAGGAGGAGAAGCAGCTAAGCAATAGTTCACTTTCCCTAGTTGAAAAGGTTGAGCTGAACTAGACTTTTCAAGATTTAGTGCATTGAGCTGGCAGCAGCAAGCTTCTAGGTAGCTACCTCACATTCACGTACATCTTCAATAGGCTGTTTGTAATCCCCTATAAAAGGAGCCGTGCTCCTCCATTGTAAAGCAGGGCCATTTCATTTCTATCCAGCCAAAAAAAATTCTATCCAGCCAAGCCTCAAGTGTAGTAATACTACAGTAGCACACAACTTCTACTATGTGAGTTCCTCTGTTCTTGTGTGTTGCCGCAGCAAGTGTGCAGCTGGCTGCTATTTAGTCCTCTGCAAGATTGTACAAGACAGAGAGCTAGTTCTCGCCAATAGTTTTGAGCTAACATTTTCTTCAGGTGGCATCCTTCAAGGACCATCCTTATTAGTTACTTACAGCAATTTTGTTGATTATGGATTATGGATCATCATCAGACGGCCATGCACATGCATAGAACTCACATCTTTTCTAGCTAGCTAGTTGTTACTCCTCCGTCCCATAATGTAAGATGTTTTTGACACTACACTAGTGTCAAAAACTGTCTTCATTATGGGACTGAGGGAGAAGTTGTTACTGCTTGCGTGCGTAAGAATTGAGAACGGCTGAATAGCCATGCTCAAGGCTTTTTAGGATACCGGAGAGGACGCTCCTCTACGGGAATCTCCAGCGGTATCGTAATACACTGACTGGATTGTTGTTATACACTGCCTGAATAGCCTTGTTTTTCTATTGCTACACACTGCCTGAACTGTTAAAGGCCTTGATTGACTTTCATTGATTGCTATAAAAATGACAAATTGTCCAGAAGCAGGACTAGTCTTTTTCTTTGATTATAATAATCAACAATTGGTAAGTTTGTCTAGCTTAATTGTTTCTGAATATTACACAAAATGTCGTAGATATATGGTGGAAAGGTGAAGGGCACATGTACACTTATTTGTTGTATCAGTGGCTGGCTGTGCAAGCTCACGTGATTTAGTTTAAAATACTGTCGTAAATATTGCATGTGTGATACGTCTCATGATTTTGCAAATACTGTATAATATTATGGTTTTCACAAACTCTGGTCTTTTGCAGCTAGAGGTTTAAAAAACATAGTTTCGAATACTACAATTTTACATATACTATGCACCCAAACAGAGCCTGAGCAGTTTGGAGCCCTTGACATCCTTTTTAAAAATTGAGCAGGACTATTGATGTCTGGATAGAAGGCCTGAAAAAATGCTTGACCTGGAGCCTCCTTGCAAAGTGCCTGGACTATGTTTGGTTTGATGTCCTAAAGAAATGTCTATTGACTTGTGCTATTTGCATTAGAACAATTGTCCTTATGTGATATAGAGATTGCATTTTTATTGTGCTGTCTTGGGCTTCCATTACTAGTTGTATGTTCATGATATAGCAGGTTTATCATTCTATGAGAGCTCCATTTGAGTTTACGGTCTGTTGCAGGTTTTCCAAAAGACACACAAGTTGATGGAGGTTTGCAAGATCTACATACAAGCGGTTGACAGTTTGGAAGTTCTACAGCGGCTGAAGGTTTGGAAGACATACAATTAAGTTGGTGTAGTGATAATGTAGTGCACCTAGTTTGTTGAACCTGGAGACATTGGCAGGTTCTGCTTATTTTGATGGTTGTTTTGGTAAACAAGCCACTGGATGCTCATTTTGGTTGTGTGTCACATCTAGAAACATACGTACTTTTTTGTGCCAGCACAAGTCCTTATGTATGGCTATTTCCTATATGTATGTATCCAGAAACATATGTATCTGGCATGTTATGTTTATATTGAAGGAAGTTTAAGGTTTTTGATGAGGCCTATATGTAACTTCGATTGAAGTGTATGTCTAAGTTGTGAGATCTACCTGATTGCCAAAATGGATTCTTAATTAGGTATATGCTGCATACGTAAAACAATTTTTGCTAGTTAAACACAATGATCTAGCATTCTATCTGCCGGGTTAACATGCTTGTACCGGCGAGAACATTGTCGGTAACTGTACTTCCTTTGGCACAACTAGTCTGCCGGGAGAAAGCAAACTGCCGGCGGATATATAGGCTAGGGCAGATAAACTACCGGGAATAATTTAACTACCGGGAGAACAAATACCCGGCAGCCGTTCTCGTGGCAGTTCTATCTGCCGGGAGAACTACTATCCTGGCAGTTTTTCTGCCCTCTTAAGAGCTTTCTCCCGGCAGATTGCATGCCATTACATTGGTGTTGTGGTGTAGTGCGCTGGAGTTTGCACACTTTGTTAGCACCTTTAGGATCGAAAAAACTTTTTGGTTGCATCATATACAACTCTTCTTTAAGAAATCCATTAAGGGATGCCGTTTTTACATCCATTTGCCGGATTTCAAAAATGCGGCAATTGCTAACATGATTTGGACAGACTTAAGCATCGCTACGAGTGAGAAAATCTCATCGTAGTCAACACCTTGAACTTGTCGAAAACCTTTTGCGACAAGTTGAGCTTTGTAGATAGTAACAGTACCATCAGTGTTCGTCTTCCTCTTGAAGATCCATTTATTCTCAATGGCTTGCCGATCATCGGGCAAGTCCACCAAAGTCCATACTTTCTTCTCATACATGGATCCTATCTTAGATTTCATGGCCTCAAGCCATCTATCGTAATCTGGGCTCACCACAGCTTCTTCATAGTTTGTATGTTTGCCATGTCTAATAACATGACTTACAGGACAGGATTACCGTACCACTCTGGTGCGGAACATGTTTTGGTTGACCTACGAAGTCCAGTAGTAACTTGATCTGAAGTTTCATGATCATCATCATTAGCTTCCTCTCTAGTTGGTGTAGACATCACGGGAACGGGTTTCTCAGATGTGCTACTTTCCAATTCGAGAGAAGGTACAATTACCTCATCAAGTTCTACTTTCCTCCCACTCACTTCTTTCGAGAGAAACTCCTTCTCTAGAAAGGATCCATTCTTAGCAACAAAGATCTTGCCTTCAGATCTGTGGTAGAAGGTGTACCCAATAGTTTGTTTTGGGTATCATATGAAGACGCACTTCTCCGATTTGGGTTCGAGCTTATCAGGCTGAAGCTTTTTCACATAAGCATTGCAACCCCAAACTTCATGAAACGACAGCTTAGGTTTCTTGCGAAACCATAGTTCATACGGTGTCGTCTCAACGGATTTAGACGGTGCACTATTTAACGTGAATGCAGCTGTCTCTAATGCATAACCCCAAAACGATAGTGGTAAATCGGTAAGAGACTTCATAGATCACACCATATCTAATAAAGTACGGTTACAACGTTTGGACACACCAATACGCTGTGGTGTTCCAGGTGGCGTGAGTTGTGAATCTATTCCACATTGTTTTAAATGAAGGCCAAACTCGTAACTCAAATATTTGCCTCCGCGATCAGATCGCAGAAACTTTATATTCTTGTTACGTTGATTCTCCACTTCACTCTGAAATTCTTTAAACTTTTCAAATGTTTCAGACTTGTGTTTCATCAAGTAGATATACCCATATCCGCTCAAATCATCTGTGAAGGTTAGAAAATAACGATACCCGCCGCGAGCTTCAACACTCATCGGAGCGCATACATCGGTATGTATTATTTCCATTAATTCATTAGCTCGCTCCTTTGTTTCGGAGAACGGGGTTTTATTCATCTTGCCCATGAGGCATGGTTCGCAAGTATCAAATGATTCATAATCAAGTGATCAAAAGTCCATCTGCATGGAGTTTCTTCATGCGCTTTACACCAATATGACCAAAACGGCAGTGCCACAAGTATGTTGCACTACCATTATCAACTTTGCATCTTTTGGTATCAATATTATGAATATGTGTATCACTATGATCGATATTCAATAAACCATTTACATTTTGTGTATGACCATAGAAGGTTTTATTCATGTAAACAGAACAACAATTATTCTCTGATTTAAATGAATTACTTTATTGCAATAAACATGATCCAATCATATTCATGCTCAACGCAAACACCAAATAAAATTTATTTAGGTTCAACACAAATCCTGAAGGTAGAGGGAGTATGCGATGGTGATCTTATCAACCTTGGAATCACTTCTAACACACATCGCCGCCTCGCCCTTAACTAGTCTCTGTTCATTTTACAACTCATGTTTCTAGTTACTCATCTTAGCAACTGAAACCGGTACCAAATACCCAGGGGCTGCTATGAAAACTAGTAAGGTACACATCAATAACATGTATATCAAATATACCTTTGTTCACTTTGCCATCCTTCTTATCCGCCAAGTATTTGGGGCAGTTCCGCTTCCAGTGACCATTTCCTTTGTAGTAGAAGCACTTAGTTTCAGGCTCGGGTCCAACTTTAGGCTTCTTCATGGGAGCGGAAACTTGCTTGCCATTCTTTTTGAATTTCCCTTTCTTTCCCTTTACCTTTTTATTGAAACTCGTGGTCTTATTAACCATCAATATTTGATGCTCTTTCTTGATTTCTACCTTAGCCGATTTCAGCATCGCGAAGAGCTCGGGAATCGTTTTCGTCATCCCTTGCATATTATAGTTTATCACGAAGTTCTAGTAGCTTGGTGATAGTGACTAGAGAACTCTGTCAATCACTATCTTATCTGGAAGATTAACTCCCACTTGATTCAAACGATTGTAGTGCCTAGACATTCTGAGCACATGCTCACTAGCTGAGCTATTCTCCTCCATCTTGTTGGCAAAGTACTTGTCAGAGGTTTCATACCTCTCGACACGGGCATGAGTTTGAAATACCAATTTCATCTCTTGGAACATATCATATGCTCCATGGCGTTCAAAATGTTTTTGAAGTCCCGGTTCTAAGCCTTAAAGCATGTCACACTAAACTATTAAGTAGTCATCATATCGAGCTTACCAAACATTCATAACGTCTGCATCTGCTCCTCCAATAGGTCTTTCACCTAGCGGTGAATCAAGGACATAATTCTTCTGTGTAGCAGCGAGGATAATCCTCAGATCATGGACCCGGTCTGCATCATGGCTACTATCATCTTTCAACTTAGTTTTCTCTAGGAACATATCAAAATATATATAGGAGCTATATCGCGAGCTATTGATCTACAACATAGATATGAAAAACTATCAAGACTAAGTTCATGATAAATTAAGTTCAATTAATCGAATTACTTAAGAACTGTCGGATTTAGGGTTCCAGCAAAACCCTCAAGGTTCGAACACTGGGGTGCGCGCGAAGATCTCCCCCTACCTAATCACGCCCTCACCCTCACCGCGATCTCTAAGGCTAAACTTGACGAACTCGCAACACAAGGGACAAAAGATTTATACTGGTTCGGGCCACCGTTGTGGTGTAATACCCTACTCCGGTGTGATGCTGGTGGATTGCCTCGTGGGCTGATGATGAACAGTACAAGGGAAGAACAACCTCCTTAGGAGAGGTGTTCTTGTGCTTGGCGAACTTGTGTGGGTGAGGATTGCTCAAGATGAGTTGTCTTCCCTATGGTAGTGGCTAGTCCTATTTATAGAGGCCCGGGTCCTCTTCCCAAATATTGAGCGGGAAGGGATCCCACAACGGCCAAGTTTGAAGGGGGACAGCTAGTACAACTTATCGTGGCAAAAGTGGTCTTCGCCTGCCAAAGCCTCTGGTGGTCACGCTGTCTTGGGCTCCACGGTGACCTCCATCCTGCCGTCTTGCGGGTCTTGGCCTTGTTGCACCGATATGGAAACCTTTGCCTGATGCCTCGGGACTCCTCGCCTGCGCTTGCCCCTTTAGCACCAAAGAGTAAACAAGGACACCGCGCGCGCGGGCGCCCGCCTGGTCGCAGTCGTCATGGCTTGCATCACGGGAACCTCGTGAGGTTTGCCTTGCCTTGGTCTCTCCGCCTGTCACGCCCAATATGCGACCCTATCCGAGAGTGACTCGAAGGTCCCACCAAGGATAGACACGTATATTGGAAAGCTATTGCAAGGTGGATATCATTACATCATACCATTACATAATAGTTGGGGATACATACATAAGGCACAAACGCCCAAGAATACATCAACATACATGAGAACAACATCCGACTATGGATGAAACATAAATAGAAACTCAAACAATATCCACCCTGCTAGCCCAGACTGCCGACCAGGAACCTAACCCAAGATCGACGAAGAAGAAGAAGAACTCCAACACAAGTAAACATCGCTCTCGCGTCATGAGCATCGCATAACCTGTACCTGCAACTGTTGTTGAAGTAAACTGTGAGCCACGAGGACTCAGCAATCCCATTACCATGGGTATCAAGACTAGCAAAGCTTATGGATAAGGAAGGGGTAAAGTGGTGAGGTTGCAGCAGCGGCTAAGCAACATATGGTGGCTAACTTACAAAACAAGAGCGAGAAGAGGAGCTTAACAAGCGGTCGTCAACTAGTAATGATCAAGAAGTGATCCTGACCTCCTACTTACGTCAAACATAACCCAAAAAACCCATTTCTCCTCTCGAACAACCCCGAAAAGAAACAATCGCGGTTATGCATGCGGTTGGTGTATTTTAGAAAAGTTTACTTCAAGTTTACTACAACCGGATATTAACAAATTCCCATCTGCCACATAACTGCGGGCACGGCTTTTGAAAGTTCAAACCCTGCAGGGGTGTGCCATCTGTTATAAGCTCTCACGATCAACGAAGGATATTCCTTCTCCCGGGAAGACCCGATCAGTCTCAGAATCCCGGTTACAAGACATTTCGACAATGGTGAAACTAAACGAGCAAAGCCTCCCGGCGTGTCGACACCCTGATAGAAGCCACACGTATCTCGTCTTAGGACACAACCGGATGAGCAATCCGTACAACTAAAACCAGGCCTCGAGTTTCCCCTAGGTGGCGCTGCAAGGGGCTGTAGTTCGTACCAACACTTAGAGAGGCACTGGCCCGGTGGGGGGGGGGGTTAAAATAAAGATGACCCTCGGGTTAATTACTCCCAAGGGAAAAGTAATGGGTTGTTAGGCAAATGTAGAACCAAGGTTGGGCCTTGCTAGAGGAGTTTCATTCAACGCGAATTGTCATGGGGTTCCCATATACCCAACCGCGTAAGGGACGCAAAATCCGGGAACATAATACCGATATGATGGAAACTAGGGCGGCAAGATTGGAACAAAACACCAGGTATAAGGCCGAGCCTTCCACCCTTTACCAAGTATATAGATGCATTAATAATATAAGAGATATTGTGATATCCCAACATAAACATAATCCAACATGGAGCAATCTTCATCTTCACCTGCAATTAGCAATGCTATAAGAGAAGCTGAGCAATGCGGTAACATAGCCAAACAACGGTTTTCTTGGAAGGGTGACAAAGGTTAGAGGTTCATGGCAATTTAGGGGGGGGGGGGGGGGCTTGAGAAACAGGCGGTAGGTAACGCGGCATAGCGATAGCAACGAGGCAACTAGCATAGCAATGATAGTAATGAGATCCAAGGTGACGGTCATCTTGCCTGAAATCCAGCTAGGAAGAAGAACGAGTCCATGAAGAAGATGAAGCCACGAAGACGAACCAAGCGTAGTTGAATGAATCCTCACGAACACAACGAAACAGGAACTATCGAGGAGAAGCACATCCGGAAAGAAGCAAAAACATGGTAAACACTCAGGACATGAACAAGACATGACGCACATCCCAGTATGATGCAAGACAAGTCTATAAGAAGCTACTCATGGCAAGATATGATGCATACAAGAGCAACATATCAAAACAAGTTTAAATGAGGCCGGATACAACATATAAAAATTCCGGAAAGACCTCATATGCAAATTTAGTATTTGGTACTGTTCTGAACAAAACATTAGGTTGAAGTGGTTAAACATCAAGTTAAAGAGCACCAAGACAATCTACATGAAATTCTAGACAAGTTACATATGAAGTTCATTAGATTCGGAGCTACAGCCTAGAAGATATGAGCATCACAAGATAACATGGCATTGAAGCAAAATGCATTCAAACATGAAGCAAACACACTCCAAATATGGATGCAACAAGGTAACATGAAACTACATGCAAACCTAAACAAGTTTCATATAGAGCACACTCAAAACGGAGCAACGGTTTAACGCATACACATGAAACAAGTTTAAAGAACAAGCTGTCCAAAACAACAACTAGGCATTTTGCAAGCATCAAAACGACATGCTACATCACCCCAAAATGAAAACAAATGGCATGGGAGTGATGTACAGGTAAAGCAAAACAAAACATGGACATTGAGCTGTCTCCAGAAATAAATAGAACATGCTCAAAAGGACATGGCAAGATTGCAAGTAATAACAGTTCACAGACTTGGCAGAAATTGACTCGACATAGTAGAAATAACATCAGGTTGCAATGTTTAGAGCTATCAAATAACATGTTACGGCAGGCTATCTTGGGAAACAAGAGCATGGAATGCTAATACTGAAGACAAAGAACAAAACTACCTTACTAAACTTATTCCAAAGATCAACAGAAATGATGGTAGCATCCAAGGAAACGTGGCAAATGATATGACAGATTCAGACAGTGAAAATAACAGTACATGGCAGGAACCAAAACACGTAGGCATGTTGGTGAGCTTGTACAGCTTACCAAAGAGAATTTCATGGCATGGAAAGATAATAAACTGTAATAATACATTTTCATGAAGCTAACCATGGCAAGAGCAAGTCCATAAGGTACATAGAACACTAGGTATTCACATGGCAAAACTGAACTTAATGTTAACAAGCTGACAGCAACATTATTTAGCAGGTTTGGTGCATGATAACAACAAGCTACATCAGGATATAAACGTAAAACAAGGCATGGATGGATTCATCATAACATGTATAACAAAACATTCTTGGTGAACATCTCAAGATTATACATAGAACTCATGGTAGTAGCAGGTTTATATAGCATCAAAACATAACAATTTCAGACTTAGCAGAAATGACCTAGTCACAGAAATCAGCAACATCACGGAGGCTACTTTGCAAGCTTGTAACAATCAACACATGGCATATCATGAAGAGTGGACTGCACCATAGCAAACATGGCATCTTGTATCTCATAAAACATGTAGACATAAAGCTCAAAAGAAAATCACACCTAAAAATATAAGAAGACAAAAGAGCAAGTTCTATTAAACTACAGCAGACAACATCACATAGCAGTCTTGCATCGACGATTTGGGCACAAATATGGACCCAAACAAGCATGACCCAATGGAACAAAATGAAAAGCATCTCATGTTGACCATTCTGACATATCACACACACAGAACAGTGCAGCAAATACGAAGTTATGGCATGTCAAAATAGGCACCAGAATGCAAAAAAATTAGGGACTTAGGCGAAAAATACCATCTGAAAAGTTGGACGAAGGGGATCGGGATGGAGCGGTCCAGGCGCGGGCGTGTTTGGTTCGGGTGCCTGGTGTATTTCATCCAACTCGACGGGATCCGGCGATGAGGCGGCCGACGACGGCGAATCCGGCAAGCGGCGGCGTGGTCCGAGGGCGGGAATAGCGGAGGAGGTCCGGCTGGCACCGGCGTGGGCGCGGCGGCGGATCCCGGTCTGGCGGCGCCAGATCCACCAGAGGCGGGCTAGGTGACGACGGGGAGAGAGCTCGGGGTAGGTCGCGGCCCTCTGCGGCAGCGATCGTGAACTCCGGCGTGGCTGCGGAGTGGGACGCCAGCGCTGGAGAGGAGAAGCGGGCGCGGGCGGCGGAGCCAGCGGCTAGGTCCGGTGATGGCGCTGGCCGAGCGTGGCGGCACCGGCGAGATCTCGCGGACGGCGGCGGAGACGAGGAACGGGCGGCGCGGCGAACCGAGCCGGAGGGCCGGCTTGGCTCACGGGTGCACGCGGTGGAGGCTGGCGGCGGCGACGTGGCGCGACGCAGTTGGACGGGGCGGCGGCTGGACGCGTCCGGTGCGGGGTTGGACATGTCCGGCGCGACGCGGAGGGGAAGATTTAGGGTTTCATCCGCAAAATCGGGGGATGGGGACTAATTTATATGTAGAGGGAGCTAGGAGAGTCCAAATGGGGAGTGGTTTTCGCCCACACGATCACGATCCAACGACTGAGGGCATGGAGGGGGTTTGGATGGGCTCATGGGCTATGGTGAAGAGGTGATGGGCTGCAAAGAGAGAGGGGTTTCGGGCGACGCGGTTAACCGTTCGGGCGTCAAACGAACTCCGAATGCGACGAAAATTGACAGGCAGTCTACCTACACTAAAACAACATCGGACGCCAAGTTTCGTCCCATTCCGAGAACATTTTTTGGCCACTTATAAAAATAATTTTCGGACGTGCCGCGGGCGCATGCGAGTGTGTCGGATTGCGAAACGGACAACGGGGAAAAGGACCGGATGCAAAGTTTTGAAAAACATGATGATGCAATTCAGATGATGACATGGCAAAATGCAACACGCAAGCAGATGACATGGCAACGACGGTGAATAACTGGCGGACACCTGGCACATCGGATCCGGGGCGTTAAAACCCTCCTCCAGTAACAAGAGATCTCCTCCCGAGATCTTAGGACCGAGACGGAAGGGTAAAAGGATGAGGTGAAAAAGAAATACAAGAGAGAACAAGAACTGGGTCGCGAGCACTCGGGAAGAAGTGCGGCACGACGACTAAGACGAGAACCAAAAGCTCAAGGAACAAGATAAGAACAGAATAAGACTTAAAGAATTTAGGCAGCACTCCGGCTAAACATGGAAAGAATTGAACATGGACTTGACAATATGAAATGATACTTGACGAGAGGGACAACACAATGCCTCCGGAAGAATTGAAAGAGTTGAATGAAAAGAATGAGGAAGAAGATGGCAACTTCTACCGCGAACAAAATTGAGAGCAACCGATTGAACGGAGTTTTCAACAACAAAAGATTAAGCTTGTTGTGGACTTATGGCTAACATCTCAAAATTATGTGGTGATAACAGACCACAAACGGAAATGGTTAAATCGCTGAGAAGAACGAAGAAATGCAAAACTCCACTTCAAAAGAATATGGAGAGAAGCAAGAAGAAGAAAACTTGAACTCCTTCAACAAGAATCTTGATGAACACTTGAAGAATGAATTAAATCATGACGAGCCACCGTGAAGAACTCCGGTAACAAATGGATGACGAGATACCATTAACAGATGAAAACTAATAAGATTAAAGCCTTGCGATGATTCAGGTGGAACTTCGAGACAGGATCACCGAGAAACTTGGAACTCCGGAAAAGAAAAGAATGACTCAGGACCGAGAGACATCATGAAAAATCTCCGAAGGAAGGAATTGGTCCACTTGATGAAATAATAATAAGAATTATGTTATGCTTGTTCTCCACCAATTAAATTGATGAGAAACAATGGATTTGCATACTACTTATTCGCGTTGGAAAATATTAAGGGGGATATAGCACAAAATTTGGGAAAATTTTCATGATCCACCGGTATGATTGGGAATAAAGAATTAATTGATATGATAAGAACGAAAAAGAAATCTCTCAACGAACCACCGTAAGAATTCAAACTTGAATGACGAAAAGGAATGAATCACCGGGAAGAATTAGAAAAACATGAAGACACTTAAGGGAATTTGATACCACAGAATGAAGAGGTCTCGAACTGATTATAGATTACTTGAACAAAGCACTGGAAGAATATTGAGACGAATGAAGGGTCACGGATATAGAATAATTGAAGAACGAATTCGAAAACTTAGAACGAAGAAATATTCCGAAAACATGGCCTCCGGATGATCAAAACAGAAAAAAAAACAACTCCTGTAATACTCCGGATGGATGAAAAGAATTGCACAATTTGAAATAATTTGAGAGGATAACATCAAGCTAGCACCGCAAATCTCCGGTAGAACGGACAAGATTTAGAGGCAAAACTCTTCTTCGGTCTTCACATAAAGAGAATGACGACGAGAAACACCTTGCAGAATTTGTTGAAACACTCCTAAAGAATGAAAAGAGGACAGATTGACCCGAACATGTTAGAATTTGAAAACGATCTTGGAGAGGGCATCTGACTGATGGAATCCATACTTACGTCAAAATTTGAAAGAAAGGATTTGATAAAAGCTCTGGAAAATTAGATGAGTCAGGTAAGATCCTGGGAAAAGACCTGTGGGTTAGGGCCCACTGAAAAGAAACACCGTTGGAAAGGATTGTCGAATGAGAAATGATGCACTGGTACAACTGAAAGATTTGAATGAGGTGACAACCTCGAATTAATTGAGTGCAAACACGAATCCTCCGAGATGTCTTCAGCACTCCGGAAGGATAAAATGGCGAGAGGCGGACGATCCAGGGGAAACATTTGAGCTACGGAGAGAATTTGACCAACAACGAATAACTTGAATTGAATCCCCTGGAAAAGAAAAGGAGACGAACAACGATTAACATGATGAGAATTCACCGGTTGAGACAATTGAGGGAAGACTGAAGATACTCTGCACGAATGAAATAGCTACTCGAATAGAGGCTCAGACTCTGGGAATATAGAGGGTGGGAGGGCAGGAAAAACACAGGCAACTGGAATGACGAACTTTCGAATAACTTGAAGAGAAAAACACTGGTTGAAATGATTTAGGGAAGAATGCAAAGACTTCGCACTAGTAGAATGGATACTCGATTACAAACTCCGGTTACAAGAAGAAAAGGGGTGGGCTGGTGAAAAAAAATTAGGACAACTCCGGACAGGGAAACAACATCGAAAGAGAAAGAACTGACGACTGATCTTGCAAAAGATGACGAGGATCGAAACCACTCGAAGAGAAGTGCGCCGGATTGAAAAGAGGATGGACAACGAACGAAAACTAACCGTGTGATCCTAAACAAAAATTTGAAGGGGAAGAGAAGTAAGTCGAAACACCTACGTCAAGATTTCTCACCAGAGCGACGAAGGGGGCTGAGGAGTGAAAAGAAGTCCTACTCCGATACAACTAGACTCCAAAAAGTTTTTTTTCTAGACTCGACAACGGCCCAACTACACGATCAATCAAGGGGGCTCCTATGGTCGGTCAAGGCTCTGATACCAACTTGTCACACCCAATATGCGACCCTATCCGAGAGTGACTCGAAGGTCCCACCGAGGATAGACACGCATATTGGAAACACTATTGCAATGTGGATATCATTACATCATACCATTACATAATAGTTGAGGATACATACATAAGGCACAAACGCCCAAGAATACATCAACATACATGAGAAAAACATCCAACTATGGATGAAACATAAACAGAAACTCAAACAATATCCACCCTACTAGCCCAGGCTGCCGACCAGGAACCTAACCCAAGATCGATAAAGAAGAAGAAGAACTACAACACAAGTAAACATCGCTCTCGCGTCATGAGCATCGCATAACCTGTATCTGCAACTGTTGTTAAAGTAAATTGTGAGCCACGAGGACTCAGCAATCCCATTACCATGAGTATCAAGACTAGCAAAGCTTATGGGTAAGGAAGGGGTAAAGTGGTGAGGTTGCAGCAGCGGCTAAGCAACGTCTGATGGCTAACTTACGAAACAAGAGCGAGAAGAGGAGCTTAACAAGCGGTCATCAACTAGTAATGATCAAGAAGTGATCCTGAACTCCTACTTACGTCAAACATAAACCCAAAAACCCGTGTTCTCCTCTCAAACAACTCCGGAAAGAGAAAATCACAGTTCAAACCCTGCAGGGGTGTCCCAACTTAGCCTATTATAAGCTCTCACGATCAACGAAGGATATTCCTTCTCCCAAGAAGACCCGATCAGTCTCGGAATCCCGGTTACAAGACATTTTGACAATGGTGAAACTAAACCAGCAAAGCCTCCCGGCGTGTCGACACCCTGATAGATGCCGCACGTATCTCGTCTCAGGACACAACCGGATGAGCAGTCCGTACAACTAAAACCAGGCCTCGAGTTTCCCCAAGGTGGCGATGCAATGGGTTATAGTTCGGACCAACACTTAAAGAAGCTCTGGCCCCGGGGGGGGGGGGGGGGGGTTAAAATAAATATGACCCTCGGGTTAATTACTCCCAAGGGAAAAGTAATGGGTTGTTAGGCAAATGTGGAACCAAGGTTGGGCCTTGCTGGAGGAGTTTCATTCAACGCGAACTTTCAAGGGGTTCCCACATACCCAACCGCGTAAGGGACGCAAAATCCGGGAACATAATACCGATATGACGGAAACTAGGGCGACAAGAGTGGAACAAAACACCAGGCATAAGGCCGAGCCTTCCACCCTTTACCAAGTATATAGATGCATTAATAATATAAGAAATATTGTGATATCCCAACATAAACATAATCCAACATGGAGCAATCTTCATCTTCTCCTGCAATTAGCAATGCTATAAGAGGGGCTGAGCAAATGCGGTAACATAGCCAAACAACGGTTTGCTTGGAAGGGTGACAAAGGTTAGAGGTTCATGATAATTGGGGGGGGGGGGCTTGATAAGCAGGCGGTAGGTAACGCGGCATAGAGATAGCAACGAGGCAACTAGCATAGCAATGATAGTAATGAGATCCAAGGTGACGGTCATCTTGCCTGAAATCCCGCTAGGAAGAAGAACGAGTCCATGAAGAAGATGAAGCCACGAAGACAAACCAAGCGTAGTCGAACGAATCCTCACGAACGCAACGAAACATGAACTATCGAGGAGAAGCACATCCGGAAAGAAGCAAACAACACGGTAAACACTCAAGACATGAACAAGACATGATGCACATCCCAGTATGATGCAAGACAAGTCTATAAGAAGCTACTCATGGCAAGAGATGATGCATACAAGAGCAACACATCAAAACAAGTTTAAAGGAGGCCGGATACAACATATAACAATTCCGGAAAGACCTCATATGCAAATTTAGTATTTGGTACTGTTTTGAACAAAACATTAGGTTGAAGTGGTTTAACAGCAAGTTAAAGAGCACGAAGACAATTTACACGAAATTCTAGGCAAGTTACATATGAAGTTCATTAGATTCGGAGCTACGGCCTAGAAGATATGAGCATCACAAGATAACATGGCATTAAAGCAAAATGCATTCAAACATGAAGCAAACACACTCCAAACATGGATGCAACAAGGTAACATGAAACTACATGCAAACCTAAACAAGTTTCATATAGAGCACACTCAAAACGGAGCAACGGTTCAACACATACACATGAAACAAGTTTAAAGAACAAGCTGTCCAAAACAGCAACTAGGCATCCTGCAAGCATCAAAACGGCATGCTACATCACCCCAAAATGAAAACAAATGGCATGGGAGTGATGTACAGGTAAAGCATAACAAAACATGGACACTGTGCTATCTCCATAAATCACTAGAACATGCTCAAAAGGACATGAAAATATTGCAAATAATAAGAGTTCATAGACAGCAGAAATTCACTAGACATGGTAGAAATAACATCAGGTTGTTTAGAGCCACCAAACAACATGTTACAGCAGGCTATCTTGGAAAACTAGAGCATGGCATGCTAATAATAAAGTCAAAGAACAAAACTCCCTTACTGAACTTATTCCAAAGATCAACAGAAATGATGGTAGCATCCAAGGAAACATGGCAAATGATATGACAGATTCAGACTGAAAATAACGGTACATGGCAGGAACAACAACAAGTAGGTATGTTGGTGAGCTTATACAGGTCACCACAAAGCATTTCATGGCATGGGAAGATAATCAACAGTAAGAAGACATGTTCGTGAAGCTAACCATGGCAAGATCAAGTCCATAGGGTACATAGAACACTAGTTATTCACATGGCAAAACTGAACTTAATGTTAACAGGCCGACAACAACATTATTTAGCAGGTTTGGAGCATGATAACAACAAGCTACAACAGGATATAAATGCAAAACAAGGCATGGATGGATTCATCAGAACATGTATAACAAAACATTCTTGGTGAACATCTCCAGATTATGCATAGAACTCATGGTAGCAGCAAGTTTACATAGCATCAAAACATAACAGTTTCAGACTGCAGAAATGACCTAGTCACCGAAATCAGCACCACAGACGCTACTTTGCAAGCTTGTAACAATCAACACATGGCATATCATGAAGAGTGGGTTGCACCACAGCAAACATGACATCTTGTAGCTCATAAAACATGTAGACATAAAGCTCAAAAGAAAATCACACCAAAAAGATATAAAAAGACAAAAGAGCAAGTTCTATTAAACTACAACATGCAACATCACATAGCAGTCTTGTAGCGACGATTTGGGCACCAAGTTGGACTCAAAAAAGCATGACCCAATGGAACAAAATTAATAGCATCTCATGATGACATTTTGACATATTACATGCACAAAACGGAGCAGCACACATGAAGTTATGGCATGTCAAATGTAGCGACCCGACCCGAATCGATCAAGTCTATGTGCTTAAGTGTCATCCCTGGATCGGTATGCTGACACACACAGTACTGGAGGATTTATAACAGAGGTAAATCACATGTATAAAGTAACGTAAATACTATTACCTCAATCCAAAGAGCGGAAGAAACGAGGTTGGGGATTCCCATCAACACCAACGGCAAAGTTGAGTGTAGAAATCATAACCCTAACGTATCACTTACTCGTCGTAAGATCCTGCAACATGAGACGTTGCAGCCACAAAGGGTCAGTACATTGAATGTACTGGCAAATTCATACCATAGGATAATGATGAATAAGGCTATCACTACATGCATATTTTGGCTGGTGGAAAAGCTCTATTGTTATAATGTTTTTGCGAAAAGCCAATTTTTCCCTACTGCAAAGGAATACATTTTATTTAACTATCATGGTGGTTGTTAAACATTGAGAATGGTTGACAACATTCTCAATCCCAATTAATTATCATCATTAAAACCCAACAAAATTAATTAAAGTAACTTGATGAGATCAACAGGATAATCCAAGAACTAGATACTCAAGACGTCCATAACCGGGGACACGGCTAATCATGATTAGTTTGTACACTCTTCAGAGGTTGCGCACTTTTCCCCACACTACTCGATCTCCTCCATTGGTTTTCTTGCACTACATGGTGTTTGAGAAACGAATGACCGAGACATAGTCTTTCAGAAGCGCTAGCACCTTACGATGGGTAGACCGGTATACCTACTTTCCCCTAAATCTGCTAGTCTACCACTGTAAGAGTTTGTACGACTTAATCAGCTATGCTAGAGCCCATAATAGCATGTGGCTGCACACGGAAGTTTCTAGTATGAATAATCTCATGATCCCTTTGAGCCTGGGTGGCGGTCCATAAAAAAAAGGCAATCCTGGTCTACCCAGGTGCCTAGACAGGCAATCTGGAATACCCAGTGCCTCTATACACCCAGATGTGTGTTTAAGTTGCCAACATAATTAAAACATTAATTATCATTCTCACAACTGTCATGAATACTCTCAAAACCCAATCCACGTCTACGAGCATATCATAGCAATATAAGCAACGTAATAGTAACTCCCAAGGTTTGAATGCAGGGCAATAGGTTCCTACCTCATCAACTACTTCCCGGTACCCACATGTTATCAATCCTACTCATGCAATGTTTGAGGGTTGAAACTAATGCATAAAAACTGGGTATGAAAAGGGATATGATCAAAGTGTGAACTTGCCTCCAATGTTGATGAAGATGATACGCACTCAAGACTCTTGATAGTTCTACTCGTCACACTCCGGTCAATCTATCGTAAGCAAGCAACTGTAACCACACATAAGCAATCACTAAAAATATTGGAAAGAACGAAGAAAACAAATTCGAAAAACATCAAAACCAAGCAAATAACTCTTGCAACATAAAACAATTTCTAACATTACCAAAATTATGTGAATTTGGCCTTATCAGAAAGTTTAGGTCAAGAGCTTCGATTTGCAAAAAGAATCAACTAAATCGGAGTTACGAGACTCAAGTTATGATCAAACGAAGTTCAAATTCAAATATGATCTAGTTCAAATTTTAAATTTTAAAAAACATGTTTGAGTTGGATTACTGGATAGAGGGGATCATAACGAAGAAGTGGACGTTGGTTTCATTGGATTTGGACTAACAAGCAAAAAGTTACGAGTGTTTGAAGAACATGGGCTAAACTGTAAAATAAAACAACTACAACTAGGTCCCTGGCGTAAATAAACAGAAAGCGAAAAGACTAAATAACGAACGCTCGTTTATGAGATCTAAACAATGGACATTCGCTGTTTAATAAAACCTAAAAAAACAGATCTAGTCTAGGTTTTTTTTTAAAGAACGAACTTAAAATAAAACCGGATCGGATGGCGGTTTTATACCGGTCGGCAGCGGTTTTCGTCAAAGAACCGGTGACGGCGGTTACTCCGGCGAAATGGGACGGCGGCGGCAGCTCGGGTCCGGCCGGGGCGGCGGCTCCGGTCGTCCAGGAGGGCGGCGAAGGGGCTGGGGAGGGGCGGCGTGGCGAGGTGAGGAGGATGGTGGCATCGGCGGTGGTCCGCGGCGACGGGACGGAGCGGGCGGCGGCGGCGGATCTCGCCGGAGCGGCAGCTCATGAAAGCTGATGGGAAGCGTGGCGCGACGCTGGCGCGAGGAGGAGAGGAGGCGAGGCGGGGCTGGCCTTTTAAGGGGCAGGGGAGGGCGATGGCGTGGGGAAGGGGGCGGCCGGTGGCGGGGCGGCGCCGGACTCCGGGAGGAGTCCCGGTCGGGGACGACGGGCGAGGCGGCGCGGAGCTGGGCCTTGGCCTGGCTTCGGCTGGGCCGGCCCAGTGGGCGGAGAGAAAGTTTTTTTTAAACATTTTGCAGACAGCAAAAAAAACTATACAAAATAAAAACATACTATGGGCATATAATATATCAAAATTTTCAGAAAATTATTTCCTACAAGCTGAACATTTTTCTAGAGTCAAATAAAATACGCACAAATTCAAATAAAGCAAAGAGTGCTTCTGCTCTAATAAAATCCGACAAAAATCATTTTAAAAATACCAAAATGAATTCAATTTTATTTCTCTCCAATTTTCTATTGTAGGGAATCATGTTACCCTATTTTCCTTATATTTTATTTTTTTAGAGAAAAATAATTTGAATAAAACTCAAATAACTCCAAATTGAAAATAAATTCAAAAGAAATTTGAATTTAATTCTTTGAAACTCCCAACTCATATGTCATATGTTTTGAAGAAGTCATTTTATCTTCGCTCGTGAAAATCATTGAGTTGCATAAAGTTCCTGGGTTGGAAATAGTTTCCAAATGAAATTCAAATATTTTCAACACCCCTTGTCATTTAAATATATGGAAGAAGTCATGTCATCTTCTCTCCAGGGTTTTGTGGTTAAAAGAATTTGAATTCACGGAGATCACAAAACCAAAATGAAAGTTTGGGAAAGTCCTTTTATTCCCTCTCATTTAACTTTCAAAAAGTTTTGAATTTCACTCAATTTCACACAATCAATCAAACAATCAATCAAATCTATCTATTTATTATAGCATTCCAAAATTTAGAATTTTGGGATGTTACAAACCTACCACCCTTAAAAGGAATCTCGTCCTCGAGATTCGGAGAGGCTAGCAAGAAATAGGTTAGGCTTGGGGTCTTCTCAAAAATCAATCGATCATCTCCAGGGTCTCGGGTGCTACCACCCTTAGAAGCACGGTTACGGTTCCATCAGAACTCATATACTCCATCCTTATTGTTGACAGTGTCGGTCTTCTCAGATTTTCAGTGTAATTCCTTCTCTGGCTCTTCCGTAGTGGCATAACCTTTTTCCTCAATTCTGGTACGGTTATTCTGTGACTGGGTCTTCTTTGCTGACGGTCTGGCGCCAATACTAAACAACTATCGATATCTCATGGTGGTCAACAATTTATGGTTTCTCCTGCAGGAAATGGGTCTGGGTCGAACCTCATAGTATATCGTACGATTGGCAACAGCTGCCGTGTACAAGGGAAAATACTTATACCATTCTAAGGTTCAAACAAGGTTTTGATCGTCGTCTCTCTGCTATAGGGAAGTCACTCAGATTTACCATCCCATATAGCAAAGCGAATAATAAGAGTAAGTCAGTATGGTGATCAATCCACCCCGCACCCAAATCATTACCTTGTACATGGTTTAGCAAATCTCGCATTCTAACACTCGGTCATCCTCACAAGCATTGCCGAATTTCTCTTCTCGACGAACCAAGTTCGGATAAATCCATTGATTCTGCAAGAGAAACAAACATCTATCGTTCCTTAACAACTCTCAGGTTTTGCGTAAACTCTTATAGAATCGTCGGTGATAAAATCGTAACTTCTTCCAGGGTTTTTGCATCAGCAAGATGTGCTTGCTTCTTGGCAGGTCCTGGGGCCTGTGGGTTATGGCCCATCTCATCACTTATAGTCCTTGAACTTATCCTCGGGCTTCTGATCATTATTCCTACTTCCAACTTCCTAGTATTCTTAAATCCATCCAATTGTACTGTCTTCCTTCCTTCTATTGGCACCAAACTAGGACAGGATTACTCAGACTCATCATGGAATTTCCATTGATCCATATTTCCAACATCATACCTCCTTTATATACAATATTAGTTCATCTCTTCATCCTCCTGGTATATCCCACATACCGAGGTAAAAACTTATACTTATGAAGTCCATACTCCACTTCGTGGAACATCATTATCCTTTCCAGGGTCAAGCATCCTTACATGGGAATATTGGCCATCTCTGCATGGCACTTCTTCAACTGGGAAACATGAAACACATCATGAACTCCTGACTGTCCTTCGGGTGACTCCAATTTGTTGGCCTCTTCTCCCATACGCTCCAAAACTCGGTATGGTCCTACAAATCTCGGGGCTAACTTTCCCTTAACTCCAAATCGTTTAACTCCTCGCAGAGGGGACACACGAAGACATGCTCTGTCTCCAATTTCATAGACTACCTCCTTGCATTTTTTAGTCTGCATAACTCTTCTGCCAGGACCAAGCTACCTTCAGTCTATCTCGAAGCAACTTAACATTCTCTTCTGACTCCTTGATTACATTTGGTCCAAACAACTGACGGTCTCCAACTTCATCCCACATCAACGATGTCTGGCTCCTTCTCCCATACAAAGCTTCAAAAGGCCATCTTCAAACTGGCCGGGTAATCATGTTGTATGAGAACTCCAGAAGGTAGATTATCATCACTACTAGATCCATAATCTAGCGCACACGCTCTCAACATGTCCTCTAGAATCTGATTGACTCTCTTGATTTATCCATCTGTCTGCGGATGAAAGGTTGTACTAAACTCTAGCCTAGTACCCAAAGTCTGGTGCAACTGATTCCAAAACTTTGAGGTAAACTGTGTCCCTCTATCTAATACGATGGTCCTAGGAACTCCATGCAGACATACGGTCCTGGTCAAATATATCTTGGCCAACTTCTCACTTGTATAGGTGGTTTTCACTGGGATAAAGTGAGCCACTTTGGTCAAGCGGATCAACTACTACCCAGATAGAATCATATCCCGATCAGGTTCTGGGAAATCCGGTAATGAAATCCAGGCCAAGCTTATCCTGCTTCCATTCGGGTATCGGCATAGGCTGTAGTAATCCCGACCGCTTCGATGCTCTGTCTTTACTCTCTTGCATACATCACCTACGACTACATACTCCGCGAATATCCTTCTTCATACCATCTACCGTAAACACTCCTTCAAATCCAAATACATCTTGGTGTTTCCGGCTTAATGGAGTATGGTGAGTCATGAGCCTCAAGTATTAACTCCCGATCTTTGCATTATTGGGCACATTTACACGGTCCTCGAACCATAAGGTGTCGTGCTCATCCTTACGAAAACCTTTGGCCTTTCCTTTGCTCATCCTCTCTTTTACCTCAGCAATCTCTTTGTCATCCTTCTGAGCTTCATGGATCTTTCTCAACAATGTAGACTGAACTTCCATTGCTGCAACAAAACCTTTGGGAACAATCTCCAACCGAAGTTCCCTCACATCCTCGGCTAACTCCTTTGATAATCCTACGATTATGAGGGTATTCGTCCTTGTTTTCTTTATGGTTGTGTCCTATTTCTCCAGAAAGCTTGTATGCACAAGGTTTCTTCATATCCTTTCTATAAGGCCTCAATTTCTGGGACACTAGCCAAGACTTTAACAAAGTCCACTTAAATTCTTTCCAAGTGGTTATTCCTTGCCATCCATTGATGGTTTGGTACATCCTCCACCAGGTAGTAGCACCTCTTTCAAAGCACTGAAGAGCATGCTGGGTCATATACTTTCCAGCTATAGTGTTATTCTTCATATGATCTTCCATGTTCTAAATCCATCGGTCTGTCTCCAATTGACTCATCGGTCTAGAGAATATAGGCTCATCTCCATTCATCCTCTATTGGGTCCATGGGTTTGGGGTGGGATAAGAGAGATCGAGAGGGATGCACATAGTACAAACAAAAGTTTTGAAAAACAGATTTTATTGTGGCTGTCGGAAAAACATCAAACAAATGACAGCTCACAATCGTCGCATCTAACGTAGGTATGTAACAGGGGTTTGGTATTTTAAATGTCAATAAATCTTCAAAGTCATCAAACTCTTTGATTCTTGTTCATGTCTCCGATGGCTTCTTTTGATCATGCTTGTCCTACTCAAGTTCTTTTGCCAGTTCATCTCTGGTGTCGCAAAGTCTCTCGTGGCGTCCTTTAATATTTCTGGAGTTGCATTCCAAACTTCTGGGTTTCATCAACCTCGACATGAACCATGATCCTACTGTCCTTCAGTTCCTGACGAATCTTTGATGTCTCAAGGTTTGGCTCCTCTAGCTTGGCTACTTTCAGCTTCTGGGTCCTGTGTTCTTCACGAAACGCTTCCTTATCAAATATTGCTTCTTGTAGGTCCATCACAACTTCTTGATGTAACACTCCAGGCACTGGTGGTACACCAGCTAAGGTTAAAATTTCCTTCTTTGCCGATAGATGCTCCATCAGCCTTCTTCCATCCAATCCTTTCATGCATCTGCATGCTTAACTCAGGACGGTGACAATAGCATAAACGGGCGATAACACCATGGTTAGCCGCATCTATGCCCATGTTACTGCCATGAGCTGTAATTCCATAATTGATCTCTCATGTATTGGGTTTCCTGACAAATTTTTTGAGTTGTAACGCTCCATATTTCGGTCTTTCTCCGATACACCTTGATCTCGGGTATTGACAACTTCCATAGTCTGCCAGGTCCCATAAAGGTAGCCTTCCTAGGTCATACTAAATCTGGAAATTCTTCATATCCCTCAAATTCTCCAAGTCTTTGGAGTCTTCACCATTGTAGTTTCCGTCATTGTAATGCACGGTAAAAATCCTCTTTATTCCAAAGTAGTCTTAGTTGTCCGATATCTTGTACTTCTTGGAGTGGTCTCATCAGCCAAATCTTTGAGTGGTCAAAAGGGGAAAGGGATATGGTCTCACTAAAAGGGAATATTTGAATAAGCTCAGAAGAGAAGAGAGGTAAAATATCTTTTTGAAAAAGAAAGTTTTAGAGAAAATCCTTCCTATGAGCTTGCCAGTTTCTAGGGGTCACGTCCTACAGTCAACATGTGCTCTCATACCATCTTGTAGCGACCCGACCCAAATGGATCAAGTCTCTGTGCTTAAGTGTCATCCCTGGATCGGTATCTTTGACACACACAAGATCGAAGATTTATAACAGAGGTAAATCACATGTATAAAGTAACGTAAATACTATTACCTCAACCCAAATAGCGGAAGTAGCAAGGTTGTGGATTCCCATCAACACCAACGGCAAAGTTGAGTGTAGAAATCATAACCCTAACGTATCACTTACTGTCAGAAGATCCTGCAACATAAGACGTTGCAGCCACAAAGGGTCAGTACATTGAATGTACTGGCAAATTCATACCATAGGATAATGATGAATAAGGCTATCACTACATGCATATTTTGGCTGGTGGAAAAGCTCTATGGTTATAATGTTTTTGCGAAAAGCCAATTTTTCCCTACTGCAAAGGAATAAATTTTATTTAACTATCATGGTGGTTGTTAAACATTGAGAATGGTTGACAGCATTCTCAATCCCAATTAATTATCATCATTAAAACCCAACAAAATTAATTAAAGTAACATGATGAGATCAATAGGATAATCCAAGAACTAGATACTCAAGACGTCCATAACCGGGGACACGGCTAATCATGATTAGTTTGTACACTCTGCAGAGGTTGCGCACTTTTCCCCACATGACTCGATCTCCTCCGTTGGTTTTCTCACTACATGGTGTTTGAGAAACGAATGACCGAGACATGGTCTTTCGTAAGCGCTTAGCACCTTACGATGGGTAGACCGGTACACCTACTTTCCCCTACATCTGCTAGTCTACCACTGTAAGAGTTCGCACGACTTAATCAGCTATGCTAGAGCCCATAATAGCATGTGGCTGCACACGGAAGTTTCTAGTATGAATAATCTCATGATCCCTTTGAGCCAGGGTGGCGGTCCATAAAAATACAGTAATCTCGGTCTACCCAGTGCCTAGACAGCAATCTGGAATATCCAAGTGCCTCAATCCACCCAGATGTGTGTTTAAGTTGCCACCTTAAGTAAACCATTAATTAACAATCTCACAACTGTCATGAATACTCTCAAAACCCAATCCACGTCTACGAGCATAGAATAGCAATATAAGCAACATAATAGTAACTCCCAAGGTTTGAATGCAGGGAAATAGGTTCCTAGCTCATCAACTACTTCCCGATACCCACATGTTATCAATCCTACTCATGCAATGTTTGAGGATTGAAACTAATGCATAAAAACTGGGTATGAAAAGGGATATGATCAAAGTGTGAACTTGCCTGCAATGTTGAAGAAGATGATACGCACTCAAAACTCTTGCTAGTTCTACTCGTCACACTCCGGTCAATCTATCGTAAGCAAGCAATAGTAACCACACATAAGCAATCACTAAAAAGATCGGAAAGAACGAAGAAAACAAATTCGAAAAACATCAAACCAATAAAATAACTCTTGCAACATAAAACAATTTCTAACAGTACCAAAATTATGTGAATTTGGCCTTATCAGAAAGTTTAGGTCAAGAGCTTCGATTTGCAAAAAGAATCAACTAAATCGGAGTTACGAGACTCAAGTTATGATCAAACGAAGTTCAAATTGAAATCTGATCTAATTCAAATTTTAAATTTTCAAAAACATGTTTGAGTTGGATTAATGGATAGAGGGGATCATAACGAAGAAGTGGACGTTGGTTTCGTTGGATTTGGACTAACGAGCAAAAAGTTATGAGTGTTTGAAGAACAGGGGCTAAACTGTAAAATAAAACAACTACAACTAGGTCCCTGGCGTAAATAAACAGAAAGCGAAAAGACTAAATAACGAACGCTCGTTTATAAGATCTAAACAGTGGACGTTTGATGTTTAATAAAACCTAAAAAAACAGATCTAGTCTAGGGTTTTTTTTAAAGAACGAACTTAAAATAAAACCGGATCGGACGGCGGTTTTATACCGGTCGGCAGCGGTTTTCGTCAAAGAACCGGCGACGGCGGTTACTCCGGCGAAACGGGACAGCGGCGGCGGCTCGGGTCCGGCCGGGGCGGCGGCTTCGGTCGTCCAGGAGGGCGGCGAAGGGGCCGGGGAGGGGCGGCGTGGCGAGGCGAGGAGGATGGCAGCGTCGGCGGTGGTCCGCGGCGATGGGACGGAATGGGGCGGCGGCGGCGGATCTCGCCGGAGCGGCAGCTTCCGCGAGCACGGCGGGAAGTGCGGCGGCAGCGCGAAGTGCGAGGAGGAGAGGAGGCGGGGCGGGGCTGGCCTTTTAAAGGGGCAGGGGAGGGCGGTGGCGTGGGGAAAGGGCCGGCAGGTGGCGGGGCGGCGCCAGACTCCGGGAGGAGTCCCGGTCTGGGACGACGGGCGAGGCGGCGCGGAGCTGGGCCTTGGCCTGCTTGCCGGGCCGCCTACATGCGGATGTAAAGTTTTTTAAACATTTTGCAGACAGCAAAAAAAACTATACAAAATAAAAACATACTATGGGCATATAATATATCAAAATTTTCAGAAAATTATTTCCTACAAGCTGAACATTTTTCTAGAGTCAAATAAAATACACACAAATTCAAATAAAGCAAAGAGTGCTTCTGCTCTAATAAAAGCCAACAAAAATCATTTTAAAAATACCAAAATGAATTCAATTTTATTTCTCTCCAATTTTCTATTTTAGGGAATCATGTTACCCTATTTTCCTTATATTTTATTTTTTTAGAGAAAAATAATTTGAATAAAACTCAAATAACTCCAAATTGAAAATAAATTCAAAAGAACTTTGAATTTAATTCTTTGAAACTCCCAACTCATATTTCATATGTTTTGAAGAATTCATTTTATCTTCGCTCGTGAAAATCATTGAGTTGCATAAAGTTCCTGGGTTGGAAATAGTTTCCAAATGAAATTCAAATATTTTCAACACCCCTTGTCATTTAAATAAATGGAAGAAGTCATGTCATCTCTCTAGGGTTTTGTGGTGAAAAGAATTTGAATTCACGGAGATCATAAAAGCAAAATGAAAGTTTGGGAAAGTCCTTTTATTCCCTCTCATTTAACTTTCAAAAAGTTTCGAATTTCACTCAATTTCACACAATCAATCAAACAATCAATCAAATCTATCTATTTATTATAACATTCCAAAATTTAGAATTTTGGGATGTTACATCAAAATAGGCACCAGAATGCAAAAAAAAATTAGGGACTGACAATAAATACCCTCCGAAAAGTTGGACGAAGGGGATCGGGATGGAGCGGTCCAGGCGCGGGCATGTTTGGTTCGGGTGCCTGCTCGATCTCATCCAACTCGACGAGATCCGACTACGAGGCATCCGGTGATGGCGAATCCGGTGAGCGGCAGCGTGGTCCGAGGGTGGGAACTGGCGGAGGAGGTCCGGCGGGCACGGCGTGGGCGCGGCGGCGGATCCCGGTCCGGCGGCGCCAGATCTGCCGGAGGCGAGACAGGCGACGACGGGGAGAGGTGCTCGGGGCAGGTCGCGGCCTCTGCGGGCGGCGACAGTGAACTCCGGCGTGGCTGCGGAGCGGACGTGGCGCCGAGAGGAGAAGCGGCGCGGCAGCGGAGGCAAAGCGGTTAGGTCCGGCGATGGCGCTGGCCGAAGCGGGCGGCGCTGCCAGATCCGCGGACGGCGGAGGAGACGAGGAACGGGGCGAAGCGGGCGAACCGGGCCGGGAGGGCCGGCTTCGGGCTCACGGGCCCGCGCGCGGTGGAGGCTGGCGGCGGCGACGTGGTGCGACGCGGTTGGACGGGGCGGCGGCTGGACGCGTCCGGCGTGGGGTTGGACATGTCCGGCGCAGCGCGGAGGGGAAGATTTAGGGTTTCATCCGCAAAATCGGGGGAGGGGGACTAATTTATGGGTAGAGGGAGCTAGGAGAGTCCAAATGGGGAGCGGTTTTCGCCCAAATGATCACGATCCAACGACCGAGAGCATGGAGGGGGTTTGGACGGGCTCATGGGATGTGGTGAAGATGTGCTGGGCTGTAAAGAGAGAGGTGTTTCGGGCTACGCGGTTAACCGTTGGGGTGTCAAGCGAACTCCGAATGCTACGAAAATTGACAGGCGGTCTACCTACACTAAAACAACACCACATGCCAAGTTTCGTCCCATTCCGAGAACATTTTTCGGCCACTTATAAAGATAATTTTCGGATGTGCCGCGGGCGCGTGCGAGTGTGTCGGATCGCGAAACAGACAACGGGGAAAAGGACCGGATGCAAGTTTTGAAAAACATGATGATGCAATTCAGATGATGACATGGAAAAATCCAACACGCAAGCAGATGACATGGCAATGACGGCAAATAACTGGCGGACACCTGGCGCATCGGATCCGGGGCGTTACACCGCCCCTCGTGAGCCAGCCTGGTGAGGCCGCTCTCGAGGAGGTCTTGTGTCGTCCGCCTAGCGAGGCTTGGCCCCTCGCGAGGGTCTTGAGTATTTGCTGGTGAAGACGGGCCGTACTGGGCCGCAAGCGGAGCCACGCCGTGGGCCGTAGGCAGGCAAGTCTGGGGACCCCTGCTCCACACCGACAAGAGCCCCGGTCCCAAAGGCGCGCCGACTTGGCTTCGAGGCAAAGCCAAAGGGCAAGTGCGGAGCGCCGCGGGCCCCAACAGCCTGCGGCCTTGGTCGACGCGTGGCGATTGACTGGTAGTGGGAGTCTCCGCTTCCCCATGCAGCGTCGGCAACTACCCAACTTGACGAGTCTCTGCTGCATGCAAAAAGGTTTATCATTACCTGAGATCGTGGGAGCCCCCGTCGCTCATCTCTTCTTGCTCCGCTTGCTTCTTCTTCCTCGCGCCGTTGCCAGCAGCGACTGCCATGGCGCCTGTGAAGAGGTTCTCGGCCGCGGAGAAGGGGAAGGCTCGCCAAGAGGGGCCCGGCTCTCCGGCGCCCAAGCGTGGATGCGGCTGTCCCCGCAAGCACACCGCGACCCCTGCCGTGGATCCCGGCGGCCGCGTCGGGGCCTCTTCGTGTGGTGGGGGTCGCCCTGGTCGTGGCAGCCCTGTTGGTGAAGGAAGGCGTGCCTTGGTCGCGCGGCCTCCTCGGCCGCGCTTCCACTCGGCGGAGGTGCTGCCGGAGTTCGTCGTGTGGTCGGAGAACCCGGCCGACAACTGGCTTCGGCTCCTGCGCTTCTTCGCCGACGAGTTGCCGACCGCAGGTCCAGGCGGGCTCTGGCTGCAGGCAGACGGCTGCTGCAGCAGGGCTTCCTGGGTCACGGTTGAGGTCTCCGTCGCAGGCAACATAGCCCTGGCCTGCGGCTGGAAGAAGTTTGCCCACGCGTGCGGCCTGGGCAGGCGGTGCACCCTCCACTTCAAGTACGATGGCGACGCAGCCCTCTACATGAGGTTGTGTGGGGAATATGGTCACCGCGCCGGGTGCTGCCCCGAGGTCAACGACGGTGACGAGGTGCTCGGCCTTGGCGATGGTCGTGACGAGGATGAAGGCGAACCTGCCCTTGGTGCCGACCACATCTTGTCCAGCTACGGTGGCTCTTCCTCTGACTACAGCTCCAGCAGCGGCGGTTATGATCAGCCGCCACGCCACCGCGCCCGCTTCGAAGGAGGCGGCGGGTCGTCTCGTTGACGCGCCCCGCGAAGCGCGATGAGGGGTCTGGCTGAGCTCGGGACGGCGCCAAGAGCCCGCCCTCGCGGACTGCTGTGGGGGCACGCGCCGCTTTTATTTCGTTCTTCCTTTCCATCCTGCATTAAAAGAGAAACCAGTATGGGGCCTCGGAGGGGCGTGCAACAAACTATGATTTCCCACTTAGTGTGCTATGTTTATCGTTCCTGTGTCGTGTCGCAACACCGTCATTTTATGTAGAGATAACTTAGCTTGACGTGCTCGAAGTAGTCTCCACTTCGCGAGGTGCTTTCTTCCCAGTGCCTGGTGAGGCCTCCTTCGCCTGGTAGGCGCCTAGGAACTACAGAAGCTCGTCAGGAGACTTACCGTTTACCCGAGCCTTGGTCACAGGGCGCTGGCCTTGACCCAGCGCTTCGTATCGCAGTACCCGAGGGGCACGGACTGAGAGAGGTGCGCCAGCTTGCAAGCTCAAACGAGGGTGCCTCACAAAGAACAGGGAAAAAACGCTCATGAGGGCACCCGTCCAGCCCCCTTGCGAGGCATGCGAGGGAGAGTACGGGCCAAAACGAGGAACCGAGGGTGGAAAAAGGAGGCAAAAGGCGATGGACCAAATCCAGCAAGGAACACCAGAAAGCAAATTTCATTAAAGAGAGGCAAGCCAACTTCGGAAAGTAAATGAAAAGCCGCGTCCGGCACCTAGTCTAGTCTTCTTGTCTTCTCACCAGCGCGGAGCTAAGTGCTGCCACTTGGACGTGGGAGGGAGCCCCCGAGGCCCGAGGGCGGCACTCCTGAGACTCCGGAGTGTGTACAGGCCCACTCATTATTACGTGAGAGTGTCATCAGCGGAGACCTACACAGGCAATGGGCCTTCTTCACATGCGCTGGGCCTTTCTTTGTGGATAGAACTACCGGAGGTGCTGGATGTTCCAGGCGTTCTGGATGGGGATCCCGTCCCGCGTCTCCAGGCGCGCGGCGCCAGGCCTGGAGACATGGGCAATCCTAAACGGGCCCTCCCACATGGGTGAGAGCTTATGCAGCCCTTCCCTGGAGAGCACCCGCCTTAGGACGAGATCACCCACCTCGAGCGTCCTGGAGCGGAAGCCGCAGCAGTGATACCGTCGCAGCGCCTGCTGGTACCTTGCCACCCAGAGTGAGGCTTGGCAGCGACGCTCCTCCCCCAGCACGAGGTCCATCCCCCGCATGGCATCCTGCTGCGTTTCGTCGAACGCTAGGACCCGCACGGAGCGATGCCTGACCTTGTGTGGGAGAACTGCTTCTGCTCTGTAGACGAGGAAGAACGGTGTCTCACCTTTCGGTTTGGTGGCGGTGGTGCGGATGGACCACAACACGGACTGGAGCTCGTCGTGCCAGCCCCTGCCGCAGGCCTCGAGCTTCTTCTTGAAGGTTCTGGTCTTGACGCCCCTCAAGACTTCCACGTTGGCGCGTTCGGCTTTGCCATTGCTCCTGGGGTGTGCCACGGAAGCATAGCAGATCAGCGTTCCAAGGTTAGCACAATACATTTTGAAGATATTGCTAGTGAACTGTGAGCATTTGTCGGTGATGATACGGTTAGGGACCCCAAACCGGCTCACGAGACCTTTGATGAACCTGACCGCGGAGCCGGCCGGGATGGTGCGGGCGGCTTCTACCTCCGACCACTTCGTGAACTTGTCGACTACGACGTAGAGGTAGCGGTAGCCCCCAGGCGCTCGAGGGAACAGGCCCAAGATATCCAGCCCCCAGATAGCGAATGGTGCCACGGGGCACATGCTGCAACTCCAGGCCCAAGAACTGCTTCTCCATCTTGCGTACCTCCACAAGGTACGCCTCCATGTGCTCGTCCTTCGGCTCATATACCTTGTTGGAGAAGTTGACGAGGAGCTGTGAGTCGCCCTTGATAATGAGGTGCTTCACTCCTAAAGCCGCCACTGTCTTGATGCCCGCGATCGACCCCTTGTACTCAGCAATGTTGTTGGAGACCTTCTCGCCCTGCTGAAAGCAGAGCTGCACGGCGTAGTAGAGCTTGTCCTGGGTGGGTGAGATAAGCACTGCTCCAGCCCCGCTGAGGGAGTCCTGGACTAGGGGGTGTCCGGATAGCCGAACTATCATCACGGCCGGACTCCAAGACTATGAAGATACAAGATTGAAGACTTCGTCCCGTGTCCGGATGGGACTTTCCTTGGCGTGGAAGGCAAGCTTGGCGATACGGATATGTAGATCTCCTACCATTGTAACCGACTACATGTAACCCTAACCTATCCGGTGTCTATATAAACCGGAGGGTTTTAGTCGGTAGGACGAACAACAATCATAGCATAGGCTAGCTTCTAGGGTTTAGCCTCCTTGATCTTGTGGTAGATCTACTCTTGTACTACCCATATCATCAATATTAATCAAGCAGGTGTAGGGTATTACCTCCATCGAGAGGGCCCGAACCTGGGTAAAAACATCGTGTCCCTTGTCTCCTGTTACCATCTGCCTAGACGCATACGATTCGGGACCCCCTACCCGAGATCCGCTGGTTTTGACACCGACATTGGTGCTTTCACTGAGAGTTCCTCTGTGTCGTCACCTATAGGCCCGATCGCTCCTTCGATCATCAACAACGACGCGGTCCAGGGTGAGACTTTTCTCCCCGGACAGATCTTCGTATTCGGCGGCTTTACATGCGGGCCAATTAAGCAGCCATCCGGAGCAGATCGAAGCTACGCCCTGGCCATCGTGTCGAATTGGAAGTTTGAACTATACAGCCGATATCCGCGGAGACTTGATCTTCGACGGATTCGACCGCAGCCAAGCGTGCCGACCGCTCTCGATGGGCATGATCTAGCTCTGCAACGAGCGATTGCCACGGAGGCCGCACCAGCATCCGCTCCGACCCTTAATCCGGAGCCGGATTCCCCGATCGAGGACGAGTGGTTGGACACCGCCACGGGGGCTATGACCTCTACGACGATTGAGCCGGACTCCATCCCTGTCCTTTGCGAAGACCTCGACTCCAGGGTGTTGGACTCCTCTCCGGACTCCGAACCCTTCGCGCCCCTGCCAATCGAATCCGATTGGGCGCCGGTCATGGAGTTCACTGCCGCAGACATCTTTCAAAGACTCGCCCTTTGGCGACATCCTGAATTCACTAAAGTCTCTCTCTTTATCCGGAGAGCCCTGGCCGGACTACGGACAGGAAGGTTGGGGTACGGACGACGAAGAAATTCAACGCCCACCCACCACCCACTTTATAGCCACTGTCGATGATCTAACCGACATGCTCGACTTTGACTCCGAAGACATCGACGGTATGGACGACGATGCCGGAGACGACCAAGACCCAGCGCCTACAGGGCACTGGAAGGCCACCTCATCATATGACATATACATGGTGGACATCCCAAAAGATGGGAACGACGATGGAACAACGGAGGATGACCCCTCCAAGAAGCAACCGAAGCGCCGACGTCAGCGGCGCCGCTCTAAATCCCGCCACAATAAAAACGGTGATTCCGGCACGGGAGATAAAAACACCCCGGACAGTGCCGAAGACAACCCCCTCCAGCAGGACTCAGCGCAGGAGGACGGAGAAGCAAGTCCGCACGACAGTGCGGCAGAAAGGGAGGTCGAGGACGATAATTATGCGCCTTCCTCCGAAGATGAGGAAAGCCTCGATGAAGACGAATTTGTCGTGCCCGAGGATCCCGCCGAACAGGAGCGTTTCAAACGCAGGCTTATAGCCACGGCAAGCAGCCTCAAGAAAAAGCAGCAACTTAGAGTCGACCAAGACACGCTAGGCGGCTGATGATGGATCAAGTCCTTGCAGCTGAAGAGTATGAACTCGAACGCCCCTCCAAAAGCTACCCCAAACGCAGGTCGTTACCTCGATTAGAGGAGGAAGAACTCAAGTCACCAGCGCACGACATGGCAGACCGTCCACCCCGTGGCCGCGACAGAGAAGCCTCTCGGCCCTCCGCTCAAGCCACACCCCGACGCCGCTCAAAAGGTACCAAGGCACGGGAAAACGCGCCGGACTTCTGAGATATATTGGAGGATAAGGCAAAACATACAAGATCGATCTACGTGGGCGCCCAACGACGCGGGATGATTACCGTCGCGCCGGATACAGCAAACCCGGCCAGGCCGAACACAGTAGAGAAATCTCATATGAGCTACGTCGTGATATAGCCCGGCACCCACACCCACTATGCTTCACAGATGAAGTAATGGATCATCAAATCCCTGAGTGTTTCAAACCCGTAAACATCGAATCATACGATGGTACCACAGATCCTGCAGTCTGGATCAAGGACTATCTCCTCCATATCCACATGGCCCACGGTGATGATCTACATGCCATCAAATACCTCCCACTCAAGCTTAAAGGACTAGCTCGGCATTGGCTCAACAGCTTGCCAGCAGAATCAATTGGTTGTTGGGAGGACCTGGAAGCCGCATTCCTTGATAACTTCCAGGGCCCATATGTGTGACCACCAGACGCCAATGACCTTAGCCACATAATTCAGCAGCCAGAAGAATCGGCCAGACAATTCTGGACACGGTTCCTAACAAAGAAAAATCAAATCATTGACTGTCCGGATGCAGAGGCCCTTGCAGCCTTCAAACATAACATCCATGACGAGTGGCTTGCCCGGCACCTAGGACAGGAAAAGCCGAAATCCATGGCAGCCCTCACAACACTCATGACCCGCTTTTGTGCGGGAGAGGACAACTGGCTAGCTCGAAGCAACAACTTGGCCAAACACCCTGATAGTTCGGATACCAAAGACAGCAATGGCAGGTCGCGTCGCAACAAGAACAAGTGCCGCATTAACGGTGATAATGCTGAAGATACGGCCGTCAATGCCTGATTCGGAGGCTCTAAACCCGGTCAGCGGAAGAAGCCATTCAAAAGAAATACCCAGGGCCCGTCCAACTTGGACCGAATACTCGATCGCTTGTGCGGATACATGGCACCCCTGAAAACTAGCCAATCACACCAACAGGGATTGTTGGGTGTTCAAGCAAGCGAGCAAGTTAAGTGCCGAACTGAATGACAAGGGGCTGCATAGCGATGACGAGGAAGAGCCCGCCGCCCGAACAATAGAGGATGTAAGGGTTTTCCCACACAAGTGCGGACGGTGAACATGATATACGCAACCCATATACCCAAAAGGGAGCGGAAGCGTGCACTAAGGGACGTATATGCGATGGAGCCGATCGCCCGAAGTTCAACCCATGGTCTTCCTGCTGATCACCTCCGATCGAAGGGACCACCCCACTAGCATCCGTCCACGGCGGTTTCGCCGCATTGGTTCTTGACCCAATTATTGACGGATTTCACCTCACCGAGTCCCGATGGACGGCGGTAGCAACTGAACCTGCTTTATCGTGATACGGTCGCAAAATGGGCATATACCCCTCAAGAATTAAACCTACAAAGACGACCTTTAAAGGCGTCATACCGGGTGTAGAGGCCAATTGTACGGGCTCAGTTACACTCGAAGTGGTTTTTGGAACCCCGAATAACTTCCGAAGCGAAGAGTTAATCTTCGACATAGTCCCGTTCTGCAGTGGCTATCATGCACTGCTCGGACGAACCGCATTTGCAAAGTTCAATGCGGTGCCGCACTACGCATACCTCAAGCTCAAGATGCCAGGCCCTCGAGGAGTAATCACGGTCAATGGAAACACCGAACGCTCTCCGAATGGAGGAGCACACGGCGGCCTCGCGGCGAGGCGCAAAGCTGCCTCTCACAGCAATTCTCGAGTCCGGCCACTAAGCGTCCGGACAACATCGCTGCGCCGCCGAGTAACCCACAACAAGACCGCTTTGCACGATTCAAGCATCGCGTGGCAATCCGCCCCAACCCCAGCCCTCGCGAAATTGTGAAGCCATTACGCTGCATATAACTACGCTCTGGAGATACCATGGGCATAAAGGGAGGGGCACGAACACGGCATGCCCGGAATGCGGCTCAACTGCACCAGGGGCTCCCGATTGTGTCATTATTTTTCTTTTTTCTTTTTTCTTCCTTTTTCTTACTTTCAGGACTCCGTTTTCCCGAAGTCCTGTCCGGCACTAGAATCGCCGAACTCACGATGCAACAGCCAGGGAAGCAGAAAGCCAAGTCGACTGTTCAGGTGGTCTCTATTACGAGCATTATACCTGTTTTACATACCATCTCGCAGCTTACCCCTGGAGGGGGACATGTTAGATAGTCCCATCCCTTGCTTATCACACTATTTGTATCGTTCTGCTTTCATTGCAGTACCTTTTTGAATAAACAATACATAGCTTTGTCCTATTATTGCACTCTTTTCTTTATCTATATATATGTTCATTTCATGACATTACGCACCCGTACACTTTGGTACGGCCAATACACCAGGGGCTTATGTACCCCAAAATTATGGTGTGATAAGTCCGAACTCTTTCACAAGTGCGGCACCCCGAACTTATAGCATCATATGAATTGGCTCCGAATCATGTCTTGGTAGATAGTTGGGTTTGCCCGGCTCCCGTGTTTTGGTACCTTACGTTCCTTTATATCGGCTAAGGTAGCACCGGGAGAACCACTGCGATTGTGCCCCAGTTGAGCTGGGTCGAGCACTTCAGTGGAGAAAGCTAAAACTGACTGTCATGATAGGGCAAGAGCCGGTCGCTGTTCGAGAGGTTTTTTCGGGTCCCTATAGACTTATGCCGCTTAGAGCGAGGAACCGGAATTGTCCGGCCAAGGCGTGGATAGCGCCTCAACTCGGTCTTCCGAACACTAGGGGCTTCACGAAATTTAAAATTATAGAATTCTATGGCTAAGTGAGAGTGTTCAAGCATTATAAGTCCGGTTGCCTTGTTCGTTGCGTTGAGCGCCTCCTAGATGGACCCAAGAATGGGAACAAGAGTGCTCCAGTTTATCCCAACACCCCAAAGACTTTCGTGGCTTGGGGGCTGAAGCCAACGACTTGCCATCTCTCAAATTTGATAAACGGCCGCACAGAAGGTAATATTTTAAATTAACAAGCGTTGCTTAGCGCATATGAACAAGTTTTCACCGTATAGGATAACAAATGCGAGTCTATTCAAAAATTATATCTTTGGGGCACTCATCCGCTATTCGGCGGGCACCCTACAGGAGGCCCTCATAGTACATTTCGGGCGTGCGATGCTCCTTGCCCTTCGGTGGCCCGTCCGTCACAAGCTTCTCCGCATCCAGCTTGCCCCAGTGCACTTTAGCACGGGCAAGGGCCCTACGGACACCTTCAATGCAGACGGAGCGCTTGATGACTTCAATCCGTGGACAAAGGCCCACCACCGCCAGACTAGCCCAAAGTAGCTCCCAGGCATAGCTTCCAATGGCCATAGCCGAACTATGAGGCCCTTCATGGCCTGTTCGGCGACGTTGTGGAGCTCGACCAAATGCTTCAGCTGGTCGCTTAGGGGCACCAGATGTCCGCCTCGAGATATCGAGACCGTAACACCTTCTCCGCCGAGCTCCCTCCTTGGTGCGTGCGGTAGAACGCGGCAGATCCGATACACTACGAGGCAGATCTGCGAATGCTCCTGGAGAGCTCCGAATCCGGGTAAGTAATAGGTAATTCACTTTCACATGCTTGCTTTGCATAAAGAATGCCTTACCCGCTGCTATCTTCTTTAATGATTCAATATCTTGGAGGGCTTTTTGGGCCTCGGCCTTAGCAGCTTTGGCACTATCAAGAGCCGAGGCGAGCTCGGACTCTCGAGTCTTCGAGTCACGCTCCAAACTCTCGTGTTTTTCCACGAGAGCTTGGAGCTCTTGCCGTAACTTGGCCAGCTGCACCTCACCATTTTCTCGCTCGGTTCGCTCCGCTCCGATTTGTTCGACCCACGGACACCGCTTCCTTCAGGGTCGCCACCTCGTTCGTGGCCCCTGAAGTACCCAAGTTATTCCTGTTAATTTTTGCAACCAAAACCTTTTCTATAAGGTATTTCTTTAATAAGGTATTACTTACCTTCCTTGTCCTCGAGCTGCTTCTTGGCAAGGCCGAGCTCGTTCTCGGACCGCTCGAGGCTCTGCTTCAATGCATCAACCTCCGCAGTCAGTGCGGCAGAGGTCAGCAGCATAGCCTGCATTCCCATATTAACATACTTATGTTAGACTCCTGCGTATATATTTTTAGATCCTTAGTCCGGCTTTTCTTTACGAACACCGAACTAAGCATCAGGGGCTACTGTCTATGCGGTAATATTTTTACATATTCTAAACTTACCTCAAAGCCTGTTAGAAGGCTGGTACAGGCTTCGGTCAGCCCGCTCTTGGCGGACTAAACTGCCCGGATCACCGCACTCATGCAGGCGGTGCTCCTCCTCGATGGAGGCGCTGTTAAGCGCCTCCAGTAAGCTATCCGGTGCCTCCGGTTGGACGGAGGCCACCGGTGTCTTACCCTTCTTACGAAGGGACCGCTTGCCGGACTCCGGAACCGCTGAAGGTTCCGGCATGGAGTTCGGACAAGGGTCGGGCTTAGAGCCCATGGGGGTCTTGCCCCCACGCGCCTGGAGTCCGGGAAGTTGCCTCGTGGCGCCTCCTGTGCCACCTCCTCTTGACCAGGCCCCCCTTGGGGCACCACCTCGGCGTCGTCCGCAGCATGAGGTGAGGAGGCGGCCGGAAGCGAAGTACTCTCCATTTCCGACGAACCCAGGGACCCGCTCAACGAAGCGGCAAACTCGCCCTTGGGCGGGCTGCATAATTGTTCGGCATTAGAGAACACTATGCGATGATAAAAAAGCCAAGGGTATCCGGACACTTACGATCTCGCCAGGGGCTTGGCCCTTGTTGGCCACTCCTCCTCGTCGTCGTCGACGTTGGTGGAGAAGTCCGGAGGAAGGGTCCTTCCCTTCTTAGACCCTCCGGCCTCCCCAGTTGGGGCTGCCTTCCTTTTCCTCTCCTCTTCACCGGGGAGAAGCTTCTTTTTCCTCCTCCTCGTCCTCAGGAGAAGATTCTGCTTCAGAATCTGAAAGCACCTGGCGTCGGGAGCTCCTTCAAGTTCCCGTGGCCTCCTTCTTGGCCTTCATCTCTGGCACCACATGGGGTACCGGAGCCAGCAGCCCCGTCAGTCGAGCGTCCGCTGGGTCTTCCGGCAATGGAGCCGGACAGTTGATCTGTCCGGACGTCTTCAGCCAGTCCTGTCAAAGATTAGGGAGTTTTAGATCCCACATAGAGTCAATCTATGAAAAAAGAGTCCCGTAAAGGGTAAAATAATTTACCTCGTCGGCTTGACGCTGCGAGCTCTATCCGCGATCTTCAGTAGCGGATGAGGGAGCCTCGGCACCCTTGAATAGCACCTTCCAGGCATCTTCGTACGTCGTGTCGAAGAGCCTTTTTAGAGTCGAGTGTTGTGCCGGATCGAACTCCCACAATTTGAAGGCCCATTGTTGGCATGGGAGAATCCGGCGGATGAGCATCACCTGGATTACGTTGACAAGCCTGAGATTCTTGTCCACCAGGTTTCGGACTCATGTTTGGAGTCCGGATATCTCGTCCGAATTCCCCCACGTCAGGCCCGTCTCTTTCCATGACGAGAGCCGTGTGGGGAAGCCAGATCTGATTTCGGGGGCCGCCACCCATTTGGGGACGCGCGGCTCGGTGATATAGAACCACCCCGAGTGCCACCCCTTTATTGTCTCCACAAAGGAGCGCTCGAGCCATAGGACTTTGGCCATCTTGCCAACCATGGCGCCTCCGCACTCCGCTTGACGGCCGCCGATGTTGAAGATCTTCAGCCATAAGCCGGAGTGGGGCTGGATGCAGAGGAAGGCCTCGCACACGACGATAAACGCCGAGATGTTGAGGATGAAATTCGGGGCCAGGTCGTGGAAGTCAAGGCCGTAGTAGAACATGAGCCCCCGGACAAATGGGTGAAGTGGAAAACCTAGTCCACGGAGGAAGTGGGGGAGAAACACCACCCTCTCATGGGCCCTGGGGGTTGGAATGAGCTGCCCCGCGTCGGGCAGCCTATCTGGCGATGTCGCCGGACAAATATCCGCCTCCCGCGGTCTTGTGATGTGCCCCTCCGTGACGGAGGAGGCCATCCACCCGCCTCCCGCCTCGACATGGTTGGAGAAGGTTGAGGTGGAATGTGCGGACTTGGGCGCCTGGAGCTCGAGTGCTGGAATGGATGAGCAAAGGAGGAAGAAGGCGAGGTGAAAAGGTGGATCCTTATCCCTTATATGGACGGACGAAGCTATGCGTCCCCCACCAGCCTGGTAAAACTCGCTTACCTCCCAAGCGCCGTAATCAATGGCGCGGATGGGTTACCCACGTCCGTATTGATGAGAATCCCGGAATAAGGGGGCACGATCTATGCTTTGATAAGACGTGCCAAGGAAACCGCCTTGCTAAACGCGCTAAGGTGGAACAGTAAAAAACAATTCATATAAAGGCATGGACGTGGTGTGATGTCATGCCGCGGAGTACGTCAGCAGATCTCTGCAAAAATTATTCTCTATACGGTGGTATGTGGAACTTGTTTTGCAGAGCCGGACACTATCCTGGTGTTCAAAACCTTCTATGAAGTATTCAGAGGAGGAACCCGCCTTGCAATGCCAAAGACAATATGCGCGCCGGACTCGTCGTCATTGAAGCCTGGTTCAGGGGCTACTGAGGGAGTCCTGGACTAGGGGTGTCCGGATAGCCGTACTATCATCACGGCCGGACTCCAAGACTATGAAGATACAAGATTGAAGACTTCATCCCGTGTCCGGATGGGACTTTCCTTGGCGTGGAAGGCAAGCTTGGCGATATGGATATGTAGATCTCCTACCATTGTAACCGACTCTTGTGTAACCCTAACCTATCCGGTGTCTATATAAACCGGGGGCTTTTAGTCCGTAGGACGAACAACAATCATACCATAGGCTAGCTTCTAGGGTTTAGCCTCCTTGATCTCGTGGTAGATCTACTCTTGTACTACCCATATCATCAATATTAATCAAGCAGGAGTAGGGTATTACCTCCATCGAGAGGGCCCGAACCTGGGTAAAAACATCGTGTCCCTTGTCTCCTGTTACCATCCGCCTAGACGCACAGTTCGGGACCCCCTACCCGAGATCCGCCGGTTTTGACACCGACACCCGCACCCTGACGCGAGAACGCGCCGTCAAAGTACATGACCCAACCGGCCGGTGCTTCACTTCCTGGTGACAGGGATTGGTTCTCGCCTGCTGCGAGCTCCGGGGCGTCGGTCCATTCTGCCACAAAATCTGCAAGCGTGGCCCCCTTGATGACCCTGGTCATGTTGAACTCCAAGTCAAACGCTTGCCTCTTGATGTTCCATTCAGCAACTCATCCCGCATTATTGGGGCTCCTGAGCACTCTCTCCAGCGGGTAAGCTGAGACGATCTTGATGGGGTGACCCTGGAAGTAGTGGCGCGGCTTGTGCGAGGCTACCAGGAGCGCGAGCAAGAGCTTCTGGGCCATAGGGTATCGTGCCCTCACATCTCTTAGCACCGTGCTGATGAAGTACACCGGGTGCTCAACAAGGGGGGGGGGGGAGTTGTCAGAGTCTTCAGCTCCCGGAGGTTGAGGTCTTTCTTCGGGGTCTTTGGCTTCAGGGGCTTGACGGCCTACCAGAGCAGTCACTGCTTTAGGAGCATCACTTTGGTGCCGCGCCTCCTCGTCTGGCCTAGCGGTTCCACTTGGCAGGCCCTTGACCTGGCGCTCTTCTCTGAGGGCCACCAGCACTGCGCTGGCGGAGTGGGGTGCGGCCGATAGGTAGAGCACCAAGGGCTCGAGAGGTCGAGGTGCCACCATTACTGCTGGGCTGGTCAAGTATCTCTTGAGGTCTTGAAATGCCAGGTCAGCCTCTGGGGTCCACTCGAACGGACCCTTCTTCTTCATCAGCTTGAAGAACGGCAAGGCGCGCTCCCCCAGCTTGGAGATGAAACGGCCCAGCAAGGTCAGGCAGCCGGCAAGCTTCTGCATCTCCTTGAGGGTCTGCGATGGGATCATGTCTTCAATTTCCTTGACCTTCTCCCGGTTGGCCTCGATCCCCCTGTGGGACACAAGGAAACCCATCAGCTTGCCAGAAGGGACACCAAACACGCACTTCTCCAGGTTGAGCCGCAAGTCCACCTGGCGTAGGATCGCGAAGGTCTCCTCCAGGTCCTGAATCAAAGTTCTCGCCTCCCGAGACTTCACCACAATGTCGTCGACGTAGGCTTCAGCATTCCTCTCGAGCTGCCGACCCAGGGCGATGTGCATCTGCCGTCGAAAGGTTGCTCCCGTGTTGCGCAGACCGAACGACATGCAAGTGTAGCAGTATACCCCGCACAGGGTCAGGAAGTCCGTCTTCTCGACGTCTTCTACTGCCATCTTGATCTGGTGATAGCCTGAGAACGCATCCAGGAAGCACAGTAGGTCACACTCGGTGGTGGAGTCGACAATCTGGTCGATGCATGGAAGCGGGAACGGATCTTGGGGGCAGGCCTTGTTGAGGTTGGTGAAGTTGACACACATGCGTTCCTTTCCGCCTTTCTTGGGCACAACGACGGGGTTGGCCAACCACTCCGGGTACCGGACTTCGCGAATGACACCGGCCGCCTCTAGCTTGCGTATTTCTTGGATGATGAAAGACTGTTTCTCCGCGGACTGCCACCACGCCCTTTGCTTCACAGGGCATACATTTGGGCACACCTTCATGTGGTGCTCAATCACTCTTCTTGGGACCCCAACCAGCTGCTTGGGCTCCCAAGCGAACACTTCCTTGTTTGCCCTCAGGAAGTCCACTAGTGCCCTTTCTTGATCCGGGGCAAGGTCGGCGCCTGTGGTAAACGTGGCGCCTGAGGCTCCGTCCTCATCGACCGATATTTGCTTCGTCTTGGCTTGGCCTTGAGTGAATAGCTACTTCTTCTTGGTTGGCACAACCCCCTTGGCTATGGGTTCAGTCTTGCCGGCCGAACAAGCCGGCACCGCGGCTTTGAAGGCGATTTTGAGGGCCTCCAAGGCTTCCTTGGTGTCTCCAGCCACGGTGAGGACGCCCTTGCTCCCCGGCATCTTCATGAGGTTGTAGGCAGGATGAGTAGCTACCATGAACCGGGCCAGCGCCGGGTACCCGAGGAGGGTGTTGTACGGAAGGTTTATGCGGGCGATGTCGAAGTCGATTAGCTCGGTGCGGTAGTTGTCGCATGTGCCGAAGGTCACGGGGAGACGGATCTACCCCAGAGCATTGGAGGAGCCGCTGCCGACCCCAGAGAAGGGCTTGTTGGGGCGGAGCCGCACAAGCGGTACGTGGAGGAGACTAAAAGCCTCCAAAGAGAGCATGTTGAGGCCGACGCCGATGTTGACGAGGGTGTTGGTGACGGCCACACTGCAGATAGTGGGCGTGCAAAGCATTGGGAGCATGCCCAAACCGATGGTGGTGACAGGGTGATCCCCCGAGTCGAAGATTAGGTCGGCCTTGGGCACCGCCCAACCTGGGGGAGCCCCCTGCCGCGTGGAGGCGGCGCCGATCTGACGAAAGAACGGCTTGGCGTGACGATCTGATGGCGGCGCTTGCGAGCCGCCGAGGAGGGCCGCAACGACCGGGGGTGCTGCCCCCCTCCCCGGCTGCCAAGAGGTCGCCTTGATTCCCCCTGTGAGGCCACAGAAGATCCCGGCAGATGGAGGAGCCAAGCGCGCGGCACGCCAGTGAGGGCCATGGGAAGCCAGTTGTCCATGACCTTGTCGTCAGCCCCGGCCTTAAGGACGCCCTCCTCATATGCTAGCAGGAAGGCAACCGGATCTGCTGCACCGTCGTAGCGGACCGACATCCCCGGCCTGAACTTGGGCGAAGATCAGACTTTACCAAGGCGGGGGTGAGGGCTCGGAGCCCCATGGTGCTGCTTGGGGCGCCCGTCGATCCAGTCGGAGTTCAGGTTTCGGCAATGTTGGAGATGCGTAGCCGTTGAGGGAGCGAAGCTTCGTCGCACCCCTACCTGGCGCCCCAAATGTTGGATTTTGGGTTTCGGCAAAACCCTCAAGGTTCGAACACTGGGTTGAGCGCGAAGATCTCCCCTACCTAATCATGCCCTCACCCTAACCGCGATCTCTAAGGCTAAACTCGATGAACTCGCAACACAAGGGACACAAGATTAATACTGGTTCGGGCCACCGTTGTGGTGTAATACCCTACTCCAGTGTGGTGGTGGTGGATTGCCTCGTGGGCTGATGATGAACAGTACAAGGGAAGAACATCCTCCTGGGGAGAGGTGTCCTTGTTCTTGGCGAACTTGTGTGGGTGAGGATTGCTCAAGATGAGTTGTCCTTCCCTATGGTGCTGGCTAGTCCTGTTTATAGAGGCCCGGGTCCACTTCCCAAATATTGAGCGGGAAGGGATCCCACAACGGCCAAGTTTGAAGGGGGGCAGCTAGTACAACTTATCCTGACAAAAGTGGTCTTCACCTGCCAAAGGCTCTGGTGGTGACGCCGTCTTGGGCTCCACGGTGACCTCCGTTCTGCCGTCCTGCTGGTCTTGGTCTCGTTGCACCGATGTCTCGGGACTCCTCGCCTGCGCTTGCCCCTTTAGCACCAAAGAGGAAACAAGAACACTGCGTGCACGGGCGCCCACCTGGTCGCGGTCGTCATGGCTTGCGTCACGGGAACCTCGCGAGGTTTGCCTTGCCTTAGTCTCTCCGCCCCTCGCGAGCCATCCCGGTGAGGCCGCTCCCGAGGAGGTCTTGTGTCGTCCGCCTCACGAGGCTTGGCCCCTCGCGAGGGTCTTGAGTATTTGCTGGTGAAGACGGGCCGTACTGGGCCGCAAGCGGAGCCACACCATGGGCTACAGGCCGGCAAGTCTGGGGACCCCCGTTCCCAGAACGCCGTCCCACTTAGATAGACATCCCTCAAGCTATCTAAATGATGCGTGATACAAATCAACTAAACCATGTCCGATAATCACGTGAGATGGAGTAGTCATCAATGGTGACATCTCTATGTTGATCATATCTACTATATGGTTCACGTTCGACCTTTCGGTTTCCAATGTTCCGAGGCCATGTCTATACATGCTAGGCTCGTCAAGTTTAACCCAAGTATTCCGCATGTGCAAAACTGTCTTGCAAACGTTGTATGTGAACGTAGAGCCTATCACAAGCGATCATCACATGGTTTCTCCGCATGACAAACTGTCGCAATGGTACATTACTCAGGGAGAACACTTAGACCTTGAAATTTTAGTAAGGGATCATCTTATAATGCTCCGTACTAAGCAAAATAAGATGCATAATTGATAAACATCACATGCAATCAAAATATGTGACATGATATGGCCATCATCATCTTGTGCCTTTGATCTCCATCTCCAAAGCACTGTCATGACCTCCATCATCACAGGCTTGACACCTTGATCTCCATCGTAGCATCGTAGTCGTCTCGCCAACTATTGCTTCTACAACTATCGCTAATGCATAGTGATAAAATAAAGCAATTACATGGCATTTGCATTTCATACAATAAAGCGACAACCATAAGGCTCCTGCCAGTTGCCAATAACTTTTACAAAACATGATCATCTCATACAACAACGTATATCACATCATGTCTGGACCATATCACATCACAACATGGCCTGCAAAAACAAGTTAGACATCCTATACTTTGTTGTTGTAAGTTTTACGTGGCTGCTACGAGCTTCTAGCAAGAACTATTCTTACATACGCATGAAAACCACAACGGTGATTTATCTAGTTTGCTATTTTAACCTTCAACAAGGACCGGCCGCAGTCAAATTCGTTTCAACTAAAGTAGGAGAAACAGACACCTGCCAGCTACCTTTATGCAAAATTAGTTGCATGTCTGTCAGTGGAACCGGTCTCATGAACATGGTCACGTAAGGTTGGTCCACGCCACTTCATCCAACAATACCGCCGAATCAAAATAAGACATTGGTTGTAAGCAGTATGACGATCACCGCCCACAACTCTTTGTGTTCCACTCGTGCATATCATCTACACATAGACCTGGCTCGGATACCACTATTGGGAGATGTAGCATGCAATTTCAAAAATTTCCTACGCTCATGCAAGATCTATCTAGGAGATGCATAGCAACGAGAGGGGAAGAGTGTGTCCACGTACCCTCGTAGACCGAAAGCGGAAGCATTTGTTAACGCGGTTGATGTAGTCGAACTTATTCTCGTTCCGACCGATCAAGCACCGAACATACGGCACCTCCGTGTTCTGCACACGTTCAGCTTATGACGTCCCTCTAACTCTTGATCCAGCAAAGTGTCGAGGGATTAGATGAGTTCCGTCAGCATGACGGCATGGTAACGGTGATAGTGAAGTGATCCGTGCAGGGCTTAGCCTAAGCACTACGAAGATATGACCGGAGGCGTAAACTGTGGAGGGGGCGCCGCACACGGCTAACAATTATTGTTGTGTGTTCTAGCGGTACCCCCCTCATATATATAGGTTGGAGGGGAGGAGAGGCAGCCAAGGGGATGCCCCAAGTAGGAGGAATCCTATTTAGGCGCTTCCCAATTCGGCCTCCCCCCTTACCATATCCACCGGAGGGGGATGGAAAGAGGAGGGAGGAGGGAAGGAAGGGGGAGGCCGAATCCCTCCCCTTCCTTCTCTCTTCTCCCCTTTCCTTTCCCTCATGTGCGGCCCATATGGGGGGGCGCAGCAGCCCCTACTGGCTGCTGCATTTCCGCTCTTGGCCCATTAGGCCCATATAGTTTGTCGGGGGATGCCCGGAACACCTTCCGGTGATCCGATACGTACCTGGTACCCCAGAACGCTTCTGGTGTCCGAATAGTATTGTCCTATATATGAATCTTTACCTCTCGACCATTTCGAGACTCCTCGTGATATCCGTGATCTCATCTGGAACTCTGAACAACATTCGGTCACCAAATCACATAACTCGTATAATACAAAATAGTCATCGAACGTTAAGCGTGCGGACCCTATAGGTTGAGAACTATGTAGACATGACCGAGACACCTCTCCGGCCAATAACCAACAGCGGAACCTAGATGCTCATATTGGTTCCTCCATAGTCTACGAAGATCTTTATCGGTCGTACCGTAATGACAACATACGTTATTCCCTTTGTCATGGGTATGTTACTTCCCTGAGATTCGGTCGTCGGTATCTTCATACCTAGTTCAATCTCATTACCGGAAAGTCTCTTTACTCGTTCCTTAATACATCATCCTGTAACTAACTCATTAGTCACATTGCTTGCAAGGATTATTATGATGTGTATTACCGAGAGGGCCCAGATATACCTCTTCGATATTCGGAGTGACAAATCCTAATCTCAATCTATGCCAACCCAACAAACACCTTCGGAGAAACCTGTAGAGAATTTTTACAATCACCCAGTTATTTGTGACGTTTGATAGCACACAAGGCATTCCTCCGGTGTCCGGGAGTTGCATAATCGCATAGTCGAAGGAATATGTATTTGACATGAAGAAAGCAATAGCAATAAAACTGAACGATCAATATGCTAAGCTAACGTTTGGGTCTTGTCCATCACATCATTCTCCTAATGATGTGATCCCGTTCATCAAATGACAACACATATCTATGGTTAGGAAACTTAACCATCTTTGATTAACGAGCTAGTTTAGTAGAGGCTTACTAGGGACACGGTGTTTTGTGTATGTATCCACACATGTATGAAGTTTCTGGTTAATGCAATTCGAGCATGAATAATAAACATTTATCATGATATAAGGAAATATAAAATAACAACTATATTGTTGCCTCTAGGGCATATTTCCTTCACCATCACCAAGCGAATCATGAGGGGCGACATCCCACCGCCTCTAGCTCCGGCTCCAGGTACGGGGCAGACGCCTCCACCGCCTCCTCCCGCCCTCGGCAACGGTGCGATGCGCGACGAAGTCTACCCCAACCAGAACGTGAGCTACGTCGACTTCACAAGCCGTAGCAATGACAAGCATAGCGAGCGCCTGCTCCGGCAGGAGGTGAACACCGTCGTCCCGGCCGTGCCAGAATATATGCACTGGTTGGAGCGTCCGATCACCTGAACCCAGGAGGACCACCCGGCCGTCATGCCGAACCCGGGCATCTACGCCCTCGTCCTCAACCCCACCATAGTTGCAGCCCGATGCACCTGCAAGTTCTAGCGAGTCCTCATTGATGGCGGCAGCAGCATCAACATCCTCTACCGCGACACCATGACCAAGCTCGACCTCGAGGCCAAGGACCTGGAGCCATCCCGGACGGCGTTCCTCAACATCGTGTCGGTCCTCTCCAGCTCCCCCATTGGCCGGATCCAGATTGACGCCCTATTCGACACGAGCGATCATTTCCGGCGCGAGCCTATCTGGTTCGAGGTGGTGGACCTGTCCAGCGCGTACCATGCGCTGCTGGGCCGGCCTGAAGGAAATATGCCCTAGAGGCAATAACAATGTTGTTATTTATATTTCCTTATATCATGATAAATGTTTATTGTTCATGCTAGAATTGAATTAACCCTTGATACATGTGTGAATACATAGACAAAACAAAGTGTTACTGGTATGCCTCTACTTGACTAGCTCGTTCATCAAAGGTGTTTAAGTTTCCTGATCATAGACATGTGTTGCCATTTGATGAACGTGATCACATCATTAGGAGGATGGTGTGATGGACAAGACCCATCCGTTAGCTTAGCATAATGATCATTAAGTTTTATTGCTATTGCTTTCTTCATGACTTATACATATTCCTTTGACTATGAGATTATGCAACTCCCGAGTACCGGAGGAACACCTTATGTGCTATCAAATGTCACAATGTAACTGGGCGATTATAAAGATGCTCTACAGGTGTCTCCGAAGGTGTTTGTTGGGTTGGCATAGATTAAGATTAGGATTTGTCACTCCGAGTATCGGAGAGGTATCTCTGGGCCCTCTCGGCAATGCACATCATGATAGGCCTTGCAAGAAATGTGACTAATGAGTTAGTTACGAGAAGATGCATTACGGAACGAGTAAAGAGACTTGCCAGTAACAAGATTGAACTAGGTATGAAGATATCGACGATCGAATCTCGGGCAAGTAACATACCGATGACAAAGGGAATGACGTATGTTGTCATTACGGTTTGACCGATAAAGATCGTCGTAGAATATGTAGGAACCAATATGAGCATCCAGGTTCCGCTGTTGGTTATTGATCAGAGATGTGTCTCGGCCATGTCTAGATAGTTCTCGAACCCGTAGGGTCCGCACGCTTAATGTTCGATTTGAATTATGAGTTATGTATTTTGGTGACCGAAGATTGTTCGGAGTCCCGGATGAGATCACGGACATGATGAGGAGTCTCGAAATGGTCGAGAGGTAAAGATTGATATATTGGATGATTGTATTCGGACATTGGAATGGTTTCAGAGTGGTTCGGGTATTTTTCGGAGTACCGAGGGGTTACCGGAACTCCCCGGGGAAAGTATTGGGCCTCATGGGCCACAGGGAAGAGAGAGGGCAGCCCACAAGGGGGTAGCACGCGCCCCTCCCAAGGGGAGTCCGAATAGGACAAGGGGAGGTGCTACGTCTCCAACGTATTTATATTTTTTGATTGTTCATGCTATTATATTATCCATCTTGGATGTTTTATATGCATTTCTATGCTGTTTTATATGATTTTTGGGACTATCCTATTAACCTAGAGCCTAGTGCTAGTTTCTGGTTTTTTCCTTGTTTTTGTGTTTTACAGAAAAGGAATACCAAACGGAGTCCAATTGACGTGCCAATTTTTGCTGATTTTTTTATGGACCAAATGAAGCCCCCGGAGTAAAAGAGTTGGGCCAGAAGAGTCCCGAGCCATCCACGAGGGTGGAGGGCGCACCCTACCCCCTGGGCGCTCCCCCTTTCTCATGGATGACTCGGAGACCCCCTGATGTGAGGCCGACGCCAAAAATTCCTATAAATATGAAAACCCCCAGAAAGAAACCTAGATCGGGAGTTCCACTGCCGCAAGCCTCTGTAGCCACAAAAAACCAATCGAGACCCTGTTATGGCACCCTGCCGGAGGGGGATCCATCACCCGTGGCCATCTTCATCATCCCCGCGCTCTCCATGACGAGAAGGGAGTAGTTCACCCTTGGGGCTGAGGGTATGTACCAGTAGCTATGTGTTTGATCTCTCTCTCTCTCTCATGTTCCTGATGTGGAACGATCTTGATGTAACGCGAGCTTTGCTACTATAGTTGGATCTTATGATGTTTCTCCCCCTCTATCTCCTTGTGATGAATTGAGTTTTCCCTTAAGGATTGAGTCTTTAAGGATTGAGTCTTTAAGGATTTGAGAACACTTGATGTATGTCTTGTGTGGGATACCCGTGGTGACAATGGGGTATTCTATTGATTCACTTGATGTATGCTTTGGTGATCAACTTGCGGGTTCCGTGACCTTGGGAATCTATGCATAGGGGTTGGCACACGTTTTCGTCTTGACTCTCCGGTAGAAACTTTGGGGCACTCTTTGAAGTTCTTTGTGTTGGTTGAATAGATGATCTAAGATTGTGTGATGCATATCGTATAATCATACCCGCAGATACTCGAAGTTACATTGGAGTATCTATGTGACATTAGGGTTTTGGTTGATTTGTGTCTTAAGGTGTTATTTTACTATGAACTCTAGGGCTGTTTGTGACACTTATAGGAACAACCCAATGGATTGATCCGAAAGAATAACTTTGAGGTGGTTTCATACCCTACAATAATCTCTTCGTTTGTTCTCCGCTATTAGTGACTTTGGAGTGAATCTTTGTTGCATGTTGAGTGATTGTTGTATGATCTAGTTATGTTATCATTGTTGAGAGAACTTGCACTAGTGAAAGTATGAACCCTAGGCCTTGTTTTGAAGCATTGCAATACCGTTTGTGCTCACTTTTATCATTAGTTACCTTGCTGTTTTCCTATTTTCAGATTACAAAAACCTATATCTACCATCCATATTGCACTTGTATCACCATCTCTTCGCCGAACTAGTGCACGTATACAATTAACCATTGTATAGGGTGTGTTGGGGAAACAAGAGACTCTTTGTTATTTGGTTGCAGGGTTTGCTTGAGAGAGACCATCTTCATCCTACGCCTCCCACGGATTGATAAACCTTAGGTCATCCACTTGAGGGAAATTTGCTGCTGTCCTACAAACCTCTGCACTTGGAGGCCCAACAACGTCTATAAGAAGAAGGTTGTGTAGTAGACATCAAGCTCTCTTCTGCCTTTGTTGCCGGGGAGGTGAGTGCTTGAAGGTATATCTTTAGATATTGCAATCGAATCTTTTAGTTTCTTGTTTTATCGCTATTTTAGTTTATAAAAGAAAACTACAAAAAATGGAATTGAGGGTGCCTCATATGCTTCATCTTTTTAATATCTTTTGTGAAAATGATGGAAAGGAAAATTGTGCTCAAGTGTTAGAATAAGAATGCATTAAAATGTTTGGCACTAAATATTTGAATGATGAGCATGATTGCAATGTTGTTAGTATGAATTCCTTGAATATCCATGATGCTAATGATATGCAAAGCCACAAGCTTGGGGATGGTATGTTTGACGAAGATAATATTTTTTGTCCCCCAAGTTTTGATGAGTAAATTTATTATGATGATAGCATGCCTCCTATTTATGATGATTATATTGATGAAAGTAGGTTTGGAAGAGTGTCAACTTTAGGAAGTAATGATCCCACTATTTTGGAGGGTGTTGAATCTTATTGTGATAATTATGAAAGTGGACTTGGAGAGGTCATGACTTTATTTAGTGATGAATCCACTATTTCGGAAGAGGTTCCAATTGATTATGAGAACAAAGTATTGTCTATTATGATTATTGTGATGACATATATGCTATAAAGAATAATGATAACCATGAAACTTGTCAGCATGATTTTAGTTTTTAATTGGAATATGCCTCACATGATAGTTATTTTGTTGAGCTTGCTCCCACTACTATTCATGAGAAGAAATTTGCTTATGTGGAGAGTAATAAAAATTATATGCTTGTAGATCATGAAAATAATGCTTTATGTCATGGTTATATTGTTGAATTCATTCATGATGCTACTGAAAATTATTATGAAGGAGGAATATATGCTTGTAGGAATTGCAATAATATCAAGTTTCCTCTCTATGTGCTTAAAATCTTGAAGTTATGCTTGTTTTGCTTCCCTATGCTAGTTGATTATTGTTCCCATAAATTGTTTGCTCACAAAATCCCTATGCATAGGAAGTGGGTTAGACTTAAATGTGCTAGTCATATTCTTCATGATGCTCTCTTTATGTTTCAATTATTATCTTTTATGTGAGCATCCCTGAAATCATCATGCCTAGCTAGGGGCGCTAAACATTAGCGCTTGTTAGGAGGCAACCCAATTTTATTTTTGTTCTTTAACTTTTTCTCCTGTTTAGTAATAAATAATCTATCTAGCCTATGGTTAGATGTGGTTTTATGTTTTAGTTAGTGTTTGTGCCAAGCAGAACCTTTGGGAAGACTTGGGTGAAAGTTAATGTGATATTGCTGCAAAAAACAGAAACTTTGCGCTCACGGGATTAGCTGTCATTTTTTTTACGGAAGAGTGGTTTTAAGTTGATTCTTTTTGTATAAGATTAATAGACAAATTCCTCACATCCACCAATTTATTTCGGAATTTTTGGAGATACAGAAGTATTCGAGAGTACAGATTACTACAGACTGTTCTGTTTTTGACAGATTCTGTTTTCTATGTGTTGTTTGCTTATTTTGATGAATCTATGAGTAGTATCAGAGGGTATGAACCATAGATAAGTTGGAATACATTAGATATTTCACCAATATGAATTTAGAATGAGTTCACAACAGTACCAAAAGTGGTGATTTATTTTCTTATACTAACGGAGCTTACGAGTTTTCTGTTGAGTTTTGTGTTGTGAAGTTTTCAAGCTTTGGGTAAAGATTCGATGGACTATGGAACAAGGAGTGGCAAGAGCCTAAGCTTGGGGATGCCCAAGGAACCCCAAGGCAATATTCAAGGACAACCAAGAGCCTAAGCTTGGGGATGCCCCGGATGGCATCCCCTCTTTCGTCTTCGTTCATCGGTAACTTTACTTGGAGCTATATATTTATTCACCACGTGATATGTGTTTTGCTTGGAGCGTCATTTTTTTATTTTTTTATTGCTGTTTGAATAATATCCCAAGATCTGAAATTCTTAAATGTTAGAGAGTCTTCATATAGTTACATAATTATTCATTCAACTACTCATTGATCTTCACTTATATCTTTCAGAGTAGTTTGTCGTTTGCTCTAGTGCTTCACTTATATCTTTTTAGAGCACGGCAATGGTTTTATTTTGAAGAAATATATGAACTCTCATGCTTCACTTATATTATTTTGGGAGTCTTTTATAACAGCATGGTAATTTGCTTAGGTTATGAATTTAGTCCAAATATGATGGGCATCCAAGAGGGATATAATAAAAACTTTCATATAAAGTGCATTGAATACTATGAGAAGTTTGATTCCTTATGATTGTTTTGAGATATGAAGATGGTGATATTAGAGTCATGCTAGTTGAGTAGTTGTGAATTTGAGAGATACTTGTGTTAAAGTTTGTGATCCCCGTAGCATGCACGTATGGTGAACCGTTATGTGATGAAGTCGAAGCATGATTTAATTTTTGATTATCTTCCTTTGTGTGGAGGTCGGGATCGCGCATTGGTTAACTCCTACCAACCCTTCCCCTAGGAGCATGCGTGTGGTACTTTGTTTCGATGATTAATAGATTTTGCAATAAGTATGTGAGTTCTTTATGACTAATGTTGAGTCCATGGATTATACACACTCTCACCCTTCCACTATTGTGAGCCTCTCTTGTGCCGCACAACTTTCGCCGATATCATACACCCACCATACCTTCCTCAAAACAGCCACCATACCTACCTATTATGGCATGTTCCATAGCCATTCCGAGATATATTGCCATGCAACTTTCCACCGTTCTGTTTATTATGACACGCTTCATCATTGTCATATTGCTTTGCATGATCATGCAGTTGACATCGTATTTGTGGCAAAGCCACCTTTCATAATTCTTTCATACATGTCACTCTTGATTCATTGCACATCCCGGTACACCGCCAAAGGCATTCATATAGAGTCATATTTTGTTCTAAGTATCGACTTGTAATTCTTGAGTTGTAAGTAAATAAAAGTGTGATGATCTTCATTATTATAGCATTGTCCCAGTGAGTAAAGGATGATGGAGACTATGATTCCCCCACAAGTTGGGATGTGTAACATCCCAAATTTTCAATTTGGAATGTTATACATTAGGTCATCATTGCATATCCTGTTTTATTGAATTTTGGCTTGATCCAAGAAATTCTACGCAACTAAAGGACCCACGGAGAGAGTTGGGAATTTTGTAATTTTCATATTTGAGTTTTCTCGAATTTTGAAAAGAGGATCGTTTGATTTTAATTATTTTCTCTTAGAATATTTCTTTTATGAAAATAAAAGAGAGAGGATAAAATGACTTCTTCAAAATGAAGAAATATTGGAGATTTAATATTAAAATCAAATAAGAATTCTATTTAGAGTTTTATTGCTATTTTATTTGAATTAGGAAAGATATGCGTTTTTCAAAATTGCATTAGAGTCCCAAATAAATGTTCACCTTGTACGGTATATTTTTAGAGGACGACGAAAATATATTTCCGGATTTTTGGAGTCCGTTTAGTATTTCTTTTATTTGTTTTTCTGCGCGGAATTATTTAAAAAAAAGTCAACCGACTTACCGGGCCGTGTCCGACCTGGACACTGCGCCCGGGCGGCTTTATAAGCCGAGGCCGCGACCCCGCCGAGGCCCAAGTCGCCAGCCCGCCCTGAACCCTAGCCCCGCCAGCCCCGCCGCCGCCGCCTGGCCCAGACGCCTGGCGCAGACCACGAAGCCACGCCGCCGCCCGCCGCCACCCCACCGCCGTCGCCGGAGTTCGCCGCCGGTTCAGTTTTTTTCCGTTAAAAACCCTAGATGCGTTTTTTATTGGAGGTAATATCACCAGAAGTCACAGAAATTGCTCTCAATGTTCAGTTTGGTGCTAGAACTTTCAAAATACGGGTTTGTGGTCATCCAACTTGCGTTCTCGTGCAAATACGGTCACATCGCCCGTATCCGGCACTTAAGTGGCATGCCAACATGACTATGGCCCACTGTTAGTGACAGGAGCAAGTGTGCGCATGTTTTTTTAGAAACACCCCTGCTCTATATTTAGTTGTGCAAAGAAGACGTAAAGGCCCCACTTGACACCGTTAGATGAATAAAGGCCCGGACTGTTGCCGCCATGCTGTGTTTTTCCTTGTAGTCTAATTCGTCCAATTTCACGTCGTCATGTACAAACATGCACTGTGCCATCGACCGCACCGAGCACATTTTCATGTCTATGAAGAGATACATCATCTTTTACTTTATAGAGAAAGCAGGGTTTTCCATGTTGATTCCGATGGTCTCCACCACTAAACTTTTGCAATTTAGCTGATATTTACAATGCAGTACCTACCAATTATACATATTTTTAGTGCAATTTCAAAATCGGTTTCAATAAATTTGAGCAAAAAAAATCTGCTCACCCTCGAGTAGTCGTCATTGCATTATTTGTTTGAATTCAAATAATTTAAATTGTAAAAATCTAGATAAAAAATATGGGCCATTTGCTAGCTATATATTTTTATCTAGATTTTTACATTTTAAAATAATTTAAAATGTAAAAATCTAGATAAAAAAATATGTAGCTAGCAAATGGCCCATTAATTAGGTAGCAACTGGACCAGGTTCGAATCTTGTGTAGGTTATATTTTTGCCAAAACACATATTCGTTACAAAAGTAATCAAAATGACCTACCACAGCAGTAAAAAATTGCCTTTTTTGCGATATACAAAATTGGCTAATTGCCTCATGATTTGAACTCTAGGCCTAGATGTGTGAAGAAAACTGACCTACCGCTACAGTACAAAATTGGATTTCAATTTTAAGTGGTCCAAGTCCACTTTGAAATAGGAATTCAAACCAACCAAAATCTTTTGAGAGGAATGGAAATAAATTCACTCACCCTCTGAATTCGTTTATATAACTCGATATTAGAGGAAGCTTATTGCTGACATCGGTGGCGTCTTTGTATACGGTTGTCCCGGCCGAAATAAGGAATTTATTTGTCAGTTGACCAATATAATAGGATATGCATCTCTGTATTAGACATCAAAGGACGTTCATTTGTGGTGGTTAGCATGTGCGCCGGGAATTGAAGAGGACAGAGGCAATTATAGTAGTACTTATTACGTGTGAATCATTTATACAGATGTAATTGTGTGAATCATTTGAACAAGCTAAGGGTGTTTTTGCAAAAAAAGGACATCATACCTAGCACCTCCGCCACTAACCGGCGCTGACAGTGGATAGATACACACGTGGCACGCCATGCAAGCAGCGGATATGCCGGCGTACATGCTTTGTGACCGTATTTGCACGAGATTGCAAGTTAGGTGACCATAAAACCGTATTTTTAAAGTTTTAGCACCAAACTGAACGTCCAGAGCAAGTTATATGACTCCCGATGATATTACCTCTTTTTATTAGATCGTGGTTTTTTTCCGGTTTAGTTATTTAGCGGACGTTCGTCCGTACATTCGGTTTAACGAACGGTTTTCGCTCGTTAACCGCAGATAGCGAACATTCGTTCGTTAGGCTATTCGTCAATTTTTCTTTTTCTCGGATTTTCGTGATTATTTTTCGTTAATCAAGTTTTTGCCAGTGTAAAATTTGACTTTAGTCCATATTAGTAATTGAAGTTTGTTTCTTTCGCAGTTTGAGTTTCGTTGCTTCGTTTGATTTGATTCTTTTTGTAAACCGGAGTTAGAACTTCTTATTTGAGTTTTACCCGTGCATATTTGCTTGACTGCTTATTATATGCTTGTTTGTTTGCGATAGAGTACCCGGAGTGCGAAGCGTGCTACTACGAGTCTCTAGGTTTCATGGATCATCAACAAGGCAAGTAATACTTTGATCATACCTCTTTACTACCCAGTTTTATTGCATTAGATCAATCCTCAAACAATTGCATGGTTAGGATCTGATTAAATTGTGGGTTTGGGAAGTAGAGAGGTAGTACCTATTCACCTGTTTATTATCAAACCTATGGGAGTTACTTCTACGTTGCTTATACTGCTATGCTATGCTCGTAGACGTTGTTTGGGTTTGAGTGTATTCATGGCAGATGTGAGATTTGTTAATTAATGGTTAACTTAAGGTGGCAACTTTAATACACATCTGGGTGGATCGAGGCACCTGGGGAAACCAGTGTTGCCTGTGTTTTTTTGGAAATCCCGGGGTACCGTGTGATTCTCCTATGGACTGCCACCCAGGCTCAAAGGGATCATAAGATTATTCATGCTAGAAACTTTCGTGTGCAGCCACATGCCATTATGGGCTCTGGCATAGTTGAGTAAGTTGTGCAAAACCTTTCCATTATGGGCTAGCAGATGTAGGCGATTATAGGTGTACATGCCTATCTATCGGTTAAGGGGACCTCTTCGGAAATACTGTGTCTCGGTCATCCGTTTCTCAAACATTATGTAGTGCTGGAAATCCAACGGAGGAAATCGAGTCTTGTGGGGAAAAGTGCACAAACCTGTGCAGAGTGTACAAACTAATCATGGTTAGCCGTGTCCCCGGTTATGGACATCTTGAGTATCTAGTTGTTGGATTATCATGTGGATCTCATCACTCTTAATATAATTTGATTGGGTTTAATGATGATAATTAATTGGGATTGAGTTGGGTGAACCTTCTCAATGTTTAACAACCACCATGATAGTTAAATAAAATTTATTCCTTTGTTGTAGGAAAAAATTGGCTTTCCGCAAAATATATTAACCATACAGCCTCCACCAGCCATATATGCATGTAGTGATAGCATTATTCTGTTCATTACTCTTTTGTGTTGCCTTGCCAGCATATTCCATGTGCTGACCCGTTTCAGGCTGCAACGTATCATGTTGCAGACTTTTACGCATTTACGACAGTAAGGAGCCATAGGTCGTTGTCTTTCACTCAAAGTGATGCCGTTGGAGTTGATGGACTCACCGTATCTTCCAAGCCTTCCATTGTTATCGTATTAGATGGCCTTAAGCCATATTTATTGTAATAAGTTCTCTTTTGAGACATTCGATGTAATAAGTGTGTGATTGCTACTCTGTTATAAATCCTCAAGTACCGTGCGTGTCAGCATTACCAATCCCGGGATGACACTGATGCACAGAGATCAGACTGTTTGAGGTCTGGTCGCTACAAGATGCTACATCGATTGCACCAGTAAGTCGATTTTTCTCACCACCCTAGAAGGAAGAAGGATCAAGTATGTATCACGGCATGTGCCGAGTAGGACTCAAGTAAATTTCTTATCAGGAGTTGTACAGGAGGAAGTGCCAGTGGTGAAGGATTTCCCGGATGTATTTCCAGAAGAGTTGCCAGGCATGCCACCAGATAGAGACATTGAGTTTTTTATTGAACCTTTGCCAGGCACAGGGCCAATATCTAAGAGACCGTACAGAATGCCCGCAAAGGATTTGGAGGAAATTAAGAAGAAGATTAAGCAATTACTGGATAAAGGTTATATTCGCCCAAGTTCGTCACCTTGGGGATCACCAGTGCTTCTAGTGGACAAGAAGGATGGACCGTTAAGGATGGTTGTTGATTATCGAGGATTGAATGAGGTGACGATCAATAACAAGTACCCACTGCCGATGATCAATGATTTGTTTGACTAGCTGCAAGGAGCTAAGATATTTTCCAAGATCGATCTGCGATCAGGGTACCACCAGCTGAAGATTCGAGAGCAGGATATACCTAAGACAGCTTTTACCACGAAGTACGGGCTATATGAGTATACCATTATATCATTTGGCCTAACTAACGCACCTGCCTATTTTATGAACATGATGAACAAGGTGTTTATGGAGTTTTTGATAAGTTCGTTGTGGTGTTCATTGATGATATTCAGGTCTACTCGAAGAATGAAGAGGAGCATAAAGAGCATTTGCATTTGGTACTTGGGAAGCTCAAAGAACATCAGCTATACGCCAAGTTCAGCAAGTGTGAGTTTTGGTTGAAGGAAGTTGGATTCCCTGGACATGTTATATACGGAGAAGGAATAGCGGTATACCCCACCAAAGTTGTCACTTTGACAAATTGGGAGGCACCCACGTCAGTTGGAGAGATCCAGAGTTTTCTTGGACTCGCAGGATACTACCGGAGGTTCATTGAGAATTTCTTGAAGATTGCAAAGCCTATGACGGAGTTGCTAAAAAGGACACCAAGTTCAAATGGACTGAGGAATGTGAGGCCAGTTTTCAGGAGTTGAAGAAATGCTTGGTTACATCACCAGTATTGATTCTGCCAGATCAACACAAGGATTATGAGGTGTATTGCGACGGTTCTCGTCGAGGACTTGGAGCCGTACTTATACAGGAGGGAAGAGTTGTTTCATATGCCTCCCGACAGCTTAAACCCCATCAATTGAATTAGACTACCCATGATTTGGAGTTAGCAGCCGTAGTGGATGCATTGAAGACTTGGAGACATTTTCTCATCGGAAACCATTGTGAGGTATACACGGATCACAAGAGTTTGAAGTCTATCTTCACGCAGAAGGAGTTGAATCTCAGGCAAAGGAGATGGTTGGAACTCATTAAGGATTATGATATGAAGTTGCATTATCATCCTGGAAAGGCTAACGTAGTAGCCGATGCGTTGAGCCGCAAGGGTCATGTCAATACACTCATGACCGGAGAGTTACCCAAGGAGTTAGCAGAGGATCTTCGCGAGCTATGTTTGGAGATAGTTCCAAGAGGCTATGTAGCAGCATTGGAGATTCAATCTACTTTGATGGATAAGATCAGATAAGCTCAGAAGACGGACAAGGAGATAGCTGAGATAAAGGAAAGGATGAGCAAAGGAAAGGCTAAAGGATTTCGTGAGGATGAGCATGATACCTTATGGTTTGAGGACCGTGTATATGTGCCAAATGATCAGGAGATCAGGAAGCTGATTTTGCAGGAGGCCCATGATTCGCCATATTCGATTCACCCAGGAAATACCAAGATGTATCTGGATTTGAAAGATAGCTTCTGGTGGACTGGAATGAAGAAGGATATTGCAGAGTATGTAGAAGTTTGTGATGTATGTAAGAGAGTGAAGGCAGAGCATCAGAAGCCAGCAGGATTGCTACAACCATTGCCGATACCCAAATGGAAGTGGGACAAGCTAGGAATGGATTTTATCACGAGATTGCCCAGGACTCGTTCAGGCTATGACTCGATATGGGTTATAGTCGATCGTTTGACGAAAGTAGCTCATTTCATCCCAGTGAAGACCACTTACACCAGTGTTAAGTTGGCATAGATATACATGACCAGGATCGCATGTTTGCATGGAGTTCCGAGGACCATTGTATCAGATAGAGGAACCCAGTTTACCTCAAAGTTTTGGAATCAGTTGCATGAAACTTTGGGAACCAGGCTAGAGTTCAGTACAACCTTTCACCCGCAGACAGATGGACAGACTGAGAGAGTCAATCAGATTTTGGAGGACATGTTGTGAGCTTGTGCGCTCGAATATGGATCTAGTTGGGACGATAATTTGCCTTACGCAGAGTTCTCTTACAACAACAGCTATCAAGCCAGTTTGATGATGGACCATTTCGAAGCATTGTATGGAGGAGGTGCAGGACACCGTTGTTGTGGGATAAAGTTGGAGACCGACAGTTGTTTGGACTAGATTTGATTAAAGAGTCTGAAGAGAAGGTTAAGATGATTCACGATAGACTCAAGATAGCCCAGTCTAGGCAGAAGAGCTATGCGAATTCTAAACGCAAGGAGACATTTTATGAAGTTGGAGACAGAGTTTATCTTCGTGTATCAGCACTTCGAGGAGTGAAGCGCTTTGGAGTTAAGGGAAAGTTAGCACCACATTTCGTGGGACCATACAAAGTTTTGGAACATATGGGAGAAGTTGCTTACAAGTTGGAATTGCCCGAAGGATTGTCAGGAGTTCACAATGTGTTCCACGTTTCTCACTTGAAGAAGTGGCACGCAGAGATGGCTGATATCCCTCTGATAGATACAGTGCCACTGGAAGCGATACAGTTGGATAATGATTTGACCTACAAGGAGAAGCCAGTCAATATTCTCGAGTTTGCCAGCCGAGTTACACGCAGCAAAGTTATCAAGTTTTGCAAGGTTCAGTGGAACCACCATACCGAAGATGAAGCCACCTGGGAACGAGAGGAAAACCTATGAAAGGATTACCCTCACCTATTTTCTAGCCAACCCGAATCTCGAGGGCGAGATTCATCTTAAGGGGGGTAGGTTTGTAACATCCCAAATTTTCAATTTGGAATGTTATACATTAGGTCATCATTGCATATCATATTTAATTGCATTTTGGCTTGATCCTAGAAATTCTACGCAACTCAAGGACCCACGGAGAGAGTTGGGAATTTCGTTATTTTCATATTTGAGTTTTCTCGAATTTTGAAAAGAGGATCATTTGATTTTAATTATTTTCTCTTCAAATATTTCTTTTATGAAAATTAAAGAGAGAGGATAAAATGACTTCCTCAAAATAAAGAAATATTGGAGATTTAATATTAAAATCAAATAAGAATTCTTTTAGGAGTTTTATTGCTATTTTATTTGAATTAGGAAAAATATGCGTTTTTCAAAATTGCATTAGAGTCCAAAATATATGTTCACCTTGTCCGGTAGATTTTTAGAGGACGGGGAAAATTTATTTCAGGATTTTTGGAGTCCGATTAGTATTTCTTTTATTCGTTTTTCTACGCGGAATTATTTTAAAAAAAGTCAACCGACTTACCGGGCCGTGTCTGACCTGGACGCTGCGGCTGGGCGGCTTTATAAGCCGAGGTCATGACCCCCGCCGAGGCCCAAGTCGCCACCACCAAACCCTAGCCCCGCCGCCCTTCGCCACATAGCCACGACTCGCCACCGCCAGTCGCCGAGTCGCCACACCGCCGCCATCAATCACGGAGCCGCCACCCCATTGTCAGCCGGAGTTCGCCGACGGTTTTCTTTGCCGGTTCGGTTTTTTTGGTAAAAACCCTAGATTCGTTTTTTTATTAGATCGTTTTTTCTGTTTAGTTATTTAGCGGACGTTCGTCCATACTTTCACTTTAACGAACGGTTTTCGCTCGTTAACCGCAGACAGCGAACGTTCGTTCGTTAGCCTGTTCGTCAGTTTATCTTTTTCTCGGATTTTTCGCGATTATTTTCAATCGTGATTTCTGATCCGATTTTCGTTTTAGTTTATCTTTTCGCTCGTTTATCGGAATCAGGCGATTCAAGCGCCTAGAGTTTCGTCTCGAAGCCCTCTTTCTGTTTAATCAACTTAATCAAGTTTTTGCCACGGTAAAATTTGACTTTAGTCCAGATTAGTAATCGAAATTTGTTTCTTTCGCAGTTTGAGTTTCGTTGCTTCGTTTGATTTGATTGTTTTTGTAAACCGGAGTTCTTAAGTTGAACTTTTTTGTTAGATCTTCGTATTTGAGTTTTACCCTTGCATATTTGCTTGATTGCTTATTATATGCTTGTTTGTTTGCGATAGAGTACCCGGAGTGCGAAGCGTGCTACTACGAGTCTCTAGGTTTCACGGATCGTCAGCAAGGCAAGTAACACTTTGATCATACCTCTTTACTACCCAGTTTTATTGCATTAGATCAATCCTCAAACAATTGCATGGTTAGGATCTGATTAAATTGTGGGTTCGGGAAGTAGATGAGGTAGTACCTATTCACCTGTTTATTATCAAACCTATGGGAGTTACTTCTACGTTGCTTATACTACTATGCTATGCTCGTAGATGTGGTTTGGGTTTGAGTGTATTCATGACAGATGTGAGTTTTGTTAATTAACGGTTAACTTAAGGTGGCAACTTTAATACACATCTGGGTGGATTGAGGCACCTGGGGAACCCAGTGTTGCCTGTGTTTTTTTGGAAATCCCGGGGTACAGTGTGATTCTCCTATAGACTGCCACCCAGGCTCAAAGGGATCATAAGATTATTCATGCTAGAAACTTCCGTGTGCAGCCACATGCCATTAAGGGCTCTGGCATAGTTGAGTAAGTTGTGGGATACCTTTCCATGATGGGCTAGCAGATGTAGGAGATTATAGGTGTACATGCCTATCAATCGGTTAAGGGGACCTCTTTGGAAAAACTGTGTCTCGGTCATCCGTTTCTCAAACATTATGTAGTGCGGGAAATCCAACGTAGGAGATCGAGTCTTGTGGGGAAAAGTGCACAAACCTCTGCAGAATGTACAAACTAATCATGGTTAGCCGTGTCCCCGGTTATGGACATCTTGAGTATCTAGTTCTTGGATTATCATGTGGATCTCATCACTCTTAATATAATTTGATTGGGTTTAATGATGATAATTAATTGGGATTGAGTTGGGTGAACCTTCTCAATGTTTAACAACCACCATGATAGTTAAATAAAATTTATTCCTTTGTTGTAGGGAAAAATTGGCTTCCATAAAACATATTAACCATACAAGCCCTCCACCAGCCATATATGCATGTAGTGATAGCATTATTCTGTTCATTACTCTTTTGTGTTGCCTTGCCAGCATATTCCATGTGCTGAGCCGTTTCGGGCTGCAACGTATCATGTTGCAGACTTTACAGACGACAAGTAAGGAGCCATAGGTCATTGTCTTTCACTCAGTGATGCCGTTGGAGTTGATGGACTCACTTTATCTTCTAATCCTTCCGCTGTTATCGTATTAGATGGCCTTAAGCCATATTTATTGTAATAAGTTCTCTTTTGAGACATTCGATGTAATAAGTGTGTGATTGCTACTCTGTTATAAATCCTCGGCATCGTATGCGTGTCAAGATTATCGATCCGTGGATGACACTGATGCACAGAGATCAGACTGTTTGAGGTCTGGTCGCTACAGGATGAGACTCCGGACGAAAAATAAAATAAAAAAAGAGGCAAAAAAAGAGAAGGCCCAAAAAAAGAGAGAAAAAGAGAGAAGGGGCAATGTTACTATCCTTTTACCAGACTTGTGCTTCAAAGTAGCACCATGATCTTCATGATAGAGAGTCTCCTATGTTGTCACTTTCATATACTAGTGGGAATTTTTCATTATAGAACTTGGCTTGTATATTCCAATGATGGGCTTCCTCAAAATGCCCTAGGTCTTCATGAGCAAGCGAGTTGGATGCACACCCACTTAGTTCCTTTTTAAGCTTTCATACACTTATAGATCTAGTGCATCCGTTGCATGGCAATCTCTACTCACTCACATTGATATCTATTGATGGGCATCTCCATAGCTCGTTGATACGCCTAGTTGATGTGAGAGTGTCTTCTCCTTTTTGTCTTCTCCACAACCACCATTCCATTCCACCTATAGTGATATGTCCATGGCTCACGCTCATGTATTGCGTGAAGATTGAACAAGTTTGAGAACATCAAAAGTATGAAACAATTGCTTGGCTTGTCACTGGGGTTATGCATGATTTAAATATTTTGTGTGATGAAGATAGAGCATAGCCAGACTATATGATTTTGTAGGGATAGCTTGCTTAAGCCATGTTATTTTGAGAAGACGTGATTGCTTTGTTAGTATGTTTAAAGTATTGTTGTTTTCTTGTCAATATTAAACTTTTGTTTTGAATCTTATGGATCTGAATATTCTTGCCACAATAAAGAAGATTACATTCATAAATATGTTAGGTAGCATTCCACATCAAAAATTCTGTTTTTATTATTTACCTACTTGAGGACGAGGAGGAATTAAGCTTGGGGATGCTTGATACGTCTCCAATGTATCTATAATTTTTTATTGTTCCATGCTATTATATTATCCATCTTGGATGTTTTATATGCATTTATATGCTGTTTTATATGACTTTTAGGACTAACCTATTAACCTAGAGCCGAATGCCAGTTTCTGTTTTTTCCTTGTTTTTGAGTTTTACAGAAAAGGAATACCAAACGGAGTCCAATTGACGTGCCAATTTTTGATGATTTTTTATGGACCAAATGAAGCCCGCGGAGTAAAAGAGTTGGGCCAGAAGAGGCCCGAGCCATCCCCGAGGATGGAGGGTGTGCCCTACCCCCTTGGCGCGCCCCCTATCTCGCAGAGGACTCGGAGCCCCCCCCCCCTGACGTGAGACCGACGCCAAAAATTCCTATAAATACAGAAACCCCTAGAAAGAAACCAAGATCGGGAATTCCGCAGCCGCAAGCCTCTGTAGCCACCAAATACAAATCGGGACCCTGTTCCGGCACCCTGCCGGAGGGGGATCCATCACCGGTGGCCATCTTCATCATCCCAGCGCTCTCCATGATGAGGAGGGAGTAGTTCACCCTCGGGGCTGAGCGTATGTACCAGTAGCTATGTGTTTGATCTCTCTCTCTCTCTCTCTCTCTCTCGTGTTCTTGATGTGGCACGATCTTGATGTAATGCGAGCTTTGCTACTATAGTTGGATCTTATGATGTTTCTCCCCCTCTATCTCCTTGTGATGAATTGAGTTTTCCCTTTGAAGTTATCTTATTGGATTGAGTCTTTAAGGATTAGAGAACACTTGATGTATGTCTTGCGTGGGGTACCCGTGGTGACAATGGGGTATTCTATTGATTCACTTGATGTATGTTTTGGTGATCAACTTGCGGGTTCCGTGACCTTGGGAATCTATGCATCGGGGTTGGCACACGTTTTCATCTTGACTCTCTGGTAGAAACTTTTGGGCACTCTTTGAAGTTCTTTGTGTTGGTTGAATAGATGAATCTAAGATTGTGTGATGCATATCGTATAATCATACCCGCGGATACTTGAGGTGACATTAGGTTTTTGGTTGATTTGTGTCTTAAGGTGTTATTTTACTACGAACTCTAGGGCTGTTTGTGACACTTATAGGAATAGCCCAATGGATTGATCAGAAAGAATAACTTTGAGGTGGTTTCATACCCTACAATAATCTCTTAATTTGTTCTCCACTATTAGTGACTTTGAAGTGACTCTTTGTTGCATGTTGAGGGATTGTTATATAATCTAATTATGTTATCATTGTTGAGAGAACTTGCACTGGTGAAAGTATGAACCCTAGGCCTTGTTTCAAAGCATTGCAATACCATTTGTGCTCACTTTTATCATTAGTTACCTTGCTGTTTTTATATTTTCATATTACAAAAACCTATATCTACCATCCATATTGCACTTGTATCACCATCTCTTTGCTGAACTAGTGCACCTATACAATTTACCATTGTATTGTGTGTGTTGGGGACACAAGAGACTCTTTGTTATTTGGTTTCAGGGTTGCTTGAGAGAGACCATCTTCATCCTATGCCTCCCACGGATTGATAAACCTTAGGTCATCCACTTGAGGGAAATTTGCTACTGTCCTACAAACCTCTGCACTTGGAGGCCCAACAACGTCTACAAGAAGAAGGTTGTGTAGTAGACATCAGGAGGGGGCGCGGCCCCCTTTCCTTCTCCCTCTCCTCTCCTTCCCCATTTCCCCTTCGTAAGAACGAGGGGGGGGGGTCGAATACTACTTGGAGTCCTAGTCGGCCCCCCCATGGCACGCCCCTTGGGTCGGCCTCTTCCCTCTCCTCCTTTATATATGGGGCAGGGGGCACCCCATAGCACATCAATTGTTCTGTTAGCCGTGTGCGATGCCCCCTCCACAGTTTACTCCTCTGGTCATAGCGACATAGTTCTTAGGCGAAGCCCTGCGCAGATCACATCACCATCACCGTCACCACACCGTCGTGCTGACGAAACTCTTCTCGACACTTTGCTGGATCAAGAGTTCGAGGGACGTCATCGAGCTGAACGTGTGCTGAATTCGGAGGTGATGTACGTTCAGTAGTTGATCGGTTGGATCACGAAGACGTTCGACTACATCAACCGCGTTAAACTAATGGTTCCGCTTTCGGTCTACGAGGGTATGTGGACACACTCTCCCCTTCTCGTTGCTATGCATATCCTAGATAGTTCTTGCGTGATCGTAGGAATTTTTTTGAAATTGCATGCTGCGTTAACCAACAGTGGCATCCGAGCCAGGTCTATGCGTAGATGATATGCACGAGTAGAACACAAAGAGTTGTGGGCGATAATAGTCATACTGCTTACCACCAATGTCTTATTTTGATTTGGTGGTATTGTTGGATGAAGCGGCCCGGACCAACCTTACATGACCACGTTCATGAGACCGGTTCCACCGACAGACATGCAACTTGTTTTGCATAAAGGTGGCTGGCGGGTGTTTGTTTCTCCAACTTTAGTTGAATCGAATTTGACTACGGGCGGTCCTTGTTGAAGGTTAAAACAACACACTTGACGAAAAATCGTTGTGGTTTTGATGTGTAGGTAAGAACGGTTCTTACTAGAAGCCCATAGCAGCCACGTAAAACTTGCAACAACAAAGTAGAGGACGTCTAACTTGTTTTTGCAGGGCATGTTGTGATGTGATATGGTCAAGAAATGATGTGATATAAGTTATTGTATGACATGACCATGTTTTGTATAAGTTATCGACAACTGGCAGAAGCCTTATGGTTGTCGCTTTATTGTATGAAATGCAATCGCCATGTAATTGCTTTACTTTATCACTATGCAGAAGCGATAGTTGTAGAAGAAATAGTTGGAGAGACGACAACGACGCTACAATGGAGGTCAAGGTGTTAAGCCGGTGACGATGGAGATCATGACTGTGCTTTGGAGTTGGAGATCAAAGGCACAAGATGATGATGGCCATATCATGTCACATATTTTGATTGCATGTGATGTTTATCTTTTATGCATCTTATTTTTCTTAGTACGCGGTAGCATTATAAGATGATCCCTCACTAAATTTCAGGGTATAAGTGTTCTCCCTGAGTATGCACCGTCGCGACAGTTCGTCGTGCCGAGACACCACATGATGATCGGGTGTGATAAGCTCTACGTTCACATACAACGGGTGCAAGACAGTTTTGCACGTGTAGAATACTCAGGTTAAACTTGACGAGCCTAGCATGTACAGACATGGCCTCGGAACACTAAGACCTAAAGGTCGAACGTGAATCATATAGTAGATAAGATCAACATAGAGATGTTCACCATTGAAAACTACTCCATCTCACATGATGATCAGAAATGGTTTAGTTGATATGGATCACGTGATCATTTAGATGACTCAAGGGATGTCTCTAAGTGGGAGTTCTTTAGTAATATGATTAATTGAACTTAAATTTATCATGAACTTAGCCCTGATAGTTTTTGCATATCTATGTTGTTGTAGATCAATGGCCCATGCTACTGTTCCCTTGAATTTTAATGTGTTCCTAGAGAAAGCTAAGTTGAAAGATGATGGTAGCAACTACACGGAGTGGGTCCCTAACTTGAGGATTATCCTCATTGCTGCACAGAAAAATTACGTCCTTGAAGCACTGCTAGGTGCAAGGCCTGCTGCAGGAGCAACTCCGAACGTTATGAACGTCTTGCAAGCTCAATCTTATGACTACTCGATAGTTCAGTGTGCCATGCTTTACGGCTTAGAATCGGGACTTCAAAGACGTATTGAACGTCATGGAGCATATGAGATGTTCCAGGAGTTGAAGTTAATATTTCGAGCAAATTCCTGAGTTGAGAGATATGAAGTCTCCAACAAGTTCTATAGCTGCAAGATGGAGGTGAACAGTTCTTTCAGTGAGCACATATTCAGAATGTCTGTGTACCATAACCACTTGACTCAGCTGGGAGTTAATCTTCCGGATGATAGTGTCATTGACAGAGTTCTTCAATCACTGCCACCAAGCTATAAAGGCTTCATGATGAACTATAATATGCAAGGGATGAAAAAGACAATTCTCGAGCTCTTCGCAATGCTTAAGGCCGCGGTGGTAGAAATCAAGAAGGAGCATCAAGTGTTGATGGTTTACAAGACCGCTAGTTTCAAGAAAAAAAGGCAAAGATAAGAAGGGGAACTTCAAGAAGAATAGCAAGCAAGTTGCTGCTCCCAGGAAGAAGCCCAAATTTGGACCTATGTCTGAAACTGAGTGCTTCTACTGCAAAGGGACTGGTCACTAGAAGCGGAACTGCCCCAAGTATTTGGCGGATAAGAAGGATGGCAAAGTGAAAGGTATATTTGATATGCATGTTATTGACGTGTGCCTTACTAATGCTCGTAGTAGCGCTTGGGTATTTGATACTAGTTTTGTTGCTCATATTTGCAACTCGAAACATGGGCTATAGACTAAACGAAGATTGTCTAAGGACGAGGTGACGATGCACGTCAAAAATGGTTCCAAGGTCGATGTGATCGTCGTCGGCGTGCTACCTCGACATCTACCTTCGGGATTAATTTTAGACCTAAATAATTGTTATTTGGTGCCATCGTTGAGCATGAACATTATATTTGGATCTTGTTTGATGCAAGACGGATATTCATTTAAATCAGAGAATAATGGTTGTTCTATTTATATGAATAATATCTTTTATGGTCATGCACCCTTGATGAGTGGTCTATTTTGGTTGTATCTCGGTCGTGGTGATACACATATTCATAATATTGATGCTAAAACATGCAAAGTTAATAATGATAGTGCAACATATTTGTGGCACTGCCGTTTAGATCATATTGGTGTAAAGCGCATGAAGAAACTCCATGCTGATGGGCTTTTGGAATCACTTGATTATGAATCACTTAATGCTTGCGAACCATGCCTCATGGGCAAGATGACTAAGGCTCCATTCTATGGAACAATGGAGCGACCACTGACTTACTGGAAATAATACATATTGATGTATGTGGTCTGATGAGTGTTGAGGCTCGCGGCGGGTATCGTTATTTTCTGACCTTCACAGATGATTTGAGCAGATAAGGGTATATCTACTTAATGAAACACAAGTCTGATACATTTGAATAGTTCAACGAATTTCAGAGTGAAGTGGAAAATCATCGTAACAAGAAAATAAAGTTTCTACGATCTGATCGCGGAGGCAAATATTTGAGTTACGAGTTTGGTCTTCATTTGAAACAATGTGGAATAGTTTCACAACTCACGCCACCAGGAACACCACAACGTAATGGTGTGTCCGAATGTCGTAACCATACTTTATTAGATATGGTGCGATCTATGATGTCCCTTACCGTTGTACCACTATCGTTTTGAGGTTATGCTATAGATATGGCTGCATTCACGTTAAATAGGGCACCATCTAAATCCGTTGAGACGACACCATATGAACTGTGGTTTAGCAAGAAACCTAACATGTTGTTTCTTAATGTTTGGGGTTGCGATGCTCATGTGAAAAAGCTTCAGCCTGATAACCTCGAACCCAAATCAGAGAAGTGCGTCTTCATAGGATACCGAAAAGAAAATATTGGGTACACCTTCTATCACATATCCAAAGGCAAGATATTATTGCTAAGAATGCATCCTTTCTAGAGAAGGAGTTTCTCTTGAAAGAAGTGAGTGGGAGGAAAGTAGAACTTGATGAGGTAGTTGTACCTTCTCTCGTATTGGAAAGTGGTTCATCACATAAATCAGTTCCAGTGATGCCTACACCAATTAGTGAGGAAGCTAATGATGATCATGAAACTTCAGATCAAGTTACTACCGAACCTCGTATGTCAACCAGAGTATGTTCCGTTCCGCACTAGAGTGGTACGGTAATCCTGTTCTGGAAGTCATATTACTAGACCATGACGAACCTACGAACTATGAGGAAGCGATGATGAGCCCAGATTCCGTGAAATTGCTTGCGGCCATGAAATCTGAGATGGGATCCATGTATGAGAACAAAGTATGTACTTTTGTTGACTTGCCCGATGATCGTCAAGCCATAGAAAATAAATGGATCTTCAAGAAGAAGACTGACGCTGATGGTAATGTTACTATCTACGAAGCTTGACTTGTTGCGAAAGGTTTTCGACAAGTTCAATGAGTTGACTACGATGAGACCTTCTCACCCGTAGCGATGCTTAAGTCTGTCCGAATCATGTTAGCAATTGCCACAATTTATGATTATGAAATTTGGCAAATGGATGTCAAAACTGCATTCCTTAATGGATTTCTTAAAGAAGAGTTGTATATGATGCAACCAAAAGGTTTTATCGATCCTAAAGGTGCTAACAAAGTGTGCAAGCTCCAGCGATCCATTTATGGACTGGTGCAAGCCTCTCGGAGTTGGAATATATGCTTTGATAGTGTGATCAAAGCATATGGTTTGATACAGACTTTTGGAGAAGCCTGTATTTGCAAGAAAGTGAGTGGGAGCTCTGTAGCATTTCTAATATTATAGGTGGATGACATATTGTTGATTGGAAATGATATAGAATATCTAGATAGCATAAAGTATACTTGAATAAGAATTTTTCAATGCAAGACCTTAGTGAAGCTGCTTATATATTGGGCATCAAGATCTATAGAGATAGATCAAGATGCTTAATTGGACTTTCACAAAGCACATACCTTGATAAAGTTTTGAAGAAGTTCAAAATGGATCAGTCAAAGAAAGGGTTCTTGCCTGTGTTACAAGGTGTGAAGTTGAGTCAGACTCAATGCCCAACCACTGCAGAAGATAGAGAGAACGAAAGTCATTCCCTATGCTTCAGCCATAGGTTCTATCATGTACGCAATGTTGTGTACCAGACCTGATGTGTGCCTTGATATAAGTTAAGCGGGGATGTACCAAAGTAATCCAGGAGTGGATCACTAGACAGCGGTCAAGAACATCCTGAAATACCTGAAAAGGACTAAGGATATATTTCTCGTTTATGGAGGTGACAAAGAGCTTGTCATAAACGGTTACGTCAATGCTAGCTTTGACACTAATCTGGATGACTCTAAGGCGCAAACCGGATATGTATTTATATTGAATGGTGGAGCTGTCAGTTGGTGCAGTTCCAAGAAGAGCATCGTGGCGGGATCAACGTGTGAAGCGGAGTACATAGCTGCTTCAGAAGTAGCAAATGAAGGAGTCTGGATGAAGGAGTTCATATCCAATCTAGGTGTAATACCTAGTGCATCGGGTCCAATGAAAATCTTTTGTGACAATACTGGAGCAATTGCCTTAGCGAAGGAATCCAGATTTCACAAGAGAACCAAACACATCAAGAGACACTTCAAGTCCATCCGCGATCAAGTCAGGGAGGGAGACATAGAGATTTGCAAAATACATAGGGATCTGAATGTTGCAGACCCGTTGACTAAGCCTCTTCCACGAGCAAAACATGATCAGCACCAAGACTCCATGGGTGTTAGAATCATTACAATGTAATCTAGATTATTGACTCTAGTGCAAGTGGGAGACTGAAGGAAATATGCCCTAGAGGCAATAATAAAGTTGTTATTTATATTTCCTTATATCATGATAAATGTTTAAAATTCATGCTAGAATTGTATTAACCGGAAACTTGATACATGTGTGAATACATAGACAAAACAAAGTGTCCCTGGTATGCCTCTACTTGACTATCTCGTTAATCAAAGATGGTTAAGTTTCCTGACCATAGACAGGTGTTGTCATTTGATGAACGGGATCACATCATTAGGAGAATGGTGTGATGGACAAGACCCATCTGTTAGCTTAGCATAATGATCGTTAAGTTTTATTTCTATTGCTTTCTTCATGACTTATACATATTCCTTTGACTATGAGATTATGCAACTCCCGAGTACCGGAGGACCACCTTGTGTGCTATCAAACGTCACAACGTAACTGGGTGATTATAAAGATGCTCTAAAGGTGTCTCCAAAGGTATTTGTTGGGTTTGCATAGATCGAGATTAGGATTTGTCACTCCGAGTATCGGAAAGGTATCTCTGGGCCCTCTCGGTAATGCATTACGGAACGAGTATAGAGGCTTGCCAGTAATGAGATTGAACTAGGTATGAAGATACCGACGATCGAATCTCGGGCAAGTAACATACCGATGACAAAGGGAATGACGTATGTTGTCATTGCGGTTTGACCGATAAAGATCTTTGTAGAATATGTAGGAACCAATATGAGCATCCAGGTTCCGCTGTTGGTTATTGATCGGAGATGTGTCTCGGTCATGTCTACATAGTTCTCGAACCCGTAGGGTCTGCACGCTTAATGTTCGATGACGATTTGTATTATGAGTTATGTGTTTTGGTGACCGAAGATTGTTCAGTGTCCTGGATGAGATCACGGACATACGAGGAGTCTCAAAATGATCGAGAGGTAAAGATTGATATATTGGACGATGCTATTCGGACACCGGAATGGTTTTGGAGTGGTTCGGGTATTTTTCGAAGTACCGAGGGGTTACCGGAACCCCCCGGGGAAAGTATTGGGCCTCATGGGACATAGGGGAAAGACAGGGCAGCCCACAAGGGGGTGGCGCGCGCCCCTCCCAAGGGGAGTCCGAATAGGACAAGGGGAGGGGGCATAGCCCCCCTTCCTTCTCCGTCTCCTCTCTTTACCCCTTTCCCCCTCCGTAAGAAGGAAGGGGGCAGACAATAGGACTTGGAGTCCTAGTCGGTTCCCCCTCCCCCCCGTGGCGCGCCCCTTGTCGGTGTCAAAACTGGCAGATCTCGGGTAGGGGGTCCCGAACTTTGCGTCTAAGGATCGATGGATACAGGAGGAAGGGGACACGATGTTTTACCCAGGTTCGGGCCCTCTTGATGGAGGTAATACCCTACTTCCTGCTTGATTGACTTTGATGAGTACAGGGGTTACAAGAGTTGATCTAACTCGAGATCATAATGGCTAAAGCCTAGTCTTCTAGCCTATATGATTATTGTCACCTCTACGGACTAAACCCTCTAGTTTATATAGACACCGGAGGGGGCTAGGGTTATACAGAGTCGGTTTACAGAGAAAGGAATCTTCACATCCGAACACCAAGCTTTCCATCCACGCAAAGGAGAGTCCCATCCATACATGGGGGAAAATCTCCTATCTTGTATCTTCGCGGCCCATTAGTCTGGCCCATGTTGCACAGCCCAGACGCCCAAGGACCCCCTAATCCAGGACTCCCTCAGTAGCCCCTGAACCAGGCTTCAATGAAGATGTGTCCGGCGCAGAGGTTGTCTTCGGCATTGCAAGGCGGGTTCCTCCTCCGAATACTCCAAGGTAGTCCTCCAAACAAGAGATCTATATCCGGCTCTATATAACAGGTTAACCTTCCAACCATAAAAGAATAATACTTCAAATATATCCATCGACAGCTTTTTCTGGCAAAACGTCACGTTTGGCTCTGCTATCATCTCGAACCGTTTTTGGGCCTCCCGCCTTGCGCAACTCCCATTAACACGTCTTGTCAAGGCAGAGATCGTGTCCCTTATTGTGAGATTCTCATCAATACGAGTTTTGGTAACCTAACCGTGATGTTTGCACGACCCCTTGGGAACAGGCGAGTTTTAAGGCTCGAGGGAGGGGGACGCTTGATATTCGCAGTCCATATAAGTGGATAGAATTCAACTCTTCCGCCCCACGCCTCACTCTCTCTCTGCCTCTCCATCCTCAAGCTCAAGCGCCAAGTTCCAAGCTTTTCTCCCCTCTGCAACTCCTCCGACCATGGCCGGCTCTCAATGCAAGTGGATGGCCTCCTCCTCACGGAGGAGAACATCAAGGAGCTGCGGGAAGCGCGGTATCTAACTGCGGAAATCAAGCACATGCTTCCTGATTCGGTGCAGGTCATCCCTACTCCGGAGCCCGGTGAGAGGGTGGTGTTCATCCCCCACTTATTCCGTGGACTCAAATTCGCCCTACACTCTTTCGTGAGGGGTCTCATGTTCTACTACGGGCTGGATTTTCAGGATCTGGCACCAAATTCGTTCCTCGACATCTCAGCATTTATCGTCGTGTGTGAGGCCTTCCTCCGCGTCCCTCCACACTTCGGCTTATGCCTCTAGATTTTTAATGTGAAGCCAAAGATGGTCGACGGGAAATACGAGGACAATGGTGGCGCCATGGTAAGCAAGCTCCCCAAAGTCAATTGGCCAAAGGGAGTCTTTGTGGAACCGTCAAGATATGGCAACAGGAATGGTTCTATATCACAAAACCCAGCGGCTCCAAGTGGGCAGCCGCTCCAGCCTTTAGATCCGGAGCCCCGCTGAGGCTCACATCCTGGACCGACAAGGGTCTGGACTGGGGATCGGTCCCTGAGGTGCTTGTGCTGCAGAAACGCATCCAGAGCATGATAGCGAAGGACATTACCGTCGCTGATGTAATCCAATTGATGCTGATCCGCCGAGCACTTCCCTGCCAGCGGCGGTCCCTCAAGATGTGGGAGTTCAATCCGGAAGGGCCGTGGACCCTACAAGGTTCTACGGCACAACGCATAAAAGGATCTGGAAGCTGCTTTTTAAGAAGCAGAAAACATGGCGAAAGTCATCAGACGTCACCGGCCTCGACTGCAACCATCCGGCCTCTAAGGTAAATTCTAGAACCTCCGAACATCAATAGGTTCGTCGATACAAAGGAGAAGTATTGAGTAGTCCATCCCCAAACAGGTCTGGATCAAGAAGGCGGAGCAGATCCGGTGTCCGACTCCGCTCCCCGAAGACCCATCGAATCCTCTACTAATAAGGATGCTGGTCCCGGCGCCATACCAGGCGCCGGTAAAGAAGGACAAGAAGAAGAAGATGAAGAAAGAGGAGGGCACTTCGGACGCGGTGTCCACGAGGGCGATGACGACAAGGAGGAGGAGGAGAAAGAAGAAGATCCTCCCCACAAGGGCAAGAAGAGGGCGGCCTCCGATGACCTGGAGGCCGAAGCATCCAAGAGGGACAAAATTACCCTCCCCGATGACTCGGACTCAGACGCCGAGGCCATCCCGAAGCATTGTCGCCGAACCAAGCCCCAAGCCGACTCGTAAGTAGTCCAAGATTTTTCACACTCATCCAATCTCCATGAACTGTGATGATAACTCTAAGTTCTATCTTTTAGTCCGGCCCGCAATCTCCCCCAGCTATCCTCATCCTCCGGGGATCTGCCACCGGAGATGATGGAGAGCGAGTCACATCCACTAGCTTCCCCGCTGCCTAGGGTGGATGACCCCGAGGTGTCATCCCATAGGCCCTCCCCGAGCCTTGAAGAGACACGAAGGGCAACTTAACGCCGCCTGAGGGCAACACCTCGGCTACCGAAGGACTGTGCGGTATGGCCCTCATGGAGACCGGTAACGGGGGCCCCGGTCAATCCGACCCCCAGCCGCATACTACTCCAGAGACCCACAAGGCTCCGGAGTCCAATGAGCGACCCCCTGCGGGAGAGGAGGAAGCGGCGACCTCTGCTAATCCGGAGGCGCCGAATACCATGGCGGACACACTACAAAGTGCATCCTTCCTGGATGAGCACCGCATCCTGATGGGTACGGTGGCTGAGAAGATTCAGTCCGCCAAGAGCGGGTTGAATGAAGCCTTTTCCAGCCTGCTGGCAGGCTTCGAGGTACGCAATGTAATGCTTTTGATCATTTTTATGAGAAATATGCCTGTATATAGATAGTTGCCCATGAGATTCTGTTCGGTTCTTTGAAACAAAAGCGAGCAGAGGATCAATAATCGGTTGTCAGGTGGTAACATACTAAGTTATTTGGATTAAAACAGGCTTCTCTATTAGCGGTGACTGCCCAGTCAGAGGAAGTTTCCGAACTCAAATGGAAACTAGAGCAAGCCGATGAGGACCTAGTCCTTGTTAACACACGGCTCGACCAGGCGCAAGGTATAAGATACATCTGAATATATGCCTTCTTATGCTCGTGTTTTGTGGAAATTCAAGAGCTTCAATGTGCGTGTTTGTACAGATGGTGTCGCCGCGGTGGAGACCCTCAGGGGTGAGCTTGCCCAAGCCAAGGAGCAAGCAAGGGTAAGCAAGGCGGCGGCTGATAAAGCAGCTGCGGACTTTACGACCGAACAGGCTGCTTGGTGCCGTTTTGAGGAACGGGTGACCGAGGTGGAGCAGAAGCTCAAGGACACCGCTGCCAAGTGCAAATCCTTAGAAGAGGAAAATATGGCGAAGGGGACCAAACTCACCAAGGCATTTCAAGACATTTTGGATGCGCGGTCTGAATCCCGTGCAGCGCGCGAGGAATCCATCAAGCCGGACAGATAGCGGCTGGTAAGCCCTTTCTTTTATAGGATAAATTTGGGATCGGAGGTATGCCTTGCTTAATCGACTGTGGAGTTCTCCAGATGCATATGCGGATCTGCCAAAGAGTGTTGTGGACGCCGCACAATTCTTCCAGGCCCAGGAGGGGTACGTGACGGAGAAGCTCTTCTGGTCGCAGTTTGCGGGGCAGGAGCGTCCCGCATTGCTAAATGACCAGATGGCACAATGGGCGGAACTTCATAAGATGTCCAGCGCGGCCATGGAGTACGTCGTAGTTCGGTTGTGGTCGACCGAAGCCAGTCCGAACAGCTACTGCGGCCTTGTGCGTTGCCTCGTCGATGCGCTGCCCCGAATCGACACCGTAAAGAGGTGGTCCTGCATAGAAGGAGCGAGACTCGCATTCGCCCGTGTCAAGATGCACTGGGCGAAGATGAAGGCCGAAAAGGTGGAAACTGAGGGTCCGCCCAAAAGCAAAGACCACCGCACACCGGAGCGCTATTTTGAGGACGTACTAAAAAGTGCCCACCTTGTAGAAGGCCAATGCTCTAAGGATGTAGTGTTCGAGTGAACGAGTCCGAACTACCCTGGAGTTTGTATTATGAACTAAGGCTTTTGTAATATATTCATGCCTTTATGAAGAGTTTTATCCTTCTGTGCGGCCATTTTTATATCTAAGAGTTCCCAGTCGTTGGCTTCAACCCCCATGTAGATACTACTGGGGTGTTCGGAATTGCACACGACTACACTTAACCCAACGTCTTGGTCCATGAAGGAGGTGTCAGTGCGGTGAATGAGGCAATCAGACTATGCGGTTTTATTGCTCTCACTTAGCCATAGGAGTTTGACGATGGGTCTACAAAGTAGCCCCTGGTTTGTACGCGGCTATCCTAATGCGGGTGCATTGCATATGTGACCGGAAAACGGTCCTTCGTGTAGTACGGAAAAAACCGCTAAAGATTTTAATAAGTCACCGAGTGGCTGACCAGCTCTCGCCGCATCATGACAGTCAGTTTTCGGCTTTCTCTACTGAGGTGCTTAACCGGATGAACCGGAAACACAATCGCAGTAGTTCTCCCTTTACTACCCCAGCCGATCAGACGAAACGTAAGGTAGCAAACACAGAAGCCGGGCAACCCAACTATTGACCAAAGACATAATTCGGAGCCGATGCATATAATGCCGTTCTTGGGATGCCGAATTGTGCTATAAAGTTGTTCGGACTTTTTGTTTGGCAACACATGTGTTGCTATATAGAGCCCCTGGCAATTTGTGCCGAGGTGTGTGCGTGAGACAACTGAAGAGATGGAATAAAGTCTATAAGTAAAGAAGATACCAAAGAAGAATTAGATTCAGTGGAATCTGATCGATACGTCAAAATGTAATCTTACAGAGGGTAGCATAATCACCAAGGCCATTTTACATGCCAGGGGTCTAAGGCTAAAGGGAAAAGCTCTATACAGCTTCTTGAGTGAAATTATGGTCTACAAAATTCCTTGCACCTTCCTTCCGCACGTCTGCGCCGCTTTCGCCTGACTAAGAAAGATACCTTGAGAGTAATGGTCTTCGACTATTTGTACGAAACCGGGCTCGGAGAGAGTCCTTGTGAGTCCGTAGGATGAGTAGGTTTTAATTCACCCATGGTAAAAGATAAGAAATAAGTAAAAAAGAGGGGAAGGCCATATCGGGTCGAACCGTACTATAGGCATGTCCGTATTTTGCCTCCGCCGATGCCCAAGGTACTTTGAGTGCGTAATTGTGCACGCGCGGTACGAATTTTGCTAATGTACATGGCGGTCGACAAAGGCGAAACTGCTAATGCAGCCCTGGGATTGCCGGGCTGCCGGCATGCAGAACTGACTGTTCTTGCGTAATAAAGTCCGGCGGCTTAATAGCCGATGAGCTGTGCGGCTTGACAGGGCCGCTTTGTACTTCGGCCGCGATGGCCGCGGTATGCTCCTCGGTACGGAGGGAGCGTTCCATGTTTCCGTTGATTGTAATGACGCCATGTGGACCGTGCATCTTAAGCTTTAGATAGGCGTAGTGCGGGACCGCGTTAAAGTGGGCGAAAGTGGTTCGTGCGAGCAGTATAGCCACTGCGGAATGGGACGATATCGAAGATCAAGTCTTCGCTTCGGAAGTTGTCCGGCGAACCAAAGACAACTTCCAGCGTGATTAAGCTCGTGCAACAGGTCTCTACACCAGGTATTACTCCTTTAAAGGTAGTTTTAGTGGGCTTGGTTCTTGATGGATCGATGCCCATTTTGCGGACAGTGTCTTGATAAAGTAGATTGGGACTGCTACCGTTGTCCATGAGGACTCGCGTGAGATGCAATCCGTCGATGATTGGTTCGAGGACCAGAGTTGCCGAACCTCCATGACGGATACTGGTTGGGTGGTCCTTTCGATTGAAGGTGATCGGGCAAGCCAACCAATTTTGGGGCGACCGGCTCTATGGCGCAGACGTCCCGTAATGCGCGCTTGTGCTCCCTCTTAGGGATATGTGTGACATATATCATATTCACTGTTTTTACCTTGGGGGAAAATTGCTTCTGCCCCCGTGTGTTCGGTTGACGAGGCTCTTGGTCATCGCAGCCGCTGGGCGACCCTTTCCCATTGTGTTGGGCGTTGAGTTTGCTGGCCTGTTTAAGGACCCAACAATTTCTGTTGGTATGATTGGCGGGTTTATCAGGAGTGCCATGAATCTGGCAAGGCCGATCAAGTATTATATCTAAGCTGGATGGGCCATTTCTGTTTGCCTTGAATGGCTTCTTCCGTTGATCAGGGTTTAGAGCCATTGAATCCGGCGTTGACCACCGTGTTTTGGGTTCCTTCATTATTGTTTCGACGCTTGTGCTTGTTGCGTCTTGGCTTGCCATTGCCGTCCCTGGATTCGGAGGTGCCAGGGTCGCTGGTGCTATTGCTTCTACGAGCAAGCCAACTATCTTCTCCCGCGTAAAAGCGGATCATAAGTGTGGTAAGGGCTGCCATGGACTTCGGCTTTTCTTGGCTGAGGTGTCGGGCGAGCCACTCATCACAGACGCTATGTTTGAAGGCCACGAGGACTTCGGCGTCCGGACAATCCACAATCTGGTTCTTTTTGATTAAGAACCTGGTCTGGAGATGCTGGGCTGATTCTCCGGGTTGCTGGATTATGTGACTAAGATCATCGTCGTCTGGGGGCCGAACATAGGTACCTTGGAAGTTGTCTCTGAATGCGTCCTCCAAGTCTTCCCAGCTACCAATAGAGTTTTCTGGTAGGCTGTTCAGCCAGTGCCGTGCTGGCCCCTTGAGTTTTAGGGGGAGGTACTTGATGGCATGTAGATCATCACCGCGTGCCATGTGAATGTGGAGAAGAAAATCTTCAATCCATACTACGGGATATGTTGTGCCATCGTATGATTTGATGTTCACGGGTTTAAACCCTTCTGAGAACTGGTGCTCCATTACCTCATCGGTGAAGCATATGGGGTGAGCGGCGGCTCTGTATTGGGGAACGTCTCGGCGCAGTTCGGATGAGGTCCGTATGCGGTTTTCGGGTAACTCTTTGTTGGGCATTCGAGGCCGTATTCTTCGGCTGCTAGAACGTTAGTCCATCTGTCATTGAGCAGATCTTGGTCAGCTTGAAGCTGCTACTGCTTCTTCTTTAGGCTTCTTGCAGTTGCTATTAGCCGGCGTTTAAAGCGCTCTTGTTTGAGGGATTCCTCTGGCACGATAAAATCTTTGTCGCCGAGGCTCACGTCGTCCTAGGAGAGTGGTAGATAGTTACTATCCTCCAAGTCTTCGTTCCCTGCTTGCTCGTCAGGGTCAACTTGCCCATCCTCCCAATCATCCTGTTCGGATGTTGGTTCAATGGGGTCTTCTTGGTCTTCGGTGTTCTCCGGAGTATTATTGTCTCCGGTGCCGGTATTCTTTTCCGCGACGTGATTTAGAGCGGTGCCGCTGATGTCGACGCTTTGGTGGTAACTCAGGAGGATCTTCCTCGACTGGATCCTTCTCATCATCGCCATCGCCTTCTTTAGGTGTGTCCACCATGTACACGTCTTATGAGGAAGTGGTCGTCCAGTGTCCGGTGAATGGCGGGTTTTGGGCCTGCTCCTCTACGGCATCGGCGTCCATACTGTCGATGTCTTCGGAGGTGTAATCGAGCATGTCGGTTAGATCCTCGACAGTGGCTACGAAATGGCTGGTGGGTGGGAAGTAAAATTCCCTATTTTCAGCCCCTAGTCCGGACTGGGCGCAATTCGGAAGCGGTTCCTCTGTGATGGCGAGGGAGCGCATTAAGTACAAAGCCTCCTTCAAGAGTGAGGCCTGGACGGGGACAGAAGTTCCCTGGCCAAGCTCGCATGACGCGGACTTCACGGGTCCGGAGCTAGTGTCCAGAGGAGAGTCCGGCTTTTTTTACGACTGCCGATGACACTATTCTCTCCGGTTCTCCGGTGCTGGGCTCTATAGCCGTAGAGAGTCCGGCGGGCTCTAGACTCCCGTCTTCGGACCTGATGATGCGCTCGGGATCTAAAGCCGGGGTGGTGGTTGGGGCTACGAACCCTTGGAAGATCAAGTCTCCTCGGATGTCAGCGACATAGTTCAGATTTCCAAAACTGATCTGGTGACCAGGGGCGTAGCTGTCGATCTGCTCTAGGAGGCCCACCGAGTTGGCACGCAGTGTGAAGCCGCCGACTATAAAGATCTGGCCGGGGAGAAAAATCTCCCTCCTGGCAGCATTGTTGCAGATGATCGATGGAGCCATCGAGCCCTTTGATGACGGCCCAGTGGAACACTCAATGAAAGCACCAATGAAGGTGTTAAAACCGGCAGATCTTGGGTAGGGGGTCCCGAACTGTGCGTCTAAGGATCGATGGATACAGGAGGCAGGGGACACGATGTCTTAAACAGGTTCGGGCCTCTTGATGGAGGTAATACCCTACTTCCTGCTTGATTGACTTTGATGAGTACAGGGATTACAAGAGTCGATCTACCTCGAGATCGTAATGGCTAAACCCTAGACGTCTAGCCTGTATGATTATGATCACCTCTACGGACTAAACCCTCCAGTTTATATAGACACCGGAGGCGGCTAGGGTTATACAAAGTCGGTTTACAGAGAAAGGAGTCTTGACATCCGAACGCCAAGCTTGCCATCCACGCAAAGACGAAGAATAAGTCCGGCAACCGCCGCGTCTTGCGAAGCCAATCGATGTGGTCCTTGTGGACGTTGGAGCCATCCCACAAGCTAGATAGCGCCATGGGAGCAAGAGGAAGCGAGAGAGGCGTGGCGGTGGAGAGCACAGCCACGCTGCGGAGGAGCCGCGGCGGACCAAGGGGGTTGACGGCGGAACGGCGCGACGGTGAGGGCGCTGCGGCGGCGGAAGAAAGGAGAAGGAGGTAGAAGGAAGAGTGGAGCGAGGCGGCGTGAAGGCGAGCCGCTCCCCCTCCTCCCCCTACTTATAGGCTCGTGCGGCGGAGCCGAGGAGGCGAGGCGTGGGGGAACGTGGGATCAACCGCGCCCCCTCCCCCCCCCCCCACGTCCCGCGATTATTGCGCCCTAAAGGCGTGCTGAAACCGTCGCGGGAAGGCGAGCGGTCCATTCGGGCCGCAGAGGATCCGCACATGGGCCGAGGCCTAGGTATGGTGGGCCCCAGCCTGCAGCGATGTCCCGTCGCGCGCGTCGGCTGGCAGGCCTTTCTGGCCACGTGGTGCGCAGGGTGGCGCGCGGTCAACCCGCGATTCGGCTCGCGTTCTCACCTTCTGGCTATGGAACTTCCCGACGACGGCACACCCGCTCAAGGCCGGCTTCCAGCTGCCGGCTCTTCAGGTTAGGAAGCTGATCGAGCTTCTCGTCCCCCTTTCAGCCTTGAAGCTCAATCAGCTTCGGGGAGTACTGTCGGAGTAAATGACCACGGGTAGCCTAGCCGGCTCCCCCCTGGGACTTCTGAAAAAAATTACAAGCCAATCAAGTCATCCAACATCCAAGACGCAGGGCCGCCTTCCCCCGGCTGATTGACCCACAGGCCGGCTGTCAGGAGGTGGCTCAGCCCCAAAACCTACAAGGAGAAGGCCACGAGAGGGCCGGCTCCCAATGAGCCGGCCACCAGTGGGCCGACTCTGCGGAGCCGGCCACGAGAAGGCCGACTCCAAGAAGCCGGCCCCCCCAGCAAGCGGCCAAGGCCGCACCCTCAGAATCTGCACCCAATAACGATGATGAGACGGGGCGTGGCTACAGTGAAGCCTGCCACCCCCGCATCCCGGAGCGCGCATGGCCACAGTGCGCCGTACGGGGCGGCCATCACCCGTCCGGCGCGGCACTGTTACCATGCTGACCATGACGTCACCCACGACCGGCTGTCGGTACGACCCTGTCACACCCTGATTTTCATGCCACAACACTTAAGCTAATAAATCATGATAAAATGTGGTTTGACAAAAACTTTTGAGTGTTTTGGACCTTGCCTTGATTGGATTTCGTGTGTTGTTTGCAAGTGCTCTAAAAATCAAATAAATCTCCCAACTCCTATACTTCATCTCCTTGATCCAAAACCTTTTCCAATGATCATGCCATGTGTATATAGCAATATAGTATGTTCTTACAAAAATAATTTGGCCAAAAAGTATTTAAAAAAAATTAGTTTTCCAAAAACCCCTGAATTGAGGTTTGCACTGGAAGTAGTTAATTAAGGGCAGTGAAAATCTTTCCAAAAATATATTTGACTCCTATTAGATATAGGATACCCAGGAACCACAAAAATATAATTTTAAAAGTTATTTTCCTATTTTATTTAAAAGCTTTTTCTTAAGGCCAGAAATGGTCTTTAATAGGGAAAAATTATTTTATTTTTTTAAAAATATTTGAGAAAAATCAGGGAAACTCAGTGGACATATATTTCCCATATATAAGAGTTTCAACACATGGTCATGTTCAAAACATTGGTCAAATCCCTCAAAAACCCTTTCTTGATATTTCAAGCTTTTGAAATATTTACAAAGGAAATATTCCCCAAAATTCCAAGAAAATTCTAGCATGTCACATATGACATGTTTGATGATCTTGACAAGTATCATGTCATGGAGAATAGTATAACCCCATGAAATCCCCTCAAAACCAATTCTGTCCATTTTGTAGTTTGAGCAACTTTACATTGCCAAACATGTCCAAATAATCTAAAACCTTGTGAACTTGCTCAAATGGTCTAATAACTCATCTAGACCAAATGGCACAAGTTGGAGAACAAGTTAACTTGATCAAAGGGCCCCAAAACCCTTCCTGTCCAGAACCAAATTTGAACAACTCTACATTGGAAACTTTCTCCTTTTGATCTCAACTTTTGTGGACATGTTTAGGACCTCAAATGATGGCACTACACCAAGTGGTGCACCAAGGAGAATGATTTGTCATGACTAGATCTTGGAGAATCCATTTCTGCTAATTTCTAGGGTTTACAAAAGTTGCATTGGCAACTTTTCCCAAATAAGCTCCAAATTGGTGGAAGGACCTAATTATATGTGCCATTTCACTCTTTGGAGTCTCATGCCAAATGGATTTCATTTGCTTAACCAGACAAGCATCAAACACCTTATGCCACTTTTCAAAAATCACCATTTTGACCACTAACACTATTCTCCTTGAGCTCAACTCTTTACCACAGCTCCTCCTAGACCTATTCTATCTCCAGTAGCTCTCCCTGGATTTTTCTCAATTATTGATGGGTGAAGCACCCTCATTTACCCCTCTGGACAACAGTTTCTCTCTCTCCCTCAACCTCTCTCCTCTCCTACTGGCTATCCAGGGCATCCAATGCCCCTACCCACTTCTTTACTTCCCCCTAGAGCCCCCAGACACTAGAGGCCAAGCCTAGAGCGCTAGAAAAATGGCCATGCCAGCCATATGCACGCTCTGGAGTGCGCTACAGTGCGCTCCCGCACTGTAGCCGCCACCTGCCAACCGCCTCCGGCCACCTCGGGCCTCCCCAGCGTGTCTCACGAGGCTGCCTCGGCGTCTGGGACACGGCACGCTGCTGGCCCCCTCCTGGACCTCTCTCCCCTCCCCTCTGCAGAGCTCACCGAGCGCGTCCGTGGACGCTGCCCACGGAGCACCGGTGCCTCACCCATATAAGGCCACCCCGAGCACCACTCTACCCTCTCCCCGCTCTCCCTCTCCCACAGGAACCTCCCGGACAAGCCCCCTCTCCCCCTCATGCCCTCTATCCACCTCCATGGCCGGAGCAGTGCCGCCGGCCTCTGCCTAGATTCGGCCGCCTCAGCTCCTCTTTCTCACCCCTAGCCCCTCCAAGACCTGATATAACCACCTCCGACCCACCCCGGGATCCCTTACTTCCCATTCTCGCCGTGTCGTCGTGCCCATTTACGCCGTCGCCGGTCTCCGCCATGGCCGATGCTCCGCCCGAATCTGCCGTTCCCCGAGTCCAGCGCGACCATCTTTGGGCGCGGAGTGGAGCGGGGCATTCTCCCAGACCACCTTCCTGGCCCCGGGTGCAGGGGAGCGGCCGGAACCATCACCGGCGAGCGCGGCGTCCGCCCCTGCCTCTGCCCGTCGGGAGGAAGAAGGAGGAGGCGGGAAGAGAGAGAGATGGCGTGGGGCCCGCGTGTCGGCGACCCTGTGGACCGGGCCCGCAAGTTTAAGTGGAAACGGTTTCAAAGGAAGCCGTCTTCCCGCGGCGACGACGTACTACGGGAGTACGCCTTCGGCTTAAACCACCTCCCTCGCGCAGCTAAGCCACTGGGCTGAGCCCAGTAGGCATCATTTAGCTGGGCTTCGCCCAGCGCGCGTTATAAGGTTGATTCCTTTCCTCTTCTTATTCTTTTCCAGAAATATTGTAAAATCCATAAAATATTCATATTAACTCCAAATTTTATGATTCAAATTTCTAGTAGCTCATAAAATCATGATCTATATCATGGTGCAACTTGCACATTTTTCCAGAAACTTTTTCTTCACAAACAATTATCAAATCTTGTTTTTCCATTTCTGTGATGAACTTTAGAAAATCACAGAGAGCTCAAAATTGATCCAAATGCCATGATTCAAATTCCTAGATGTTTCTAAGTTCATAAATTAGTTTATGAACATTTTTCTTAATACTTTATGTACCCCACAAAATAATGAGCCATTCCTTCATATTTGTCAACTTTGCAAATTCATAGGAAATTCATTTGAACTCCAAATCTAGTGAAACCAACTCCTAGATGCTTCTAAAATCATGGTTTGCTAAATGGGTGCCTCTGCTCATTTTTTGAAAATATATTTCTGTACACTTCTTGCAAATCCATCAAATCCATTGATTCCATCATATTGAAATGTTTAGAAAAATCCATTGATCCACTTCCAATGAAATCACCTTGGTCATTCCTCATATGACCAGAGGTATCCTAGAAAAGTGCAACTCACATTTTTAGAGCACTTTTATTTTTGCCTTGTTGTGTTGCTTATTGTGTTTGTTTCCGACGTTTGTTGACAAAGTAGACGGAGTACTTGGAGAAGGACCAAAAGATTTCAAGACTCAGATGAACCAAGCAAGCAGCCCTTTGACCATGTCTATGAAACCCTTTTTATGCATGCCATATAGCACTTTTATTGCTTGCATCGGAGACACGATATTGTGGTGACCACATGGGGTGGCTTGCCACCGTTACTTCCTCGTTGATACTTGCATTGTGCATGACCCTACCTTCTTATGAGGGTTATGCCGGTGGGAGTAGATAGGATGCTAAAGTAGTGCTACGCAAAAAGGGACGGGAATATGCATGGCAATGGAGACAAATTATTTTCAAAAGACTTTTCGAAAACCCCATCGGGTGCCACTTATGCCCGGGGGAGATGATGTGTTGGGTAATCACTTGATGACGAAGTGGTGTACCGAGGCGAGTGTGTGTGTTGTTTACAAAACGGATTGGTTTAAGTTGCGACCGTTATTCCAACCTTACATGCGCAACCACTCTACCCTTATCTGGGAAAGGGCATTATTGATTACCTAGGCCGATACTAGCTTGGAGCCCGCATTACTAGTGACGGGGGAGAGTTGGTGCTCTCTCGGGGACGAAGTCGTGCCAGGTAGGGCGGCCATGACTGTTTTCACAGGGCACCGGATACACCGTTGGGTCCCCTCTCGGATGTTACGATCTCGAGTGAGTCTCGTATGATGTACATCGTTAGGATACGGAACAACGAGCGGAATCCTTGTTAGTGTCGTCTAGGGAAAGATAGTGATCGGGTGCTTACCCCGGGTACTTGAGGTATCGCGGGTCGTGGATGACACGGAAGTTCCCCGGATCTTGTGGGTAAAGTGTGCAACCTCTGCAGAGTGTAAAACTATTCGAATAGCCGTGTCCATGGTCAAGGACAGTTGGGTAACCGCTCTTGGGCTACGTCCACATGTTTACAAACCAGTGTGTGTGTTTGGATAAGTGGAAAGATCTACTTGGGTCAAGTCAAAGGACTTGACATGATTGAGTTGGGTTGGTGCCCACTCTATTTATGTTGATATCTGTAACCTGTCCTCATGGTTACTTGAATTCTCCTGATGCATGTCTTACAAGTTGTTGAACATGTCATTGCACTCAAAACTAGCTTTCTGCAAAAATTTACCTATATCATGCAATGTTGTATCTTGAACAAAAACATGGATTGCTTGCGAGTACATTCAAAGTACTCATTGGCTTGCCACTGGTTATTTTATTGGCCAGGCATGAAAGAACAGGATATGATGAAGAATACTTCGGTGATGAACATGCAAGCTAGGACGCTTCCCAGTCAGAATGCACTGTAGGGTTAAGGCGGATGGCATGGGTCCAAGTTGTTATTGAAGATTTCCGCTGCGATGATACACTCAAGACTTGACCATAATGGTCCTACTTGTGTAAAACGGTATGTATGGATGTAAGACTCTTGTTATTCAGCTTCTGTGTGTTAAGTGAGCATTGATCTCTGGGATCACTGTATACGTGCATTCGTGATCTTGACTTATGAGTCGGGGTCCCCACAGACCCGTAGGCGGCGGGCCCCTCCGGTCACAGAGGTGCTCGAAGGCGGCTCGGCCTCCCCCCAGTCGGCCTGAGATATGGCCAGATCCCCATAGCCGGCTTGTTCCCTCCCTCGAAGGAAGCACCTCATTAAGGAGACAAGACGAGGTGAGACTACAGTGATCGCCGCCAAGACGGCGGCACTGTAGTCATGCTTACCCCGACAAAGCTCTCGTCATCAGGATTGAGGCAACAGTAACCAGCCCCCGACAAGGTCCTCAGCGGTGGGGCCAGCTTGTCGACCGAGAAGCCGGCAGCCGGTGGGACCCACCAGTCGGCAGGCCCCAGCCGCCGACGGAGAAGCCGGCGGACGTAGACACTGACGGCTAGGGCCTGCGCCCAGCCGGATTACCATTGTACCCCTAGGGGTAGGCCTACATAAACCCCCTAGGGCACCCATGCAAAGGGATGATCTCTTAGAGTTTTAGACACCACATAGAGGGAAGAGGAGAGCTAGCCGTGCCCTTCTTCTTCCTCTCACCGAACAGCTCAAGGAGCCTCTTGTAGCCACTTGTCCATCTAGTGATCATGCGGAGACCCCGCAGAGCAGCAGTAGGGGTGTTATCTCCACGGAGAGCCCCGGAGCTGGGTAAGATTCGCCGGCATGCATGTCTTCGCCTCATCCCGTTTCCAGGCACTAGCGACGTCTTATTGGCTCCCACAATGATAAGCCTCCTGTTGGCATATGTCGCACCCACCACCCGACATTTAGCGCACTGTGGGGCCAGGTGCACCGTCGTCCGGAGACCTGTTCTGGACGGGAACCTTCTTCCTCCCCATGAAGCGTAGCAGCCCTGCAGACGCCTGATGGCGCTTTCTGACAAGCTGCAAGGCGTCACGGCGCTTATGCTGGCGAGCTACCTCGCCAATCTCCTTGGCGAGGCTCGCATCTCCGACGAGCCCGCCTCCGACGCGGGCACAGGCTGCCCTGAGAGCCATCTTGTCAGCCTCCTTGACCAACTCCACGTCTCCGGCGAGCCTGCTGTGGATTTGGAGTCGGTCGGCTCCACCGACCCGATGCTTGTCAACTCCGACACGACATCACTCGACGCTTTCCCCACCAACGTCGTGATCTTCAACGACCCGCTCCCCCAAGCCGACAGCTGTGGCAGTGCCGTCACCGAGGTGCTGGTCATCAGTCACGGCGGCCCCTCTGGCGAGAACGCCCACGATGCCCTGCAAGCAGCGCTGCACGACCTGCCCTCCCCTCTCCCGGCCGACGCCGACGCCGAGGCGCTGGAGGCGCGCCGCCTCGCCCTCCACGCGGAGGTCCAGAGGATAGCTTCCATGATACGCCTCACTGAGGCTCACCAGCGTGTAGTCGACTGCGCCGCCTTTGGCACGCCACCCCCTGACGGGCCGAGCCGAATCGGCGTCATCAAGAAACGCGGCGCAGTCATCGCCGACATGCTGGGAGTGGACCGCCCAGTCTATGCCACGCCCCTCGAGAACCTACGCGCCGCCTAGGCGGCCGTAGAAGAGCTGAACGGGCTAGGGCCCGACGAGCTCCCCTATATGGCTAGACGCATCCAGCAACTGATTGGTGCGGCCACAGAGCGACATGAAGACGGCGCCCGCACCGAAAGCCCTCCCCCGCGCCGAGAGCACGGCGCGACGTCACGCACGCCGACCGCGGGCAACACCAAGACGGGCGAGAAGAAGCGGCTGCCGGCCGCAGCCGAACCCGGATCTCCATCGAGCGCGACGCAGAAGGCCGTCCTCGAGCCGTGGAGCGGCGAGGCAACCCGCCCCTCCTCCGCCACGCGGGGAAAGATATCCCACCCCGCCGCCTCTCACGCATACGACTCTCAGCGGCCGACTAGCCGCCAGGAGTCGGGCGAAAACGACGCTTCACCGGATCGACCGTCTAAGCGTGATCCACGGCATTGGAAGAAGAAGACGATGTCGGTCCGCCTTGCTTCGGCCCCCGCATCCGCGACGAGCCCTTCCCTAAAGGGTTCTCGCTCCCAAGAGACACGCCCAAGTACAAGGGCTCTGTGAAGCCGGAGGATTGGCTGATTGACTACTCCACTGCAGTCAGCATAGCGAACGTCAACAGGCGCGTTGCCGTGAAATACGTGCCCCTCATGCTTCAGGGCACGACGCGAACCTGGCTCAACAGCCTCAAGCCGTGTAGCATCAACAGTTGGCTAGACTTCACAGAAGCCTTCATCCGCAACTTCACCAGCACCTACAAGCGGGCTCCCAAGCCCAGACAGCTCTCCTTGTGCGTACAAGGACCCACAGAGTCGACTCGCGACTACCTCACGCGTTGGGCCGAGCTCCGCAATTCCTGCGAGGGGGTACACGAGGTTCAAGCCATAGAGTACTTCACCGCCGGGTTCCGAGGAGGCACCCTCCTCAAGCACAAGCTTCTCTGCGACGAGCCGGCTACCCTCGACGAGCTACTAGTCATAGCGGACAAGTACGCCACCGCCGACTCCTCGATGAAAATCGAGCTCCGGGTGGACGCCTCCGGGAAGGTACTCAACCCGGCTCCGAAAACGCCGGCTGGCGACTCCAGCCGACGCCCGTGCGGAAGCGACAACAAGCGCAGGGCCCAATGCCGCCTCAACCCGGTCGGCGGTGGCCACCGTCAAGACGAACAACCCGAGGGCGGCCCACGCCAAGAAGCCGAAGGCGGCAGTCGGCTTGGCAGCGGCTTTCTCCTACGAGCAAGCCCTCGACGCCTTGCAAGTTCCACAGCGCCCTTGGCCGTCAACCATACGACCCGGAAATGCCACTGGCTCACCCGAATCACCAAAGGCGAAGGGCTGGTGCCACCTCCGCCAGCTGGACAGCCGCCTCCGGCTCCTCAACAGCCGGCCGCTCGACCAGCAGTCGGGGCCGTCCAAGACGAGTTCCCCAACGAGCATGCCGCCTACATCGTCTTTACGAGCCAGCCTCAAGACCGGCGCAGGAGGCGCCGGCAGCACCAAGAAGTCAATGCGGTCGCCTCCAACAACCCCGAGTACATGCACTGGACAGAAAAGCCTATCAGCTAGAGTCGGGCCGACCACCCAGAGGTGATGCCGTCCCCGGGCTCTTATGCATTGGTTCTGGAAGCAACCCTAGCAACAGACAGGCTTGCTGCCCGATTCTCCAGCGTCTTGATAGGCGGTAGGAGCAACATCAACATCCTGTACTGCGACACCATGGAAAAGCTAAACATCAAGACCAAACACCTCATGCCAAGCCGGACCGTGTTCCCTGGCATTGTACCCGGCCTGTCCTGCACAACAATCGGCAAGATAGATGTTCTCTTCAGAGACAAGGACCATTTCCGCCGAAAAGCGATCTGGTTTGAAGTGGTGGACCTTGAGAGCCCCTATCATGCACTGCTTGTCCGACCTGCTCTGGCCAAGTTCATGGCTGTACCCCACTACGCCTACCTCAAGATGAAGATGCCAAGTACCAAGGGCATCTCCACCATAGCCGGCGATTACAAGAAATCCTCCGAGTCTTGCCTTGACCAGCCGGCTGGCCGAGTCCCTTGTGATCGCTGAAGAGAAGAAGATATTGGACCGAGTCGTGGCCATGGCCGGCAAGCAGCCAGCCCTGTCCCCCGACCCCAAGGAATGTGATGCCCAAGGTTCTTTCCAGCCGGCCAAGGAAACGAAGAAGATACCTCTGGACCCAGAGCATCCAGAAAGGTTTGCCGTCATTGAGGCAAACCTAGAAAACAAATAGGAAGGCTAGCTCGTCGATTTCCTCCGTGAGAATCGGGACATCTTTGCATGGTCCCCCAAGGACATGCCGGGTGTTCCGAAGGAATTCGCCGAGCACAAGCTACTGTCGAGGCGGACGCAAAACCAGTCAAGCAGCCCCTCCGGCCCGGTATCGAAGGAGAAGAGAAGGATTGTGGGAGAAGAGATAGCCCGGCTCCTGGCGGCCGGCTTCATAATGGAGGTGTTCTTTCCGGAGTGGCTTGCCAACCCAGTCCTCGTGTTGTAGAAGAATAACAAGTGGCGCATGTGTATAGACTACACAAGCCTCAACAAAGCATGCCCCAAAGATCCCTTCGCCCTGCCAAGGATTGATCAAGTGATAGACTCCACAGCCGGATGCGAGCTGTTGAGTTTCTTGGATGCTTACTCAGGCTACCACCAGATAAAGTTGGATCCAAATGGCCGCTGAAGACCGCCTTCATCACGCCATTCGGAGCTTTACATTACGACTATGACATTCGGCTTGAGAAATGCCGGTGCCACTTTTCAGCGTTGCATGCAGAAATGCCTCCTCAAGCAACTCGGCAGAAATGCCCACGTCTACGTAGACGATATCGTGGTGAAGACGGAGAAGCGCGACACCTTGCTGGAAGACCTCAAAGAGACATTTGAGAACCTGCACCGGTTTCAGGTCAAGCTCGACCCCGAGAAATGCGTGTTCGGAGTACCAGCCGGCCAGCTTCTAGGCTTCCTGGTCTCCGAACGCGGCATTGAATGCAACCCAGTAAAGATCAAAGCCATTGAGAGAATGGAGATTCCCACCAAGCTGCGAGGCGTCTAGAAGTTTGCGGGTGCAGCCTCCACGAACCGCTTTATCGGCCGGCTTGGAGAAAAGGCTCTCCCCTCTACCGACTCATGAAGAAAACCACTCACTTGAGTGGAACGACCAAGCCGACCAAGCTTTCCATGAGCTAAAGAAGATCTTTGGCCATGCCGCTTTGTCTTGGCGGTGCCGGCCGAGAAAGAGCCCATGCTCCTTTATATTGCCGCCACCAGCCGGGTGGTCAGCACCGTCATCGTGGTCCAGCGCCCTGAAGAAGGCCGAGCTCAGCCAGTCCAGAGACCGGTGTATTACTTAAGTGAAGTGCTGTCCACCTCGAAGCAGAACTACCCGCACTAGCAGAAGGTGTGCTATGGCATGTACTTCGCCGCCAAGAAGCTGAAGCCCTACTCTCAAGAGCACCCCATCACGGTCGTATGCACGGCCCCGCTCGCCGAGATCATAGGCAGCCGGGACGCATCCGGTCGGGTGGCTGAATGGGCCATTGAGCTGGCCCCTTACACGATCTTCTACCAGCCGCGCACCGCCATCAAGTCCCAAGCATTGGCCGACTTCCTCGTCGACTGGGCCGAGACCCAGTACCTACCGCCGACTCCCGACTCCACTCATTGGCGGATGCACTTCGATGGGTCCAAGATGCGCACCGGCTTGGGAGCCGGCATCATCCTCACCTCTCCCAAAGGCGATAAACTCAGATACACATTGCAAATCCACTTTGCCGCCTCCAACAATGTGGTCGAGTACGAGGCGCTCATACACGGGCTCCGGCTAGCCAAAGAGCTCGGCATCCGCCGGATCCCGTGCTATGGCGACTCGGATTTGGTGGTCCAGCAGTCATCGGTATTTGGGGCGCCAGAGGACGGAAACATGGCAAGCTACCGCTTCCTTGTTCAGCAAATTAGCGGGTATTTTGAAGGATGCGAGTTCCTCCACGTGCAACGGGCCGACAACGAGCAAGCAGATGCCCACAGCATGAATAGGCTCCACTTTCGACAAGCTATACCAACGGCGTCTCTCCGCGCCTCCTCAAGCCGTCTATCAAGCCATCTCCGAATCCGATTCCATCTTCATGTCGCTTAACCCGACACGGCGGATCCGGCTTGGGGAACCAAACAAGCGGCCGGGGACTTCGATAAGCGGCTCGGGGACTGCCATAGTCGCACCCGGCCGGACTTGAACCCGGCCGAGGACTACGGATGGTCGGCCGGACTGCATCAACACCGCAGGCGGTGGCCAACTCCAGCTCTTCACCACCCAGCACACCCGCCCTAGTTGCAGTAGCCGTGTTGGCTATAGAAGAAGTCACAGCTCCATCATGGGCTCAGCCCATCCTCAACTTCCTGGTAAACAGAGAACCGCCGGCTGACGAGATCGCGGCAAGACAAGTCCAACACCAAGCCGGGGCATATACAATTGCTAACAGAGAGCTCGTCAGACGCAGTGTCACTAGAATCTTCCAGTGCTGCGTCGAGCCAGAGAAGGGCATAGCAATCCTCAAGGACATTCACCAAGGCGCGGCCACTACGCAGCCTCAAGATCACTCGTTGCCAAAGCTTTCCGCCATGGATTCTTTTGGCCGACTGCTTTGGACAACGCCAAGGAGTTCGTCAAACATTGCAAAGGGTGCCAAGTCTTCAGCTCTAAGCAACACCTGCCGGCTTCGGCACTCAAGACCATTCCCCTCACCTGGCCTTTTGCCGTCTGGGGACTGGACATGGTGGGCCCGTTCAAGACAGCGCGCGGCGGCATGACACACCTGCTCGTCGACGTGGAAAATTTACCAAGTGGATCGAAGCAAAGCCGATTAAGAAGCTGAATGGGCCAACTGCCGTAACATTCATCGCATATATTACAACTCGGTACCGCGTGCCACACAGCATCATCACTGACAATGGCACGAATTTTTCCAAGGGAGCATTGGCACGTTTCTACGCGACACAGGGCATCCGACTGGACCTAGCGTCCGTTGCCCACCCGCAGTCAATCGGCCAAGTTGAGCGAGCAAATGGCCTCATCCTTTCCGGCATCAAGCCCCGATTGGTCGTGCCACTGGAGTGTTTGGCCGGCTGTTGGCTCGACGAGCTGCCGGCCGTCCTCTGGAGTCTACGCACTACCCCGAACAAGTCAACCGGCTTCACCCCTTTCTTCCTTGTATATGGTGTCGAGGCTGTCATCCCAACTGACATCGAGTTCGACTAGCCTCGGGTGACCATGTACTTGGAAGCAGAGGCCAAAGAAGCACGAGAGGACGGCGTCGACCTACTGGAAGAAAGCCGGCTGTTAGCCCTCAGCCGGTGCGCCATATACCAACAGGGTTTGCGCCGCTACCACAGCCAGAAGGTCAAGCCAAGATCCTTTCAAGAGGGTGACCTTGTGCTCCGGATGATCCAGCGAACAACCGGCCAGCACAAGCTCTCGGCCCCTTGGGAAGGCCCCTTCGTCATCAGTAGAGCATTGGGAAACGACTCCTACTACCAGATCGATGCACAGAAGCTGAAGGCACTTAAGAGAGATGATTCCGGCAGGAGTCGGAACGACCATGGAACACCAACCTCCTTCGAAGATTTTACATTTAAAATGCAGTATGTATCACGCTACCTTTTGTACTAAGTACAAGACAATAGGCCCCCCGAGAAGCACTCGGGGACTGCCACCTTTTATCTATGAATGACGAGTATCATGCTTATGATTTTGTTGTTACATTCTTCCTCCTCGTCCGGCACCGGGTTCGACTAGTCGGCCCGGGGACTGGCCACCTTGAGTTATATTCAAGTTCCACCTGCAGTCAGACAAGTAGTGTGCTGGCACCCAATCCCTCTCTTGTCGAAAGTCGCAGCTCGAAAAACCGACTGTCCGGCTGGCAAGAGTCAAATGCAGGAAAGGATGCCCACACGAAAAACGGCTAAGGACTAACGAACTCGTATAACAAAAGCCAGCTTCCTCCCGTCACCGACCGGCTACCAGAGTAGCCGGCCGGCCGGCTTCCCATTTCACCTTGCCACAATCCAAGAAAGCTCAAGTACTTGTCTTCCCGCAAATGGCCAAGTTCCTCCCCAACCACAGACTGCAGAGCAGCTGTTCGGCTGGGAAGGCGGCGATCAAGGTAAGGCAGCAAAGGAAACAGCCTAAGGATAAAAAGCAAATTCGAATGGAAGCCAAACACATGCATCATTATATTTACACAAAAGCCTTCGAAAGGCCGGCATTCAAAATAGTTTGAATACACCCCAAGTGGGTGGAACTGCGCAAGTTTAATAAAAAAAGTTGTTCAAAGAGTAACAACAGGAAAGCAAGAGCGGCAGATCAGGCCAGGGGAGCGATAGGCGAGTCCGGCAGGTCGGCGGAGGCGGCAGTGCTAGCCGGAGGAGTGGCCGGCTGGCGGGTCTCGGCCTGATCATCACCCCTGGCAGGCGGAATGCTCGCGCGCGCCTCGTTGCTAGAGGCACGATCAGGCTGAAGCTGGCTGGTCGCTTTGCCGTTGGGCACGACGTCTTCGCCGCCCTCCCCATCTTTGTCTTCGCCTTCGTCGCTGGAAGCGATCTCCTCCGCCGAGTCCTCACCTTCCGCTGGGTTCAGCGCGAACCACTCCTCCTGTTGGGCGATGCCGTTATCATTCACCTCAGGAGAAAAAATGCTGGTGTCGGTATATTCGGTGATAGCCGAGGCGCACTGGACGATAGCCGGCCGAACCGCCACCAGCTCCCCGTCGGCCTCCTGCCTCCAGGTGCTCAGCTGGCCCAAGCTCAGCCCAGGATACCAGGCTCGTACGAACTCCAGCGCCCGCCTGGTGCCGGACCGAGCAGCGGAAGCCTTCTAGGCCTCGAAGCGGCCAACCGCAACCTCCAGCCAGTCGGCAGTCCGACTGGGGCTACGGGGAATCGCCTCACCAGGCCAGAGGGCGGTCAGAACCTGCGCCCCGGCACGCTGAAGACGGCAGAGCATGCGGTGAGCCGGCTGCAGCCGGGCCTGGATCGCCAAAAGTTGTTCCTCTAGCGTCCGGCTGGTATCTGGCGTGATCTCAACCCCTTCTTGCCGGAGTGCCTCGCGGTGGGCCTCGATGGCTTGGCTGGCGGCGACGGAGTAACCGGGAAAGTAATCTGCGCGAAGAACAAAGAAACAACACAAAAACCAGAAGATAAACAAGAGGGCAAGGGGCAAGCAAAGGGGTGAAAAGGAAGGCGGCTTACCGTCGATCAGATCCTCAACCCGTCCATAGCCCTCACTCAGCGCTTGCCTCGCTTCAGCCCAGCCCGCCTCCTCGGTCTCGAACTCGGCCTTAAGGGCGGCCTCGCTATCCTGCGCCTTCTTCAGGGCCGCCTTATGGCTCTCCTCCTGGTCGGCCAGTCTCTTGGCCAGGCGGTCGCATTACTGGGCCAAGACGCTGCGCTCAGCCTCCTTGGCGCGAAGGGCGGTCTGGGCCCCGCCTAGCTGCTCCCTCAAGTCAGCATTAGCCTCTGCAAGCGTGGAGAAAAGGGAAAAAGCAATAAGGAAGAAGTCGTCAGGGAAGATCCGACCCGACTGCTCAGCAGTTGGCCCGAATCTCGGGGACTACACCCAGTGGGTGCGCTGACGCGCCCCCACATGTGATAAAAGAAACAAAGCACTCACCCCGGCTATTAGTCAGGTCGGCGGCCTTTTGGCTCAGCTCCCGGGCCTGGTAGTTGAAGCCAGCCGCGCGGAGATTGTGATATTCCTGAAAATCAGATGGAGTGCGAATAAGAATAAGATTGCCTCCAAGGCACGCTAAAAGTTCAAAGTCGCTTTCGTGACCGACTCGAAACTTCGGGGACTACACCCGGTGGGTGCTTGTGGCCTTACGGAAGAAATCAAGAAAGAAATCGACCAAGGTGAACACTCACCGGATGACCGCTCGTGTGGCAAGAAACTCCTGGGTGTACCGTTGCAGCAAGCGGCTTTGGAGTCTGAAGCCGTCGGACCTCCTGCGCCGCCACATTCAGCTCGGTCATTCCACCGCTGGGCGTCCACTCAGACGTGCTGGCGCTGGCCGCCTCCAGGTCCTGAGCCGTCGAGCTGGCGCCCGCATCCCTCTGCGGCTCCGGCGCCGAGGACACCTCTCTCGCGCGCCGGTGAGGCGGCGAATGCACCACAAGATCCGCCCCCGCAGCCGACTCACCCCCAGCCGGCTGCTCAGGCGCCGTAGCAGGTCGGCCGCCTTCACCTGTTCCAGTCGGCACCGACTGTGGCGCCTCCCCCAGGATGGTCACGTCATCCTCCCTCCTCTCCGTCACCGGCCGGTCGCGGTCGGCTTCCTCTAACGAGGGCACGGGGATGTTGGGAGCCATGGCGCAAAGAGGAACAATGAGCCGCGGAGGCTGATTGCGCAGAGCCTCCGCCTCCCTCTCCGCGGCCGCGGCCTCCGCCCGGGCCTTGGCCGTTGCGTCGGCTTGCGCCTCGGCTGACTTCTCCGTCGCCTCCTGGATGGCCCTCCGCTCTTCCGCTTCCCGCTCCTCCCATGCGTCCCGCGCGTTCCGCTCCGTTGCCTCCATGAGGTCGGCACGGGGATCCACGCGGCGGGAACTCGAAGACCCTCCCGTTGGTCCGACTATGGAGGCGGCATCAACCCATTCGAGGGAAAGCGGCACCCTGACCGGCAAATCAAGAAGAAGGTTCAGAAGAGCCTCAACTAAAGAAGACAACCAGAAAGCAGGAGACGTTCAACACTTACGCCGAGACCGCCTGTGGCTGCTTCACCACCTTGCGGAAGCGGGCTGCTTTCGCGGCCGCCTCGTCCCGCTTGATCGCCGCCGTGGAGCCCTTGGGTTTTTTCGGCCGCTGAAGAGTCCTGCCCAGCCAGCGTTTTTTTGCGCGCCACCCCGAGCAGCTGGCGCGGCAGAAGGTCCCGCTCCTTGGCGATCGGCCACCGGCTGGCGGCGTGGGATGGCCTTGGCTTCACCATCGTCCGGCCAGTCCCTGAAGCCGGCCGTGAGCTCTAGGCCACCTGCCTCTCCGCCTATGGCGTCGTCCATGGCGGCCGCCCCCAGATCTGGGTCGTCGAGGTCGTCCACTGTACGGTCGGCCATGAACTGGAACTCCGGCCCTGCGGCCCCGGCCGCCGGTCGAAGAAGGGGGTTCTGCTCAAGGACAAACCGACTAGCCAAAAGTCGGCCGTCACAAACCCGACAACAAAAGAAGAGGAAAGGAAGGAAAACTCACCATAGGCGGGGGATCAGCCCGAGAATACAGCGCCTTGCCATACTGCCACTCCTCGGTCAGTTTGCAGTTGGAGATGTAATTCACCATGTAAGACACCTCGTCACGAGGCATCTCCACAGTGCTTTCGGCCGGCATGGGTCGGCGGCCGCTCATCCGCAGATCATGTGCGACCGGCCTTGGGCGGGAGCACCGGCGCTCCACGGCGGCGACCAGGTCGGCCCGACCAAGCCCTTCGATTGGATCATCACCCGGAGCCGGGTGACGGAGGCGTTCCCAGCCCGTGGAGAGCGGCCGGCTCGGTAGGACCAAGACGGCTGCCTCCCAGCGGCCGGCCACGTAGGCGGCTCGTGGAGATTGATGAAGTCGCCTTGCGGCGACGTTCTTCACGTAGAAGTATGATTGCTGCCAGAGCTTCACCGACTGGATCAGCGGGATAGGCGGAAAGGGGTTGTTGTCGGCTGTCCTCCGCATGGCGATGAAGGCGCCACAGGGAGCGGGCACACCCACGGAGACGGTGCCAAGCTTGCACTGGAAGAACTCCCCAAAGAGCTCAAGGGTGGGGAGGACTCCAAGAAAGCCCTCGCACAGGGTAACAAAGGCTGACAGCAGCATCACCGTGTTGGGGGTGAGATGATGCAGCTTGAGGTGGTAGAACTCGAGGAAGGAGCGGAAGAACCCGCTCGCCGGCAGGCCGAGGCAGCCTTGGTGAGTCTGGCAGCGGAAGATGACCCGCTCGCCCTCCTCCGGCGCCGGCGAAACCTCCGCCTCCGGCGCGAGGTGGGTCTTCACGTAGCCCTCGCCCGGCAACCGCCGCGTCTTGCAAAGCCAATCGATGTGGTCCTCGTGGACGTTGGAGCCATCCCACGATCTAGATAGCGCTATGGGAGCAAGAGGAAGCGAGAGAGGCGCGGCGGCGGAGAGCACAACCACGCTGCAGAGGAGCCGCGGCGTACCAAAGGGGTTGATGGCGGAACGGCGCGGCGGTGAGGGCGTTGCGGTGGCGGAAGAAAGGAGAAGGAGGTAGAAGGAAGGGTGGAGCGAGGCGGCGTGCGGCGTGCCGCCTCCCTCCTCCCCTACTTATAGGCTCGTCTGACGGAGCTGAGGAGGCGAGGCGTGGGGGAACGTGGGATCAACCGCGCCCCCTCCCCCCCCCAGGTCCCGGGATTATTGCGCCCTAAAGGCGTCTTTGAAACTGCTGGAAGGCGGCGGTCCGTTCGACGCGAGAGGATCCGCACATGGGCCGAGGCCTAGGTATGGTGGGCCCCAGCCTGCAGCGATGTCCCGTCGCGCGCGTGGGCTGGTAGGCCTTTCTGGCCACATGGCGCGCAGGGTGGCGCGCGGTCAACGCGTGATTCGGCTCGCGTTCTCACCTTCTGGCTGTGGAACTTCCCGAAGACGGCGCACCCGCTCAAGGCCGGCTCCTAGCTGCCGGCTCTTCGTGATAGGAAGCTGATCGAGCTTCTCGTCCCCTTCGACCTCGGCTCAATCAGCTTGGGGACTACTATCGGAGTAAATGACCACGGGTAGCCTAGCCGGCTCCCCCTGGGACTTCTGAAAAAATTACAAGCCAATCAAGTCATCCAACATCCAAGACGCAGGGCCGCCTTCCCCCGGCCGGCTGACCCTCAGGCCGGCTGTCAGGAGGCGGCCCGACCCCAAAACCTACAAGGAGAAGGCCACGAGATGGCTGGATCTCAAGGAGCCGGCCACCAGAGGGCCGACTCCAAGAAGCCGGCCCCCCCAGCAAGCGGCCAAGGCCGCACCCTTAGAATCTGCACCCAATAACGATGATGAGACGGGGCGTGGCTACAGTGAAGCCTGCCACCCCCGCATCCGGAATGGCCAAGATAGCCTGGTCGCGCCGTCACGGGCGGCCATCACCCGTCCGGGCCTTGTGCATCGTTACCATGCTGACCATGACGTCACCCACGACCGGCTGTCAGTACGACCCGCAAGCGGCGGGCCCCTCCGGTCAGAGAGATGCTCGAAGGCGGCTCGGCCTCCCCTAGTCGGCCTGAGATATGGCCAGCTCCCCATAGCCGGCTTGTTCCCTCCCTCGAAGGAAGCGCCTCATTAAGGAGACAAGACGAGGTGAGACTACAGTGATCGCCACCAAGACGGCGGCACGGTAGTCATGCTTACCCCGACAAAGCCCTCGTCGTCAGGATTGAGGCAACAGTAACCAGCCCCCGACAAGGTCCTCAGCGGTGGGGCCAGCTTGTCGACGAAGAAGCCGGCAGCCGGTGGGACCCACCAGTCGGCCAGGCCTGACCGGCAGCCCGGCAGAAGCTGTCGGCGTGACACTGTCGGCTAGGGCCCGCGCCCAGCCAGATTACCATTGTACCTCTGGGGGTAGGCCTATATAAACCCCCTAGGGCATCCATGCAAAGGGATGATCTCTTAGAGTTTAGACACCACACAGAGGGAAGAGGAGAGCTAGCCGTGCCCTTCTTCTTCCTCTCACCGAACATCTCAAGGAGCCTCTTGTAGCCACTTGTCCATCTAGTGATCATGCAGAGGGAAGAGGAGACCCCGCAGAGCAGCAGTAGGGGTGTTATTTCCACGGAGAGCCCCAGAGCTGGGTAAGATTCGCCGGCGTGCATGTCTTCGCCTCATCCCGTTTCCAGGCACCGGCGATGTCTTATTGGCTCCCACAATGATAAGTCACCCGTTGGCATATGTCGCACCCACCACCCGACATCCTGCGTGGATCACATCACCATCACCGTCACCACGCCGTCGTGCTGAGGAAACTCTCCCTCGACACTTTGCTGGATCAAGAGTTCAAGGGACGTCATCGAGCTGAACGTGTGCTGAACTCAGAGGTGCCGTACGTTTGGTACTTGGTCGGTTGGATCGCGAAGACGTTCGACTACATAAACCGCGTTGAACTAACGCTTTTGCTTTCGGTCTACGAGGGTACGTGGACACACTCTCCCCTTCTCGTTGTTATGCATCTCCTAGATTGATCTTGCGTGATCATAGGAATTTTTTTGAAATTGCATGCTTCGTTACCGAACACGGCCTGCGCTCGCCAAGTTCATGGTGGTTCCCCACTATGTCTAAGGAGCTTTGGCCAAGGAGCCGGCTGGCGAGGCCTTGCTCCAGCCATCCAAAGAGACCAAGAAGGTCAAGCTGAACCCGGAAGACCCCAACTGCAGCAAATGCATTAAATGCGTGGGCACGCACGCCTTGACAGCAAATAGGAAGGCGAGCTCGTCGACTTCCTCCGTGAGAATCGGGATATCTTCGCATGGACCCCAAAGGACATGCCAGAATTCGAGGAAGTACGCTGAGCACAAACTGCACATCCGCAAGGACGCCAAGCCTGTTCGTCAACCCTTACGTCACTTTTCAGAAGAGAAGAGAAGAACCATCGGTGAAGAGGTTGACAAGCTACTCGTGCCCGGCTTCATCATGGTAGTGTTTGACCCCGAGTAGCTGGCCAACCCAGTTGTCGTCCTGAAGAAGAACAACACCTGGCGCATGTGCATAGACTACACCAGCCTGAACAAGGCCTGCCCCAAGGATCCTTTCGCTCTCTCGCGGATAGATCAAGTCATGGACTCCACCGCCGGCTGCGAGCTCATGTCCATCCTGTATGCTTACTCCGGCTTTCATCAGATCAAGATAGACCCGGCCGATGCCCTTAATACGTCCTTCATCACGCCCTTCGAGGCATACTGCTACATCAACATGTTGTTCGGCTTGAACAATGTCGACGCCACCTTCCATCACTGCATGCAGAAATGCCTGCTGAAGCAACTCGGCTGCAACATTCACGTCTACGTTGACGACATCGTGGTGAGCACCAAGCAGCACCTCATGCTCCTTGATGACCTGAATGAGACCTTTGCCAATCTGCATGAGTACCAGATCAAGCTCAACCCAGAGAAGTGCGTCTTCGGCGTGCCGGCCGGGAAGCTGGTCAGTTTCCTCGTGTCGGAGCGCGGCATGAGGCAAACCAGGAGAAGATTAAGGCCATCGAGCGCATGCACAAGCCAACCCGGCTGCGCGATGTCTTGAAGTTCACCGGCTGCTTGGCCTCGGTCCGCCAGTTTCTCAGCCGGCTGGGTGAGAGGGCCTTGCCCCTATATCAGCTGATGAAGAAGACGTCGCCGTTCAAGTGGAACGACCAGGCGGATGAAGCGTTCCGGGATCTCAAGCGCATGCTCTCCACCGCACCCGTCCTGGCCGCGCCGGCTGATAAGGAGCCGCTGTTGCTATACGTGCCGCCACGTCGCGGTCGGTAAGTATGGTGCTGGTGGTCGAGCTTAATCGAAAGGGCAAGATTTCAAAGTCCATCCAAATACCGGTCTACTACCCGAGCGGCGTTTCCCACCTCCATGCATAACTACCCGCATTACTAGCAGATTTGCTACAAGCTGCGGTACTTTCTTCGCCAAGAAGCTGAAGTAGTACTTTCAAGAGCACGTCATCACCATGGTCAGAACGGCCCCCATCGGCGAGATCATGGGCTACTGGGATGCCTCTAGCCGGGTTGGCAAGTGGGCCATCGAGCTTGCCGGCCACACCATACTCTACAAGCCCGCACCATGATCAAGTCGCAGGCCCTGGCCGAGTTCATCATCGACTGGACGGAGACCCAGTAGCTGCCACCGCCGCCGGATTCAATGCATTGGCGCATGCACTTTGACGACTCCAAGATGCACTCCGGCTTGGGAGCCGACATCGTGCTGTCTTCCCCACAGGGCGACCGGCTGCGGTACACGCTCCAGATCCACTTCGCCGCCTCCAACAATGTCGCCGAGTACGAAGCCCTTGTGCATGGCCTCCGGCTTGCCAAGGAACTCGGCGTCCGGCGCATTCTATGCTATTGCGACTTGAATCTGGTGGTACAACACTATTTCGGCGAGTGGGACGCCTGGGATGCCAACATGGCCAGCTACCGTTTTGTCAGGACCCCGATTCCAAGTCACATCGATCTAGCCGGTAACAGCTCATATCACTTTGCGGCCTCACGCACGGTATTCCCACGGGTGTCGCCTTACCATGGCCCGAGACCGTTTGCGCCTTTTGGCTCACTTATATGATAGTGTCGCTAGCATCCATATGACAGAGAACCCGGGCCGATATGACTAGTCGTGAACCCAAAGTGACACTAACTTAGGGGGACAGGCATACATGAATCAACATCGAGCATGTCGGTCAACAACGTGCGAATCCAGGATGTAGCACTGGGCTATAAGGACTCCGGGAACCCGGGCTGTAGCAGGCTAGGCAGGACTCCGGATGTCACCGCGTGACATTTCCCCGAAGGATGCAGAACCGTAAACGAAGTGAATCAAATGCCCGGCCAGTCAAGTGTTAGGAGCAGTAGTCTTTGAGCTAGCAGGACTCCGGTGAACTGGGTTGTAGCGGACTACTATGGCTCATGGAAGCACAAGACTACATTTCCCCATAAGAGAGGCTACCAAGGATAAACAACTAGGTTGTCGGATCCCACACATACCAAGCATTTCAATCATACACACAATATGCTCGATATGTGTAAATACAACATGGCATCACAACATAACTCGATGACTCAAGTATTTATTCATTAGGCTCCGAGGAGCGAGATATTACAAACATGGCTCTCATGACCCAACATTCAGAGCATACAAGTCAAAGCACATGCGGAAGCTTAACATGTCTGAGTACAGACATCTACAAAGGAAAAAGGCTGAGAAGCCTGACTATCCACCAGATCTGCCGAGGGCACAAGATCGTAGCTGAGGTATCAAGCTAAACGCCAAAGTCCACACGGAACTACTAGCAAGACCGACGTCTCTATGCAAAACATAAAATAAGCAAGCGTGAGTACAAATGTACCCAAGAAGACTTACATCGTAACTAACTACATATGCATCAAGATCAACAAAGGGGGTGGTGGAGTTTAACTGCAGCAAGCCAGCTTTGACTCGGTGGCTATCCCGAACTACGAAAGTGCAGTAACTCTTTTGAGGTGGCGCACACGAGTCCACATATTCACCATATCAATACACCACTATGTATCCGCTCACGTCTCCCTACGAGAAGGCCATCCATAGCACTCCCGCTTATCTTGCGCATTTTAGAGTATCCACTTTCACTTGTCTATGAACTGGACAGGCAACCCAGAAGTCCTTTACAGCGGACACGGCTATTCGAATAGATGATGTTAACCCTGCGGGGATGTACTTCTTCACACAGGCTCTCGCCACTTACCGCCTTGTACACGTCATGTATCTCGGCAACTTCAAGCGGAAGCTTTGGCGAGGTGTCGGCCACGGCCTACCTAAACACTAAAGTCTCTAGTCCAGGTTTATCGCCTATTCAGGTTCCATCTGCAGGAGTCCGGCCAAGGTTTCACATACGGCCCCGAGCGATGTGAGCAGGGTTCCCGAGACACCAAGCAGGCGCCCGGTACACCGTGCCATGGTGTACCTACCGCATCATAGCTCACCCCTAGGGTCAGTGCTACATACGGCCTCCAACACATATCCTACAAACACGTAAACTAGTTGAACTCTTGGGACAGAGAACAAGGGTGGATAAAAGCCGAGAGAGTCAATTAAGGATCCCAATGTGTGGTAGTAACTGTTCGTGGATCACAAACTAGTTCCTGAGGACGGTTTCAATGAGACAACCCACCATGTACTCCTACATGGCCTTTCACCGCTACCTTTTCCAAATCGTGTTCACACACTTAGCTCACACACAGTAGGACATGTTCGCACACCTCTGATTCATCCCCGATAAATCAGACCTGACTCAACTCTAAGCAGTAGCAGGCATGACAAACAAGCATGAATGAGTAGGCACATCAGGGCTCAAACAACTCCTACTCATGCTAGTGGGTTTCATCTATTTACTGTGTTAATGATAGGTCATGCAGAGGAAAAGGGGTTCAGCTACCGCAGCAAGTAACAGATGAATTGTTGTTGTCCTAATGCAGCGGAACGGCGCGGCGGTGAGGGCGTTGCGGTGGCGGAAGAAAGGAGAAGGAGGTAGAAGGAAGGGTGGAGCGAGGGCGAGCGTGCGAGCGTCTGCCGCTCCCCCTCCTCCCCCTACTTATAGGCTCGTGCGGCGGAGCTGAGGAGGCGAGGCGTGGGGGAACGTGGGATCAACCGCGCCCCCTCCCCCCCATGTCCCGTGATTATTGCGCCCTAAAGGCGTGCTGAAACTGCCGCGGGAAGGCGAGCGGTCCGTTCGGGCCGCAGAGGATCCACACATGGGCCGAGGCCTAGGTATGGTGGGCCCCAGCCTGCGGTGACGTCCCGTCGCGCGCGTGGGCTGGTAGGCCTTTCTGGCCACATGGCGCGCAGGGTGGCGCGCGGTCAACGCGCGATTCAGCTCGCGTTCTCACCTTCTGGCTACGGAACTTCCCGACGACGGCACACCCGCTCAGGGCCGGCTCCTAGCTGCCGGCTCTTCAGGATAGGAAGCTGATCGAGCTTCTCGTCCCCCTTTCAGCCTCGAAGCTCAATCAGCTTCGGGGACTACTATCGGAGTAAATGACCACGGGTAGCCTAGCCGGCTCCCCCTGGGACTTCTGAAAAAATTACAAGCCAATCAAGTCATCCAACATCCAAGACGCAGGGCCGCCTTCCCCCGGCCGGCTGACCCTCAGGCCGGCTGTCAGGAGGCGGCCCGACCCCAAAACCTACAAGGAGAAGGCCACGAGATGGCTGGATCCCAAGGAGCCGGCCACCAGAGGGCCGACTCCAAGAAGCCGCCCCCCCCAGCAAGCGGCCAAGGCCGCACCCTCAGAATCTGCACCCAATAACGATGATGAGACGGGGCGTGGCTATAGTGAAGCCTGCCACCCCGCATCCGGAAGCGCATAGCCCGCAGTCAGGTCAGACGGGCGGCCATCACCCGTCCGGGCGGGCATCAAGTTACCATGACCATGACGTCACCCAAGACAGGCTGTCAGTACGACCCGCAGGCGGCGGGCCCCTCCGGTCAGAGAGATGCCCGAAGGCGGCTCGGCCTCCCCTAGTCGGCCTGAGACATGGCCAGCTCCCCATAGCCGGCTTGTTCCCTCCCTCGAAGGAAGCGCCTCATTAAGGAGACAAGACGAGGTGAGACTACAGTGATCGCCACCAAGACGGCGGCACGGTAGTCATGCTTACCCCGACAAAGCCCTCGTCGTCAGGATTGAGGCAACAGTAACCAGCCCCCGACAAGGTCCTCAGCGGTGGGGCCAGCTTGTCGACGAAGAAGCCGGCAGCCGGCGGGACCCACCAGTCGGCGGGCCCCAGCGGCCGGCAGAGAAGCTGTCGAGCGTAGACACTGTCGGCTAGGGCCCGCGCCCAGCCAGATTACCATTGTACCTCTGGGGGTAGGCCTATATAAACCCCCTAGGGCATCCATGCAAAGGGATGATCTCTTAGAGTTTTAGACACCACACAGAGGGAAGAGGAGAGCTAGCCGTGCCCTTCTTCTTCCTCTCACCAAACATCTCAAGGAGCCTCTTGTAGCCACTTGTCCATCTAGTGATCATGCAGAGGGAAGAGGAGACCCCGCAGAGCAGCAGTAGGGGTGTTATCTCCACGGAGAGCCCCAGAGCTGGGTAAGATTCGCCGGCGTGCATGTCTTCGCCTCATCCCGTTTCCAGGCACCGGCGATGTCTTATTGGCTCCCACAATGATAAGTCACCCGTTGGCATATGTCGCACCCACCACCCGACATCCTGCGTGGATCACATCACCATCACCGTCACCACGCCGTCGTGCTGAGGAAACTCTCCCTCGACACTTTGCTGGGTCAAGAGTTCAAGGGACGTCATCGAGCTGAACGTGTGCTGAACTCAGAGGTGCCGTACGTTTGGTACTTGGTCGGTTGGATCGCGAAGACGTTCGACTACATAAACCGCGTTGAACTAACGCTTTTGCTTTCGGTCTACGAGGGTACGTGGACACACTCTCCCCTTCTCGTTGTTATGCATCTCCTAGATTGATCTTGCGTGATCATAGGAATTTTTTTGAAATTGCATGCTTCGTTACCGAACACGGCCTGCGCTCGCCAAGTTCATGGTGGTTCCCCACTATGTCTAAGGAGCTTTGGCCAAGGAGCCGGCTGGCGAGGCCTTGCTCCAGCCATCCAAAGAGACCAAGAAGGTCAAGCTGAACCCGGAAGACCCCAACTGCAGCAAGTACGTCGTCGTGGGCACGCGCCTTGACAGCAAATAGGAAGGCGAGCTCGTCGACTTCCTCCGTGAGAATCGGGATATCTTCGCATGGACCCCAAAGGACATGCCAGGAATTCTGAGGAAGTACGCTGAGCACAAACTGCACATCCGCAAGGACGCCAAGCCTGTTCGTCAACCCTTACGTCACTTTTCAGAAGAGAAGAGAAGAACCATCGGTGAAGAGGTTGACAAGCTACTCGTGCCCGGCTTCATCATGGTAGTGTTTGACCCCAGTAGCTGGCCAACCCAGCTTGTCGCCCTGAAGAAGAACAACACCGGCGATGTGCATAGACTACACCGGCTGAACAAGGCCTCGCCCCAAGGATCCTTTCGCTCTCTCGCGGATAGATCAAGTCATGGACTCCACCGCCGGCTGCGAGCTCATGTCCATCCTATATGCTTACTCCGGCTTTCATCAGATCAAGATAGACCCGGCCGATGCCCTTAATACGTCCTTCATCACGCCCTTCGAGGCATACTGCTACATCAACATGTTGTTCGGCTTGAACAATGTCGACGCCACCTTCCATCACTGCATGCAGAAATGCCTGCTGAAGCAACTCGGCTGCAACATTCACATCTACGTTGACGACATCGTGGTGAGCACCAAGCAGCACCTCATGCTCCTTGATGACCTGAATGAGACCTTTGCCAATCTGCATGAGTACCAGATCAAGCTCAACCCAGAGAAGTGCGTCTTCGGCGTGCCGGCCGGGAAGCTGGTCAGTTTCCTCGTGTCGGAGCGCGGCATGAGGCAAACCAGGAGAAGATTAAGGCCATCGAGCGCATGCACAAGCCAACCCGGCTGCGCGATGTCTTGAAGTTCACCGGCTGCTTGGCCTCGGTCCGCCAGTTTCTCAGCCGGCTGGGTGAGAGGGCCTTGCCCTATATCAGCTGATGAAGAAGACGTCGCCGTTCAAGTGGAACGACCAGGCGGATGAAGCGTTCCGGGATCTCAAGCGCATGCTCTCCACCGCACCCGTCCTGGCCGCGCCGGCTGATAAGGAGCCGCTGTTGCTATACGTGCCGCCACGTCGCGGTCGGTAAGTATGGTGCTGGTGGTCGAGCGACTGGAAAAGGGCAAGATTTCAGTCCATCCAGCGCCCGGTCTACTACCTGAGCGAAGTGCTTCCCACCTCCATGCATAACTACCCGCATTACTAGCAGATTTGCTACAGCGTGTACTTTACTGCCAAGAAGCTGAAGTAGTACTTTCAAGAGCACGTCATCACCATGGTCAGAACGGCCCCCATCGGCGAGATCATGGGCTACTGGGATGCCTCTAGCCGGGTTGGCAAGTGGGCCATCGAGCTTGCCGGCCACACCATACTCTACAAGCCCGCACCATGATCAAGTCGCAGGCCCTGGCCGAGTTCATCATCGACTGGACGGAGACCCAGTAGCTGCCACCGCCGCCGGATTCAATGCATTGGCGCATGCACTTTGACGACTCCAAGATGCACTCCGGCTTGGGAGCCGACATCGTCTTTATCTTCCCCTGTATGCGACCGGCTGCGGTACACGCTCCAGATCCACCGCCGCCTCCAACAATGTCGCCGAGCACGGCCCTTGTGCATGGCCTCCGCTTGCCAAGGAACTTCGGCGTCCGGCGCATTCTATGCTATTGCGACTTGAATCTGGTGGTACAACACTATTTCGGCGAGTGGGACGCCTGATGCCAACATGGCCAGCTACCGCTTTGTCAGACCCGATTCCAAGTCACATCGATCTAGCCGTAACAGCTCATATCACTTTGCGGCCTCACGCACGGTATTCCCACGGGTGTCGCCTTACCATGGCCCGAGACCGTTTGCGCCTTTTGGCTCACTTATATGATAGTGTCGCTAGCATCCATATGACAGAGAACCCGGGCCGACATGACTAGTCGTGAACCCAAAGTGACACTAACTTAGGGGGACAGGCATACATGAATCAACATCGAGCATGTCGGTCAACAACGTGCGAATCCAGGCTGTAGCACTGGGCTATAAGGACTCCGGGAACCCGGGCTGTAGCAGGTTAGGCAGACTCCGGATGTCACCGCTGACATTTCCCGAAGGGATGTATACGTAAACGAAGTGAATCAAATGCCGGCCAGTCAAGTGTTCCGGAGCAGTAGTGCTGGGCTAGCAGGACTCCGGTGAACTGGGTTGTAGCAGACTACTATGGCTCATGGAAGCACAAGACTACATTTCCCCATAAGAGAGGCTACCAAGGATAAACAACTAGGTTGTCGGATCCCACACATACCAAGCATTTCAATCATACACACAATATGCTCGATATGTGTAAATACAACATGGCATCACAACATAACTCGATGACTCAAGTATTTATTCATTAGGCTCCGAGGAGCGAGATATTACAAACATGGCTCTCATGACCCAACATTCAGAGCATACAAGTCAAAGCACATGCGGAAGCTTAACATGTCTGAGTACAGACATCTACAAAGGAAAAAGGCTGAGAAGCCTGACTATCCACCAGATCCTGCCGAGGGCACAAGATCGTAGCTGAGGTATCAAGCTAAACGCCAAAGTCCACACGGAACTACTAGCAAGACTGACGTCTCTCTGCAAAACATAAAATAAGCAAACGTGAGTACAAATGTACCCAGCAAGACTTACATCAGAACTAACTACATATGCATCAGTATCAACAAAGGGGGTGGTGGAGTTTAACTGCAGCAAGCCAGCTTTGACTCGGTGGCTATCCTGAACTACGAGTGCAGGTAACTCTTTTGAGGTGGCGCACACGAGTCCACATATTCACCATATCAATACACCACTATGTATCCGCTCACGTCTCCCTACGAGAAGGCCATCCATAGCACTCCCGCTTATCTTGCGCATTTTAGAGTATCCACTTTCACTTGTCTATGAACTGGACAGGCAACCCAGAAGTCCTTTACAATGACACGGCTATTCGAATAGATGATGTTAACCCTGCGGGGATGTACTTCTTCACACAGGCTCTCGCCACTTACCGCCTTGTACACGTCATGTATCTCGGCAACTTCAAGCGGAAGCCTGGCGAGGGTGTCGGCCACGGCCTACCTAAACACTAAAGTCTCTAGTCCAGGTTTATCGCCTATTCAGGTTCCATCTGCAGGGAGTCCGGCCAAGGTTTCCACATACGGCCCCGAACGATGTGAGCAGGGTTCCCGAGACACCAAACGGGCGCCCGGTACACCGTGCCATGGTGTACCTACCGCATCATAGCCCACCCCTAGGGTCAGTGCTACGCACGGCCTCCAACACATATCCTACAAACACCAGAAACTAGTTGAACTCTTGGACAGAGAACAAGGGTGGATAAAAGCCGAGAGAGTCAATTAAGGATCCCAATGTGTGGTAGTAACTGTTCGTGGATCACAAACTAGTTCCTGAGGACGGTTTCAATGAGACAACCCACCATGTACTCCTACATGGCCTTTCACCGCTACCTTTTCCAAATCGTGTTCACACACTTAGCTCACACACAGTAGGACATGTTCAAGACACCTCCGATTCATCCCCGATAAATCAGAACTGACTCAACTCTAAGCAAGAGGTGCATGACAAACAAGCATGAATGAGTAGGCACATCAGGCTCAAACAACTCCTACTCATGCTAGTGGGTTTCATCTATTTACTGTGTTAATGATAGGTCATGCAGAGGAAAAGGGGTTCAGCTACCGCAGCAAGTAACAGATGAATTGTTGTTGTCCTAATGCAATAAAAGGGGTTCATCTATTTCATTGACGTCGGTCAACGGTGCAGTGTCCAGTCCAGTCAAACTGACCAAGGTCCCCTTTGTCGAAGAGTTATTTAAACTAACTAAATTTAGTTAGTGCTAATCTAAGTTAATTAGCAGAGCGGGCCCCACTTGTCATTGACTCGGGGGGAAGTCAACCTGGGCCACCCAGTCTAAAGTCAATGGGGTCAAACCCACCGGCGACTCGACGCAGGCGAGGCCCGAGACGGCGGCGTGGCTCGGGAAACGCCCACAGGTGTCACACCCTGATTTTCATGGCACAACACTTAAGATGATAAATCATGAAAAATTATGGTCTGACAAAAACTTTTGTGTGTTTTGGTCTTTGCTTGATTTGATTTTGTCTACTGTTTGCAAGTGCACTAAAAATCAAATAAATCCTCCAACTCTTATACTCCTTCTCCCCTATCCAAAACTTCTGCCCAATTATCATGCCATGTGTGTAGGACATAAAAATAATTTCTTGTAAAAATATTTTGGCCAAAAGTATTTTCTAAATTTAGTTTTCCAAAAACCCCTGAATTGAGGTTTGCACTGCAAGTACTTGATTTGGGGTATGAAAAATATTTCAAAGAGTATATTTGAGACCTATTAGATAAAGGAATCCCATAAACAACAAAAATATCATTTTAAAAGTTATTTTACTATTTTATTTAAAAGCTTTTTCATAAGGCCAGAAATGGTCTTTAATAGGAAAAAAATATTTTATTGTTTTAAAAATATTTGACAAAAATCAGGGAAACTCAGTGGGCATATATTTCCCATATATAAGAGTTTCAACACATGGTCATGTTCAAAATATTGGTCAAATCCCTCAAATACCCTTTCTGGATATTTCAAGATTTGGAAATATTTAGAAAGGAAATATTCTCCAAAAATTCCAAGAAAATTCTAGCATGTCACATATGACATGTTTGATGATCTGGACAAGTATCAAGTCATGGAGAATAGTATAACCCCATGAAATCCCCTCAAAACCATTTCTGTCCATTTTGAAGTTTGAGCAACTTTACATTGCCAAACATGTCCAAATTCTCTCAAATCTTGTGTACATGCTCAACTGGTCTAATCATTCATCTAGACCAAATGTCACAAGTTGGAGAACAAGTTAACTTGATCAAAGTGCCAGAAAACCCTTCCTGTCCAGAACCAAATTTGAACAATTCTACATTGCCAAGTGTGTCCTTTTGATCTGAATTTTTGTGGACATGTTCAAATCCTCAAATGATGACACTACACCAAGTGGTGCATCAAGGAGAATAGATTTGCATGACTAAATCTTGGTAAAGCCATTTCTGCTGATTTCTAGGGTTTACCAAAGTTACATTGGCAACTTTCTTCGAATGGACTCAAACTTGGTGGTAAACCTCAATTATGTGTGACACTTGATCCTGTTAATTCTCATGTCAAGTGGAGTTCAAATTCTTGACCAAACCACCATCAAACACCTTCTGGCAGAAATTAAAAATGTATGTTTTGTCCACTTCCACTAATCTCCTTGAGCTCTTCTTTTTACCACAGCCCCTCCTAGTCCCCCTCTACCTCTGGTGTGCTTCCCTGCCCGAGAGGCAATGATGAAGGGGGGCAGGGACCCATTTTTCTTCTCTAGACAGCCACTTTCTCCTCCCTTTCTCATCTCTCTCTCACTCCTGGCAAGTCCCAGAGCATCCAAAGCCTCCACCCCTCTTGTTTATTCCTCCTACATACGCCAGACACAAGTGGACAAAGACGCGCTCTGGAGCACGTCAGCGTGCTCCCGACCGTTGACGCCGCGTCCCCCGACCACCTCGAGCCTCCCCCTCACGCCAGTCGAGGTGCCTCAACGTTCGCAACACGCCACAGTGCAGGCCCCCTCGTCTCTCCCTCTCTCTCACCTCCTGTGGTGCGTGCCCAGAGCCGCCCGGCTCGGCCAATGCCCGGCCTCGCACGCGCGAGCACCAGGGTCTCGCCCCGCTCCCTCTCTCTCTTCCTGGCGCCCTAATCCATCCCCACGAGCACCGCAGACAACTACTCGCTCGCCCCCCCCCTTGCCGCCCGATCCGTTTCCACGGCCACCCGTGCGCCGCGTCCACGGTGAGCCGTGGCCTCGCCATTTAGGGCCACCCCCGAGCCCCCTCTGTACTCCTTTGGCCCTCTCTCCCTCCCATAGACCCTCTGTACCAGCTCGTTTATCCTCTCGTGCCCTCCATCCACCACCATGGCCGTAGCCTTGCCGTCGGCCTCCGCCTAAATTCGCACGCACCATTCTTCCTCCTCCCCTCTAGACCGCACTAGAGCACCTCCACCACCACCGCGAGCCTCTCCCGTGCTTCTCCCTCTCCTTCCCATGGCCGTGATGTCGAGTTCCATCACCACCACTGGCCTCGCCGCGGCAGCCGATGATGTGCTCGCGTCCGGCCACCCCTGCGGTCGTGGCGCACCTCGTCGGATGCGCCGCTCTCCCCAGAGCCCGCCGGTGTCTTTGGGCGTCACCGAGGTGACCGGAGCCACGGGCAGGCGCCGCAAGCGCCGCCCCGCCTCCTCTGTCTCCTTTGTCGCGCGGGAGGAGGGAGACGACCTGTGGTGGACCCGGCAGTCGCTGACCCGTCCGCGGCCCCTCCGCTTAAGTGGGCGCCTTGGCAACACGCCTCTGGCGTGGACCCTGCGCCTATGCGGCTGAGCCGATGGGCCGGCCCAGTTGCGCCTCGATGCTAAACCTCGCCCAGCGCGCGCCGCCACCGCCGAGATTTGGCCCATTTAGGTAAATACCTCTCCTTTTTCTTTTTCTGTAGACTTGTAAAATCCATAAACAATTCAATTGGACTCCAAATTTGATGATTCAAATTTCTAGTGACTCTATAAATCATGATCTACCTGGTGGTGCAACATGCACATTTTTCCAGAGACCTTTTCTTCACAAATATTTATCAAATCCTATTTTTCCTATTTACATGATGAACTTTAGAGAATCACAGAGAGCTCAAACTTGATCCAAATGCCATGATTCAAATTCCTAGATGCTTCTAAGTTCATAACTTAGTTTATGAACATTTTTCTTAATACTTTCTGTACCCCACAAAATAATGAGCCATTTCTTCATGTTTGTCAACTTTGCAAATCCATAGAATATTCATTTGAACTCCATATCCAGCGAAACCAAATCCTAGATGCTTCTAAAATCATGGTTTGCTAAATGGGTGCCTCTGCTCGTTTTTCAAAAATATATTTCTGTACACTTCTTGCAAATCCACAAATCCCTTGATTCCATCATATTGAAATATTCAGAGATATCCATTGATCAAATCCCATTGAAACCACTTTGGTCATGCCTCATATGACCAAAGGTATCCTAGAAAAGTCCAACTTGCAATTTTAGAGCACTTTTATTTTTGCCTTGTTGTGTTGCTTATTGTGGTTGTTTTCAGCGATAGTTGACAAAGTAGACGAAATGCTCGGAGTTGGACCAGAGATATTTGAAGACCTCGAAGACCTTGCTAAAACAGGCAAGCAGCCCTTTGACCATGTCTAGGAAACCCTTTTTATGCATGTCATATAGCACCATATTGTTGTTGCAACGGAATCATGATGAGGTAGTGACCACTTGATGGTTTGCCACCGTGCTTCCTCGTTGAAACTTGCATTGTGCATGACCCTACCTTCTTATGAGGGTTATGCCGGTGGGACTAGATAGGATGCTAAAGTAGTGCTACGCAAAAAGGGACGGGAATATGCATGGTGAAGGAGACAAAGTATTTTCAAAAGACTTTTCGAAAACCCTGTCGGGTGCCACTTATGCCCGAAGGAGATGATGAGTTGGGTAGCCACTTGAAGACGAAGTGGTGTGCCGAGGCAAGCGTGTGTGTTGTTTTCAAAACGGGTTGGTTTAAGTTGCGACCGCTATTCCAACCTTACATGCGCAACCACTCTACCCTTATATGGGAAAGGGCATTATTGATTACCTAGGCTGATACTAGCTTGGAGCCCGCATTACTAGTGACGGGGGAGAGTTGATGCTCTCTCTCTCGATGCAGGGTCGTGCCAGTAGGGCGGCCATCATCGTTTTTACAGGGCACCGGATACACCGTTGTGTCCCCTCTCGGATGTTACGATCTCGAGTGAGTATCGTATGATGTACATCGTGAGGATACGGAACAACGAGTGGGCTCCTTGTTAGTGTCGTCTAGGGAAAGGTAGTGATCGGGTGCTTACCCGGGTACTTGAGGTATCGCAGGTCGTGGATGACACGGAAGTTCCCTGGATCTTGTGGGTAAAGTGTGCAACCTCTGCAGAGTGTAAAACTATTCGGATAGCCGTCTCCACGGTCAAGGATAGTTGGGTAACCGCTCTTGGGCTACGTCCACATGTTTATGGACCAGTGCGTGTGTTTGGATAAGTGGGAAGATCTACTTGGGTCGAGTCAAAGGACTTGACATGATTGAGTTGGGTTGGTGCCCACTCTATGTATGTTGATATCTGTAACCTGTCCTCATGGTTACTTGAATTCTCCTGATGCATGTATTACAAGTTGTTGAACATGTCATTGCACTCAAGACTAGCTTTCTACAAAAATTTACCTATATCATGCATTGTTGTATCTTGAACCAAAACATGGGTTGCTTGCGAGTACATTCAAAGTACTCATTGGCTTGCCACTGGTTATTTTATTGGCCAGGCATGAAAGAACAGGATATGATGAAGAATACTTGGTGACTTAACATGCGAGCTAGGACGCTCCTCAAATGTAATGCCTGTAGGGTTAAGGCGGATGGCATGGGTCCAAGTTATCGACGAAGATTTCAAGCAATGTTATACTCAAGACTTGACCATAATGGTCCTACTTGTGTATTATGGTATGTATGGATGTAAGCCTCCTGTTATTCAGCTTCTGTGTGTTCAGTGAGCATTGATCTCTGGGATCACTGTACACGTGCATTCGGTGATCACGACTTATGAGTCGGGGTCCCCACAGAGCTGGTATCGAGCCATCCCGACCGTAGGAAGCCTTAGTTAGCATGGTCGTTAGTTAGGGTAAAACTATTTCCAAAACTACTACTAGTTTCCAAAACTATCTATACTTCTCTTCCCTTCTCGCTTTTCGAAAACTAAGGTATACTTTCCTTATTGATCTCTTCCCTTCAAAACCTTTGGTCGCTAGAACCCTTATGCCCCGACCACTTTGGATTCTTTGTAATCCTCGTGGATAATCTAGAAGGAAGATGCCTTGCCAGACATTCACCCACATCTCCTGAACACAAGATTGGCGACACCACAACAAGACGACACCAACAGAAGATACATCCTCGAGGAATGAGGACATGAAGACCCAGGAGATGGTGACACCCTTGACACTGCCCCAAGATGAAGCAACCTTAGCCTACGATGATCAGGGCATAGGATATGCAAGATCATGATATACATCGCTAATAGGGTAACCCTGTCACTACCGTTGTTGTATCGGCAACCACCGGTGGATGAGAACCTAGCCATTTGGTCTGCCTCACTATAGTGAGCAGGAAAACGGTTCTCTTCATCCCCCGCTCTCGGTGACGATATTGTCAACAATGTGTCCGACGGGTTGGACCACTATTATGCCTTGATAATGTTATTGCATAAAGGATTGCCTACCTGGTACCATCGACGGCTTAGAAAGCAAAAGCGATCATCATGATTAAGAAGACAAGAGAAGACTAAGTCAAAGACAGCCACGAGGAGCCACCATCACCCCATCACCTCATCGGGCGAGAAGTGTTGAAGATTCTTCAGGCCAACCCGGATCGTTTCATCGAACAACTACAAGAGACGTAGCAACACCTGAGGAAACTCAGAAGACTGCATGAGGCACAAGGCACGACTACTGAGTCCGAGAACCCCTAGGGTAGGATGAGTCGTGTACCCCCTATGCGCAGTCGAGTCCGCATGATGGTTCGAATAGAACCATGACTGTGTGTTGCTTGTTTTTATTTGTTTGTGTTTTGATATCAGTCACCCTTTTTGCCCTAGGCAACAAGTACGTGACTATATCACCTTACTTATCTTAATGCCTGTGTTTGGCCCTTTCGGCACCTGTTTGTTTGCACTTGCACTATAGAACCCCCTTTAGGCATTCCCCTCCTTTATGCTACCTCTCCCTCTCATCTCTCTCCTCAACTGAAGGCTAGCAAGACAAGATACACCAAGGATTCTACTTTGGCAACCAACCAGCACTAAAGACTTTTGCTACAACCTCCTCGACCAAGTGCAACCCCGTAGAGTTATGTTTACCTCTCAAGACTGTAAACCCATCACTATACCCTTCGAGACTTCACGAGATACCCCAGCTTGAATCCTTAACCAAGTGCTTAACCCACGGAATTACAAGTGGACCAGTTAAGCCTCTGTAACCTCACATAGCACTGGGTTCATTATGGAACTAGTGGACATAGCGAACGAGCACATTATCATCCTAAGATAGCACCAAAACTGATGATGCCATAGGAGAGACCAATTTGGGGATATAGGAACGGAGGACAAATGACTTGATGAGTTTATATCAGAGACCCTATGGAATTGACTGAGACTTTGGTAGATCATGAGGCTTTCATGTTGGTAGATGAACTTGGTGGGATCATGATTATAGATTAGCATAGCTTCCATTATCCCTGAGTAAATTGGATTTATAGGACAATTATGATCGCAAGCTGAAACTCCTGGAAGTGCAAGGATTTGACTTGATCAGATGATATTGATAGGAGATAGTTGATATTACGTAAATAACTTGAGGGAGACATGTAGGATTCCTCGTTGTACATGAGATTTGGATTAAATAGGTTACCCTAGTGGAGTATGGATGCAGAGTAATTTTACATGGTTTGGAGTAAATTGGATTTAGACTGATGATCTTGATCATGATACCATGTTTCTTGGTGGACCATAACTAGGAGATTGGAATAATTATCAGAGTTTATTTAGGGATCTATATATGCTTGACCTTGGAGTTTACATGACCATGATAATGGAAATTGGTGGACTGGCTATCGCAAGGTAGCCCTTTCAAGTATTTGGTGATTATAGGACATTAGAAGATCATGTGGGAAACCATAGACATTGGATTTGTAGAATTAATGAATTATGTAGCTAATGGGCTTTTGGAGTTGACCTATGCGAGATGATACTTTCGGAGGTATGAGGTGATCTGTTTGGAGGACTAGATAGAACAATTGGCATCTCAGGAACTGTGCTCAAGGATGGGATGATGAACATTCACTCGCATACTAGAATCCTTGAAACCCTTACGCCCTACCAAGCCACAACATGGCCGGATCCTGACCTTGGGCTTTGGCTCTAGATCAATAAGACCACAGCGATACTCAACCGTGACCATCACCAATGCCTCAAATTTCACTTTACGGACCCCACAGACTTCATGGAGTGCTTGGACAAGTTAGTTGTCATCTTTCTTTGATGACATACTCGTCTACCCGAAGACGGAAGAAGAATAGTTGAGCTGGTCAAGGAACATCTGAAGACCGTCATGTATAAGAGGAAGAACTACACCAACCACCATCTTCAAGAAGTATACTTCCGCGTCAAAGACCATGTGTATCTGCAAGCCACTCCTCTCTAAGGAACCAAGCATTTCCTTGACAAGGAGACCCACACCAAGATTCATCGGCCCTCTTCGAGATCACTCCAAGAGATAACAGCCCCCTCCGAGATCAATACGAGACAAAGAGAAGACAATTACCAGCTGGAGTTGCCACCAGAGTTACCTGATGTGCACAACGCTTTCCATGCATCACAACCCCGGAAGTGTTTCCAACTTCCTAACTTGCCCGATCTCTAAGAGGGCAATGACCATCGAGCCATCGACCCCTAGCCCAATCTAACCTACCGCGAGCTACCCATTAGCAACCTGGACCAAGTAGAACATTATATACGAAGCCACACCATCAAGTACTTCAAGGATTAAAGGAGCACCGCTCGGAAGCAGGAACAGTATGAGGACGTGAAGACCACCCCACATCAAAGTTTTTGTATCCCTTTCCGCTCCTAGTTTGGGAATCTCGGGGACGAGATTCTTGTAAGGGGGGTAGGTCTGTCACACCCTGATTTTCATGGCACAACACTTCAGATGATAAATCATGAAAAATTGTGGTTTGACAAAAACTTTTGTGTGATTTGGTCTTTGCTTGATTTGATTTTGTCTACTGTTTGCAAGTGCTCTAAAAATCTAATAAATCCTCCAACTCTTATACTCCTTCTCCTTGATCCAAAACTTCTGCCCAATTATCATGCCATGTGTGTAGGACATAAAAATAATTTCTTGTAAAAATATTTTGGCCAAAAAGTATTTTCTAAATTTAGTTTTCCAAAAACCCCTGAATTGAGGTTTGCACTGCAAGTACTTGATTTGGGGTATGAAAAATATTTCAAAGAGTATATTTGAGACCTATTATATAAAGGAATTTCATAAAACACAAAAATATAATTTTAAAAGTTATTTTACTATTTTATTTAAAAGATTTTTCTTAAGGCCAGAAATGGTCTTTAATAGGAAAAAAATATTTTATTGTTTTAAAAATATTTGACAAAAATCAGGGAAACTCAGTGGGCATATATTTCCCATATATAAGAGTTTCAACACATGGTCATGTTCAAAATATTGGTCAAATCCCTCTAATACCCTTTCTGGATATTTCAAGATTTTTAAATATTTACAAAGGAAATATTCTCGAAAAATTCCAAGAAAATTCTAGCATGTCACATATGACATGTTTGATGATCTGGACAAGTATCATGTCATGGAGAATAGTACAACCCCATGAAATCCCCTCAAAACCATTTTTGTCCATTTTGAAGTTTGAGAAACTTTACATTGCCAAACATGTCCAAATGCTCTCAAATCTTGTGTACATGCTCAAATAGTCTAATAATTCATCTAGACCAAATGGCACAAGTTGGAGAACAAGTTAACTTGATCAAAGTGCCCCAAAACCCTTCCTGTCCAGAACCAAATTTGAACAACTCTACATTGCCAAGTGTGTCCTTTTGATCTGAATTTTTTGTGGACATGTTGAAATCCTCAAATGATGACTCTACACCAAGTGGTGCATAAAGGAGAATATATTTGCATGACTAAATCTTGGTAAAGCCATTTCTGCTGATTTCTAGGGTTTACCAAAGTTACATTGGCAACTTTCTTCAAATGGACTCAAACTTGGTGGTAAACCTCAATTATGTGTGACACTTGATCCTGTTAATTCTCATGTCAAGTGGAGTTCATCTTCTTGCCCAAACCACCATCAAACACCTTCCGCAGAAATTAAAAATGTATGTTTTGTCCACTTCCACTAATCTCCATGAGCTCTTCTTTTTACCACAGCCCTCCTAGTCCCCCTCTACCTCTGGTGTGCTTCCCCCGAGAGGCAATGATGATGGGGGGCAGGGACCCATTTTTCTTCTCTAGACAGCCACTTTCCCCTCCCTTTCTCATCTCTCTCTCACTCCTGGCAAGTCCCAGAGCATCCAAAGCCTCCACCCCTCTTGTTTATTCCTCCTACATACGCCAGACACAAGTGGACACGCGAGTGCGCGCGGAAAGGCCGCGGATGCCGGCCAAAGACGCGCTCTGGAGCACGTCAGCATGCTCCCGACCGTTGACGCCGCGTCCCCCGACCACCTCGAGCCTCCCCCTCGCGCCAGTCGAGGTGCCTCGACGTCCGCAACAAGCCACCGTGCAGGCCCCCTCGTCTCTCCCTCTCTCTCACCTCCTGCGGTGCGTGCCCAGAGCCGCCCGGCTCGGCCAATGCCCGGCCTCGCACGCACGAGCACCAGGACCTCGCCCCGCTCCCTCTCTCTCTTCCCGGCGCCCTAATCCACCCCCACGAGCACCGCAGACAACTCCTCGCTCGCCCCCCTTGCCGCCCGATCCGTTTCCACGGCCACCCGTGCGTCGCGTCCACGGTGAGCCGTGGCCTCGCCATTTAGGGCCACCCCCGAGCCCCCTCTGTACTCCTTTGGCCCTCTCTCCCTCCCACAGACCCTCTGGACCAACTCGTTTATCCTCCCGTGCACTCCATCCACCACCATGGCCGGAGCCTTGCCGTCGGCCTCCGCCTAAATTCGCACCCACCATTCTTCCTCCTCCCCTCTAGACCGCACTAGAGCACCTCCACCAGCACCGCGAGCCTCTCCCGTGCTTCTCGCTCTCCTTCCCATGGCCGTGCCGTCGAGTTCCATCACCACCGCCGGCCTCGCCGCGGCGGCCGATGATGCTCTCGTCTGCCACCCTATGATCGTGGCGCACCTCATCGGATGTGCCGCTCTCCCCTGAGCCCGCCGGTGTGCTGGGCGTCACCGGAGGTGACCGGAGCCACCGGAACGGGTGCCGGCAAGTGCTCGGCCCCGCCTCCTCTGTCTCCTTCGTCGCGCGCGGGAGGAGGGAGACGACCCTGCGGGTGGACCCTGCAGTCGGTGACCCGTCCATGGGCCCTCCGTTTAAGTGGAGGCGCCTTGGCAACATCGCCTCGGCGTGGACCCTCTGGCGTGTCTTGGCTGAGCCGATGGGCCGGCCCAGGCGCCTCGACGCTAAACCTCGCCCAGCAAGGCCGCCACCGCCAGATTTGGCCCATTTAGGTAAATCCCTCTCCTTTTCTTTTTTTCAGAGACTTGTAAAATCCATAAACAATTCAATTGGACTCCAAATTTGATGATTCAAATTTCTAGTGACTCTATAAATCATGATCTACCTGGTGGTGCAACATGCACATTTTTTCAGAGACCTTTTCTTTACAAATATTTATCAAATCCTATTTTTCCTATTTCTGTGATGAACTTTAGAAAATCACAGAGAGCTCAAACTTGATCCAAATGCCATGATTCAAATTCCTAGATGCTTCTAAGTTCATAACTTAGTTTATGAACATTTTTCTTAATACTTTCTGTACCCCACAAAATAATGAGCCATTTCTTCATGTTTGTCAACTTTGCAAATCCATAGAATATTCATTTAAACTCCAAATCCAGCGAAACCAAATCCTAGATGCTTCTAAAATCATGGTTTGCTAAATGGGCGCCTCTGCTCATTTTTCAAAAATATATTTCTGTACACTTCTTGCAAATCCACAAATCCCTTGATTCCTTCATATTGAAATATTCAGAGATATAAATTGATCATATCACATTGTATCCACTTTGGTTATGCCTCATATGACCTTAGGTATCCTAGAAAAGTCCAACTTGCAATTTTAGAGCACTTTTATTTTTTCCTTGTTGTGTTGCTTATTGTGGTTGTTTTCGGGGATAGTTGACGAAGTAGACGAAATGCTCGGAGTTGGACAAGAGATATTATAATACCTCGAAGACCTTGTTAAAATAGGCAAGCAACCCTTTGACCATGTCTAGGAAGCCCTTTTTATGCATGTCATATAGCACCATATTGTTGTTGCAACGGAATCATGATGAGGTAGTAACCACTTGATGGTTTGCCGCCGTGCTTCCTCGTTGATACTTGCATTGTGCATGACCCTACCTTCTTATGAGGGTTATGCCGGTGGGAGTAGATAGGATGCTAAAGTAGTGCTACGCAAAAAGGGACGGGAATATGCATGGTGAAGGAGACAAAGTATTTTCAAAAGACTTTTCAAAAACCCTGTCGGGTGCCACTTATGCCCGAAGAAGATGATGAGTTGGGTAGCCACTTGATGACGAAGTGGTGTACCGAGGCAAGTGTGTGTGTTGTTTTCAAAATGGATTGGTTTAAGTTGCGACCGCTATTCCAACCTTACATGCGCAACCACTCTATCCTTATATGGGAAAGGGCATTATTGATTACCTAGGCTGATACTAGCTTGGAGCCCGCATTACTAGTGACGGGGGAGAGTTGGTGCTCTCTCTCGGGACGTGGTGTTGCCATGTAGGTCGGCCTTGTCTGTTTTCTCAGGGCACCGTATTCTCCTTTGTGTCCCCTCTCGGATGTTACGATCTCGAGTGAGTCTCGTATGATGTACATCGTGAGGATACGGAACAACGAGTGGACTCCTTGTTAGTGTCGTCTAGGGAAAGGTAGTGATCAGGTGCTTACCCCGGGTACTTGAGGTATCGCGGGTCGTGGATGACACGGAAGTTCCCCGGATCTTGTGGGTAAAGTGTGCAACCTCTGCAGAGTGTAAAACTACTCGGATAGCCGTGTCCACGGTCAAGGATAGTTGGGTAACCGCTCTTGGGCTACGTCCACATGTTTACGGACCAGTGCGTGTGTTTGGATAAGTGGGAAGATCTACTTGGGTCGAGTCAAAGGACTTGACATGATTGAGTTGGGTTGGTGCCCACTCTATTTATGTTGATATCTCTAACCTGTCCTCATGGTTACTTGAATTCTCCTGATGCATGTCTTACAAGTTGTTGAACATGTCATTGCACTCAAGACTAACTTTCTGCAAAAATTTACCTATATCATGCATTGTTGTATCTTGAACCAAAACATGGGTTGCTTGCGAGTACATTCAAAGTACTCATTGGCTTGCCACTGGTTATTTTATTGGCCAGGCATGAAAGAACATGATATGATGAAGAATACTTCGGTGATTTAACATGCGAGCTAGGACGCTTCCCATTCAGAATGCCTGTAGGGTTAAGGCAGATGGCATGGGTCCAAGTTATCGACGAAGATTTCCGCTGCAATGTTATACTCAAGACTTGACCATAATGGTCCTATTTGTGTAATACGGTATGTATGGATGTAAGCCTCTGTTATTCAGCTTCTGTGTGTTCAGTGAGCATTGATCACTGGGATCACTGTACACGTGCATTCGGTGATCACTCCTTATGAGTCGCGGTCCCCATAACAGGGCACGGACGAGGCCGTTCTTGGGCTCGTTGGAGAGCTCTTGCAGGCACGCGTCGAGTGGTGGAGGAGGCCGAGCCTATGGTGGCCGGAATCGTCGCCGGCGATGAAAGCGCGGCGGCCGGTGTTCGGACATCGAGTGGAACGAGGCTACGGGGTGCTAGCGGCTGGCCAAAGGGGTTCTCTGGACTCCAGGGAGCTCCAGGAGCACAACCCTGCGGCGGGTTTGAGCGGAGGAGCTCGCGAGTGCAAGGCTCGCCGGCCATGGCGGCGGCCGGAGCTCGGGTGATCTTGGGGCGGCGACTAGAGGGCGGGGGCAAGCAGGGGAACAGAGGGGAAATGGTCAGCAGCTCACCGCGGTTCTAATGAGACAGGCGTCGAGCTCGGGGAGGCAGGGACGACGGAGAACGACGGGCGAAGTCCGGCGGCAGATGCGGCAGTGATGAGCTCGGAGGCGTCGTCACAGGGCGTCCGGCGGTGTGTCCTTCGGCTTGGTGAGGCGGTGATCGACGGCGGACCAGTGGGACACGACAACGGGGCTCGGCATGGGTAGTAGCTACGGCGACAGTGAGCGGCGCTCGGGCGGTGCAGAGGAGAGAACCAGAGGAGGGGATGGGGACGAGGCAGTGAGCGAGGGGGTTCCAGGGGGTGCGGCGAGGAGGAACTCATCCACGCGGCCCAAATGCTCGGCGGCAAGCGGTGACGGCGTGGTGAGCTCGGCACGCCAAGGCTCACCTCTTTGCCTGCTGGCGAGAGGAAGCGGTGGCCAGCCATGGGCCAGCAAAGTCTTTAGGCGGGCGATGGGCTGCAGTTGAGGCTGCGACAGGTGAGGCCAGGTAGATTCTCTCTCTCTCTCTCTCTCTCTCTCTCTCTCTCTCTCTTTTATTTGTTTTCTGTTTTCTATTTTTCTTCCTCTATTTTGATTTAGTTTAGCAAATAAATCATTTTAATAAATTCTGTAGGTTATTATATGGCTTGCCAAAATATATACAAAGCCACTCACAAACTTCCAGAATTATTGGAGTCATATTTAATATATGTTAAATATAAGTCCAAAGCAAATAGTTATTGGATTAATTCAAATGGCCAAAATAAATATTTCTATGACTCCAAAAATATTGGTTTGAATTTTACCTCTTACCAATATTTCTATAGAACAACATGAACATTTTCTTGGACTCATTTGAGAAGATTTTAAGGTTGGTTATTTTTGAACTGATTTCTGAGGGTTTCACATGTCCCCATTTCAAGTTCATTGAAATATAAACATGATGACATGGATGAAGATGCAACTAATTACAAACAAAGATCTAGGGTTGTGACAACTCACCCCCACTAAACAAGAATCTCATCCCGAGATTCAAGTCGTGAGGTAAGAAGACAGAGGGACACAAACTAACATAGTCTTCACGATCCAGATGACTTTCTCGAGGATGTTGATTCATTGCATCACCTTGATCTCGACGTCTTGCTTTGAGAACTACATCCAACATGACAACGAGTAGAGAGGGAGAATTTTGGAAGAATCAATCTTCCTGAGGTTCGAGCAACTTAGGATCATCTTAATGATCACAGGATCATCTCATAGAATGGGACATAGAAACATCTCTGGAGCTGAGAAGCAAAACATGCATCAGGAGGGGTGGAGGAAACAATTTGACGAGGGTTCCATAATACCGAGGAAGAATTGCCATGATTCCATAACGGGGCACCTTAGGGAAGGTGACTCGTAGAATTATTCCCTCAAGTGGCAAAAAGGATTACCTTTGATTCAAAGATCATTGAAGCTCTTTAAAGGAGTCCGGATGAATGACATACCCGGACTAGTATGGATGATGTGGATTACCTTGTTGAAGAAAACACAATGGATGATTTTGCTTATCATCGGAAATGGATGGGACCCATGGTAGGACCACTGTTGAAGGCGATCCTGACTAGAAATTACCGAGAAGGGTAGTCCATGGTTGGATGGCACAATGGCGGTGCAGGCTATGGACAAAGTGCTAATGCTGGGAATGTTCCAACCATCATATCTGCCTGAGATTCAGATCAGTTTGGTGTCAGGATATTCCAGACTCATCAAGTCTAGAAAGAAAAATGAAGGTTTGCAACACAAATCGATGAGATGGCGTTGCGAGATTGTCGGGGAGTGAACTACGATAGAAAGCTCCAAAACATGAGCTGGTTCTGTTACATACATGTGAACACGCTCTCCCAGACAAGCATGACCACATAGTAGTCTTACAATAAAACACTGCCGAGTTCTGGTTGGGAACCATCATTGCGGAGAGCGAAGCCCTTGCATAAGTCATATGATTAGCTCTTATGAAGGAACTTCTTCTCCTTGAACAAGTCAATCAGTGGCTTGGTGTGCTAGGAACACATATGGAGTGGAGGCGGCCAACCTATCAAACCATAGGGCACTTCGCACGTGCATGACTAACTTGGGATGATTCCATAGGAAGTAAAAACACAATTTCTCGAATTCACGGCGGCAACTTACATCAAATACACGTGAATTAGAGGAAGTCACTCCTTTCATCCAAACGTATACCACATGAGCGGATCATGAAGGCAATGCTTATAAAGTTTCCAACACTAGCTTAGATGTTCAACACGAATCATGGAGGAGACAAAATGCTGCTGATGGGCTCAACAACAACTCATCGGAATTTCCATATCACTGGACTTCCACCATCATGTGAACACAGTGATAGCATTGGTTAAACCAAAAGATGTAATGGTGTATGCTCGAGGGATCAACCACGAGTAAGACAACATTACGAACATCGTTGGTTCTGATTTGACTTGATGATAGCCCATACTCAAGTCAAAGTTTTGACAAGGCAATAGATCCAACAATTGATCCCGAGGACCAATCGATGAAGATATCGGCTTTCTTCAACACACACTCAAAAGGATATACCTTAAAATGAACTAAGTCGGACAAGCTTTTATCTTCCAACTCTCCAAGTTGTTGTTTGGCTTAACCAACTAGCTCAGGGGTATCCACCACAGATTCTTGGAGAAGGGGTGGTTTACAAGGAAACCAACTTGATCACGAACTCAATATAGCGGTCAGGTGACGACCTGGTGATACTTCCAAGAAGATATTCAGAAAATCACGAACCATCGATATGTTACTAAGCTTGGGAACAATCTTGCTTTTCAGGGCAAGACCATATGAACAAATAAGCAAGGGATCGAATAATCCTAACTCATTGATCAAAGAGTGCACCAGAAATAAAGACTAGGTAGCACGATCAATCTTAGGATGATGATTCAATAACCAACACGCTAAGAATGAGAATATTGTCCATTTACTACCAAGCAACGAGGTTGCTAGGAGTATCGATTTCACACATCACAGTTCACTTGTCGGCATTCCGATTACAACAACACGGGACCGAGGAATGAACAATGATAGCGAGAAGTATCACAACGTCAAGAATTCATGGAAGATGGTGCAATTCTCATGACAATCCTGACATAAAGGGGGTAATACCCCGAGGTAGAGCAGAATCAAAAGTTGGATTGGCATTTTGATCTGCGGAATACAACTGCTTTGACCAAATTCTAGATATGGATGAGGTACTGGAGTTTGTTTCTCCAAGTCATTCCGAATAGAATGGCTTGACGAACCACAAGAATAATAGGCATCGATAAACGAATGCACACATACTCTTGATTATCAATTGATAGATGGAGGCCAGAAAACAACCAAAGAGGGACAACTCAAAGGAACATATAATTTTCTGAGTTGTGGATGCTTAGATTAGTATGTCGAGCGAAGCTCAACATTTCTTCCGGATAACCCATGCGGAAAGGTAGAACTGGCAGATTCACAATTATGAACGGAGAACTCCTCAAGAGTACTCTGATTGTGATCCTCCGGTTCAACGAGGAACTTCTGCCATAAGCGGTTCATAGTATTTGGAAGAAAGAAATACCACGGACCTCGAGGACTATCGCAAAGTTACTAATATCCTAAAGGAACTAGCAAACACTATCAACAGGAGGTAAGTAGGGTGAACCTCGGGTTCAAGAACCCAGGAATAGAATAACTACTACTAAATCGCATCACAGGATGCTTTCGGGAATAATGGCCAGAATCATCACACGGGGAACACCAAACATGGCTAGTTTACTAGGTGACTCCCTAAAACACCTAGGTTCATAATAATAGCTCCAACATATATGTCGAGGCAGCGGAGTACCTCAACACACTAATTTGTGTGATTAATCTGGCCCAAATGAACATTAGAAACGGAGAGAAGGGATTTGCAAATGCATCGGACTATATAGAAACCTGGGATGACTCGGACAGCATAACGGCTGTAAATGCTCAAAATGATTTGAGACATCCTGCAAAAATGGTGGCATGACCACTCAACATCCCAATATCAAGGTTCTGAGACCAACTATGAACACACGGAAGTAGTAGAAACTGAACTGGGGCTTAAAACCAACAATCTTAAAAGTCTATGGATTAGTAACACGTCATCCTGATAGGTAGACAAATGAGAAGCCTAGTTCTTAAACCCCGTAGAAAAGAAGAGGATGACTCAGATCAGAAGGGCATAAGGTAAAGGAGTAAAAAGAGCCTTACGTTCCCTTCCACAATCAATTCCCTTATATAACTAAAGCATTTCTAGACACAACTTTGACCAGTTTGGCTTGGTAATCCTCTGAGCGATCGGGCTCGATACCAAAGCTGTCGGGACCACGATTCCAAGTCACATCGATCTAGCCGGTAACACCTCATATCACTTTGCGGCCTCACACACGGTATTCCCACGGGTGTCACCTTACCATGACCCGGGACCGTTTGCGCCTTTTGGCTCACGTATATGATAGTGTCGCTAGCATCCATATGACAGAGAACCCGGGCCGACATGACTAGTCGTGAACCCAAAGTGACACTAACTTAGGGGGACAGGCATACATGATCAACATCGAGCATGTCGGTCAATAACGTGTGAATTCGGGCTGTAGCACTGGGCTATCAGGACTCCGGGAACCAGGGCTGTAGCAGGCTAGGCAGGACTCCGGATGTCACCGCGTGACATTTCCCCGAAGGGACAGACAAAGGAACGTAGTGAATCACATGCCGGCCAGTCAAGTGTTCCGGAGCAGTAGTGCTGGGCTAGCAAGACTCCGGTGAACCGGGCTATAGCGGACTACTATGGCTCATGGAAGCACAAGACTACATTTCCCCATAAGAGAGGCTGCCAAGGATAAACAACTAGGTTGTCGGATCCCACACATACCAAGCATTTCAATCATACACACAATATGCTCGATATTTGTAAATACAACATGGCATCACAACATAACTCTACGACTCAAGTATTTATACATTAGGCTCCGAGGAGCGAGATATTACAAACATGGGTCTCATGACCCAACATTTGAGCATACAAGTCAAAGCACATGCGGAAGCTTAACATGTCTGAGTACAGACATCTACAAAGGAAAAAGGCTGAGAAGCCTGACTATCCACCAGATCCTGCCGAGGGTACAAGATCGTAGCTGAGGTATCAAGCTAAACGTCAAAGTCCACACGGAACTACTAGCGAGACTGACGTCTCTCAGCAAAACATAAAATAAGCAAACGTGAGTACAAATGTACCCAGCAAGACTTACATCAGAACTAACTACATATGCATCAGTATCAACAAAGGGGGTGGTGGAGTTTAACTGCAGCAAGCCAGCTTTGACTCGGTGGCTATCCTAAGCTACGACTGCAGGTAACTCTTTTGAGGTGGCGCACACGTGTCCACATATTCACCATATCAATACACCACTATGGATCCACTCCCGTCTCCCAATGAGAAGGCCATCCATAGCACTCACGCTTATCTTGCGCATTTTAGAGTATCCACTTTCACATGTCTATGAACTGGACAGCAACCTGTAAGTCCTTTACATGGACACGGCTATTCAATAGATGATGTTAACCCTGCAGGGTGTACTTCTTCACACACGCTCTCGCCACTTACCGCCATGTACACGTCATGTATCTCGGCAACCTTCAAGTGGAAGCCTGGCGAGGGTGTCGGCCACGGCCTACCTAAACACTCAAGTCTCTAGTCCAGGTTTATCGCCTATTCCGGTTCCATCCGCAGGGAGTCCGGCCGAGGTTTCCACATACGGCCCCGAACAATGTGAGCAGGGTTCCCGAGACACCAAACGGGCGCCCGGTACACTGTGCCACGGTCTATCTACCGCATCATAGCCCACCCCTAGGGTCAGTGCTACGCACGGCCTCCAACACATATCCTACAAACACCAGAAACTAGTTGCAACTCCCCGGAGGAGAACAAGGGTGGTTAAGAAGTCGAGAGAGTCAATTAAGGATCCCAATGTGTGGTAGTAACTTTTCATGGATCACAAACACGTAACTCAGTTCACGAGGGACGGTTTCAATGAGACAACCCACCATGTACTCCTACATGGCCTCTCACCGCTACCTTTACCAAATCGTGTTCACACACTTAGCTCACACACAGTAGGACATGTTCACACACCTCCGATTCATCCTCAATGAATCAGACCTGACTCAACTTTAAGCAGTAGCAGGCATGACAAACAAGCATGAATGAGTAGGCACATCAGGGCTCAAACAACTCCTACTCATGCTAGTGGGTTTCATCTATTTACTGTGGCAATGACAGGTCATGCAGAGGATAAGGGGTTCAGCTACCGCAGCAAGTAACAGATGAATCGTTGTTGTCCTAATGCAATAAAAGAGAGCAGGAGCGAGAGAGTGGGATTGTATCGGAATGAATAAGGGGGTTTTGCTTGCCTGACACTTATAAAGATAGTATAGTTCTTCATTGATGTCATCGATCTCATCGTCGGTATCACGTCTATAGAGAGGGGACAAATACCTGCAACACAGAAGGAAAGACAATCAATGCAATGCACAATATGATGCATGCTCATGACATGGAAATATGCTATTATTAGAGCTAACGCAACAGAAAGTCATTTTGATTGAAGTGGAATTCAAAACTAGATCAAATTCCAACTCCAAATCTATTATCAAATTTGTCCTAATCATGTTTCATCCTAAAGAGTGAGGTTAACTTTCTCAAACATGCATGAGAATTATACAGATGGATAGATTGGATTTTTCTGATCATTTTTCGTATATAAATTATTTCACTTGGAGTTACGGTTGAATTACTATGAATTTTATAAGTTTGTACTATTTTCTGGAATTTCATGTATAAGAATAATTCCAGTAATTGAATTAATGCGTCAGCATCGCGTTAGGGTGATGTCAGCGGTCAACGGGGCCGGTCCAGGTCAAACTAACCAGTGGGTCCCGTGTGTCAGTAGTTATTTAAACTAACTAAATTTAGTTAGTGCTAAGTCAAGTTAATTAGCAGAGCGGGCCCCACTTGTCATAGACTCGGGGGGAAGTCAACCTGGGCCACCCAGTCTAAGGTCAACGGGGTCAAACCCACCGGTGACTCGACACCGGCGAGGCCGGAGACGGCGGCGTGGCTCGGGAAACGCCCACAGGGCACGGACGAGGCCGTTCTTGGGCTCGTTGGAGAGCTCTTGCAGGCGCACGTCGAGTGGTGGAGGAGGCCGAGCCTATGGTGGCCGGAATCGTCGCCGGCGATGACAAGCGCGGCGGCCGGTGTTCGGACAACGAGGCTACAAAGTGCTAGCGGCTGGCCAAAGGGGTTCTCGGGACTCCAGGAGCTCGAGAGCACAACCGCGTCTGCTGAAGTTTGAGCGGAGGAGCTTCATGAGCGCAAAGGCTCGGCCCAGCCATGGCGGCGGCCGGAGCTCAGGTGATCTTGGGGCGGCAACTAGAGGGCGGGGGCAAGCAGGGGAACAGAGGTGAAACGGTCAGCAGCTCACTGCAGTTCTAATGAGACAGGCGTCGAGCTCGGGGAGGCAGGGACGACGGAGAATGATGGCGAAGTCCGGCGGCAGATGTGGCAGTGATGAGCTCGGAGGCGTCGTCACAGGGCGTTAGGCGGTGTGTCCTTCGGCTTGGTGAGGCAGTGATCGATGGCAGACCAGTGGGACACGGCAACGGGGCTCGGCGTGGGCAGTAGCTACGGTGACGGCGAGCGGCGCTCGGGCGGTGCAGGGGAGAGAACAAGAGGAGGGGATGGGGACGAGGCAGTGAGCGAGGGGGTTCCAGGGGGTGCGGGGCGACGAGGAGGAACTCATTGACGCGTCCAGCGGCTCGGCGGCAAGCAGGTGACAGCGTGGCGAGCTCGGGCACGCCGGCGCTCACCTCTTTGCCTGCCTAGTGAGAGGAAGCAGTTGACTGGCCATGGGCCAGCACAGTGCTGGGCCGGCCAGTGGGCTGCTAGGTTGGCTGCGACAGCTGAGGCCAGGTAGATTTTCTCTCTCTTTTATTTGTTTTCTGTTTTCTATTTTTCTTCCTCTGTTTTGATTTAGTTTAGCAACTAAATCATTTTAATAAATTATGTAGGTTATTATATGGCTTGCTAAAATATATACAAAGCCACTCACAAACTTCCAGAATTATTGGAGTCATATTTAATATATATTAAATATAAGTCCAAAGCAAATAGTTATTGGATTAATTCAAATGGCCAAAATAAATATTTCTGTGACTCCAAAAATATTGGTTTGAATTTTACCTCTTACCAATATTTCTATAGAATAACAGGAACATTTTCTTGGACTCATTTGAGAAGATTTTAAGGTTGGTTATTTTTGAACTGATTTCTGAGGGTTTCACATGTCCCCATTTCAAGTTCATTGAAATATAAACATGATGACATGGATGAAGATGCAACTAATTACAAACAAAGATCTAGGGCTGTGACACGTTTCCTGGTCCAACAACTCTCCGGCACCTTTCCACGGCTGCGAGTTCCTCCATGTCCCGCGTGCAGAAAACGAAGCCGCCGACATGCTAGCCACTCATCCCGGTAGGCCATACCATACGGCGTCTCCCTCGATCATTTGCGCAAGCCGTTCGTCAAGCCGTCTCCAGATTCCGAGTCCATCTTCATCCCGGACGACCCTGCAGCGCCCCTCCCCAACACGAACCTTGGGGCTACGAGTCCAAGCTCGAGGGCTCCGTCCTCAACCCGGCACCAGGGGCTGCAGAACTCGGCTCGGGACTGTTGATCCTAACCCGAGGACTACTGATTTTGGCCCGTGGGCTCCTGAACCCAACCTAGGGACCACCATGCTCAACCCGGCCGCCGTTGCCCCTAACCCGAGGGCTACTGCCTCCAGCTTGGGGGCCGCCGCCCCGGAACCCATCTTAGTGGCCGTCTTCATCGTGGTGACAGCTCCGTCATGGGCTGAGCCAATCTTAGCATTCCTGGAGAGCGGAGTATTCCCCATGGACAAGACCGAGGCCCGGCAAGTGCAACACCGGGCGTTCTCCTACAACATCATCAACAAACGAGCTCATCAAGCGTAGCACGACAGGCGTGTTCCAGCGCTGCATCGAGCAAGACAAGGGCATAGAGATCCTCCTCAACATACATCAGGGCAAGTGTGGGCACCATGTCGCCTCCAGGTTCCTGGTGGCCAAGGCTTTTCGCCATGGTTTCTACTGGCCGACGGCCCTCAAAGACTTCGAGTCGCTCGTCCTCAAATGCAAGGGTTGCCAACACTTCAGCAAGCGCAGCCGCCAGCCGGCTTCGGCCCTGCAAACCATCTCGATCACCTGGCCCTTTGCGGTCTAGGGCCTCGACATGGTAGGCCCCTTCAAGACCACTCGAGGCGGCATGACACATTTGCTGGTGGTGGTCAACAAGTTCACCAAATGGATCAAGGCGCGGCCGATCAAGAAGCTAGGCGGGCCAACGGCCGTCCGGTTCGTCAAAGACATCACGGTGCGCTACGGCGTCCCACACAACATCATCACGGACAACAGCACCAACATTGCCAAGGGTGCTCCGGCGCAATACTGCTCCGCCTTCGGCATCCGGCTTGACCTGGCCTCCGTGGCTCATCCTCAATCCAACAGCCAGGTCGAGCGGGCCAATGGCCACATCCTATCTGGCATCAAGCCATGGCTCATCGAGCCCCTCATCCGATCACCCGACAGTTGGCTTGATGAGCTGCGGCTGTCCTCTCGAGTTTCCAGACAATGCCAAACCGGTCGACCGGGTTCACCACTTTCTTCCTCGTCTAGAGAGCAGAAGCCATCATCACCGACGACATCGAGTTTGACACACCGTGAGCAGCAATGTACACATAAGCCCAGGCCAAGGAAGACCGTGAAGACAGTGTCGACCTACTCGAAGAAGCACACCTTTTGGCCCTTAGCCGAACCACCATCTATCAGCAAGGCCTGAGGCACTACCACATCAAAAAGATTAAGCCGCTCACATTCCGTGATGGAGACCTCGTCCTCCGGCTTGTCCAGCAGCAAGCCGGCCAACACAAGTTGGCCTCCCCATGGGAGGGCCCCTTCATCGTCAGCAAAGCCCTATGTGACTGCAACGCCTACTACCTCATCGACGCCCGCAAGCCGAACAAGCGCAAGAGAGATACCGCCGGCGAAGAAACAAGCCGACCTTGGAATGTAGAGCTCCTCCGCCTGTTTTACAGTTAGTTGTATGCACATATGTATAGCTGCCTTTTGTAATTCTATGAAAGACTACGGGACCGCAGAACGACACTCGGGGGCTACCTTTTCCTATCAAGCTATCGTGTTTTACACATCCTTGTGAATTTTCTTAAACCTCCACCAACAGGTTGGTACGACCAACCCAAGGGCTGGGGGGCTAGCCTGCTTGGCCACACCCGTCGTCCTCCTTAGCGCATCCCGGCGTGTTCGGGTATCCGAGCCCTCCACTTCTCCCTACACCACAATCCGGCTTCGGCTGTTGGCCGGCAAGAACTATGGGCCAAAGCACCTACACACTGTGAAACACTAAGTTGGATCTGCCGGATTGGCCAACCCGGCCTCACCACACTAAGTTGCCGCACGACCGGCTGCTCGCCAGCCAGCTTTGTCGGCCGCTGCCAGCCGGCCAAGTGGGTGTTTTGCTTGGGCTCAACGTTCGAAGGGCATAAGTACTGCATGCTCTTTCCAAGGACCGAACTCCTTGTCACAGACCGGAACTCGACTCTTTGACTCATGAAGGGGATTGGGGAGGCCCAAAGAAGGAGCAAGCAAGAAAAAAGACTTAGAGAATAAAGAGCAAAAACTTAAACACTCGCAAAAATATTTACATTGCCAAATGGGCCCAAGGCCTGAGTTCATTACATTCACCAATACACCCAAGTGGGTTGGTAGACCTACTACTTAACAAAAGTACGAGAAAGATAAGCAGGACGGCTTCAGACGGCTCCCGCGTCGGGTTGCGCAACTACCGGCTCCTCCTAAGTGGCCTCCGGGTTCATCGAGGTGCCGGTATCAGCCAACCCGGCGTCGTCATCCGTATAAGGGCCAGACTCCTCGGAGCTGGCCAACGGGTCGTCAAGCGCCAAGCCGAAGTTGTCAGGCGGCACCACCCCATAGTCTTCAGTCTGCTCTACCTGGAACTCGTCATGCAACGCAAACGAGGCCAGGTAGCTAGCCCAGGCGGTGATCCGGCCCGCCTCCGCCTGCAACTAGGGTTCCGTGCCGGCTCGTTGGGCTGCTAGTTGGTCTAGGGTCAGGCCCTGATACCAGGACATGACAAACATCAGCGCGAGGTTAGCGCCGGCATGGGCGGCTGAGACGCGGCACGCGTGAAGCCTGATATGTCTCCAACGTATCTATAATTTATGAAGTATTCATGTTGTTATATTATCATTCTTAGATGTTTTACAATCATTTTATAGCAAATTTGTATCATTTTTTGGGACTAACCTATTGACCCAGTGCCAGTTGTTGTTTTTGCTTGTTTTTTACATCGCAGGAAATCAATAACAAACGGAGTCCAAACACCGCGAAACTTTTTGTGGATTTTTTATGGAACGGAAGACATCCAGTTGGCCAAAGAAGCACTTGGGGGGTGCCCCGAGGGGGCACAACCCAGGTGGGTTGTGCCCACCTCGGTGGCCTCCCGCACCCCCTCTTTGTAACCCTAGATCAGAAGTTCCGCCGCTGCAAGGCTCTGTAGCCACGAGAAACAAATCTAGACCCCGTTCCGGCACTCCGCCAGAGGGGGAAATCATCACCGGTGGACATCTTCATCATCCTGGCGGCAACTGCGATGAGGAGGGAGTAGTCCACACTCGGGGCTGAGGGTTTGTACTAGTAGCTATGTTTTTAATCTCTATCTCTCGTGTTCTTGAGATGTCATGATCTTGATGTATCGCGGGCTTTGTTAATATAGTCAAATCATATGGTGTTTTCCCCTCTCCATCTTGTTGTGATGAATTGAATTCTCCTTTTGAGATTTCATTTTATCGGATTGAATACTTTTATGGATTTGAGAACACTTGATGTATGTCTTGCATATGAATACTCGTAGTGACTATGGGGTATTGTATTGATTCACTTGATATATGTTTTGGCACTAAACTCGCGGATTCCCAAGGTGACATTGGGGTAATATATGCATACGGGCTGATGCACGTTCTTGTCTTTGTTTATCCGATAGAAATCTTGGGGCACTCTTTGAGCTTCTTTGTGTTGGATTGAGTATTATGAATCTGAAATTATTTGGTGTTATTTTAGTATGAACCCTTGGATAGACTGGTCGGAAAGAATAGCTTCGAGGTGGTTTTGTACCCTACAAACAATTTCTTCTTATGTTCTCCGCTAAATAGGAACTTTGGAGTAATTCTTCATCGCACTTTGAGGGATGGTTATATGATCCAATTATATTAGCATTGTTGGGAGATTGCACTAGCAAAAGTACGGACCCTAGGCCTCATTTTCAAGCATTGCAATACCGTTTGTGCTCTGTTTTATCAATTGCTACCTTGATGTTTTTTATTGTTCTTATTACAAAAGTCAATATCTACTATCCCTATCTCACTTGTATCACCATCTCTTCGCCGAACTAGTGCACCTACACAAATTACCATTGTATTTGGTGTGTTGGGGACACAAGAGACTTTTAATTATTTGGTTGCAGGCTTGTTTGAGAGAGACCATCTTCGTCCTACGCCTCCCATGGATTGATAAACCTTAGGTCATCGAGGGAAAATTGCTAATGTCCTACAAAACTCTGTGCTTGGAGGCCGAACACGTGTCTACAAGAATAAAGTTGCATAGTAGACATCAAGCTCTTTTATGGCGACATTGCCAGGGAGGTGAGTGCATGAAGGTATATCTTTAGATCTTGCAATCGAATCTTTTAGTTTCTTGTTTTATCACTAGTTTGGTTTATAAAAGAAAACTGCAAAAAAAGGAATTGAGGTTGCATCATATTATTCATCTTTATTATGTATTACGTGAGAATGATGGAAAGGAATATTGTGCTTAATTGATAGAAGAAGAATTCAATAGAATGTTTAGTATAAATGATGAGCATGATTGCAATGTCGTTAGTATGAATTCTTTGAATATCCATGATGCTAATGATATGCAAAGCCATAAGCTTGGGGATGCTATGTTTGATGAAGATGATATTTTTAGTCCCCCAAGATTTGATGTGCAAATTTGTTATAATGATTGCATGCCTCCTATTTATGATGATTATAATGATGAAAGTGGATTTGAAGAGGTCATGACTATATTTAATGATGAATCCACTACTTTGGAAGAGGTTTCAATTGACTATGATAAAAAAGTACCTATCTATGATTATTATGGTGATGACATGTATGCTATACCGAATAATGGTAACCATGAAACTTGTCATCATGATTTTAATTCTCAATCTCATGATAGTTATTTTGTTGAGTTTGCTCCCATTACTATTGATGAGAATAAATTTGCTTATGTGGAGAGTAACAAAATTTCTATGCTTAGGCATCATGAAAATAGTGCTTTATGTGATAGTTATATTGTTGGATTCATTCATGATGCTACTGAAAATTATTATGAGGGAGGAACATATGCTTTTACATATCTCAATAATATCAAGTTTCCTCTCTAAGTGTTGAGTATTTTGAAGTTATACTTGTTTTGCCTTCCTATGCTAGTTGATTATTGTTCCCATAAGTTGTTTTCTCACAAAATCCCTATGCATAGGAAGTGGGTTAGACATAAATATGCTATTCATATGCTTCATGATGCTCTCTTTATGTTTCACTTCTTATCTTTTATGCGAGCATCATTGAAATCATCATGCCTAGCCAAAAGGCATAAAAGAAAAGTGCTTGTTGGGAGACAACCCAACACTTTTACCTACTATTTTTGTGTGTTCACATGATTATGCTACTGTAGTAGTCATGTTTTATTGCTTTTGTTTCAATAAAGGGCCAAGTAAAGCCTTTAGGATAGTGTGGATGATAGTTGACTTGATTCTGTGAGAAAACAGAAACTTTTGTGCCCAGTCACAGAACTGTTAAAATTCACTGGAGTGTCGAAAAATTCTTATTTTTTTACAGAAGATAGATATACAAATTCTCTATGTTATCCAAGTTTTTCAGAATTTTTGGAGTAGCAGAAGTATGGTTATTCTGCAGATCATTACGGACTGTTCTGTTTTTGATAGATTCTGTTTTCAATGCATAGTTTGCTAGTTTTCTAGTTTCTATGGCTTATATTGCTCAATATAAATTGTGGAAATGATATGATACAGTAGGCATTGTGTGGAAACAATTATGAATCTTGTCTTTGATAGTACCAAAGTGAAATGGTTTTGCTCTTTATCATACTAACCTATCTCACGAAGTTCCGTTAAGTTTTGTGTGATTGAAGTTCTCAAGTTTTGGGTGAGATGTCGATATGAGGAGAATAAGGAGTGGGAAGACCGTAAGCTTTGGGATGCCCGAGGCACACCAAGTTAATATCCAAGCAACTAAGCTTGGGGATGCCCCGGAAGGCATGCCCTCTTTCGTCTCCAACATTATCGTAACCTTACTTGAGGCTATATTTTTATTGGTCACTTGATATGAGTTTTGCTTGGAGCATCATTTTATTTTGTTTTTATTTTGTTGATGTTAATTAGAATATTTTTTTGTATCTTTTACTTCAATAAAAATATCAAGGATAGCCTTTACGATGCTTATTTTGCAAGTCTATTGGTTGCTGTTTCAAAACAGGAAGTTTATCGCTGTTGCAAAAATTCCCTAGAAAAGTTAGAATGTGATAAAATGCTGAACCTTTTTGCACAATAAGCTATGATAAATTTTCTACAGTGTGGTAAATTTTCATAATTTTTGGAGTTAAAGAAGTATTGATAATCTTGCATTCTTTACAGGCTGTACTGTTTTGGCAGATTGCTGTTATGTTTGCATTGTTTGCATATGTTTGCTTGTTTAATGATTCTATTTGAGGATAGGAGTATTAAATATGCAGATGAATTTAGTATGCAATGTCGAATAATAATTTTAGTGATTTGCTGTAGTAGATAATGATAAAGTTTTTGCATTGGTTTATACTAACTTATCTCACGAGTTCTTGTTGAGTCTTGTGTGGATGAAGTTTTTAAGATTTAGGGAAACCATGATATAAAAGGAATTAAGGAGACACAAAAGCTCAAGCTTGGGGATGCCGAAGCATCCCAAGATAATATTGTCGGATTGCGGTTCCGGCAAACCCTTGAGGTTCAAACACTGGTGGTGCGCATGAAGATCTCCCTCTCTCTCTCTCTAGCTCGCTCTCGCCACGATCCCAAGGCCTAACTCGATGAACAAAAGACACGAGGTTTATACTGGTTCGGGCCACCGATGTGGTGTAATACCCTACTCTAGTGTGGTGTGGTGGATTGCCTTGTAGGCCGAGGATGAACAAGTACAAGGGAAGAACTGCCTCCTCCGGAGAGGTGTTCCTGAGCTCGAGAAGCTTGTGATTTGACCTTGGCAGAATTAGTCCAATGCAAGATCCCCCCCCCCCCCCCGTTTTCTACGGTGGTGGCTAGTCCTATATATAGGGGCCCGGGTCCTCTTCCCAAATATCAGGTGGGAAGTGATCCCACAACGGCCGGATTTGACGGGAGACAACTAGTACGAACTATCCTGACAAAAGTAGTCTTTGCCTTCCAAAGGCTCTGGTGGTGACGCCGTCGTGGGCTCCATGGTGACCTCCATCCTGCCGTCCTACTGGTCTTGGTCTCATTGCACCGATATGGAAACCTTTGCCTGATGCCTCGGGACTCCTCGCGTGCGCTCGCTCCTTTAGCACCAAAGAGGAAACGGGTACTCTGCGCCCGCTGGCGCCCGCCTAGTGCCCGCCTGGCCTTGGTCGTCATGGCTCATGTCACGGGGACCTCACGAGGTGCTCCTTGCCTTGATCTCTCCGCTCCTCGCGAGCCAGCCTAGCAAGGCTACCCCTGAGGAGGTCTTGTGTCGTGCGCCTCACAAGGCACGGCCCCTCGCGAGGGCCTTGAGTGTTTGCGGATGAAGATGGGTTGTACCAGGCTGTTGGGCGAGCCACGCCCTAGGCCGCAGGCAGGCAAGTCTTCGGACCCCCGTTCCCAGGACGCCGACAGTAGCCCCCGGTCCCAAGGCGTGCTTGGACTTGGCTTCGAGGCAAAGCCAAAGGGAAAGTGCGGAGCGCCGTGGGTCCCAATAGCATGCGTCCTTGATTGACGCGTGGCGATTGATAGGATGTGGGCGTCTCCACTTGCCCACGCTGCCTCGGCGACTGCCCGACTTGACGAGTACCTGCTGCATGCAAAAAGATCATCATTACCCGCAGTCGTGGAGGCCGGCAGTTGGCCTCCCTCTGGCTATAAATGGGGAGAGGGCGGAGCCCCCGTTGCTATCTCTTCCTCCATTCCACACGCTTCTTCTACCTCATTGACTCCACCGCTCGGCAGCGACACCCATGGCACCAGCGAAAAAGGTTCTCGGCCGCAGAGAAAGGGAAGGCCGACCAGGAGGGGCCTGACTCGCCATGGCCCAAGAGGGGATGCGGTCGCCCACGCAAGCATGTCGCGAACCCCTCTGTGGCCCCTCACGGCCGCGGTGCCGCCCCTTCGCGCGGCGGGAGTCGCCCAGGTCACGGAAGCTGTAACGCCCCGGATACAACTTTCCATTTTCGTAACTCCAACTCTTGCCTTTTCCGGAGATGCGATATGCCATTTCCTTCGTGGTTGGGTTTTTGTCTTTTGTTTTGCATTTTGTTCATGTCTTGCATTTCATCTCATAGCATCATGCGCATTGCATCTGCGTGTTTTCATAAAGCTTGCACCCGTTCGTAGTTGCCGCGTCCCCCCTTGCTTTCGTCGACCGTTCCGAGGCCATTCGGGTTTTCGATTCCCTCTTGTCAAACCACCTAGCCCCTCCATGCACAGTGCATTGACCCCTCGCGCGCGTCAGAAACTCCCCGGAACCCGACCCGGGTAGTCGTCACCATTGCATTTGGTTCATCCCCTAACATCTATAAAACATCATCGTTTTGTTTATTGGACTCCCTAGCCTATTTTTCTCGACCACCCGATCTAAATCGGAGGGTCCAATTGGACCTCTACCCAAAATCCACTTGCTATATAAAGACCGACCCTAAAATCTAGGGAGATGTCCCATCAATCCCATCACCACGCCGCCACTCCACCCGGTCTTTCCTTCCACCTCGGGATCTTCCTAGATCCAAATCCTCCCCTCCTCGATTTCAGCCACCAGCCAACCAGCGCTGCTCCACCTCGTCTCGCGGCCTCCTCTGCTTCGCCTCGAGCCCGCAGCAACAGCACAACCTCCAGGCCAGTCCCTCGCGCTACCTCCTTTTTTTCCCTTCTTCCTTCCTTGTCTCATCTTTCTCTGTCTTTCTCCGCATGTTCGAACAGGAGGCCATGGAGCCGCTGTCTTCAAGCCGCGCCGACCTCCTTCATCTCGTGCCAGCGCTGGACCTGGAGCCCGCGACTCCCGCCTGACCTCCGCCTCGCCCTGTTCGTCTGCTGCCTCCCGAAGGCCATGGAACCTCGCTGCCGACGCTCGCCCTTGCCGTTGTATGTCCCCGCCGTTCGGCCACTGGATCCGGTCGTCCTCCGTCAACTTCCCCCGGATACACGCTCAGTCATCACCTTGCCTCTGCCGCCTTCATCGAACCTCGCCAGCAGGTCCCGTAGACGAGCCCCTCGCTCGTTGACCTCGGCCTCTTCAAGTCCGCCGCCGCCATGGATGGCTGTGCTGCGCCCGAGCCCGGTCCGCGCCTCTCTTGGCGGATTTGGACCTGGCGCCTCCGGTGCTCCGTTCGCCCGTTCCGGCGGTTCACGATTCGATCGCCAGACCCACTGCGTCTTCCTCTCCATGGCCATGGTCCTGGTGCTCTGCTTGTGTTCTTCAGAACGTGAGCAGCAGCTCGTTCCGGCGTTGACCACGCCCTCCCGTCTGCACTGCCTCGCCTCGGCGCCAAGGCCCGGCCTCGCCCTCCATCTCCCAGCCAAGCCAGCCACACCGACCGGGCCTTGGCCGGTGAGCAGCCCGCCCCTCTCCTATGCACTTTTGGGCTGACCAGATTCGGCCCTATCCATGTTTTTTCCCCATGAACGATTTAGCTATTATTCCGTGATCTGTTGTTTACGTAAAACCCCTAAGCATCATGCATATAATATCTCACAAACAGTGCATCGGATTAAAATGAGTTAAACATGTAAAATGCTTGGGATTATATCTAGTTTCATAATATGCTGCTTTCATCCATGTTTGAGATGTTTAAAATGTTGTTTCTTTAAATTTGCTTAAATGCCATGCTAAAATGATTTATTTCATAACTAAATAACCGTAGCTCCAATTTTAATAAACTTTATAGGTAAATGGGGTGGAAATATGCCTAGTTTAACATGGTGGACTTTATTTTCCTGTTTAACAACTCTAAAATTGTGTATAGGGCAGAACAGTACCAAATTCGAAATATGCACATAAGGATTTTCCGGAATTGTTGTTTCTTATTTCCGGCCTCATTTAAACTTGCCTAAATAGATAGTTTACTTATGCTTCACCTCTTGCCATGTTTAACAACATTTAATATTGTTTGGTAGCTTAAACGAGATCAAACTAAATAATTGCATGTGCTGTTTTGTCAATATGCAACTCGTTGCATATTGATCTCCACTTAATTGGTAGTATTGTTTGTTGCACTTTGCCATGCCATGCCTCATTAAACCGGACATGCATCATACTTGATTGTGCATCATGCCATGTTTATGCTTGTGCATTTATCATGTTGTTTGTTTCTTTCCTGTTGCTTCTCGATTCCGGTAATGTTGCGGTTGTGAGGATTCGCTTCGACTACTCCCGTTCATCTTCTTCATGGACTCGTTCTTCTTCCTAAGCGGGATTTCGTGCAAGATGACCGTCACCTTGGATCTCATTACTATCATTGCTATGCTAGTTGCTTCGTTCTATCGCTATGCTGCGTTACCTACCACTTTGCTGCTCAAGCCTCCCAAATTGCATGAACCTCTAACCTTTGTCACCCTTCCTAGCAAACCGTTGTTTGGCTATGTTACCGCTTTTGCTCAGCCCCTCTTATAGCGTTGCTAGTTGCAGGCAAAGATGAAGATTGCTCCATGTTGGATTATGTTTATGTTGGGATATCACAATATCTCTTATATTATTAATGCATCTCTATACTTGGTAAAGGGTGGAAGGCTCGGCCTTATGCCTGGTGTTTTGTTCCACTCTTGCCGCCCTAGTTTCCGTCATATCGATTATTATGTTCCTGGATTTTGCGTCCCTAACGCGGTTGGTTGATTTATGGGACCCCCTTGTCGATTCGCTTTGAATAAAACTCCTCCAAAGAAGGCCCAACCTTGGTTTTACCATTTGCCTCACCACCACCTATACCTTTCCCCTTGGGTCGGCCAACCCGAGGGTCATCTTTATTTTAGCCCCCGGGCGTTGCTTCTCTAAGTGTGGTTCGAACCGAAATACTTCTTGAGAGCCACCACGGGAAACTCGAGGCTTGGTTTTACTCGTAGCCTGTCTCATCCGGTGTTGCCCTGAGAACGAGATATGTGCAGCTCCTATCGGGATTGTCGGCGCATCGGGCGGTCTTGCTGGTCTTGTTTTATTACGGTCGAAATGTCTTGTAGCTGGGATTCCGAGACTGATCGGGTCTTCCCGGGGAGAAGGAATATCCTTCGTTGATCGCGAGAGCTTATCATGGGCTAAGTTGGGACACCCGTGCAGGGTATAAACTTTCGAGAGCCGTGCCCGCGGTTATGTGGCAGATGGGAATTTGTTAATGTCCGGTTGTAGATAACTTGACACCAGATCCGAATTAAAATACACCAACCGTGTGCGTAACCGTGAGTGTCTCTTTTCGGGGTTGATCGAGAGGAGAACACGGTTTTTGGGTTATGTTCGACGTAAGTAGGAGTTCATGATCACTTCTTGATCATTACTAGTTGACGAACACTTGCTTTGCTTCTCTCCTCGCTCTTATTTGCGTAAGTTAGCCACCATACATGCTTAGTCGCTGCTGCAACCTCACCACTTTAACCCTTCCTCACCCATTAAGCTTTGCTAGTCTTGATACCCATGGTAATGGGATTGCTGAGTCCTCGTGGCTCACAGTTTACTACACCAACAGTTGCAGGTACAGGTTATGCGATGATCATGACGCCGAGAGCGATGTTTACTTGTTTTGGAGTTCTTCTTCGCTTCTTCGATCAGGGATAGGTTCTGTCGGCAGCCTGGGCTAGCAGGGTGGATATTGTTTGAGTTTCTGTTTTTGTTTCATCCGTAGTCGGATGTTGATCTTGTATATGATGTATTGTTGTATTCATGTGACATTGTATGTCTTGGTTGTATCCCCACTATTATGTAATGTTGATGTAATGATATCCACCTTGCAAAAGCGTCTTCAAGATGCGCTTCTATCCTTGGTGGGACCTTCGAGTAGGATAGGGTCGCATCTTGGGCGTGACAAGTTGGTATCAGAGCCTCGACCGACCATAGGAGCCCCCTTGTTTGTTGTCCGTTGTTGAGTCTAGAAAAAAAAGTTTTGAGTCTTAGGATTATATATATATCGGAGAGTAGGATTCTTTTTACTCCTCAGTCCCTTCGTCGCTCTGGTGAGGCCTCCTGACGTAGATGTTTTGTCTTTCCTCTCCTCAAATTTCACGAATTTTTTTAGGATCACGCGGGTATCTTGGGATCGTTCGATAGTCTTGTGGACGAGAACATTGTTCTTGGTGCCTCCTTACATTTAGGGGTTGTGGCGGTGTCCTCAGGAGTTGAGCTCCGAGGTGTTGTCGCCACAATTTTATCATTGCGCAGTTCTGGAATACCTGAGTTTTGCCGACATCGAAAATCTCTTTTATGCGCTTGTTGGTGAGATAACCTCGACGCCACCCAAAGTACTAGGGAGTTCGGGAGTATTGCCATAGCTCGTATAATCGGATGCTTTTCAAGGTTGAGGTACACGATTTCCGGAGTTTTCTTGGTTATGTGTTGAAGGATGGATACAGCTGGATCTAGGTATTGTTAGTTTGGGTGATATATTTTGTGTCCCATGTATCCCCAACACCAGATTGCATAACCAGAAAGTTTCGGGGGTTTTATAGGTGGGAATTCAAGTAGCTCCTAGAATATCTTTCCGATAGATGCATGATATGGGATTGGGTAAATCTCTATCATATGTATTTGTTCCGGCTTATTCTGCAAGCCGAATCCTTTGTTTTGTTTTATTTGTGGTATTCGAGTTGCTTCGATGTCAAGTGTTTATTCCATACCTTTCAAGCGGTGTTCTCATATTTCTATGAGAGTGCTAATCCTTCTTGTTTATCGAGATCGTCATGTCAATTCTTTTTCAATACCGGCGTGCTTCTCTTCAAGTGGATCCGATCATTTTCAACATCCGCAAGATCAACTTTAAGTTTTCTCACCGGTGTTTGTTTCATCCGTCCCCAAGTTGCCTTTGTTTTCCCGCCCTCCCACCACCTTCTTCCCGGAGTCTGAGTCTATTTTGAGCATCAATTTCATTCGTACGGAGCCTCTTTAGTCTTCCCTCAATTATTTCAACTGGTGATTTCTCGTCTCGTTCGTCTTTCTTCATCCCTTTCTTTTTTCGGTGCACTCAATTCAAGTTTTTTGGGTTGATCATATTCTTTTTCCTTGGATCAAGTGATCTCCTTGCTTGTTGCCTCTCGCCATTCAATAATTCCGGAGTTCGGAAGACATCTCAGCAGATTCGTCTGTGTTCCAATTAATTCGAGGTTGTCACCTCATTCAAATATTTCAATTGTTCCAGTGCATCATCTATCTGTTCAACATCCCTTTCCAACGGTGTTTTCTTTTAGTGGGCCCTAACCCACAGGTCTTTCCCAGGATCTTACCTAACTCTTTTAATTTCCCCGAAGCTATTCCCAATTCTTTTCAAGTGTGAAGTAAGAATGAATTTTCATCAGTCACATGCCTTCTCCAAGGTCGCTTTCAAACTCTTTTCATCTTTGGCTCAACCTTTCCTCTTTTAATCCTTCCGGAGTGTTCTCAACTTCGTTCAACTCCGTTGTGTTCTCTCTTTCAACTTTTCAACCTCTCAAGGTTCATGGTTTCACTCGTTTGTCGAAGAAGCAACTTAATTTTACCTCTTATCTTCCTCTTCCTTTTCCCTCCGGTGCCATCCTAGATCTCGGGACGAGATCCTCTTGTAGTGGTGGAGTGTTGTAACGCCCCGGATACAACTTTCCATTTTCGTAACTCCAACTCTTGCCTTTTCCGGAGACGCGATATGTTATTTCCTTCGTGGTTGGGTTTTTGTCTTTTGTTTTGCATTTTGTTCATGTCTTGCATTTCATCTCATAGCATCATGCGCATTGCATCTGCATGTTTTCATAAAGCTTGCACCCGTTCGTAGTTGCCGCGTCCCCCCCTTGCTTTCGTTGACCGTTCCGAGGCCATCCGGGTTTTAGATTCCCTCTTGTCAAACCACCTAGCCCCTCCATGCACAGTGCATTGACCCCTCGCGCACGTCAGAAACTCCCCGGAACCCGACCCGGATAGTCGTCACCATTGCATTCGGTTCATCCCCTAACATCTATAAAACATTTTCGTTTTGTTTATTGGACTCCCTAGCTTATTTTTCTCGACCACCCGATCTAAATCGGAGGGTCCAATTGGACCTCTACCCAAAATCCACTTGCTATATAAAGACCAACCCTAAAATCTAGGGAGATGTCCCATCCATCCCATCACGGCGCCGCCACTCCACCCGGTCTCTCCTTCCACCTCGGGATCTTCCCAGATCCAAATCCTCCCCTCCTCGATTTCAGCCACCAGCCAACCAGGGCTGCTCCACCTCGTCTCGCGGCCTCCTCTGCTTCGCCTCGAGCCCGCATCAACAGCACAACCTCCAGGCCAGTCCCTCGCGCTACCTCCTTTTTTCCCTTCTTCCTTCCGTGTCTCATCTCTCTCTGTCTTTCTCCGCATGTTCAAACAGGAGGCCATGGAGCCGTTGTCTTCAAGCCGTGCCGACCTCCTTCATCTCGTGCCAGCGCTGGACCTGGAGCCCGCGACTCCCGCCTGAGCTCCGCCACGCCCTGTTCGTCCGCTGCCTCCGAAGGCCATGGAACCTCGCTGCCGGCCTTTCGCCCTTGCCGTTGTACATCCCCGCCGTTCGGCCACTGGATCCGGTCGTCCTCCGTCAACTTCCCCCGGATACACGCTCAGTCATCACCTTGCCTCCGCCGCCTTCATCGAACCTCGCCAGCAGGTCCCGTAGACGAGCCCCTCGCTCGTTGACCTCGGCCTCTTCAAGTCCGCCGCCGCCGCCATGGATGGCTGTGCCCCGCGCCCGAGCCCCGGTCCGCGCCTCTCTTGGCCGGATTTGGACCCTGGCGCCTCCCCGCGCTCCGTTCCGCCCGTTCCGGCCGGTTCCCGCCGATTCGGTCGCCAGGACCCCCCTGCGTCTTCCTCTCCATTGCCATGGTCCTGCTGCTATGCTTGTGTTCTTCAGAAACGTGAGCAGCAGCTGCTCGTTCCGAGCTTTGACCACGCCCTCCCCGTCGTGCACCTGGCCTGCCTCAGCGCCAAGGCCCAGCGCACCCTCCATCTCCCCGCGCCAAGCCAGCCACACCGACCGGGCCTTGGCCCAGGGTGAGCAGCCCCGGCCCCTCTCCTGTGCACTTTTGGGCTGACCAGATTCGGCCCTATCCATGTTTTTTTCCCATGGAACGATTTAGCTATTATTCCAGGATCTGATATTTTACAGAAAAACCCCTAAGCATCATGCATATAATATCTCACAAACAGTGCATCGGATTAAAATGAGTTAAACATGTAAAATGCTTGGGATTATATCTAGTTTCATAATATGCTGCTTTCATCCATGTTTGAGATGTTTAAAATGTTGTTTGTTTAAATTTGCTTAAATGCCATGCTAGAATGATTTATTTCATAACTAAATAACCGTAGCTCCAATTTTAATAAACTTTATATGTAAATGGGGTGGAAATATGCCTAGTTTAACATGGTGGACTTTATTTTCCTGTTTAACAACTCTAAAATTGTGTATAGGGCAGAACAGTACCAAATTCGAAATATGCACATAAGGATTTTCCGGAATTGTTGTTTCTTATTTCCGGCCTCATTTAAACTTGCCTAAATAGATAGTTTACTTATGCTTCACCTCTTGCTATGTTTAACAACATTTAATATTGTTTGGTAGCTTAAACGAGATCAAACTAAATAATTGCATGTGCTGTTTTGTCAATATGCAACTCGTTGCATATTGAGCTCCACTTAATTGGTAGTATTGTTTGTTGCACTTTGCCATGCCATGCCTCATTAAACCGGACATGCATCATACTTGATTGTGCATCATGCCATGTTTATGCTTGTGCATTTATCATGTTGTTTGTTTCTTTCGGTGTTGCTTCTCGGTTCGGTAATGTTGCGATTGTGAGGATTCGCTCGACTACTCCCGTTCATCTTCTTCATGGACTCGTTCTTCTTCCTAGCGGGATTTCAGGCAAGATGACCATCACCTTGGATCTCATTACTATCATTGCTATGCTAGTTGCTTCGTTCTATCGCTATGCTGTGTTACCTACCACTTGCTGCTCAAGCCTCCCAAATTGCATGAACCTCTAACCTTTGTCACCCTTCCTAGCAAACCGTTGTTTGGCTATGTTACCGCTTTTGCTCAGCCCTCTTATAGCGTTGCTAGTTGCAGGCGAAGATGAAGATTGCTCCATGTTGGATTATGTTTATGTTGGGATATCACAATATCTCTTATATTATTAATGCATCTATATACTTGGTAAAGGGTGGAAGGCTCGGCCTTATGCTTGGTGTTTTGTTCCACTCTTGCCGCCCTAGTTTCCGTCATATCAGTATTATGTTCTCGGACTTTGCGTCCCTAACGCCGGTTGGGTGATTTATGGGACCCCTTGTCGATTCGCTTTGAATAAAACTCCTCCAAAGAAGGCCCAACCTTGGTTTTACCATTTGCCTCACCACCACCTATACCTTTCCCTTGGGTCGGCCAACCCGAGGGTCATCTTGATTTTAGCCCCGGGCGTTGCTTCTCTAAGTGCTGGTTCGAACCGAAAGCACTGTGGGGCCACCACGGGAAACTCGAGGCTTGGTTTTACTCGTAGCCTGTCTCATCCGGTGTTGCCCTGAGAACGAGATATGTGCAGCTCCTATCGGGATTGTCGGCGCATCGGGCGGTCTTGCCGGTCTTGTTTTATTACTGTCGAAATGTCTTGTAGCCGGGATTCCGAGGGTGATCAGGTCTTCCTGGGAGAAGGAATATCCTTCGTTGATCGCGAGAGCTTATCATGGGCTAAGTTGGGACACCCCTGCAGGGTATAAACTTTCGAGAGCCGTGCCCGCGGTTATGTGGCAGATGGGAATTTGTTAATGTTTGGTTGTAGATAACTTGACACCAGATCCGAATTAAAATACACCAACCGTGTGCGTAACTGTGAGTGTCTCTTTTCGGGGTTGATCGAGAGGAGAACACGGTTTTTGGGTTATGTTCGACGTAAGTAGGAGTTCAGGATCACTTCTTGATCATTACTAGTTGACGACCGCTTGATTTGCTTCTCTCCTCGCTCTTATTTGCGTAAGTTAGCCACCATACATGCTTAGTCGCTGCTGGAACCTCACCACTTTAACCCTTCCTCACCCATTAAGCTTTGCTAGTCTTGATACCCATGGTAATGGGATTGCTGAGTCCTCGTGGCTCACAGTTTACTACACCAACAGTTGCAGGTACAGGTTATGCGATGATCATGACGCGAGAGCGATGTTTACTTGTTTTGGAGTTCTTCTTCTGTTTCTTTGATAAGGGGATAGGTTCCAGGTCGGCAGCCTGGGCTAGCAGGGTAGATATTGTTTGAGTTTCTATTTCTGTTTCATCCGTAGTCGGATGTTGATCTTGTATATGATGTATTGTTGTATTCATGTGACATTGTATGTCTTGGTTGTATCCCCACTATTATGTAATGTTGATGTAATGATATCCACCTTGCAAAAGTGTCTTCAAGATGCGCTTCTATCCTTGGTGGGACCTTCGAGTTCCTTTGGGATAAGGTCGCATCTTGGGCGTGACAGGAGCCCCGTCAATGAAGGGGCGCGCGATGGTCGCACAGCCTCCCCGTCCGCGCTTCCGCTCGACGGAGGTGCTGCCGGAGTTCGTCGTGTGGTCGGAGAACCCGGATGGCACCTGACTTCAGCTCCTGCGCTCCTTTGTCAGCGAACTGCCGGCCACGAGTCCTGGCGGTCTCTGGCTGCAGGCGGATGGTTGCTGCAGCAAGGCTTTGTGGGTCACGGTGGAGGTCTCCATCGCGGGAAACGTAGCCCTGGCCCACGGTTGGCAGACATTCGCCCGCGACCGCCGTCTGGGCAGGCGGTGCACCCTCCACTTCAAGTATGATGGTGACGCTACCCTCTACGTGAGGGTATTCGGGGAAGAAGGTCGCTCCGTCGGATGATGCCCTGAGGACAACGACGGTGGTGAGGTGCTCGGCCTTGGCGATGGCCTGACGCGGATGAAGACGAACTCGCCCTCAGCGCCGGCCGCGGTTCGCCCAGCTATGGCAGCTCCTCCTCCGAAGACAGCTCTGGCAGCGGCGGCTACGATCAGCCGCCACGCCTGCTTTGAGGGCGGTGGCGGATCGTCTTGGCGCCGCGCCCCAGTAAAGCGCGAGGAGGGCTCTGGATGAGTCCAGGAGGGCGCCGAGGGCCTACCCTCGCAAGCCGCTGCGGGTGCACGCGCCGCTTTTGTTTTGTCCTTTCCTTTCTTCCTGCATTTCAAAAAGAAACAAGTATGGGGCCCTGCAGGGGCGTGTAATGAACCATGGTTTCCAAGTCGCTATGTTATGTTTATTGTTCCTGTGTCTTGTTGTGGCACTCGTGCTTTATGTAGGTGTAGGGGGATAACTTAGCTTGGTGCGCCCAGGGTAGTTTCACATCTCGTGGTGCGGCTCCTGGGGCCTGCTGACTCTTCCCAGCCGCTGGCTCAGGAGCTGTTGACCTCGGGAGTCACCGTAAGGCTGCTGCAAAATTTGTTAGATCGTCTATTGGGTTCTTATCCTTCTCTGTGCGATGGCTCAGTTTTGGGCTAGTCATGGCCTGGTGCACCACGTTGCGGTACCAATGGGGCACAGACTTAGGGTAGAGCGCCAAGCACAAGCTCAACCAAGGGCGCCTTGCGAAGATTAGAGGAGCCGGAGCTTTTCGAGCGATAGAGCTTTGGTGAGGTGTGTTCGTGGTTGGGCTAGCCCAGTGTGCGCACACACCTGCCTAGCCCCCACGCAAGGCGCGCGAGGGAGAGCGTCGGGCAACTGTCGCTCTCCCAGGCGTAAGACATGGAATGACCAAAAAGTCAGCAAAAGAAGGGAAAACCCAACCGAGCAATTGATAGAGAACACCAGAACTTAAAATTCCATAAAAGAGGGGGGCAAAGCAGCTACAGAAAGCAAATGATCAGCTGCGTCCGGCACCTAGTCTAGTCTTCTCACCAGCGCGGAGCTAAGTGCTGCCACTAGGACGTGGGATGGAGCCCCCGAGGCCCGAGGGCGGCACTCCGGAGACTCTGGGGCATATACAGCCCCATTATTATTACGTGAGAGTGTGACGAGCGGAGACCTTCATAGGTACTGGGCCCTGCTTCATGGGTAGAACTTCTGAAGGTGCTGGATGTTCCAGGCGTTCTGGATGGGGATCCCGTCCTGCGTCTCCAGGTGCACAGCAACAGACCTGGAGACGTGGGGAATCCTAAACGGGCCCTCCCACATGGGTGAGAGCTTATGCAGCCCTTCCCTGGAGAGCACCCGCCTTAGGACGAGATCTCCCACCTCAAGCGTCCTGGAGCGGAAGCTGCAATAGTGATACCGTCGCAGCGCCTGCTGGTACTTTGCCGCCCGGAGCGAGGCTTGGCAGCGACGCTCCTCCCCCAGCACGACGTCCATCCCCCGCATGGTGTCTTGCTGCGCTTTGTCGAACGCCAGGACCCGCGCGGAGCTTTGCTTGACCTCACGAGGGAGGACTGCTTCTGCTCCGTAGACGAGGAAGAATGGGGTCTCGCCCGTCGGCTTGGTTGCGGTGGTGCGGATGGACCACAACACGGACTGGAGCTCGTCGTGCCAGCGCCTACCGCAAGCCTCAAGCTTCTTCCTGAAGGTCCTGGTCTTGAGGCCCCTCAAGACCTCCGCGTTGGCGCGCTCAGCCTGGCCATTGCTCCTGGGGTGTGCCACTGAAGCGTAGCATATCTGCATTCCAAGGTTAGCACAATATGTCTTGAAGAGATTGCTAGTGAACTGCGAGCCGTTGTCGATGATGATGCGGTTGGGGACCCCGAACCGACTCACGAGACCCTTGATGAACTTAACCACGGACCCGGCCGGAATGGTGCGAACGGCTTCCACCTCTGCCCATTTGGTGAACTTTTCGATGGCGACATAGAGGTAGAGGTAGCTCCCGGGCGCCTGAGGGAAGGGACCCTGGATATCCCACCCCCAGACCGCAAATGGCCAAGAGAGTGGGATAGACTGGAGGTGTCGGTGTCAAAACCGGCGGATCTCGGGTAGGGGGGTCCCGAACTGTGCGTCTAGGCGGATGGTCACAGGAGACAAGGGACACGATGTTTTTACCCAGGTTCGGGCCCTCTCGATGGAGGTAATACCCTACTCTTGCTTGATTAATATTGATGATATGGGTAGTACAAGAGTAGATCTACCACGAGATCAAGGAGGCTAAACCCTAGAAGCTAGCCTATGGTGTGATTGTTCTTCGTCCTACGGACTAAAACCCTCCGATTTATATAGACACTGGATAGGTTAGGGTTACACAGAGTCGGTTACAATGGTAGGAGATCTACATATCCGTATCGCCAAGCTTGCCTTCCACGCCAAGGAAAGTCCCATCCGGACACGGGACGAAGTCTTCGATCTTGTACCTTCCTAGTCTAGGAGTCAGGCCAAAGATGATAGTTCGGCTATCCGGACACCCCCTAGTCCAGGACTCAGGACTCCCTCAGTAGCCCCTGAACCAGACTTCAACGACGACGAGTCCGGTGCGCATATTGTCTTCGGCATCGCAAGGCGGGTTCCTCCTCCGAATACTTCATAGAAGGTTTTGAACACAAGGATAGTGTCCGGCTCTGCAAAACAAGTTCCACATACCACTATAGAGAGAATAATTTTTGCACAGATCTGCTGACGTATTCCGCGGCGTGACATCACACCACGGCCAGGCCTTTATTCGAATCGTTTTTTACTGTTCCACCTTAGCGCGTTTAGTGAGGCGGTTTCCTTGGCACGTCTTATCAAAGCGGAGATCGTGCCCCTTATTCCGGGTTTCTCATCAATACGGACATGGGTAACCCATCTGCGCCATTGATTACGACGCTTGGGAGATAAGCGAGTTTTACCAGGCTAGCGGGGGACGCATAGCTTCGTCCGTCCATATAAGGGGATAAGGATCCACCTTTTCACCTACGCCTTCTTCCTCCTTTGCTCATCCATTTCACAAGACTTTCGAGCTCCAGCGCCAAAGTCCGCACATCCCACCTCAACCTTCTCCAACCATGTCCGGAGCGGGAGGCAGGTGGATGGCCTCCTCCGTCACGAAGGGGCACATCACAAAGCTGCGGGAGGCTGGATAGTTGTCCGGCGACATCGCGTGTCGGCTCCCCAACAAGGGGCAGCTCGTCCCTAACCCCAGGCCCCATGAGAGGGTGGTGTTCCTCACCCACTTCCTCCGCGGACTAGGTTTTCCACTTCACCCATTTGTCCGGGGGCTCATGTTCTACTACGGCCTGGATTTCCATGATCTGGCCCCAAACTTCATCCTCAATATCTCGACGTTTATCGTCGTGTGCGAGGCTTTCCTCTGCATCCAACCCCACTTCGGTTTATGGTTGAAGACCTTTAGCGTCAAGCCGAAGATAGTGGGTGGCCGACAGGCGGAGTGCGGAGGCGCCATGGCGGGCAGGATGCCCAATGTTCTATGGCTCGAGGGCTCCTTCGTGGAGACAATAAAGGGGTGGCAATCGGGGTGGTTCTACATCACCGAGCCGCGCGACCCCAAATGGGCGGCGGCCCCTGAATTCAGATCTGGCTCCCCCACATGGCTCACATCATGGAAAGAGACAGGCCTGACGTGGGGTGATTCGGAAGAGCTGACCAGACTCCAAACCTGCGTCCGAAACCTGGTGGACAAGAAGCTCAAGCTTGTCAACGTAGTCCAGGTTATGCTCATCCGCCGGATTCTCCCGTGCCAGCAACGGGCCTTCAATTCGCGAGAGTTTGATCCGGCACAGCACCGGACCTTGAGCCGGCTCTTCGACACTACGTACGAAGATGCCTGGAAGGTGTTCTTCAAGGGCGCCGAAGCCCCCGCATCTGCTACCGAAGATCGCGGATTCAGCTCGCAGCGTCAAGCCAGCGAGGTAAGTTATTTTACACTTTATGGGACTCTTTTTTCATAGTTTGACTCTATGCAGGATCTAAAACTCCCTAACCTTTGACAGGACTGGCTGAAGACGTCCGGACAGATTAAATGTCCGGCCCCTTTGCCAAAAGACCCAGCGGATGCCCGATTGACGGGACTGCTGGCTCCGGCACCTCACGTGGTGACGGAGAAGAAGGCCAAGAAGGAGGCCACGGGAACTCGAAGGAGCTCCCGGCGCCAAGCGCTGTCAGATTCTGAAGCAGAATCCTCTCCTGAGAACGAGGAGGAGGAAAAAGAAGCCTCTCCCCCAGCGGGGGAAGAGAGGAAAAGGAAGGCCGCCCCAATTGGGGAGGCCGGAGGGTCCAAGAAGGGCAGAACCCTTCCTCCGGACTTCTCCACCAACGTCGACAACGACGAGGAGGAGTGGCCAACAAGGGCCAAGCCCCTGGCGACATCGTAAGTGTCCGGATTCCAGAATAACTCATGGATTTTCATTTGTCGCATAGTGTCTTCTAACACCGAATATAACCATGTAGCCCGCTCAAGGACGATCTTGCCGCTTCGTCGAGCGGCTCCCTGGATACGTCGGATGTGAATAGCACTTCACTTCCGACCGCCTCCTCTCCTTGTGACGCAGATGACACCACGGTGGAGTCCCAAAAGGGGCCCAGCCAGGAGGAGGTGGTCCTGGAGGCGCCGCAAGGCGACCGCCCGGACTTCGGGCGCAAAGGGGGCAAAACCCCAGAGGGCTTTAAGTCCGGCAATGTGCCGGACTCCGTGCCGGAACCAGCAGTGGTTCCGAAGACCGGCAGGCGACCCCTTCATAAGAAGGGCAAGACTGCGACACCGGTGACCGGAGGCACCAGATAACTTGTTGGAGGCGCTTAACGGCGCCTCCATCGACGAGCGGGCTGACTGAAGCCTGTACTAGCCTTCTAACAGGCTTTGAGGTATGTTTAGAATATGTAAAAATATTACCGCATAGACAGTAGCCCCTGATGCTTAGTTCGGTCTTCGGAAAGAAAAGCCGGACTAAGGATCTAAAAAGATATACGCAGGAGTCTAACATAAGTGTGTCAATATGCGAATGCAGGCTGCGCTGCTGACCTCTGCCGCACTGACTGCGGAGGTCAATGTATTAAAGAAGAGTCTCGAGCGGTCCGAGAACGAGCTCGGCCTTGCCAAGAAGCAGCTCGAGGACAAGGAAGGTAAGTAATACCTTATTAAAGAAATACCTTATAGAAAGGCTTCAGTTGCAAAAAATAACAGGAGTAACATGGGTACTGCAGGGGCCACGAACGAGGTGGCGACCCTGAAGGAAGCGGTGTCCGCGGCCGAAAGCCAAGCGGCCGTGGAGCGCACCGAGAGAGAGAAGGGGGAGGCGCAGCTGGTGGAGGTACGGCAAGAGCTCCAGGCTCTCATGAAAAAACACGAGGGTTTGGAGCGTGACTCCAAGACCCGAGAGTCCGAGCTTGCCAATAAAGAAGAAAGCTGCGGGTAAGGCATTCTTTATGCAAAGCAAGCATGTGAAAGTGAATTACCTATTACTTACCCGGATTCGGAGCTCTCCAGGAGCATTCGCAGATCTGCCCCGTAGTGTGTCTGATGCTGTCGCGTTCTACCGCGCCGAGGAGGGGAGCTCGACTGAAAAGGTGTTCTGGTCTCAGTATGCTGAGGCCGGACATCCGGTGCCCCTAAGCGACCAGCTGAAGCAGCTGGTCGAGCTCCACAAGGTCGCCGAACAGGCCATGAAGGTCCTCATAGTTCGGCTGTGGCCATTGGAAGCCATGCCTGGGAGCTACTTTGGGCTAGTGCGGCGGCTGGTGGACGTTTGTCCATGGATTGAAGTCATCAAGCGCTCCGTCTGCATTGAAGGTGCCCGTCGGGCCCTTGCCCGTGCTAAAGTGCACTGGGGCAAGCTGAATGCGGAGAAGCTTGTGACGGACGGGCCACCGAAAGGCAAGGAGCATCGCACGCCCTAAATGTACTATGAGGGCGTCCTGAAGGGTGCCCGCCGTATAGCGGATGAGTGCTCCAAAGATGTAATTTTTGAATAAACTCGCATTTGTTATCCTGTACGCTAAAAACTTGTTCATATGCGCTAAGCAATGCTTGTTAATTTAAAATATTACCTTTTGTGCAGCTGTTTACCAAATTTGAGAGATGGCAAGTCGTTGGCTTCAGCCCCCATGCCACGAGTGCTGGGGTGTTCGGGATAAACTTGAGCGCTCTTGTTCCCATTCTTGGGTCCATCGAGGAGGCGCTCAACGCAACGTAACAAGGCAACCGGACTTATAATGCTTGAACACTCTCACTTAGCCATAGAATTCTATAATTTTAAATTTCAAGCGAAGCCCCTAGTATTCGGAAGACCGAGTTCGGGGCGCTATCCACGCCTTGGCCGGACAATGTCGGTTCCTCGCTCTAAGCGGCATAAGTCTTTAGGGACCCGAAAAAACCTCTCGAACAGCGACCGACTCTCTCCCTATCATGAAGGTCAGTTTTAGCTTTCTCCACTGAGGTGCTCAACCCAGCTCAACCGAGGCACAATCGCAGTGGTTCTCCCAGTGCTACCTTAGCCGATATAACGGAACGTAAGGTACCAAAACATGGGAGCCGGGCAAACCCAACTATTGACCCAAGACATGATTCGGAGCCGACGCATATAATGCTATAAGTTTGGGGTGCAGCACTTGTGAAAGTGTTTGGACTTATCACACCATACTTTTGGGGTACTTAAGCCCCTGGTGTATTGGCCGTACCAAATTGTACGGTTGCGCAATGTCATAAATGAACATATATAATGGGAAAGAATGCAATAATAGGCAAGAACTATATATTGGTTATTAAAAAGAAACTGCAAATAAAAGCAGAACGATACAAGTTGTGCGATAAGCAAGGGATGGGACTATTTAACATGTCCCCCGCCAGGGGTAAGCTGCGGGATGGTATGTAAAACAGGTATAATGCTCGTAATAGAGACCACCTGGACACTCGACGCAGTTTTCTGCTTCCCTGGCTGTTGCATCGTGTATTCGGCGTGAATGCCGGACAGGGCTTCTGAAGATCAGAGTCCTGAAAGTAAGAAAAAAGAAAAAAGAAAAAAGAAAAAGAATGACACAATCGGGAGCCCCTAGTGCGGTTGAGCCGCATTCTAGGCGTGCCGTGGTCGTGCCCCTCCCCTTATGCCCATGGTATCTCTAGAGCGTAGTTATGTACGCGTAGTACTGGCTTCGCAATTTTGCGAGGGCTGGGGTTGGGGATGGATTGCTATGCGTGCTTGAATCGTGCCAGGCGGTCTTGTTGTAGGTTACTCCGGGCGCGCTTGACAGTGTCCGGACGTTTAGTGGCTGGACTCGAGAATTGCTGTGAGAGGCTGTTTTGCACCTCCGCCGCGAGGGCCGCCGTGTGCTCCTCCGTTCGGAGAGAGCGTTTGGTGTTTCCATTGACCATGATTACTCCTCGAGGGCCTGGCATCTTGAGCTTGAGGTATGCGTAGTGCGGCACCGCATTGAACTTTGCAAATGCGGTTCATCCGAGTAGTGCGTGATAGCCGCTGCGGAACGGGACTATGTCGAAGATTAACTCTTCCCTCTGGAAGTTATCCGGGGATCCGAAGACCACTTCGAGTGTAACTGAGCCTGTACAATTGGCCTCTACACCTGGTATGACGCCTTTAAAGGTCGTCTTTGTGGGTTTAATCCTTGAGGGTCTATGCCCATTTTGCGACCGTATCCTGATAAAGCAGGTTCAGGCTGCTGCCGCCATCCATCAGGACTCTAGTGAGGTGAAATCCGTCGATGATTGGGTCGAGAACCAATGCGGCGAAACCGCCGTGATGGATGCTAGTGGGGTGGTCCCTTCGATAAAAGGTGATCGGGCAGGAAGACCATGGGTTGAACTTCGGGGCGACTGGCTCCATCGCATATACGTCCCTTAGCGCACGCTTCCGCTCCCTTTTGGGTATATGGGTTGCGTATATCATGTTCACCGTCCGCACTTGTGGGGAAACCTTCATCCTCTATTGTTCGGCGCCGGGCTCTTCCTCGCCATCGCTATGCAGCCCCTTGTCATTGAGTTCGACACTTAGCTTGCTGCTTTCTTGAACACCCAACAATCCTGTTGGTGTGATTGGCTGATTTTCGGGGTGCCATGTATCCGCACAAGCGATCGAGTATTCGGTCCAAGTTGGACGGGCCCGGTATTTCTTTTGAATGGCTTCTTCCGCTGACCGGGTTTAGAGCCTCTGAATCCGGCATTGACCGTCATCTTCAGTATTATCGCCCGTTAATCACGGCGCTTTGTTCTTGTTATGACGCGACCTGCGATTGCTGTCCTTGGTATCCGAACTACCGTGGTGTTTGGACAAGTTGTTGCTTGAGCTAGCCAGCTGTCCTCTCCGCGCAAAGCGGGTCATGAGTGTGGTGAGGGCTGCCATGGATTTCGGCTTTTCCTGTCCTAGGTGCCGGGCTAGCCACTCGTCGCGGATGTTATGTTTGAAGGCTGCAAGGGCCTCTGCATCCGGACAGTCAACGATTTGATTTTTGTTGGTTAGGAACCGTGTCCAGAATTGTCTGGCCGATTTTTCTGGCTGCTGAATTATGTGGCTGAGGTCATCAGCGTCTGGTGGTCGCACATACGTGCCCTGGAAGTTATCAAGGAATGCGGCTTCCAGGTCCTCCCAACAACCAATTGATTCTCGCCGCAAGCTGTTGAGCCAATGCCGAGCTGGTCCTTTAACCTTGAGTGGGAGATATTTGATGGCATGTAGATCATCACCGCGGGCCATGTGGATATGGAGGAGGTAGTCCTCGATCCAGACCGCAGGATCTATGGTACCATCGTATGATTCGATGTTTACGGGTTTGAAGCCCTCGAGATTTGATGATCCATTACTTCATCCGTGAAGCATAGTGGGTGTCTTGGCGCCTACGTATTGGGCTATATCACGACGTAGCTCATATGAGCTTTGTCTACTGTGTTCGGACCGGCCGGAGTTGCTGTATCCGGCGTGACGGTTATCATCACGTGTCGTGGGGCGCCCACGCGATATGTAGATCGATCTTGTTTACCTTGCCTTGTCCTCCAATATGTCTTGCAGGTCTGGCGTGTTTCCCCATGCCTTGGTACTTTTTGAGCGACGCCGGAGTGCGGCTTGAATGGAGGGTCTAGAGGCCTCTCTGTCGCGACCACGGGGTGGCCGGTCGGCCGCTTCATCGTGGTGATGTAGGTTTGGGTGCTGCTTCCTCTAATTGGGGTAGCAGCCTTCGTTTGGGGTATCTCTTGGAGGGGCGTTCGAGTTCATACTCTTCAGCCGCAAGGACTTCAGTCCATTTGTCAGCTAGCAAGTCTTGGTCAGCTCTAAGCTGTTGCTACTTTTTCTTGAGGCTGCTTGCCGTGGCCATAAGCCTGCATTTGAAACGCTCCTGTTCGGCGGGTCCTCAGGCACGACAAATTCGTCGTCGTCGAGGCTTGCCTCATCTTCGGAGGGGGCGCATAATTATCATCCTCTACCTCTTTTTCTGCCACACTGTCGTGCGGTATTGCTTCTCCCTCCTCCTGCGCTGAGTCCTGCTGGAGGGGGTCGTCTTCGGCACTGTCCGGGGTATTATTGTCTCCCGTGCCGGAATCACCGTTTTTACTGTGGCAGATTTAGAACGGCGCCGCTGACGTCGGCGTTTGGGTTGTTTCTTGGAGGGGTCATCCTCCACCGTTCCATCGCCATTCCCATATTTTGGGATGTCCGCCGTGTATATGTCGTATGACGAGGTGGCCTTCCGATTGCCACAAGGCGCCGGGTCTTGGTCGTCTCAGCATCGCCGCCCATACCATCGATGTCTTGGTCGAAGTCGAGCATGTCGGTTAAATCATCGACAGTGGCTACAAAGTGGGTGGTGGGTGGGCGTTGAATTTCTTCGTCCTCCGCATCCCAACCTTCCTGACCGTAGTCCATCCAGGGCTCTCCGGATAAAGAGAGAGACTTTAGTGAATTCAGGATGTCGCCAAAGGGCGGGTGCTGAAAGATGTCCGCGGCAGTGAACTCCATGACCGGCGCCCAATCGGATTCGATTGGCCGGGGCGCGGAGGGTTCGGAGTCCGGCAAGGAGTCCGGCACCTAGGATTCACGAGCTTCACAAAGGACAGGGATGGTGTTCGGCTCGATCGCCGTAGAGATTTCATCCCCCGAGGTGGTGTCCAACCAACCGTCCTCGATCAGCGAATCCGGCTCCGGATTAAGGGTCGGAGCGGATGCTGGTGCGGCCTCCAGGGCACTGTTCGGCGGCACGCTCGGCTGTGGCTCGAATCCGTCGAGATCAAGTCTCCGCGGACATCGGCCGTATAGTTCAAACTTCCAAATCTGACCGATGGCCAGGGGCGTAGCTTTCGATCTGCTTCAGATGGCCAAGTGAATTGGCCCGCAGTGCAAAGCCGCCGAATACGAAGATCTGTCCGGGGAGAAAAGTCTCACCCTGGACCACGCCGTTGTTGATGATCGAAGGAGCCATCGGGCCTATAGGTGACGACACAGAGGAACTCTCAATGAAAGCACCAATGTCGGTGTCAAAACCGGCGGATCTCGGGTAGGGGTCCCGAATCAAGGCGTCGAGGATGGTAACAAGAGACAAGGGACACGATGTTTTTACCTAGGTTCGGGCCCTCTCGATGGAGGTAATACCCTACTCCTACTTGATTAATATTGATGATATGGGTAGTACAAGAGTAGATATACCACGAGATCAAGGAGGCTAAACCTTAGAAGCTAGCCTATGGTATGATTGTTCTTCGTCCTACGGACTAAAACCCTCCAGTTTATATAGACACCGGATAGGTTAGGGTTACACACAGTCGGTTACAATGGTAGGAGATCTACATATCCGTATCGCCAAGCTTGCCTTCCACGCCAAGGAAAGTCCCATCCGGACACGAGACGAAGTCTTCGATCTTGTATCTTCATAGTCTAGGAGTCCGGCCAAAGATGATAGTTCGTGTCACGCCCAAGATGCGACCCTATCCTAAAGGAACTCGAAGGTCCCACCAAGGATAGAAGCGCATCTTGAAGACGCTTTTGCAAGGTGGATATCATTACATCAACATTACATAATAGATGGGGATACATACATAAGGCACAAATGCCACAAGAATACATCAACATCATATACAAGATCAACATCCGACTACGGATGAAACATAAATGTAAGCTCAAACGACATCCACCCTGCTAGCCCAGGCTGCCGACCTGGAACCTATCCCCTGATCGAAGAAGCAGAAGAAGAACTCCAAAATAAGCAAACATCGCTCTCGCGTCATGATCATCGCATAACATGTACCTGCAACTGTTGGTGTAGTAATCTGTGAGCCACGAGGACTCAGCAATCCCATTACCATGGGTTTCAAGACTAGCAAAAAAAGCTTAATGGAAAAGGAAGGGGTAAAGTGGTGAGGTTGCAGCAGCGGCTAAGCATATATGGTGGCTAACATACGCAAATGAGAGCGAGAAGAGAAACAAAGGAACGGTCGTCAACTAGTAATGATTTAGAAGTGATCCTGAACTCCTACTTACGTCAGACATAACCCAGAAACCGTGTTCTCCTCTCGATCAACCCCGAAAAGAGACACTCACGGTTACGCACACGGTTGGTGTATTTTAGAAGAGTTTACTTCAAGTTTACTACAACCGAATATTAACAAATTCCCATCTGCCACATAACCGCGGGCACGACTTTCAAAAGTTTATACCCTGCAGGGGTGTCCCAACTTAGCCCATGATAAGCTCTCGCGATCAACGAAGGATATTCCTTCTCCCCGGGAAGACCCGATCAGTCTCGGAATCCCGGCTACAAGACAGTTCGACAGTAATAAAACAAGACCAGCAAAGCCGCCCGATGCGCCGACAATCCCGATAGGAGCTGCACATATCTTGTTCTCGGGGCAACACCGGATAAGCGAAGTGTACAGGTACCGACGTAACCCAAGTTGCCAAGGGATGGTCCCGCACGGTGCTCTAGTTTGGACCAACACTTAGACAAGCATTGGCCCGGGGGGCTAAATAAAGATGACCCTTGGGTTAATTACTCCCAAGGGAAAGTAGGTGGTGGTGCGGCAAATGGTAAAACCAAGGTTGGGCCTTGCTGGAGGAGTCTTATTCAAAGCGAACTGAGAAGGGGGTCCCATAAATCACCCAACCGCGTTAGGGACGCAAAATTCGGGAACATAATACCGATATGACGGAAACTAGGGCGGCAAGAGTGGAACAAAACACCAGGCATAAGGCCGAGCCTTCCACCCTTTACCAAGTATATAGATGCATTAATTAAATAAGAGATATTGTGATATCCCAACATAATCCTGTCCGCCATGGGGAAAACTTCAACTTCACCTGCAACTAGCAACGCTATAAGAGGGCTGAGCAAAGCGGTACCATAGCCAAATAGTGGTTTGCTAGGAAGGGTGTCAAAGGTTAGAGGTTCATGGCAATTTGGGAAGGCTTGATGAGCAAAACATAGGTAACGCAACATAGCGATAGAACGAAGAAACTAGCATAGCAATGGTAGTAGTGAGATCCAGGGTAGCGGTCATCTTGCCTGAAATCCCACTAGGAAGAATAACGAGTCCACGAAGAAGACGAACGGATTAAGCCGAACCAAGCGTAGACGAACGAATCCTCACGATCGCAACGAAACGGGAACTATCGAGAAGAAGCACACAACATGGTAAACACACCACACATGAACAAGGCATGATGCTCAACCAAGTATGATGCATGACAAGGCTACATGAAGCTACTCATGGCAAGAGATGATGCATACAAGAGCAGCACATCCAAGCAAGTTTAAATGAGGCCGGAAACAACATATAACAACTCCGGTAAGTCCTCATATGCAAATTTCGAAATTGGTCCAGATCTGAATAAGCCTTATGTTCAAGTTGTTAAACAGCAAGTTAAGATGCACCACGATGATCTACACGAAATTCTAGTCAAGTTACATATAAAGTTCATTAAATTCGGAGCTACGGCTTACAAGATATGAGCAAAACAAGTTAAACATGGCATTGATGCAAAAATGCATTCAAACATCAAACAAATACCTCAAAATAAGGATGCAACATGATAATATGAAACTACATACAATTCTAAGCAAGTTTCATATAGAGCACACTCAAAACGGAGCAACGGTTCAACACATACACACCACACAAGTTTAAAGGACAAACTGTCCAAAACAGCAACTAGGCATATTGCATGCACCAAAACACCATGCTACAGCATCTCAATGTGAAAACAAAAGGCATGGTCATGAAGCACAGGTAAAGCAAGACAAAACATGAACAATGAGCTATCTCCAGAAATCAATAGAACATACTCAAAAGGACATGACAAGATTGCAAATAATAACAGTTTCAGGCTTAGCAGAAATAACATCAGGTTGCAAAGTTTAGATCTATCAAACAACATGCTACATGAACTTATCATGGCAAACAAAGGCATGGCATGAATTTACTAATTGCATAGAACAAAAGTACTTTACTGACCATGAGCCAACAAGGATCAGAAGAAATGATGGCACCCACGTAAACATGGCAAGTTATATGACAGATTCATACATGGCAGGAACAACAATAAGTAGGCATGTTGGTGAGCTTGAACCACTCATCACAGAGCACCAAATGGCATGGCAAGGCAACCAACAGTAAGAATACATACTTATGAAGCTAAGCATGGCAATAGAAAATTAATAGGGTGCATGGATCACTAGAAAAACTCATGACAAAACTGAACCTAGAGTTAACAGGCTGACAACAACATTATTTAGCAAATTTGGAGCAAGATTACAACAATCTAAAGCAGGCTATAAATGCAAACAGGGGCATGGATGGATAGAGCATGATATGTAGAACAAAACACTCTTATTGAACATCTCCAGATTATGCATAGAATGACTTGTAGAAGCAGGTTAACATAGCATCATGATATAGCAGATTCAGACATGCAAAACAGCGACAGCAAGTACCCTACTTAACAAGCTTGATGCACTCACTACAGGAATCACAAAAATACATGGATAGCACCACTGCAAAGATGGAATGGCATACTTCAAAACACATATAGGGCTCAAGTTCATAGGAGGCACGCATTAAACATGGCAAAAATGACAAATGAGCATGTTATAACAGTTTCAGCAGATCAACAACAACATGCACTCTTGCAACGATGATTCAGGCATCAAGATTAGCTCAAATGAAAATGATGCAATGGAATTAAATGAAGAACTCGTCGAGGCGAAGAATTTGACATATTACATGCACAAAACAGAGCTACGGATGCAGAGATACGGCATGATGAACAAGGCATGATGATGTCAAAATATACGGGACTTCGCAGAATTTCGGGGTCAACCTCTTTTGGATCTGAATCTGGGGCTCGGGGCACGCGAACCGAGGTTCACCGGAGCTGGAAGTGGTGGCCGGAGAGAGGCCGGAGGAGGCCGTCGGAGTCGGATCCGGCCGGTCCCGATCGCGGAGAGGCGGAGAAGGCGCGCTCCGGCGGCGCAGGGCGAGGCCGGGCAGCGGGCCGCTGGCGCCGGCTGGGGAGCCTGTGGCGGCGGCGCTGGAGCCCGGACGCAGACGGGCGGAGGGGCGGAAGGGCCGAGGCTCGCGACGGCGGCGCTTATGGCTTGGCGCGGCGCGCGGCAGCCGCGGCGCGAGGAAGCTCGACGGCGCGGGGCGGCGGAGCAGCTCGTCCAGCGACGGGCGGAACACGGCGGAGCGCGGGGCACGGCGGCGGAGGGCGGCACCGGGCGGCGCGTTGGGCGGCGGCACGGATCGGGCACGCGCTGGTTCTGGAAGGGTTTCCGCGCGGGCGGCGCGGGATAGGCGGCGGGGACACGCGGCGGCGTCCGATTGGCTGAGGCGGCGGCGGATGGACGTTTCCGGCCCGGACGGACACGTCCGGTTGCGGGAGGAAGAGGAAAGGCTAGGGTTAGGGTGGAATTGATCCGCGAATTTCGGGGGAGGGGTGTCTATATAGGTATAGGGAGCTAGGGGAGTCCAAATGAGGTGCGGTTTTCGCCCACACGATCGTGATCGAATGACCGAGAGCATGGAGGGGGTTAGGTTGGGTTTTGGGCCACTTTGGTGGGGGTGTTGGGCTGCAAGACAAAAGGGAGGTTTCGGGCTACGCGGTTAACCGTTGGAGTAACAAACGACCTCCAAATGGCACGAAACTTGACAGGCGGTCTACCGGTGGTGTACCAAGGCCGCTTGACAAACCTCGGTCCATTACGAGACCGTTTAACACCCGCACATGAAAAGAGGCAAAAGGGGGCGCCGGGAGACATAGGAGTGCCGGATTGCAAAACGGGCAACGGGGAAAATGCTCGGATGCATGAGACGAACATGTATGCAAATGCGATGCACATGACGACATGATATGAAATGCAGATGATGACGTGGCAAAGTGCAACACGCAAGCAAATGACATGGCAAAGATGACAAATAACTGGCGGACACCTGGCGCATCGAATCCGGGGCGTTACAGTTCGGCTATCCGGACACCCCCTAGTCCAGGACTCCCTCAGGAGGCCTTGAGCCGGCTGGTGGATCTGCTTGGCATGCAATTGGCAGGCCTCACAGGACCTCACCAGTTCGGCTGCGTCGTTGAGTGCCGTGGGCCAGTAGAAACCGCTGCGAAATGCCTTGCCAATCAAGGTGCGCAACGACGAGTGGTGCCCGCAGTCCCTGGCGTGTATGTCAGCTAGCAGCTCGCTCCCCTGCTTCCTGGAGATGCACCGCAAAGAAACATCATTTGGTCGCTTCCTGTAAAACTCACCGTCCTGAATGCAATATGCCGCAGCCTGTCGGGCTACATGCTCTGCATCCTCTTCTTTCTCCTGCAGCGCTCCTTGCGCCAGTTATGCCTTGAGCTCCTCGGTCCAGCACCCCTCCTGAGGCTCGAGCACCAGGAGCAGGCGCGCTCCCGAGGTCGGGCCGCAGGCGGGGGCTCCTGAGGTTGGTGGCTGGGTGAGTTCCTCCTAAGGCGACACCGGCCCTGCTGGCAAAGGCGCTGCCGAAGGCTTGAAGAGTTGTTCCTCGAAGACGCCGGGCCCCTGGGGCAGGCGCCTGGATGCCCTTTCGGCAATGTCGTCGGCTTCCTTGTTGGTGCCGCGGGGCACGTGCTGCAAGTCCAGGCCCAAGAACTGCTTCTCCATTTTGCGTACCTCCGTGAGGTACGCCTCCATGTGCTCATCCTTCGGCCCATACACCTTGTTGGAGAAGTTGACGAGGAGCTGCGATTCGCCCCTGATGGTGAGGCATTTCACCCCAAGGGCCACCGCAGCCTTAAGGCCGGCGATGAGGCCCTCATATTCTGCGATGTTGTTGGAGACCTTCTCGCCCTGCTGGAAGCAGAGCTGCACGGCGTAGTAGAGCTTGTCCTGAGTGGGCGAGATGAGCACAACTCTAGCCCCCGCGCCCTGGCGTGCGAACGCGCCGTCGAAGTACTCGAACGGGCCCTTATTCTTCATCAGCTTGAAGAACGGCAAGGCGCGCTCCCCTAGCTTGGAGATGAAGCGCCCTAGCAAGGTTACGCAACCCGCAAGCTTCTGCATTTCCTTGAGAGTTTGTGGTGGGCTCATGTCTTCTATTGCCTTGACCTTCTCCGGGTTAGCCTCGATCCCCCTATGGGACACAAGGAAGCCCAGCAGCTTGCCCGAGGGAACACCAAACATGCACTTCTCTAGGTTAAGCCGTAGGTCCACCTGGCGTAGGCTTGCAAAGGTCTCTTCTAGGTCCTGAATCAGGGTTCTCGCCTCCCGAGATTTTACTACGATGTCGTCGACGTAGGCTTCAGCGTTTCTCCCGAGATGCTGACCTAGGGCAATGTGCATCAGCCGTTGGAAGGATCCCCCTGCGTTGCACAGCCCGAACGTCATGCAAGTGTAGCAGTACACCCCGCACGGGGTTAGGAAAGCCGTCTTCTCCATGTCCTCCACTGTCATGTTGATCTGGTGGTAGCCTGGGAACGCGTCCAAGAAACACAGTAGATCGCACTCGGCGGTGGAGTCGACAATCTGGTTGATGCGCGGAAGCGGGAATGGATCTTGGGGACAAGCCTTGTTGAGGTTCGTGACGTTGACACACATGAGCTCCTTTCGGCCCTTCTTTGGCACGACGATGGTTTTCGCCAGCCACTCCGGGTATCGGACCTCGCGGATGACACCCGCTGCCTCCAGCTTGCGGGTTTCCTGGATTATGAAGGACTGCTTCTTCGTGAACTGTTGTTGCGCCTTCTGCTTCACAGGGCGCACATTGGGGCACACCCTTAAGTGATGCTCGATCACTGCCCTCGGGACCCCTACCAGCTGCTTGGGTTCCCAGGAGAATACCTCCTTGTTCGCGTGCAAGAACTTCACCAACGCCTCCTCTTGATCTGGGTCAAGGTTGGCACCTATGGTGAAGGTGGCTCCGGAGGGTTCACCTTCCTCGATCGGCACTTGCTTCGTTTTGACCCGACTTTGAGTGAACAACTGCTTCTTCTTTGCTCGCGCGGCCTCCTTAGCTCTGAGGGTGGCCTCATCTGCAGGGCGTGCTGCCACGGGGGCCTTGAAGGCAAGCTTGAGCGTCGTCAAAGCCTTCTTGGTGTCTCCCACCATGGTTAGGACGGCGTTGCTCCCGGGCATATTCATAAGGTTGTAGGCTGGATGGGTCGCCGCCATAAACTGAGCTAGGGCCGGGTACCCGAGGATGGCGTTGTATGGGAGGCCGATGCTGGTGATGTCGAAGTCAATCAGCTTGGTGCGGTAGTTGTCACGAGTGCCTAAGGTGACAGGAAGGCGGATCTGCCCTCCATAGAAAGGCTTGGTGGGACGGAGCCGTTCATGTGGCACATGGAGCAAGTCGAAAGCTTCCACGGAGAGCACGTTAAGGCTGGCCCCACCATCGATGAAGGTCTTGGTGACGGCCACGTTGCAGATTGTGGGCGTGCAAAGCATTGGGAGCACGCCCGAGCCGGCACTGGTGGTGGGGTGGTCCCAAGTGTCGAAGGTAAGGCCGCCTTGGGCACCGCCCATCCTGGAGGAGTTCCTTGCTGCACAGAAGCGGCGCCGATCTGGCGGAAGAACTGCTTGGTGTGACGGTCTGAGGGCGGCACATGCGAGCCGCCGAGGAGGGCCACGACGGCGACTGGCGCCGGCGACACGAAGCGCGTGACGAAAAGGCCACGCAGCTCCTCCCAAGAGGCCACGGAGGATCCTGGCAGGTTGAGGAGCCAGGCGCACGGTACGCCAGCGATGACCATGGGGAACCAGTTCGCCATGGCCTTATCGTCGCCCTCGGCTTCCAGAACGGCCTCCTCGTACGCCAGCAGGAAGGCCGCCGGATCCGCCATGCTATTGTAGCAGGGAGGCATCTCCGGCTTGAACTTGTGCGGCCACAGCACCAGCCGCGAGGCGGGGGCGAGGGTCCGGAGCCCCCTGGCGCCGCTGTGTGCGCCCGTTGATCCAGTCGGAGAAGCGGTGCCATCCATGGGATCAGGTCAGAGGGGCGAGGCCGTTAGAGAAGCGGAGCTTCGGCGCACCCCCTACCTGGCGCGCCAAATGTCAGATTGCGGGTTCTGGCAAACCCTTGAGGTTCGAGCACTGCGGTGCGCACGAAGATCTCCCTCTCTCTCTAGCTCGCTCTCGCCACAATCTCAAGGCCTAAGTCAACGAACAAGACATAGAGGTTTATACTGGTTCGGGCCACCGATGTGGTGTAATACCCAACTCCAGTGTGGTGTGGTGGATTGCCTTGTAGGCTGAGGATGAACAAGTACAAGGGAAGAACTGCCTCGTCAGGAGAGGTGTTCTTGAGCTCGAGGAGCTTGTGAGTTGGCCTTGACGGAATGAGTCCAATCCAACATCCCCCCTTTTTTATGGTGGTGGCTAGTCCTATTTATAGGGGCCCGGTCCTCTTCCCAAATATTAGACGGGAAGGGATCCTACAATGGCCGGATTTGAAGGGAGACAACTAGTACGAGCTATCCTGACAAAAGTAGTCTTCGCCTGCCAAAGGCTCTAGTGGTGACGCCGTCGTGGGCTCCATGGTGACCTCCGTCCTGCCGTCCTACTAGTCTTGGTCTCGTTGCACCGATATGGAAACCTTTGCCTGATGCATCGGGACTCCTCGCCTGCGCTCGCTCCCTTAGCACCAAAGAGGAAACTGGTACTCTACACCCGCTGGCGCCCTCCTGGTGCCCACCTGGCCTTGGTGGTCATGGCTCACGTCACGGGAACCTCACGAGGTGATCCTTACCTTGATCTCTCCGCTCCTCGCGAGCCAGCCTAGCGAGGCTGCCCCTGAGGAGGTCTTGTGTCATGCGCCTCGCAAGGCTCGGCCCCTCGCGAGGGTCTTGAGTGTTTGCTGATGAAGATGGGCCGTACCAGGCCGCTGGGCGAGCCACGCCCTGGGCCACAGGTAGGCAAGTCTAGGGACCCCCATTCCCAGGACGCCGACAAATATTTCATGAAGTCTCAAGCATCTAAGCTTGGGGATGCCCCGATAGGCATCCCACCTTTCTTCATCAACAATTATCGGTTAGTATCGGTTGAGCCTAAGTTTTTTGCTTCTTCACATGAGTTGTGCTATTCTTGGAATGTCATTTTGTTTTGTTTTGCTTGCTATTTTAATAAAATACTTAGATCTGAAAGTTTTAAACAACAGAGAATCCTCAATTAGCTACCCATTTACATAACTACGCGATTGATCTTCACTTATATCTTTTTGGAGTAGCTTGTCATTTACTCTTGTGCTTCACTTATATCTTATGAGTAAATTGTTGAATAAATTGAATGTAATGAAGTTGAAATTATATGTTCATATCATGCCTAGTGGTAGCTTCACATTGGGTTTAGAAATTGAAATCTTTTGAGGCTTGACAATCACAACATTGGTCATACAAGCAATTCATGAATTTTTAGTAGAAGGAAGAGAACTTTCACATGCAAATACACTATCTTGGAAATCTTTTGTGATTGTGATCCCCCATTAAAATATTATATGCCAAAATTGTTGACGTTGGACAAGGAAGACAACGTAATGATTTATGTTTGTTCATATTCACATAAAAGTTATATTGTCATAAATCCTTCAACATGTGGTGCTTGCCCCCCATATTTGATATCCAAAAATTCGGCACCAAGTAAAGATACTACTTGTGGATCCAAAAACCCTTAAACCCAAATCTTATTTTCAAGAGTTCACCATACCTACCTAAGGATTGAGGAAGATCCTTCAAGTAAGTTGTCATAGGTGCAATAAGGCAATAAAAATTGCTTCTAAAAGTGTTAGATCGTTTAGTGTAAGAGAAAATTGAGCGTTGTACGAACTAGTGATGGCAAAGAATAAAAGCGACAGACTTCATAATAAAGGTTGATCTCATAAGGGGCAATATAACCTGACGTTCTCTTGCACTAAGGGATTGAGCATACAAACAAAAAGCGCATGGCAACCTCTGCTTCCCTCTACGAAGGGCCTACCTTTTACTTTTATGTATTTACTTTCATGCAAGAGTCAAAGTTTTTCTCTCTATTTCTTTTTTATTTTTCTCTTTTGGCAAGCATCATGTGGTGAGGAAAGATCTAGGCACATATATCCAGTTGGATATGGGTAGCATGAGTTATTATTGTTGAAATCATCCTTGAGGTGAATACGTTGGAGGCAAAATTATAAGCCCCTATCTTTCTATGTGTCCGGTTGAAACATTTTGCTCATGTGTATGTGGTGAGTGTTAGCAAAATGACGGTTGAGTATGTCGAGCTCTTACTTAAACTCTGATGAATAAGTTGAATTGCAATTGCTCGGTGACTAAGAACATAGGTTGTTGAGTTTCAAGAGAGTTCATTGTTTGAACCTTAACATGTGAATTGGTTGCTACTATAACATGAGAAGTTTTATAAGAAAGAATTGCTGTTATGATGCTAGGAAAAGTGATTGAAATTGTCATTGAAAAACTTGTGCACTTTGATAGCATTCACACTTCATAAATTATTTCTTTTATCATTTACCTACTCAAGGACGAATATGAATTAAGCTTGGGGATGCCGATACGTCTCCAACGTATCTATAATTTATGAAGTATTCATGCTGTTATTTTATCATTCTTGGATGTTTTACAATCATTTTATAGCAACTTTATATCATTTTTTGGGACTAACCTATTGACCCAGTGCCCAGTGCCAGTTGCTACTTTTTGCTGGAGATATAAAGTTATATGATTGCTAACACTCACCGCATACACGTGAGCAAAACGTTTCAACCGGACACATAGAAAGATAGGGGCTTATAATTTTGCCTCCAACGTATTCACCTCAAGGGTGATGTAAACAATAATAACTCATGCTACCCATATTCAACTGGACATATGTGCCTAGATCTTTCCTCACAACATGATGCCTGCCAAAAGAGAAAAATAAAAAGGAATTGAGAGAAAAACTTGGACTCTTTACATAAAAGTAAATACTGAAAAGTAAAAGGTAGGCCCTTTGCAGAGGGAAGTAGAGGTTGCCATGCGCTTTTTGTTTGTATGCTCAACCCCTTAGTGCAAAAGAACGTCATGTTATATTGCCCCTTATGATAGCAACCTTTATTATGAAGTATGTCACTTTTATTCTTTGTCATCACAAGTTCGTACAACGCTCAATTTTATCTTACACTAAGTGATCTAACACTTCTAGAAGCAATTTTTATTGCCTTATTGCACCGATGACAACTCACTTGAAGAATCTTGCTCAATCCTTAGGTAGGTATGGTGGACTCTTGAAGATAAGATTTGGGTTTAAGGGTTTTTGGATGCACAAGTAGTATCTCTACATGGTGCGGAATTTTTGGCTAGCAAGGATGGGGGGCAAGCACCACATATTGAAGGATCTATGACAATATAACTTCTGTGTGAATACAAACAAGCATAAATCATTACATCGTCTTCCTTGTCCACCGTCAACAATTTTTCATATAATATTTTGATGGGGGCTCACAATCACAAAAGATTTCCATGATAGTGTATTTGCATGTGAAAGTTCTCTTCCTTATACTAATTATTCGTGAATTGCTTGTATGACCGAAATTGTGATTGTCAAGCCTAAAAAGATTTCACTTTCTAAACCCAATGTGAGCTACAACTAGGCATGATATGATTTCAACTTCATGACATTCAATTTATTCAACAATTTACTCATAGGATATAAGTGAAGCAAAAGAGTAAATGACAAGCTACTCCAAAAAGATATAAATGAAGATCATGAGCATAATATTTATTTCTATCAAATTAATCTAAGTGAAGCAAGAGAGAATTTCTTCAAAAATACTAAAGGACGCCGTGCTAATTTTTTTTAAGTGAAGCACTAGAGAAATTCCATAGAAAAAGAGCTTCATTGACGGGATGTGAATGCTGCTTACTTCGCCTCCCAGGCAACTATTTTAGGACTCTATTTTATTTAAAAACTTTCATATCTAAGCACTTTATTAAAACAGCAAGCAAAAAAATGACATTCTAAGAATAGCACACATCATGTGAATAAGCAAAAACTTAGGATCAACCGATACTAACCGATAATTGTTGAAGAAGAAAGGTGGGATGCCTACCGGGGCATCCCCAAGCTTAGATGCATGAGACTTCTTGAGATATTATCTTGGGATGCCTTGGGCATCCCCAATATTGAGCTTTTGTGTCGCCTTAATTCCTTTTATATCACGGTTTCCCTAAATCTTAAAAACTTCATCCACACAAAACTCAACAAGAACTCGTGAGATAAGTTAGTATAAAGTAATGTGAAAACCTTATCATTATCTACAGTAGTAAATCACTACAATTATTATTCAACATTTCATACTAAATGCCTCTGCATATTTAATACTCATATCCTCAAAGAGAATCATTAAACAAGCAAACATATGCAAACAATGCAACATAACAACAATCTGCCAAAATAGTACAGTCTGTAAAGAATGCAAGAGTATCAATACTTATTCAACTCCAAATAGTATGAAATTCTACCACACTATAGAAAATTTATCCGATCTTATTATGCAAAAAGTTTCAACATTTTATCACATTCTGACCTTTCTAGGGAATTTTTGCAACAGCGGTAAATTTTCTGTTTTCAAACAGCAACATGTAGACTTGTAAAATAAGCATGGCAAAGGCTATCAATGCCACTTTTATTGAAATAAAAGATGTAAAACATTATTCTAAAAAACATCAAGCAAATCCTAACAAAATAAATTGACGCTCCAAGCAAAACACCTATCATGTGACGAATAAAAACATAGCTCCAAGTGAGGTTACCGATAATGTTGGAGACGAAAGAGGGGATGCCTTCCGGGGCATCCCAAGCTTAGTTGCTTGGATCTTCCTTGAATATTACCATGGGGTGCCTTGAGAATCCCCAAGCCTACGGTATTGTCACTCCTTATTCTTCTCATATCGATATCTCACCCAAAACTTGAAAACTTCAATCACACAAAACTTAACGGAATTTTGTGAGATAGGTTATTATGATAAAGAGCAAACCATTTCACTTTGGTACTGTCAAAAACAAGATTCATAATTGTTTACACACAATTCTGACTGTAGCACATCATTTCCACAATTTGTATTGAGCAATATAAGCCATAGAAACTAGAAAGCAAGCAAACTATGCATTGAAAACAGAATCTGTCAAAAACAGAACAGTCTGTAATGATCTGGTTAACTACCATACTTCTGATACTCCACAAATTATAGAACAATTATAACCACGTGAGACATTTGTATATTAAACTTCTGCAAAAAGAATCAACTCAAAAGCACTCTTCTGTTAGAAATGAGAATTATTTTCGTGAGCACAAAAGTTTCTGTTTTTCAGCAAGATCAAATCAACTATCACCCAACATGATCCCAAAGGCTTTACTTGGAACTTTATTGAGACAAAAGCAATAAAACATGATCAATACAGTAGAATAATCATGTGAACGCACAAAAACATTAAGTAAAAGTGTTGGGTTGTCTCCCAACAAGCGTTTTTCTTTAATGCCTTTTAGCTAGGCATGATGATTTCAATGATGCTCACATGAAAGATAAGATTTGAAAGATGAAGAGAGCATCATGAAGCATATGAATAGCACATTTAAATCTAACCCACTTCCTATGCATAGGGATTTTGTGAGCAAACAACTTATGGGAACAAGAATCAACTAGCATAGGAAGGCAAAACAAGCATAACTTCAAAATTTCAACACATAGAAAGGAAACTTGATATTGTTGCAATTCTTACAAGCATAAGTTCCTCCCTCATAATAATTTTCAGTAGCATCATGAATGAATTCAACAATATAACCATCACATGAAGCATTCTTTTCATGATACATAAGCGTAGGAATTTTCTCACTGTCCACATAAACAAATTTATTCTCATGAATTGTAGTGGGAGCAAACTCAACAAAATAATTATCATGGGACCAAAAATTAAAATCATGATGACAAGTCTCATGGATATCATTATTCAATATAGAATACATGTCATCACCATAATCATCATAGATAGCACCTTTGTTGTCATAATCAATTACAGCCTCTTCAAAAATAGTGGATTCATCATCAAATAAAGTCATGACATCTCCGAATCCACTTTCATCAATATAATCATCATAAATATGAAGTGTGCAATCATCATAATAAATTTTCCCATCAAAACTTGGGGGACTAAAAATATCATCTTGTTTAAACATAGCATCCCCAAGCTTGTAGCTTTGCATATCATTAGCATCATGGATATTCAAAGAATTCATACTAACAACATTGCAATCATGCTCATCATTCAAATATTTTGTGCCAAACATTTTATTGACTTCTTCTAAAAATTGAGCACAATTTTCCGATCCATCATTTTCAAGAAAGATATTATAAAGATGATCAATATTATGATGCAACATCAATTCCATTTTGATGTAGTTTTCTTTTATAAACTAAACTAGTGATAAAACAAGAAACTAAAAGATTCAATTGCAAGATCTAAAGATATACCTTCAAGCACTCACCTCCCCGACAACAGCGCCAAAAAAAAGCAGGATGTGTACTATGCAACTTTATTCTTGTAGACACGTGTTGGACCTCCAAGCGCAGAGTTTTGTAGGACAATAGAAATTTTCCCTCAAGTGGATGGCCTAAGGTTTATCAATCTGTGGGAGGTGTAGGATGAAGATGGTCTCTCTCAAACGACCCTGCAATCAAATACAAGAACTCTCTTATGTCCCCAACACACCCAATACAAGGGAAAATTGTATATGTGCACTAGTTCGGCGAAGAGATGGTGATAAAAGTGTAATATTGATGGTAGAAATATATTTTTATAATCTGAATAAATAAAAACAGCAAGGTAGCAAATAGTAAACAGGCACAAAATAGCAAATAGCAAATAGTAATCAGGCAGAAAAACGGTGTTGCAATGCTAGAAACTGAGGCCTATGGTCCATACTTTCGCTAGTGCAATCTATCAACAATGCTAATATAAATGTATCATATAACCATCCCTCAAAGTGCGATGGAGAATCACTCCAAAGTTCCTATCTAGCGGAGAACATCAGAATAAATTGTTTGTAGGGTACAAAACCACCTCAAAGCTATTATTTCCGTTCGATCTATTCAAGAGTGCCCCAAGATTTCTACCGGAGAAACAAAGATAAGAACGTGCATCAACCCCTATGCATAGATTACCCCAATGTCACCTCGGGAATCCGCGAGTTGAGTGCCAAAACATATATCAAGTGAATCAATACGATTCCCCATTGTCACCACGAGTATTCAATTGCAAGACATATATCAAGTGTTCTCAAATCCATAAAAGTATTCAATCTGATAACAATGAAATATCAAAGGGAAAAACTCAATTCATCACAACAAGATAGAGAGGGGAAAACACCATATGATCCGACTATATTAACAAAGCCCATGATACATCAAGATTGTGACATGTCAAGAATACGAGAGAGAGAGAGAGAGAGAGATATTAAACACATAGCTACTGGTACAAACCCTCAGCCCCGAGGGTGGACTACTCCCTCCTCATCATGGTGGCCGCCGGGATGATGAAAATGGCCACCGGTGATGATTCCTCCCCTCCGGCAGGGTGCCGGAACGGGGTCTAGATTGGTTTTCGGTGGCTACAGAGCCTTGCGGCAGCGGAACTTCTAATCTAGGTTAACCCGAAGGGTTTTGGAATATTTGTTAATTTATGGGGTAAAGAGAGGGTGTGAGATGCCACCGAGGTGGGCACAACCCACCTGGGCGCGCCTGGCCCCCAGGCGTGCCCTGGTGGGTTGTGCCCCCCTCGGGGCACCCCCCAGGTGCTGCATTGGCCCATGTTTAGGTGTTCTGGTCCATAAAAAATCTCCAGCAAGTTTCGCGGTGTTTGAACTCCGTTTGATATTAATTTCCCGCGATGAAAAAACAAGCAAAAAACAGCAACTGGAACTGGGCACTGGGTCAACAGGTTAGGCCCAAAAAATGATATAAAGTTGCTATAAATGATTGTAAAACATCGAAGAATGATAAAATAACAGCATGAATACTTCATAAATTATAGATACGTTGGAGACGTATTACGGCCTGGAGCCGGCTCTTCTCGCCAGCTAGCTGTTTGCTTGCTCGCCGGCTTTGGCAAGCGCCAGCTGGGCCTCCGCCACCTTGGCCGCCTCTGCCTTTAGCTGCTCCACTTTGACCCCGAGTCAGCCGGCGTCGGCAACTTCTAGATCACGCTGTAGACCGGCTCTGGCCAGCCGGGTTCACAAGACCGGCACCTGGCCGTGGTGCCTGCACGACAAAGATTCAAAGTAAACAAGAACACTTTAAGATCCGACCCAACTACTACGTAGTTGGCCCGAATCTCGGGGGCTACACCCAGTGGGTGCGCTAGCGCACCCCCACTAAGAGCACATTGGATGTACCTTTGGCAAGGCGGAGAGCCTCCTCCTTGACGGCGAGCCGCGCCAAGACCTGCTGGTGCTTCTCCAAGAACCAGTTGTAGATGCCGACTTGGAGGGCATCCAGGTGCTGAAGAAATACAAGCATTAGCCCAAGAGACCTTTTAAGATTTGACCCAACTACTACGTAGTTGTCCCGAATCTCGGGGGCTAAACCCAGTGGGTGAGCTAGCGCGCCCCCACTAAGCCGGCTACAAGAGAAAATCCAGAAGGAGAAAACTCACAAACACGGAGCGTCCCAGCTCCCATGGCCGTTCCGTCTCAGCCTGGGCGAAGGCCTAAACCCAGTCCGCGCGCCCTCGAAGATGCAGGGGCACGTCGGCCATCGATGCCTCCTCCTGCGTCAGCGACTCGGCCCGCACCGGCTGTGACCCGGTGCCAGGGCAGCGACCGGCGCCGTTTGTGGCAGCCTGATCACTAGGGCGTTCCCGCCGCCCGCAGTCTCCTCGCCGGCCGGTGCCCCCTCCGTCGCCACGGTCGGTGTCCCCTCCGATGTCCCCTATGGCGCCCCGTCTGGCGTCGCCTGCAGCGCCCCCTCCGGGGCAGCCCCCCTTTCGTCTCCTTCCACCTCAATCCGCTCAACCACGTCGGTCCGCGGTGGGGTGTCATCGTCGATCTCCACGACCCCCCGGTCATCCACCGCCATCTCCACCCGGCCATCCGGGTCGCGCCCTCCTCCGTCGGCGGCACGACGACCATCTCCACCGGCTCTAGGCCTGCCGGCATCTCTGGCCAAGCCTGCTCCATAGTGGCTTGCCCGGTCACCCCGGTGACCCTCGCCCATGCTTGGGCTGAGGCCTCCTTCATGGCCATGATCGCCCCTGCCTCCGCCTCGAGGGCCCTGTTCCTATCCCGCCAGGCATAGAGTTGTGTGTCCTCCAGGTCCAGGCCAAGATCCTCCTCAGCCGACCCCTTGGGCAGGTCGATGGCGCTGCTCCGGGACTTCCGGAACGAGAAGCCGCCTCCAGAAGCAGCATCTATCGCTGCTAGTGCCAACTCTAACGGCGACCTGGAGTCAGCAAAACACTTACCCGATCGCCGTCGGGATGGCCGGTCTTGCCGGCGCTGTCGGGATGGTGAGGCGCCTCTTCTTGGGAACCGGCTTGCCGCCTGCAGTCGGGTCCGCCGTGCGCTTCGCGACGGCTTCCTCGGCGTCACGTCCTCCTTCCTGTGCGGTCGGCGCGCGGGACGACGCGGCCTCGGCCGCTTTCTTCGGCCGCCTTGGGGGTCGATGTCTCCACCTCCTCCCCACGGCGGCGCTGCACCACCAACACACGTCAAAACCTTCACATCGTCTTCCAATCAGCCTTGCAAGGGATTGGGATGCGAAAGCTTACCCATACGGCATGCCTCGCCAGCTTCGGCGGTGGCTGTCTCCGGATTCTCGGCGAGGATCTCCGCCTCCTCCGAGCTGGCTAGCTGGGCGGCCGCTACCTGCGTCATCGTTCCGTCATACGTATGCCGGATGGCATTAACATCACCTCCCTTATCGCGTCGGGACGGAGAAGAAGAAGAGACATAGCAAAGTACGAAGACCAAGGACCGACCGCCGGTGCCGGGTTCCTGTGGTTGTAGGGCGCCATGCCGAACTGCCACTCCTCCTTCATCCCGGCATTGTAGATGTCGTTTACCTGGCCAGCGACATGCTTCTGTGTCAACCACCAGGATGACATCTGATTGGTGTCCAGGAGGCCAGCCATCTAGCCGAATATGCATCCGGCACTGCAGTGGCAGCACCCGGCGTGCGATGAAGGCCGCGATGAGGTTCGTCCCAGTGAGCCCCTCGCGCGCCACCGTCTCGGCAACCCGACTGCTCATGTTCAGCACCTCCTGCACCGGGTTCTTGGGGCAGTAGGTCCAGTTGGTCTTGGCATGCAACTTCACGTCAAGGAATGGCGGTAGGTTGATGCGGTCTGCGCCGAGGTTGCGGGCGTAGAAGAAAGAATTCTGCCACTTCTTGGCAGAATCCTCCAGTGGCATCTTGGGGCACACCCTGTGCGGCCGGGTCGAGACGACGCCGGGCCTACAGGCAGACATCACGCCCGCCTCCGGCCCCTGCTGCTTCAAGAAGAAGAAGCGGACCCAAAGATCAAAGTTGGGCTCGACACCTAGGTAGCCCACGCGTAGGGTGACGAGCCCCGAGAGCTGCAGTACCGCGTTCGCCCCCAGGTGATGCGGCTGAAGCCCGAAGAAGTCGAGAAACGAGCGGAAGGAGTCGCTCGCAAGGAGGCCAAACCCAAGCTTGAAGTGGGAGAAGAAGACCATGCGCTCGGTCCCGACTGTGGTGCCAGCTCGCCGTCCGGCAGGCGCACGGCCACCTCCGTCGCTGTTGGCAGCCGCCGCATGTCGCGCAAATACTGAATATCCTCTACGGTGACCACCGATCTCTCTCACCAACCCTTGGGACTCGCCATCGGTGGAGTGCGGCAAGAGAATAAAGGCGTGTCGGCTAAGGCGCGGAGTAAGAGTGGCCACTAGGCGCTGCAAAGCGACGGCAGTGCTTTGCTCGTGAGCGGCATGGCGTTGCGGCGTGCGACTGATACGTCCATTTTGCATCATGCTTTTATATTGATATTTATTGCATTATGGGCTGTTATTACACATTATATTACAATACTTATGCCTTTTCTCTCTTATTTTACAAGGTTTACATGAAGAGGGAGAATGCCGGCAGCTGGAATTCTGGACTGGAAAAGGAGCAAATACTAGAGAACTATTCTGCACAACTCCAAAAGTCCTAAAACTTCACGGAGAATTGTTTTGGAATGTACAAAAAATATTGGGTGAAGAAAGCACCAGAGGGGGGCCACCTGCCATCCACAAGGGTGGGGGGCATGCCCTACCCCCTAGGCGCGCCCCCTGCCTTGTGGGCCACCTAGCAGGCCCCCGATGCCCATATTCTGCTGTATGGTGTGTTTTAACCTGGAAAAAAATGAGAAGGGAGCTTTCGGGACGAAGCACCGCCGTCTTGAGGCCGAACTTGGGCATAACCAATATAGGGCTCCGGCGGAGCTGTTCTGCCGTGGAAATTTCCCACCGGGAGGGGGACATCATTGCCATCGTCATCACCAATGATCCTCACATCGAGAGGGGGTCAATCTCCACCAACATCTTCACCAACACCATCTCCTCTCAAACCCTGGTTCATCTCTTGTATCCGATCTTTGTCTCAAAACCTCAGATTGGTACCGTGGGTTGCTATTAGTGTTGATTACTCCTTGTAGTTGATGCTAGTTGGTTTATTCAGTGGAAGATCATATGTTCAGATCCTTAATGATAATTAATACTCCTCTGATTATGAACATGAATATGCTTTGTGAGTAGTTAAGTTTGTTCCTAAGGACATGGGAGAAGTCTTATTATAAGTAAACATGTGAATTTGGTATTTGTTCGGTATTTTGATGAGATATGTATGTTGTCTTTCCTCTAGTGGTGTTATGTGAACGTTGACTACATGACACTTCACCATGATTTGGGCCTAGGGAAAAGCATTGGGAAGTAATAAGTAGATGATGGGTTGCTAGAGTGACAGAAGCTTAAACCCTTGTTTATGGTTGCTTCGTAAGGGACTGATTTGGATCCATATGTTTCATGCCATGGTTAGATTTATCTTAATTCTTCTTTTGTAGTAGCGAATGCTTGCGAGAGGGTTAATCGTAAGTGGGAGGCTTGTCCAAGGAAGGGCAACACCCAAGCACCGGTTCACCCACATATCAAATTATCAAAGTACGGAACGCAAATCATATGAGCATGATGAAAACTAGCTTGATAGTAATTCCCATGTGTCCTCGGGAGCGCTTTGCTTTATATAAGAGTTCGTTCAGGCTTGTCCTTTGCTACAAAAAGGACTAGGCTACCTTGCTGCACCTTATTTACTTTTGTTACTTGTTCCCCGTTGACGGTGTCCTGGACTAGGGGGTACTCATCACGTCGTCTCCCGATCAGTTGGATTGGGCCGAGGACCCCCATGGCCGTATACTCATGGGCCAGTTCGGACAGCTGCCGCATACATGGAAGATTTCACAAGACTTGGTGATCAAGACAAGGACTCCTCCCCACCGGCTTATTCGGCCAGGACTCTTGTTATCCTAGGCCTCTGGCGCATTATATAAACCGAGGCTAGGCTAGTCGATAGATCATATACAACAATCATAATCATAGGCTAGCTTCTATGGTTTAGCCTCTACGATCTAGTGGTAGATCAACTCTTGTAATACTCATATCATCAAGATCAATCAAGCAGGAAGTAGGGTATTACCTCCATCTAGAGGGCCCGAACCTGGGTAAACATTGTGTCCCCCGCCTCCCATTACCATCCGCCTTAGATGCACAGTTTGGGACCCCCTACCCGAGATCCACCGGTTTTGACATCGACATTGGTGCTTTCATTGAGAGTTCTGCTGTGTGATCGGCAAAAGGATCAATGTCTCGACTGCAGATCAACTGCGACGTCGGCTTGTTCGTCACCGGCTCGGTTGGTCACCATAGGACTGCGCCCTACCTCCGATCGTCATGTTCGGATGAGGTACTTCATCAACATCAACTCCGATCTCTATCAAGATCATGGAGGAATCATCCAGGGAGCCCGGGGGCTCAACGTCAACATTGCCCTCGGGCGACAGTGCTGTTTTTTTTGGGCAGCAAACTTGTATCCGCCGCCACCGCCTCCTCAAGTGTCTTTTTAACGATTGCTTCGGTGGAATTGTGCGGAATTTATTCTACAACAACCCTCAAAAATTTCGTTGAGTTCCGATGGAGGAATATCTGGCAATCCGCGATATACCGGAGCCCTGTCAAATCTGGACGGGAATCTGGACGAGTTTAGGGCGTAGTGTCCAGCTTCTAGCTCGGACATCCTTTGGAAGATCCAACCGTTGATCGGCTGCGGAATTCCTATATGTACCACCCCTCAAAATTTTAGCTCGATCCGACCGTCCAAACTTCGGGAACCTTCCGATTAGTGCATCACTTTTTGGATCTGTTTTCTGCACGAAAACGAATCCGACCCGAGTTCGTCTTTTTTATGAACGGGATTTCGGACATCATTTTTGAAGGAAGTTTTGTATGGGTTATTGTGTTTTGTTCCCGAACACATCCCACTAACTTTAAAATCTTTTGAACATGATCTTCACCATCATGCTGGTGTCAAACCAGTCCGGCAATATTGCTCCACAGCTGCCGACCTGCGCTAGACACGCCGTCACTTTGTTGAGCCGAGCTCAACTTCTTTGGATCATCATCTCGGCGAGCCGAACAGGAGTTCGGCATCGCGAAGAATAAATCATCACCAACATCGCTGCCCCATGGATTACACAGAGCGAGCACGCCGGCATCGCCGCACGGTCACTTCATCAAGCCGGCATTGACCACATCACGAGTCACGACCTACATTGACTGGGCCGCACTGTTGCTTTTTCAAGCCAATGTCCATCACACCGACCTACTTCGACTCATCGGCTGACATCGAGGCTTCAACACCTCGGCTGGACCGGGGGCTTCGCCATCTCTTCATCAACCTACTCCGGAGACTTCGGCGTCACCAGTCAACCGGTTTCGTCACATTAGCTGGACCGGGGGCTTTGCCTCGGCGAGCCAACCTTTACCAGCATCGCCATGCCGTCGCTTCACCGCCCATCAGGCAATGAGAATGCGGATCGAGTCCCAATTTTTGGAGTCACCTTTCTTTGGATTGCTACAACAAATAAATCAGGTGCTATTAATCCTAGTATTTTTTGCTTGTTTGGGTTTATTTTTCCCAAGGAATTATTACTCTGGTTTCTCCATCATCTGTACACAGGTCTATCAAATGATGGCCGCATTAACGACGGTCGTGTGGTGGTTCTGTCCTTTTTCGTACATAGTCAGGCGAACGCCGCATCCGGAACTCGGACCGACCTGTGAATTCAGGCTTTGCCACACCTTTACCGCATCACGCCGGCGCCCTGCATCGACATTGACTTCGGCGTCAGGCCATATTTCTTTTATTACTCACTTCGCATAAATTATTTATTATGCAACTTTTTTTAATTTATCATTATTATTATTATCTCCGGTTTGCACTACTTTTTGTGCACAGGTAAATGATTCGGGTCGGGCAGTGTTGTCACCTCGGCGTACTGACATACCACGTCACCTCGGCTGGACCGGGGGCTTCGCCATCACTTCATTAACCCACGCCGGGGACTTCGGTGTCATACGGCCGGCCTGCTCCATCGTCTCGGTCGGACTGGGGGTTCCACCTCTCCACATTGGTCGTCCTACGTCGCCACTTCGGAGTGCCGAGCTCTTCGCTCCGCCACCTCGGGACCGGCTTGGGGGCTGGGACCTTGTCCCGCATCAAGCTCGGACCGCCTCATCAATGCCGAACACATTAACCAGCTAAGTTGCTTTCATGCTAAAAAACTTTCAGTTTTAAATTTTGTTCGGTTCGACCAAGCATTATACTTTCTTGGCAAAAAGTTGTTTTTGAAAAATTTCCATGTCATAACATTGTTTGTGACACACAAATTCAAATACCCCGTTTACTTGGGGGCTTCCTTTATGAAGCTTTTCCTCTTGCATATGATTATACTTGTACGGCTTCGTTCCTTGTTCGTGTATTATGCCACAATATGCACCATATTGACTTAAGCGATTTGCAAGCTGGGTTGCCTCGCTCCTGTGTTTACCCCTACATTCCTGATTGTTCGGCTAGAGAGTAAAGGGAGCACCTCTGCGATTGTCACGATCGGGTCATCCGAGCCGGACCTCAGACTGGGTGAAGCCGAAAGCTAGTGCTCTTATTGTTTTCAATTATGGTCGGCACAAAACGGAACTCATGAATACAAAAAATCTATTGCACAAGTCTCATAGTAACAATGAGCACCGAAGAAAGGTATCGGTGGGGGTACTATTTTCTTCAAAGATGCTTCTTACACTTCATCAGTAATATAGCATAAGTTCCCTGAGCGTGCTTTGTCTGTGACAGCCTTATGGCCTGATTGCCTGGTTATCGGAAACACCGTCGATATTCTCGACAGGTGAAGTACATAACACTTTTCGGTGCTTGACCGAAGAGGGAGAAGTCGACGGTCGATTAAGAGGCGTATTAAGTTTGGGTGAACACAGATATGATATAAGTACTTTGGTAGATACAATCATTATACATAAAATTCTTTTACCCAAGTCACTTGGGGGCTCTTAAATTTATATGAGCCGTTTTATAATAAGTGTTCTTCTTCTTAGTCGTTGCAAAGTTTTTTATTATTATTTATCACTCCTTTTTTCAACATGAGTGTGTGGTCACTAGCCGGGGAGCATAATTTCACTCTCAAATCCGCTGGAGTTTAGTTTGCTAGGCGGCCTAACGAGAAGTACTCCGCATTCGGGATAGGAGGTTGAAGCCATAGGCTGACCCGCTTGAGGTCTTGAGATAAGATGTGCAATGATAAAGCACGACAGAAGCACTTTTTTTCTAAGACCAATTTTCGATTTGGCACCAAACACTTGATCTAGTTCAGGCGTCAAGTTTTTACTGAAGTTTTCGGTTTTCCAAGCCTATTGCACTTTTAGACTATTTGTGTGTTTCCAGCATTAGTCTCGTAGTGCGGAGCCGGACACCTTTAGGGATTCGGCTAAAACATTCTCGGACATTGCTGTATATGCATCGGTTTCGAATTGCATTTTTGGTCAATAGTTGGGTTGCCCGGCTCCTGTGCTTGCCTCCTACGTTCCGCTTTGTTCGGCTAGGTGCGCAACGGGAGAACCACTGCGATTGTGCTTCCAGCTAGCATGGTTAAGCGCCTCAGTGGAGAAAGTCGAAAACTGACTCTCACAATAAGCATAAATTGGTCAGCGATCTGATGACTGTGTTAAATGATGAGCCGTTCATAATATTGGCCGAAGTGTTTACAGCTTGACCTCGACTGTCGTTGAACACTAACCGGAGGCTAGTAACTGGCCTTCCAACTTTAAGCTCCTATGACTAAGTGAAAGTTACAAAGCCCGCATATATGATTGCCTCGTTTCTGCTAACACAACCGCCTCCGGGCACCGAGACGTCGGCTAAGGGTTGTTTTGTTAGTGCGGAAACACCCTGCGTAGTATCTATGAAGGGGTAGAAGCCGACGATGGACCACTTTCAACTGATAAATGGTCGCAATGGAGTCAAAATAATGATGTAAAGTACTTGGATACATAGAATCATTACACATAATCTATGATTTTACTCTGGATATCGATCCTTAATTCGGCCACCTATGCCCACATTAAGGCTCGGGGGCTACTGGGCTTCGTGTTCATTATTTATAAATATTAAAGGGGCACATCGATCCCCTGATCTGGTGTTGCCACCCGACCAGTGTCTCGGGGGCTACTGCATTGCCTCTTCAATGCAGAAAATCCAAAGGGCTCAGTGTTCGGCTTGATCGAACTATGGGAAAGTGCGTCTTCGGACAACAATAAGTACCATCTGGACCTATCTGGCATCAAGCTAATATATCACGGCGACTTCTCACCACCCTCTCTCATGGGCCCGTCCGCTGATCTTTATTATATATTACACTGCATTTCTATTCCTACGTATGCTGCCGAGCTAGGAGTTGATCCTCAGGCCGATTTCACAAATCGACCTGAGTCTCAGGGGCTACTAAGATCAGCAGTTTTATGTTTTCCTTCAGGTGCATCTCGGGTTTTAGACCGACACACACCATGAGAGCTACTGGACATACATATACTGGCTATATATCTCGGCAGAGAATAAATTGCACCAATCAAAAATATTCACAAAAAAATCAGCCCGCAGTCGGGGTGGTGCACCACCTTGGAAGCAAGTCATTATAAAGCTCGGGCGCCCGGTGGCTGGCTCCATAGGGCATTTCCGGCATTAGGCACAGCTAAACTCCTTCAACTTTTTAGAACCAAGGTGGTCTATGACACCTCGGATACAGTCCGGCGTTGGAGCTTGGATATAGTCCGGCGTTGGGGCTCGGATACAGCCCGGTGTTGGTGCTCGGCTGCAAAATATACCTCGAATACAGTCCGGCGTTGGGGCTTGGATGCAAGAGGACACTGCCACCCAGTAACAACTTCAAACCCGAGGTGTGGCATAAAAATAACAATGCATTGATTGTGACAGCCTGGTTTTTGCCCTCTCTCATTTGCTTGATTTTTATTTGGATTAAATTTGAAACTTGGAGTTTTTGAATCTTTTCATATGGACTTAAACACTTGGGTACTCTTGGCTTTCACCCAAGTGCTCCATTTCCCTCTCTGATCATCATTCCCCTTCTAATCCATCCCAAAATAATCTTTGGAATATTTTTCTTAAATGAAAAATATTCATTTTCTCTCTAAAACCCTAGCCAGATCAGTATGGTCCAAAGCAACCCTAATTTTTATGGCCCAGAAAAATATGAGATAATTCTCAAATATTCTTTGAACCCTAGGGCACCTTCCTGAGCAAAAATATTATATCACTTTTTGGAATATTTTTGCTATAGAAATTATTTTATGTTCTGGACAGAAATGGTGGTTTCTACAGCAACTACCATTTTACTTGCTCCAATGTGCCTGGGTTTTCTTGTGCAGTTTCACCTTAGTAACTCTTGGCTAACCTCCAAAGCACAGCCTCTAACTCCCAGCCATTTGACCTCGGTAACCTCTCAAAAGTTCTTGGCGTAAACTTACCCGGGCGTGTGAAAACTTCTCTACTGCACCTGGATACAAACCAAAGCGTGGTAACACCACAAACTACCATGAACAACACGCCAGACATGAAGTTTAGGATTAGCTCGGCCTGATGTCATAGTCCATGCGGTGACCGCATTCGTCCAGGGGTGCTGGCATGCGTGTCGACGCGCTCTGAGTGCCGCCGAGCGCTCTGTTTCGCGCGTGCTCGCTTCCCCAACTGCCGTAGCGCGCCAAACTTCGCCACCATCTTTGTCTCAACTCACTTAACTCCCCTCTGGCGCTCGCCGACGCTGGAGCTCGCCGTAGCGAGCACGGGCACGGTCCGGCCAACCCAACTGTGTGGTGCGCACTGTGCTCGTCGCCATCTCCACGTTCCTGTGGTCGCTTCCGTCTGCCAACAGTTGCCGCGTGAGCTGTGTCGCCTTCTCCCCCTCTCACTGACGCCGCTCGTCGCCGGGCGCCATGGACAGGTGTCGACCAGCGGAGCCCAAAACCCCCTCACCGCTCGCCTATAAATGGAGCCACCCCCAGCCTCCTCGAGCACCATCCAGCACTCTCACACACCCCACAAGCGCTTAGGAAGCCGTAGCCCGGTCGGGCAGGCCTCGGGCCGCCGTCCCCGAGCTCGAGCTCGCCGGTGATCCCCTCTGGTTGCCGCGGTTGCTCCAGCCCCTCCCAGGCCAGGGCGACCCTTCCAGGGCATCCGCCCCTCTCCGGTGGAGCCGTTCTGCCCCTCTGGAGCCCCTGGAGTTGCCTCTGCTCGCCGTCTTCTTCATCTCCGGCGACCATCGTGTTCTACCTCCGCTTGCGAGATTGATTCCGATGTCGTCCGACCGCCCCTAGCTACGCTACGGGTACGGGCAGGTGCGCCTCAACCCCCTCTTTCCATCCCTCCCTCTCGTTTTGGCCAAGGAGTCCTCGTCGCCGGCGAGAGCTCCGGCGGAGCTACGACTCCCTCTATTTCCTTCTCCCCCTCCTCCTAACCTGACTAGCGGGGCCAGCTAGTCAGCCACTCTGTACGCGCGCGAAGCGGTACGAGTGGTGGCGCCCCTGGGCTTTACGCCTTCGACGTCACCCCCCAGCCTGTTTATTTTTATTCAAATTCATTTGAATTTACAGAACACTTCAAACAGCCATAACTCCTCAACCATAAGTCCAAATGAATTGATTCTTTTTGCATCTTGTTCTTTGCAAAGAAATCTAGGAGCTCACCAAAGTTGAGATTTTTCTGAGCTGTTTAGAATTTCTGGTGATTTTCAGAAGTGTTCTTGATATTTTCTTTTTGTGTTTAAAATTATTTTCAGAGGGTGAGGCTTGTCTTGAGGATCACCACAAGGCTTGTGAACCTCATCTGCACTAAGGCAAGCCACAACAACATTTTCATGGTGTCATTTCAATATTTATGATTCTCTTGCTTGAATGAAATGATTAATCCATGCATTTAAGTAACTATTGTGTTATTTATATTCTGTTAAGTGTTTGTTAGTAAATATGCTTGATTTACAGAATGTGGAAACTAGCTTAGTTGGTGAAGCAAAGCTAGGATTTATGCATGGTGATGATAGAAATAATTTTGTTATGCATGTTAGTAATTATTTAAAGTTATGTTCTTGCATAAATAAATTGATAAAAATTTGCTAGAAATTATTCTGTTAAGTACTTGTTTAGTCATTTTACTTGCCTTACAGAATGTTTGAACCTCACTTGGTTGGTAAACAAATTAGGATTTGTTTGTGGTGAAATCTTTGGTACTCATATGAGAAATTTATCGAAGTTACGTTCTTGCGTGAGAAAATAATAATAAAACTTGCTGCAAAATATTTTGGTTAATATGTGAGTTATCTTTATCAGCAAAGTAATGAGTTGTTTATGCTTATGCTTAGTGTGAATATGGATGACATCGGCCATTTTCTTTATTAAGTGATGCATGTGTAGTTCTGCATTTCACGGCATGCTATGACACCGGTCATTTTCATTTTAAGTTGAACCTGAATACAACTCAACTTGAATATACCGTTGACTGGGTCATGGTGCCACCGAATCGAGTTTCTTTCCCAGTGAAACCACGTTGGCCTTTGTGGGAAGGCCTTGATTCGGTCCATTGACATTGCCTCTGGTCGGTGCCTCCAACTAGGGAAGGTTACGTCGTGCTTACCCTGGCCCAGTAAGCAGGCATAACCTTGTGTGCCCGTTGTTGAGATTATGGTACCAGGTCCGGGTGTGGGATTGTTTTGGCCACGATGGTGGTCGGTGTGTCTTTGGTAGACACGGGGCCACCCAGGACTAGCCCATTGGAGATTGGGTCAGAGTGGCCAGGAGAGTGTCATGGCAATGGAAGTGTTTTTTCGGAATGCCGTTGGTCTACCCGAATGAGAGTGCGAGGCCATGGGTTCCGAGGTGTGGGTACAGTGTGCTACCTCTGTAGAGTGTATAATCTATCGATAGCCGAGTCCACGGTCACGGACACCTCGTAGTAGGTCCCACCATGAGTCAACGCTTAATAAAATTTGCACACTAAGCTATGAACTTTGCATTGTTGAGGATGGCAGAAAGGCTGAGGGAGTCCTGGATTAGGGGGTGTCCGGATGGCCGGACTATGACCTTTGGCTGGACTCCTGGACTATGAAGATACAAGATTGAAGACTTCGTCCCGTGTCCGGATGGGACTTTCCTTGGCGTGGAAGGCAAGCTTGGCGATACGGATATGTAGATCTCCTTCCATTGTAACCAACTCTGTGTAACCCTAACCCTCTCCGGTGTCTATATAAACCGGCGAGTTTTAGTCCGTAGGACGAACAACAATCATACCATAGGCTAGCTTCTAGAGTTTAGCCTCTCTGATCTCGTGGTAGATCTACTCTTGTACTACCTATATCATCAATATTAATCAAGCAGGAGTAGGGTTTTACCTCCATCGAGAGGGCCCGAACCTTGGTAAAAACATCATGTCCCTTGTCTCCTGTTACCATCCGCCTAGACGCACAGTTCAGGACCCCCTACCCAAGATCCGCCGGTTTTGACACCGACATTGTTGCTTTCATTGAGAGTTCCTCTGTGTCGTCACCTTTAGGCCCGATGGCTTCTTCGATCATCAACAACGCCGCGGTCCAGGGTGAGACTTTTCTCCCCGGACAGATCTTCGTGTTGGCGGCTTTGCTGCGGCCAATTCGCTTGGCCATCTGGAGCAGATTGAAAGCTACGCCTAGCCGTCGAGTCAGATTTGGAAGTTTGAACTACACGACCGACGTCGCGGAGACTTGATCTTCGACGGGTTTGAGCCACAGCCAAGCGCGCCCGCCTTTATTACGATGGGCACGATCTAGCTCTGGCGCGAGCGATTGTCTGGAGGCCGCACCAGTGTCCGCTCCGACCCTTAGCTCGGAGCCGACTGCGCCAATCGAGGATGGGTGGCTGGAGACCGCCTCGGGGGCTGCAATCTCTACAGCGATCGAGCCGAACACCATACCCGTCCTTTGTGACGCTCGTGACTCCAAGGTGCCGGACTCCTTTCCAGACTCCGAACCTTCCGCGCCCCTGCCAATCGAATCTGATTGGGTGCCGATAATGGAGGTCTCCGCCGCGGACATCTTTCAGCACTCTCCTTTCGGCGACATTCTGAATCCACTAAAGTCTCTCTCTTTATCGGGAGAGCCCTGGTCGGACTATGGTTAGGAAGGTTGGGATGCGGACGACGAAGAAATTCAACGCCCACCCACCACCAACTTTGTAGCCACTGTCGATGATTTAACCGACATGCTTAACTTCGACTCCGAAGACATCGACGGTATGGACAACGATGTAGGAGACAAACAGGAACCAGCGCCTATAGGCCACTGGACAACCACTCCATCTCACGATATATACATGGTTGATACACCTAAAGGAAACGACGATGAGGAACAAAGGGACGCAACGACGGACCGTTCCCTCGAAAAGCAATCAAAGCAGTGGCGTAAGCGCCGCTCCAAACCCCACCTCGACAGAGAAAACAGCCATACAGACCCAGCCATAGAGCAGGGCGAACCGGCGGATGAAGAACATGCCATCGAGCAACCGCCCGAACAGGGCAACTTGGATAAACAACCTGTCCCCGGCGAAGACAACAGTCCAGACGACGTCATGCCGGACAAGTTGCTGGAGCAGAAGAACCTCCAAAAAAGGCTCGTCGCCACTGCGCGTAGCCTGAAAAAGCAGAAGCGGCAGCACAAAATAGTGGAAGATGCACTCAGAATCAGATGGAGCAAAGTACTCAACACCGCAGACAAATACGGCGACAGTCGCCACACGAAGAGCTATCCGAAGCGAAAATTATTGCCGGAATTTGATGATGAGGCCTTAGAGCCTCCGCAATCAAAAAATAATAAGGAAGCCACCCGGTTGGACAAACGACCCCATGGCCAACACAGTGCAGCAAAGGACGCCTCACACAAGCCGGCACGCGATCCGCACAAGGATTCGCATCAAAATGATGGCCCAACCAGATCAATCTATGGGCCGAGAAAGCAAGCTCTAGCAAACAATGCAACACATCAAATATCCGAACATCGCGGTACGCCTAGATATAGGGGCGCCGCACACCCCCTATGTTTCACCGATGAGGTGCTGGATCATGAATTTCCAGCGGGATTCAAGCCCGTAAACATAGAGGCATATGACGGAACAACAGACCCTGGAGTCTGGATTGAGGATTACATCCTCCACATACACATGGCTAGAGGAGATGATCTCCACGCCATAAAATACTTACCACTCAAACTCAAAGGAAAGCCCGGCATTGGCTCAAAAGCCTTCCTGAAAACACCATCGGAAGTTGGGAAGAGCTCGAGGATGTTTTTCGGGAAAATTTTCAAGGGACTTATGTCCGACCTCCGGATGCAGATGATCTAAGTCACATAACTCAACAACCCGGAGAGTCAGCCCGGAAAATCTGGAACAGGTTTCTTACTAAAAAGAACCAGATAGTCGACTGTCCGGACGCAGAAGTCTTAGTAGCTTTCAAACACAGCGTCCGGACGAATGGCTCGCCAGACACCTCGGCCAAGAAAAGCCAAGAACAATGGCCGCACTAACAAGCCTCATGACCCGCTTTTGCGCAGGAGAGGACAGCTGGTTGGCAAGATGCGGTACCAGCGACCCAAGTACATCCGAAGTTAGGGATGGAAACGGGAAACCGCGACGCAGCAAGGACCAGCGCCGGACCAAGGGAAACAGCCCGAAGAGCACGGCAGTCAACGCCGGATTCAAAAGCCTTCGGCAGAATAAGAAAAAGCTGCCCCCCAAAGATAACAGGGACGAGCTAGCTAACTTAAACAAAATCTTGGACAAGATATGTCAAATACACAGTACTCCCGGGAAGCCTGCAAACCACACCCACAGAGATTGTTGGGTCTTCCAGCAATCCGGCAAACCCAACGGCGAACACAAGGGGCTCGACACACCAAGCAAGGACGATGACGAACCCCACAAGCAGAGCACCGGAAAACAAACGAACTTCCCACAAGAAGTCAAAACAGTAAATTCACTTCACATGACAAAAAGGGAGAAAATAGTGGCGCCTATAGAGATACGCGCCACACGGCCTATCCCAGAGGAGTCCCGCCACGGAGGCTGGACTGCCTTGGTATTAGATCCGATAATTGACGGACTCCGCTTTACACAAGTCCTAATGGACGGCGGCAGTGATTTAAACCTAATATATCAGGACACAATCCGCACACTGGGGATAGACCCAACAACAATTCGCCAAAGCAACACTTCCTTTCAAGGGGTGACGCCAGGCCCAGATGCCCATTGTACGGGCTCTCTCCGGTTAGAAGTTATGTTCGGCTCACCCGGCAACTTCCGCCGTGAAAAGCTAACCTTCCACATCGCCCCATTCACAAGCAGCTATCAAGCACTACTAGGACGCTAAGCTTTCGCCCGCTTTAACGCAACACCGCATTATGCATCGCTTATACTTAAAATGCCCGGTCCACGAGGCATCATATCATTAAAGGGAAATATTGAGTGTTCCTCAAGCACGGAAGATTGTGCGGCTGCATTAACAGCCACACACTAAACCAGCCTCATTAGGCAAAGCACCTAAACAGGTCGTTCAGACCCCGAACATGGCTAGACGAGTCCGGCGTAAGGGCTTACTAGACGCACGCCCCCGTTCAAGGGGCTCGGCACATGTACAACAAGAGACAATAAAGCTCAATCTTATTCATTTAAAAAAACGTACTTCGTTTATTTAATGTAACGTACATTTTCGCACGATCTTTTTCAACTAAGTTCCTCTCTTTTATAGATGAACACCGTGCTACACCCGTCCAGGATACGCTGCACGGAGACACAGCGCAGACGCGTGCAAGAGGGACCCGTTGCAAGGATTCTTTTCAGATTAAGACCCTGCGTAAACCTTTTTTACTGTCTCTTGTTGATACACATCCCCCGGTTTCTTACTACAACCAAGGTGGAGGCTGGCGTCTTGGCATCGGCCGCGCCAGAACTTTGCGCTTACCTGGACACCAGGGGCTTATTAATATGGGCGTTGTTCAGCTCGTTTTCATAAAGACCGAATACCTTAGGGAGTGTTCGGCGTCGCGAGTTTGGCCTTATATGCATCAACTCCGAATCATGTATTTGGTAAAATGTTGGGTTTGCCCGGCTCCTGTGTTTTGCTGCCTTATGTTCCGCTCTATCGGCTAAGGCGGCACCAGGAGAACTACTGCGATTGTGCCCCGGTTCGGCAGGGCGAGCACCTCAGTAGAGAAAGCCAAAAACTGACTGTCAAGATGTAGCGTGAGACAGGTCAACCACTCGATGACCCACTGGAATCTTTAGGATTCCTCTGCATTAACGAAGGGCCGTTTCCCAGTCAGGCACACACGCGCCCCGAAATCGGGCGAGCGCGGTGCCCCTAGGGGCTATATAGTAGCCCCACTGTCAAACTCCTATGGCTAAGTGAAAGTGATAAAGCATTATAGTCCGGTTGCCTAGTTCGCTACGCTATCACCTCCTTTATAGGACCAAGACGTTGGATCAAGTGTGAAAATGCGCCTTTTGCGAACACCCCCGCATTATATGCGTGGGGCTGAAGCCGAAGACTGCCATCTTTCGTGTTATATACACATATACATTAACGGCCGCACAGAGGTATTTTAATTCTTGCAGGCACAAGTATAAAAAGCTTTTATTCCATCGAAACATTGTCTTACAATTATACATGTTATTCGAACATGATGTCCTTCGAGCACTGCGTCTCTATTAAACGAGCACCCTCCAGAACTTCTTGAAAATAGTGCTCGGCAGGTACTCGTCTCCTGTCCGAATCTTGGGATGCAACGTCGATGGTCTTCATCTCCGCCCAGTATGTCTTGACACGGGCTAGAGCCATCCGCACACCCTCTATGCATGCTGACCTCTTCATTGCATTGATATGGGGCACCACACCAAGGAAGTGCTGGACCAAACCAAAATAACTCTTCGGCTCAGGCCCTTCCGGCCACAGATGACTCACGACTTCCTTCATGGCAAGTCCGGATAACCTATTCAGCTCCGCCCATTCGGCCAATCGCTCGGATAATGGAAGTGGGCGCTCTGGATTGTGGAACTGCGACCGAAAAAGCTTTTCCACTTCGTGATCCTTTTGATCTCGGAAGTGTTTAGCCGCGTCCGCGACACTTGCCGCCAAATCCAGATAAGTATCCGCCGCACTCCACAGCTGGTCCAACTGAGCATACTTAGGATCCCCGAACTTCATCCGCAGCATAAAGGGCTTTCCAGCCGCGATATCTCTGGCCTGACGCAGCTCACCTTCATGGCTCTCATTGCAGAGCGAGCATCCTTGGCCTCGGTAGTGGCCTTCTCTAAGTTCTTTTGTTCCGCCCGATCTTCTTTTTCAAGAAGCTTGCAGCGGTCGGCAGCATCCTTCAACTTCACCGCCATCTCAGCCATTTCCTTCCTGCTTCGGCAGTGAGTAGCCTGTTCGGCTTTCAGCTCTTCGGCCGTCTTCAACAGCCGCATCACTTTTTCTGGCCTGCTCCTTGGCTCGGGCGAGTTCCGCCTGAAGGTTCTCCATGGTAGCGGCACCATCTGCATCAAGCATACATGTTGTAAGGCAAGGTTATCAAGCCCCCTTACCAGGTGTCCGCGGAGAAAATTTCATACCTTGCGACTCGTCCAACCGCTTTTTGACAAGCGCGATGTCGGCATCCGCCACGTCAAGTTGCCACTTTTGCTTGGCAAATTCATCAGTCCTGCTAGCCACCGGACACTTTGCCACCTACATAGGAAAAGCGACATGTTATACCTGGGATTATGATCCTCGGCGCACTGTCATCTTTGACAACGCACCGAGTCTCAGGGGCTACTATCTATACAGGGCGCATCTTTTTATATGTGGAACAGTCAAAAGGTACATCATTTCGCGTACCTCAAAACTTGTCAGTAAACTCTTGACGGCCTCGTGCAACCCGCTCTCCGCGGATGAAATCCTTTCAATCACCGTGCCCATCAATGCACGATGTTCTTCTGAGATGGACGCTCGCCCAAGCAGATCCTTCAAATCCTCCGGCCGTGCACCGGACGGTGCCGGACTCGTCTGATGGCCTTTTTCGAAGGTCGGGCACGGAGGGCTTTGGGGAGCCATACGGCTGCTTTCCGGCCCTGCCGGATTTGGAGAAACCCTCCGCGACGACACCTCAGGGTCGCCCGCCTTGCAAGGCGGTACGGCAGGAGGGGGCGTTCCGCTCTCCATCATCTCCGGACGAAGATCCCCTGAAGATGAGCTCTGCTGCGAAGGGTGGAGATCCGAACTACAAGGTAAAAATTCAGTTGTCTTTCTCAGGAATAAAATAGGGATGTCTCTTATTTGGAAACTCCCCTCTCTACTTACGGCTCGCTGGAGGGCTGATCCCCTTGAGGGCACAATGCGGCCGAGGCACTTCCCGGCGCAGGACCCTCTGACGAAGATCTCTTCCCCCGCTTTGAGACCATGGTCTCCGGGTCTTCAGAGGCGGTCCTCTTCTTTCCCTGGATGGAGGGATTCTCGATCCCTCCTTTCCGGATAGCCTCCTTCGAAGAGACGGTAGCTTCCTTGTTCCCCCCTTCGCCTTCTTCCAAAGGCACAACCTCCAGCATCCTGGTTAACACGGGATCCGGCGTGGTCTCGGGGAGGGGGGTCGGACACCTGATCAGCTTTGCTTTCGCTATCCACTCCTGTTTAAAGGGACAACTCCTTTAAGGGCAATTTTATGACGAATATACGGATAACGTGTCCGGGTACAGGGCTACTTACTTGAGTATCCCGGCGATTGCAGCTTAGCCCTGCGTCCTCGGTTAAGTCCGGACACATTTCTTGTGATCCGAAGAACAATTTATACATCTCCATGGGTGTCATGCCCGTAAAATGTTGGAGAGCTCGTGGTCCCTCCGGATTAAACTCCCACAGGCGTAGGGGCGGCGTTTGCAGGGCAAAGTGCGACGAATCAACATGACCTGCGCCACTATAGCCAGGTTGATGTCTCTTTCCAGAAGATCTTGAATGCGGCCCTGCAACAAGGGCACGTCCTTGGACGGCCCCCAGTCGAGCCCTTTATTGACCCATGACGCCAGCCGTGGGGGAGGGCCCGAGCGAAAGACAGGAGGCGCCACCCACTTGGTGCCCCTGGGCGCTGTGATATAAAACCACTCTCGTTGCCATAAGCTGAACTCCTCTTGAAAAGAGCCCTCGGGCTAGGGAGCGTCAGCATTCTTGCTTATAACAGCCCCTCCGCACTCTGCTTGCCGCCCCTTGATCATCTTCGGCTCTACTTTGAAGGCCTTGAGCCACAATCCGAAGTGAGGGGTAATGCGGAGGAAGGCTTCGCACACGACGATGAACGATGAGATGTGGAGGATGGACTCCGGATCCAATTCATGAAATTCTAACCCATAATAAAACATGAGCCCCCTCACGAAGGGGTCCGTCGTGAAGCCTAACCCCCGAAGGAAGTGAGACGCGAACACCATGCTCTCACCAGGCTTGGGAGTGGGAGTAACCTGCCCTTGAGCAGGCAGCCTATGCGAGATTTCGTCGGCTAAATACCTGGCATCTCTCAGCTTTAGCACATCTTCTTCCGTAACGGAGGAAGGCATCCACCGGCCTTGAAGGTCGGAGCCGGACATCATCGAAAGTCCGAAGCGCCTAAATCTGAAGCTTTGGGTGTTGGAACTCGAGGCGACGGGCGGATTCGATTGAGATTGAAAGAAAGGAAGTAGAGCCTTGGTCTCTTTATAAAGAGGTTGAATACCAAGAGCCCTGCCCCGTGACCGTTTGGGACTCGCCTTCGATAGAGGAGACGTACCAACGGGCGTTATTGGGTTACCCACGCCCGTATTGATGAGAATCTCGGAATAAGGGGACACGACCTCTGCTTTGACAAGACGTGCCAAGGAAACCGCCTCGCTAAACGCGCTGAGGTGGGACAGTAAAAACGATTCAAATAAAGGCTTGGCCGTGGTGTGATGACACGCTGCGGGATACGTCAGCAGATTGGATTTGTGTAAATATTATTCTCTCTACGGTGTTATGTGGAAATTATTTTTCATAGCCGGACACTATCCTTGTGTTCAAAATCTTCTATGAAGTATTCGGAGGAGGAACCTGCCTTGCAATGTCGAAGACAAACTGCGCGCCGGACTCGTCGTCATTGAAGCCTGGTTCAGGGGCTACTGAGAGAGTCCTGGATTAGGGGGTGTCCGGATGGGCGGACTATGACCTTTGGCCGGACTCCTGGACTACGAAGATACAAGATTGAAGACTTCGTCCCATGTCCGGATGGGACTTTCCTTGGCGTGGAAGACAAGCTTGGCGATACGGATATGTAGATCTCCTTCCATTGTAACCGACTCTGTGTAACCCTAACCCTCTCCGATGTCTATATAAACTGGAGGGTTTTAGTCCGTAGGACGAACAACAATCATACCATAGGCTAGCTTCTAGGGTTTAGCCTCTCTAATCTCGTGGTAGATCTACTCTTGTACTACCCATTTCATCAATATTAATCAAGCAGGTAGGGTTTTACCTCCATCGAGAGGGCCCGAACCTGGGTAAAAACATCGTGTCCCTTGTCTCCTGTTACCATCCGCCTAGACGCACAGTTCGGGACCCCCTACCCAAGATCCGCCGGTTTTGACACTGACAAAGGCCATCGAGACATTCGGGACCAGATATTGGTCGCGGTTGTGCTCGTCGTAAGGATCACGAGTTACTCTTGTTAAGACCATGTTGGTGGCTTGTTTGTGATCCGAGGATGATCACGGTTAGTAAGTTGTCTCGAGGGACGTTCGAGCATGATCACAACATGTTGGATATATAGTGTTGTATTATTAATACTTGGTTAAGTATCATGATATTGTTTGCCATTATGATTATGCCTGTTGTGAGCTTGCAAGTACATTCTATGTACTGACCTGGCGTGTCATGCCAGATATCAGGAAAGTACCGTTGGAGAGGAGCCCTGCTCGAGTCTAGATCGTGTCCACATCGGTGTCCCTGTGATATGGAGCTTCCGCTACGATGTTATTCCGCTGCCACGTAGTTGTTCAGATCGAGGCCCCTTTATGTTCACTAAATAATGTACATATTGTTCAGGCGCACCGGTGTAACGCTTGGCCTTGACAACTGTTGTAATATAAACTCTGTTCCGCTAGCATCAATAAAGCGGTTGTTTTCTGTACCAAGATGTTATGTGGCCAGAAGACATGGTCTCTGGGCTGGCAATGCATGGTAAACCGGTCGCTCTGAGCCGGGGTGCCACAACGCTTGTTATCAGAGCCGCACTGACTGTAGGCCATGCTAGACTACGCCGTGTTAACTGGACGTTAGGTACGAGTTTAAGTTGAGTGCCGGTGGTAATTTTGCTGGTTGTTTCATTGCATGCATTTGGCTTATAAATTTTTATGCTAACTTGCTAATGGTTGTGGGTGTAGATGGCTACGGTGCCGTATCCGTGCCAGTTGCAGCTGATGTCGTACACGTCACCGCACCTTCTCCACAACGTGTGGCGTCGGCTGTACCCCCTCGGAGACGACCCACTCTATCGTGTGTACCAGGAGCAACTAGCTGATTCAGTATATGAGTATCACGCAGTGCTCACTCTACGCACTAGTTCCGATTCTAGCTCTTACACTCGTACTTCTCGGAGCTGTTACGCCTCCACCGCTTCTCAGGCTGTCCAGTTTGCTGAATTCGAGGTCCTTGTCGAGCTTCGCTACAACGAGGTCCGAATGCAGAACCACCCAGGTTTCTATTACTACCCATCTCTGCACGACAACGGTCGTGTCGTTTCCCTATCATTGATCCGGAGTCTGATAGTGTTGCTAGCCACCTTGCTTGTTATGTCACTGCTAGCTATCTTATGATCCATGAGCTGGCTCGAGAGCTGACTCGTGCCCGTACTGCTTTAGCCGCTACTTTAGTCACTTCTAGATCTGCCACTACTCCATCTTCTCTGGGATTTACCCCTTACATTCCAGCCAGTTCTAGTTCCCCCATTTCGCCGGTTACTCCTCCGAGTAGCACGGGCTTCTCGGCCGTGAATCCTCTCAGTACTCCTGCCGAGTGGGTTTCACTTCTCGCTACTCCTGTAGCCCCGATGCTTCATCCTACCCCTGCCCTGAGGGAGAGCCCTCGAGGCAGCGTCGTCGTGTTACCTTTAACCCGGAGGTTTCCATTAACCACGTCAGTTCGGGATCCGAGACCGCTTTAGGGGAGGACACTGCAGCACCGGCAGAGCAGTAGTATCTTTGAGTATTTGCAGTCGTCCGGATGATGTACGGATATAGTCGTACGAGTCATGATGTTTTGTTGCATGTATGAGAGTAGTTGTACCAGTCATGTTGTTTATCTTTCATGTATGAGTCTATGTATAATTATGTTGGGACTTTATTCGCCATATTTTCTTTGCTCTTTTGTTTTCTTCCGGGATTTGTTGCCGGCTTTTCCCAAATTTTATTCTTGGATGTTTCTCATCTCGATTGCATTGTCTTGGAAAAAATCCACAATAGGATGATGCAGGGAGGCAGCAGTAGCAACGTTCGTGAGGGAACTCCTGTTCATCGTTCCGCATGACAGGCAGGACATTCTCCCGAGCCGTACGTTCCACCACCACCTCCACCGCCTAATCCTCCCTCCACCGAGCAAATTCTGCGTATGTCTGAAGAGAAAAGGAACAATGATCTGATTGAAATATTGAGAAGTGTGCAAGCTATGGTTGGACAGAATGGAAATCAGAACGGTCATCACTCAAAGTTGTCAGATTTTTAGAGGACCAATCCACCCAGCTTCAGTCAGATTGTTGACCCATTGGATGCAGATGATTGGTTGCGCACCATTGAGAAAAAGCTTGAGATTGCTCGTACTAAAGAAAATGATAAGGTTCTCTTTGCAACTCATTACCTTGAAGGCACAGCTGCCATATGGTGGGAAAATACAAAAGCCATGTGGCCGGTTAATGAGGAAATCACCTGGGAAAAGTTTAAGGATGAGTTCCGAAAATATCATATCCCTACTGGAGTTATGAAGACTAAGCAGTGTGAATTTCGCGCACTCGTCCAAGGAAATCAGTCTGTGTCTGAATATTTGCAAAAATTCAATCATCTAGCCCGTTACTCTCTTTATGACGTGGCCACCGAAGAAAGGAAGATTGACAGATTTCTTGGAGGCCTAAATCCGCAACTCCGGTGTACTCTGAGTATGCTTGATTTCCCAGATTTCCAAACTTTGGTGAACAAGGCTTTCATTGCTGAACGGGAGCACAAGCTTATAGCAGATAATAGGTCTATTAACAACGACAACAAGCATAAGTTTGAGCCAAAGAAGGATGGGAAACCAGTGCAAAAGGCTCGTACCTGGCAACAGATGCAGGTGGAATACAAGCCAAATTGGCAGCAGAATGTTAACAAGACCACCACTCAAGTCAAGAATGTTGTGACCAACCCAACACATGACGAGCATCAGCGCAATAATTCTTGCTTCAATTGCGGGCAGAACGGACATTATGCCAGGCAGTGCCCCAAGAATAACAAGGCGAATGCCCTAATCAGGCCACAAGTCAACTTTATGGAGTCATGGCCAACCTAGCAAAACTTCACTGTGCACGTCCATCATATCTCCGCCGATGAAGCCCAAGAGAAGCCAGAAGTCTTCATTGGTATGTTTTCTGTTAATGACATACCTGCCGTAATTTTATTTGACTCTGGGGCTTCCCATTCTTTTATTTCTCAGAGTTTTGCTGCCCAAAACAATTTTCCTTGCACACTTTTGGGCAAAAATATGCTGGTACAAACCCCGGGATCTATAATCAAGAGCAATCTGGTCTGCTGTGATCTAGAAATCAATATCAACGGAGTCTACTTTCCAACCTCTCTGATAATCATTGAGTCTGAAAAGTTGGATATTATATTGGGTATGAATTGGTTGACCAAATATCAAGTTTGCATAAACTGCGCAACCCAAGAAGTCACTTTGACCAGTCTGAATGGACAGCCTACCAAATTCTATGCTCGCAAGCATATACCCAAGCAAGAATTGGTTTGCACTGCTGTGGCCGAATTGGAATTTATTCCGTGGTCACGAAAGTACCACGATGTATTTCGGAAGAACTGCCAGCATGCCACCGGATCGAACTGGAATTTGCAATAGATCTTCTGCCCGGAACTGCACCACTATACAAGAAGTATTCCCGGATGCCCTCATCAGAATTAGTGGAGCTAAAGAAACAGCTTGATGAATTGCTCCAGAAAGGTTATATTCGTCCCAGCTCTTCACCATGAGGATCACCTGCTATTTTCGTGGATAAAAAGGATGGCAGTCTCCGCATGTGCGTAGATTACCGCCAGCTGAATGAGGTCACTATCAAAAATAAATATCCATTGCCAAGGATTGATGATCTGTTTGATCAGCTCAGTGGGGCTAAAGTATTCTCTAAGATTGATTTACGGACCGGATATGCTGAATACATCAGCCATACAAATCATAGCCTTGCAGTGGTATTGGTAAGATTTAGCTGGTCAGATCTTAGCTGTTAAGTCCTGGGGGGTAGTCGCTGGGGCACTTCATCTGGGCCAGAGCCTGTACCATGTCGGTGGCGGCGGAGGCGAGGTGTTCCTACGGGTCAACACGCCATGATGACCATCGCGCCATGGACCGCCATCGGCTCTGGCGGTCGAGATTTGGAGGCATGCGGATGTTTCGCAGGCACCATTTAAGCAATCAGGCCGGATCCGTGATAGAGATCAGTGGGTTACCTGACTAGATCCAAGTAGAACGTAGATGTGGTTGAAGCTGTGGTTGCGGCAGCGGTGGTTTGAGCTGCCGGTAGGGGGAGGCGCGGGGTGGGGGTGGGGGAGAGAGAGACTAAGAAATTTGATGGGTGGGGATGTGGTTGGAGGAATAAATTCTGAAATCGCGCGCCTAATGAAAATGGTACGCCTGGTTTATTAGGAAACATCACACAGGTAACTGGCTTATGGATTATTAACGCAAAAAACGCAAACGGGTACGGCATAGAAACCGTGGGTTTCATGATCTTCTAGTGATTAATGCAAAAAATGCACACGGGCACACATGCTAATCAACGCTCAAAGGCCTCAAAGGATGCTCTTACCGACATTGTACGTTAATACTACAAACTGAAAGTACTACTTGTAATTTGCTCTAATACTACAAACTTAAACTACTTCTCACATGCTGCCATCGGGGCATGTCGGCCAGACGCCGACGTTCTCCTTCCCGGCCTTGTATGCGGCAGCCCACCATGCTTCAATCTCCGCCAAGCTCTCCTCACCACTGCGTGCGGCCTCTTCTCTCTTGCGGCGGCAGGACTCTCTTTTCTTGACTGCTTTCTGTCTTTTCAGCTCCTTTTGTGCGGCTTTGGCCGCCTCTAGATCCACCGCCCATTCGGCCATGGCAGCCTCAAAGTCCGCCCACGTACCTGTGTGGCCGGCGGCGGCGATGAACTCGGCGCTGTGAGATGCCATCGCTTCCTTACCATGTGTGTGGTTGTGGTCGGCGAGGAACGCGATGAGACGGGATACCATCACTTCCTTACCAGTTACTATGCGCCGCGGTGCCATGGACAACGCTTGGAGATAGCTCTGTGACGGAGGGGCCGGGCAGCCATACAGTGCGGTGGTATTCAAGATCTCAACGACAAACAACAATAGAAATTTGGCTTCCCTTACAATTTTGCTCGTTCATTATCGCACACGGTTCATCTCCGTCGCTTCCGGAAACAGTGTGTGTTGAGCCTATTGTGTGTTGCTTTATGATTGGCTGGAACCCCAGCCACGAGGATCGCGCGTCTGCACCGTAGGATGCACCGTGATCGAACGACAATCCATGTCCCTCACATCACACGCGTGCAGCTATAGCTGGATTGGATTTATACGCGCTAAATGCCTAGAAAATGCACATAATCCCCTAAATATGGTAAATGAGCCCGCAAAAATGCCAAATTTGAACACGGTGATTTGCATGGTGTATGTTCGGCGTAGAAAAAAAACTCCAAGGCAAAGAACGAAGAAAATTTGGATTCCCCTTCAATTTGGGTGATTTCCCTCTCGAAAGCATGGAACTTCCTCGATGATGGTTCGAGTTATGAAGGGCGTGCATGACGACATAAGCCAAACCTTCTCAAATTTTTACCAGGGCATTTGAGGTCATACCATGGCACATGCCAGGCGTCATGTTTTTCAAGCATTTATTTCATTTTTTTTCTATAGTACAAAACCCGACAAACAAATGTTTGTGGTTGACTATTGCCACGCATTTCATCGAAATATCTGTCCATTCCTTGTAAAAGGAAATAGAATTTACTAAATGGCACGAGCATGGTTTTCCAAGTCATTCTTGTGACCCTTTCATGCATCGATTGTTTGAACTTGAATTATGTGCATTAATGCCTAGGAAATGCACATAATCCCCTAAATATGGTAAATGAACCCGGAAAAGTGCCAAATTTGAACATGGTGATTTGTAGGGTGTATGTTCATCGTAGAAAAAACTCATGGACAAAGGACAAAGGAAATTTGGATCCCCTTCAATCTTGGTGATTTCCCCCTCGAAACCATGAAACTTCCTCGGTGATTGTTCGATTTATGAAAGGCGTGCATGACGACATAAGGAAAACATTCTCCAATTTTTACCAAGGCACGGTGCGGCCATATCATGGCACCATGCCAGGCGTCATGTTTTCCAAGCATTATTTCATTTTTTGTATAGTTGTTAATCCAGTAAACGACGCGTTTATGCTTGACTATTGCCAGACATATCCTTGAAATATCTGCCCATTCCTTGTAAAACCCATGAGAATGTACTAAATAGCACGAGCATGGTTTTGTAGACCATTCTTGTGCACCTTTTCATGCACCGATTGTCCGAATTTGAATTATGTGCATTAATGCCTAGAAAATGCACATAATCCCCTAAATATGGTAGATGAGCCCAGAAAAATGTCAAATTTGAACACGCTGCATTTGAGGCGGTATGTTGATCACTGGAAAAAAACTAAATGACAAACTAGGACAGAAATTTGGATTCCCCCTTCAATCTTGGTGATTTCCCTCTCGAAAGCATGGAACTTCCTCGGTGATGGTTCGATTTGTGAAGGGCGTGCATGATGACATAAGCCAAACCTTCTCAAATTTTTACCAGGGCATGGTGAGATCATACCATGGCACCACGCCAGGCATCATGTTTTTCAAGCATTTATTTTATTTTTTGTATAGTTGCAAACCCAATAAACAAACATTTGTGGTTGACTATTGCCACACATTTCATCGAAATATCTATCCATTCCTTGTAAAAGGCATGGAATTTACTAAATGGCACGAGCATGGTTTTCCAGGCCCTTCTTGTGCACCCTTTCATGCACCGACTGTTTGAACTTGAATTATGTGCATTAATGCCTAGGAAATGCACATAATCCCTTAAATATGGTAAATGAACCCGGAAAAATGCCAAATTTGAACATGGTGATTTGTAGGGTGTATGTTCATCGTAGAAAAAACTCATGGACAAAGGACAAAGGAAATTTGGATCCCCCTTCAATCTTGGTGATTTCCCCCTCGAAACCAAGAAAATTCCTCAGTGATGGTTTGATTTATGAAAGGCGTGCATGACGACATAAGGAACACATACTCAAAGTTTTACCAGGGCACGGTGAGAAGATACCATGGCACCACACCAGGCGTCATGTTTTCCAAGCATGTATTCTATTTATGTATAGTTGTTAACCCAGTAAACGATGCGTTTATGGTTGACTATTGCCACACATTTCCATGAAATATCTACCCATTCCTTGTAAAAGGCATGAGAATGTACTAAATAGCACGAGCATGGTTTTCCGGACCGTTCTTGTGCACCTTTTCATGCACCGATTGTTCGAATTTGAATTATGTGCATAACTAATGCTTGGAAAAAGCACATAATCCCCTAAATATGGTAAATGAGCCCGGAAAAATGTCAAATTTGAACATGTTGCATTTGAGGCGGTATGTTGATTGTTGGAAAAAAACTGAATGACAAACTAGGACGGATATTTGGATTCCCCATCAGTCTTGGTGATTTCCCTCTCGAAAGCATGGAACTTCCTTGGTGATTGTTCGATTTATGAAGGGCGTGCATGACGACATAAATCAAACCTTCTCAGCTTTTAACCTGTGACGGTGAGGCCATATGATGGCACCATGCCAGGCGTCATGTTTTTCAAGCACGTATTTCATTTTTCTATAGTTGACAACCCAGTAAATGACGCGTTTGTGGTTGACTATTGCCACCCATTCCCTTGAAATCTCTGCCCAATCCTTGTAAAAGGCTTGAGAATTTACTAAATACCACGAGTATGATTTTTCCTGACCGTTCCTGTGCACCTTTTCAAGCACCGATTGTTTGAATTTGAGTTATGTGTGTTAATGCCTACAAAATGCACATAATCCCCTAAATATTGTAAATGAACCCGGAAAAGTGCCAAATTTGAACACGGTGATTAGCAGGGTTTATGTTCATCGTAGACAAAAACACATGGATGAAGGACAAAGGAAACTTGGATTCCCATTCAATCTCGGTGATTTACTATCGCACACTATTGATCTCCGTCGCCTCTGCGAATCGTGTGTGTTCACTCACACATGCAAAAGGAAAAAAGAAAACCCTCGCCCACTTCGTCCCCACCCACTCGCCGCGGACTCCTCCGCAACTCTGCACCTCATCAACTTCTATCGCAGCGGCCACCCTAAGCTCGACGGCTGTTGTCGGCGGGCGTAGGTCGCGCTCAAAATAGCACGGGATTTCACCCCTACCGCTTTCTGCCGCCTATCTACACCGACATTCTAGACTCTGGTCGACTGGGGTTTTCTGCGGGATTGGGCCGGGGAATTTTCTCATGGAGAAGGTAATCAACTTAGCGAAATATTCACTCATCTCTTATTGCAGTCCTTGTTGCTGTTAATCAACCGGCGGAAATTGTCGTGGAATCATTTTTGTTCTAGCTGATTCGTGGGTGTTCATTCATGTGTCCAAAGTGCGAGCACAAATCGGGCAAGTGTGGTCGCGGCCAGTCGGAAACGAAGTTCTATCTCACCATTCCGGATGACTTCAGGGATCGCTCGGTATGTTCAATCTCAACCTACCACAGTCGGCATGGCCAAAATTTGTGAACATATACCGTCTGTTGCTACATTATCTATATATTTGCATCAAATCTTTGTTACATTATCTATTTTTAATTCTATAATTTTGTACTTTGCTTTCATCTATATATTGATCTGTTCTATCAGTTGCTCCCATATTTGCATCTTGCTATGTTATTTCAATATATCTAATTTACGATCTTAATTTTCATTTCAAGCAGTACATCCCTTGCTTTGCAAGAACATGAGTAGAAGGAAATCTTGGGCTTTACTTTGTTGATGACTCCCAGGATGTCATATTGACAATGCAGCATGGATTTACAATGACAGTTAGTGTAAAACTTGATAAAGATGGTCACTCCTATTTTAATGCGGACTTTTGGAGAAAAATGTCTAAGTGTTATGGACTGAAAGCTGGCAATAAAATTCTAGTGCGTGTACCATAACGTGGTCTAATTAACATGGATGTTTACTTCCCCAACGTCATCAACAGATCAAAGTCTGATCGAGGTTAGTGTCCTTTCAACTTTCTCCATGCTGCCATATTACTTAGCAAAATCGGGGTATTTATTCTGACTAATTGATCACTATTTAAACAACCAATTGTGATTTTATTTTCCGACTCTGTTCTTAGGCAGTAACAAACTCTATTGACCAATTTATGCGCACTATATATTATTCTGCCATGTTTTGAATAAATAATAACTTTCCACCTTTTAAGCAGGATATGTTGGATGCATAGTGAATGATCTGTATGTTACTAAGCGTACCAAATTTCACTGGAAGGACTTGGAGCATGTCATAAACTTTGTTGATAATCTGACAGAGATAGCAGAGCGTATGAACGCTAGATTTTGGATGGGATTAATTAGACCTATGGTGCACACATTGAACAAGACCAATTGTGTGCACAAAACGCTGGTAAAAAGTCTTATTTTAATGTTGATGCTCATAAACTATATATATCTTCAACGATATGTTACAATTGGTTTTTATTCTACATGTCAACAGAAATTGCCCGCTGTAGCAGTTCCTGGATCGATTTACCGGCGTGGTTGAATTACACTTGTGCCTGCTAACAACGCCAAAGTGATTGCAAGGTACTGCATTTACCGCAGAAATGGAACCATTCAAATTAACAAGTTCTCGCTTGTCGTGGCAATGCATCCATATTGGAAAATTGAGAACCTTTGTTCTACTCATGCTCTACCAAGGCACATGAGGGCTCTTCCTTTTCATTGACGAGATGCCGAGTCACCGTGATCAAGCTGCTTCCAGCGGATAGTTGTGGTTGTTGGCCCTCAGCCTCTTAATATGTGCTAGCTGTTACTATGTTAAGTATGTAGATATGGACCATATGGTTGTTGGCCCTTAGCCTCTTAAAATGTGATAGTTGTTACTATGTTAAGTATGTAGATATGGACCATATGGTTGTCAAAACCGTGTTACGAAGATCCTCCTTTTGTCAAATAGTGTAACCACTATATATAGGTTACTCAAATGATGTTACCCAAGTTCTTAAATTTTCATGGAAACTATTAGTATCGTACACAGTTCATTGAGTTTAAGCATGTGCCCGATGTCCAGAAGGCATTTGCATATTAATTGCCCATATTGCAAATTCACACACATGTTAACATAAGGAAACATATGTGTAACTTACTAATCATCGCACACGAGTACTCGCAGATGCATTGTGTGTGATACTCCTAGCCACCGCAAGCAACTAGTTTGCATTTTTTAAAGTTTTTTGTACACACAGAATCGCACACGAACTAACTGTATTAACCGTCAGTGTTGTAATTTCTCATCGCAAATAGTTTATCCGAGTCGGCTGTTTGCCACGTATCACACACATCTTGTTTACACGACTCGTTTGTGTTCTTTTGGCTCATCACAAACAGTTCATCCATGTGAACTGTATGCCACATATAACACACATATTGTTAAGTTGAACCGTTTCTGTTGTGTTCCCTAATCAAAAATAGTTCGTCCGAGTGAACCGTATGTCGTATATCACACACACATTGATATGGTTGCCCGTTTCTGTTGTTCTGCCTCATCGGAAACAGTTTGAATGGATTAACCGTGTGCCCTGCATCGCACACGCAACTAAAATCTGAACCGTGTTTGATGGCTCCGCCATCGCAAATGTTTCACACCTTTTTGAGGTTTTTTTACACCACCAGTTGCGATTAATGCATCACACAAAATTTCATCAAAGGGTCTCTGATCGTAGTGTCGCGTTAGCAGTATCCTGCAGTAGTGTTGCGGATTGTCGGTGAGACCAATAACGGCAAGCACCCTACCGCAGTGGTGTGGTCAGGGTGATTCTCTATGTCGAATATGATGGGCGTGCGGGACCACTTGAGCGGCCTATGAGAATCTGTTGTTGGCTCCGTGGCATTGACTTCACATGTCCACTATTTAAGTTGGCGGTGAGAGGAGTGCAGGTATGCACCCCCGTCGATGCACAGGGTTTCAGTGGCTTTCTGGAATTCCTGCTCCCTGGTTTCCTCTTCATCTCCTCCATCACTCTCATCATTGCAATCCTCCTTCTCACGGCCCCTGATGGGTTTTCCTTGATTCTGAGGTGCCTTGCCGTGGCGGCTTGCTCCGCCGCCTCGGCCCTTCCGGCCAGCGCCATTCTAAACTTTCTCCTTATCACGCTTCTCATACTCAGCTCTCTGCTTCTTGACGAGCTGCTCAACCTAATGAAACTCCTGGAGATCGTGGCCCTTGGTCTGATGAATCTTGCAGTACAGCCCATCACCTTTCCCAACCTTCTCGGCAGCCGCGGCCTCCCAACAATCAGTGCACGCGGGTCTTGGCCTTCTTGCCAGTACTAGGCGTGCCTGATCATTCAATGGTCATCACTGCCTTATCCTTGCGCTTCTTGTTCTTCTCCTTCTGACTGGTGGGCTCGTCATCATCCTCTGAGTTGATGTCGACGCCATCCTCTTCTTCGAGAGCCGTCTCCCCTCCTCTACTCGAGCACACTTGTCCACCAGAGTGTAAAGCTCTTTCAAAGTCTTGGGCAATCAAACGTTCATCTTGGAATGGGTCCGATGATTGCGTACATTGGACTGGAACGCAGCTATCACAACTGCCGGGTGAATGTCTGGAATGTTTTTGTGGACTTGGCTGAATCTCTGCATGTACTTCCACAGAGTCTCTCCTTCTTTCGGGGAGGAAGCGCAAGTTCTTTGGGCCGCCCAGTTCTTGATGGCCGCCCGTAAAGGCACCAACGAACTCATGGCATAGGTCAGCCTAGGTCGAAATGGGGTTCTCCGGCTGGTGCATCAGCCAAGACCTCACATTTGGCTTGAGCGCCAAAGGGAAGTAGTTGGTGAACACCTTCTCATCTCTTCCCCCGGTAGCTTCAACACCGATGGTGTAGATGCTCAAGAACTCTGCCGAGTTTAGTATCCCATCATACTTCTCAGGTATCTCTGGCTTGAACATGCGGGTGGATGGCCAACAAACTTGCCGCAACTCACGGGTGAAGGCAGGGCACCCAGCCTCAAAAGGTAGGTACCCGCCTTCGCCGAGCGCGGGCTCATGGACGTCAGGGCCATCGCGCCTGTCGGACTAGCGATGGGTGTCGCGGCGTCGCTCGATGGTAACGCGCGCTCCTTCCCTTTGCCCGTCCTCCAGGACCCGCCGTTGGCCTTGGCACGTTCAAGGGTCGGATGAAACCATCGAGACGTCATCAAGTTCTAGATTGCGGGGCTCCCACACTGGCTGCCATGGAGGAGACTGCATCATGGGGGTGGCCCCTTCCGCGTGGCCAGCAGCGTGGGCTGTTGTCCTTGCCTGGGGAAGCTGTGGCAGGCTAGCTCGTTGCGATCCTCCTGCCTCAGCGAAACCAATCTGGCTCTGAATGGTGGCCCTCCAGTCATCCATCTGATCGGCTGCAGGTGGAAATATCAACAGTTGTTGGGTCCACGCCATGGCCTCCGAAGCGGTACTTGGCATGGATGACGATGAAGATCGTAATGTTTCCCAGCTCCTAACGGTGCCGGTAGTGGCTGTGTTGTGCTGTCATCGTCGTGAGCTAGTCGCCAGGATGGCATGGTGACAAGGTGGAGGCGCTTGTGGACAAGCGGCTCCGCCTGGTGCATTGGTTGTGTCAGCTTGCTCCTGGGCGGGGCATGTCCCACGGTCCCGCTTGTAGCGGGGGTGGCCGGAGCGAGTGCCGCCGATGTGGCAGTGCCCCTCGGCCGGACGGAGAGGTGCAGACGGAACGATCTCGCCACCCGTACCTCGTGGAGCATGGCCGATGGGATGCTGCTGATGCTGTCCTTCTCCGGTGCCTCCTTCTTCGGCTACAAGGGAGGTGGTGATGACGCCGCCTGCGTAGACCACGTCCCCCGCAGCATCCACATCCCCAGGCGTCCCAGTAGCCCCCGCGTTGTCAGTAGTCGCGTGCGGTGGGACCTTCGAGGAGGACGGCTAGGCTGTGGCAACGGGCTTCTCTTGGGCGCCATTGAAGATGGAGCCGTTGATGAAGAAAACGATGATGAATATGATGCGCTACATACGCTTCTCGGGTTCGCGCAAGAGCTTCCCCCTACCTAGTGTGCCAAAGATGTTGTGGGAAACCACGGCCACCTATGGGGTGATGTTTTCTTGAACTACATCGGTATTTCCACAAAGAGGAAGGGATGATGCAGCACAACAACGATAGGTATTTCCCTCAGTGATGAGACCAAGGTTATTGAACCAGTAGGAGAACCATGCAACACTACATGAACGGCACCTGCACACAAATAACAAATACTCGCAAACCAACGTATTAAAGGGGTTGTCAATCCCTTTCGGGCAACGGCGCCAGAAATTGGCAAGTAGACGGGATAAAAATGTGATAGATTGGATAATAAATAAGAATAAATTTCAGCAAGGTATTTTTGTATTTTTGGTTTAATAGATCTGGAAATAAAAGCAAATAAAAATAGATCGCGAAGGCAAATATAATAAAGAACAGACCGGGGGCCGTAGGTTTCACTAGTGGCTTATCTCGAGAAAAATAGCAAACGATGGGTAAACGAATTACTCTTGGGCAATTGATAAAACTTCAAATAATCATGACGATATCCAGGCAATGATCATTATATAGGCATCACATCCAAGATTGGTAGACCGACTCCTGCCTGCATCTACTACTATTATTCCACACATCGACCGCTATCCAGCATGCATCTAGTGTATTAAGTTCAGGGAGAAACGGAGTAATGCAATAAGAATGATGACATGATGTAGACAAGATCTATTTATGTAGAAATAGACCCCATATTGTTATCCTTACAGTACAAAAAAATACACTTCCGTGATGATACGTGTTTGTCACAGTAGGTCACATTTTACATCATGCATGTACATCCATGACGATTTTATGATGTAATCAAGATAGTCATACCTGTGATGTCGAAGAAGTGTTCCATGACATTACCAAAATTATAATCACGGAAGTGTCCACTTCCATGACAATAAATCACGAGTCATAGAAGTGCTTTCGTCAAGGGTGACCGACACGTGGCATCGACCGTAACGGGTCACCGTTAAGCTATCGGGTCCGGTTTTGGATCCGGTAACCCGTTAACAGCCCGGACCAATGGGGATTTTCCACGTGTAAAATTCTCATTGGCCAGAGGAAACACATGTTGGCTCACCATTGGGACAGATGTCATCCACTCATTGGACAGGAGGCGCCTATGATACGTCGACACGTGGCACGGCCCAACAGAGGCCCATTGCGGTGAAAAGGCCGGCCCGTTTGACTTGGTCAAAATGTAACGGGCTAGCCCACGGAAAGCGTGTTGACGACCTGTTCACATATAGCCCATTTACGGCCCGGTAACTCCCGACCCGTTACAGCCTATCGGAATTAAGCCCAGTAGCTTCATCTGGGCCGTCCAATATGATTTCAGCCCATTGTAACTTCCGGCCCATGTATGGCACATGATGTCTTTCGACCCATATGAGGCCCTTTGTAACTCTTGGCCCATTAAAGGCCCAAGATGAAACTGGCCCATAATGAACAGTGTATCGCTTTATACCCATTAACGGCACATTATTTCGTCGGCCGTTTCCAGCCCGTGTTAACTTTCGGCCTTCTAAGGGCCCATTTATTCTTGGGATCATTTCTAGAATTCGGTTAGTTACGGTCCGTTACTGGTCTGTTCCGTTTGTGGGTCAAATTTAGCCCGTGGTTACATTCGGCCCGTTTGTGGCCCGTTAACCCGTTGGGCTTTTCTCATAGCGTTATCAAATACGGCCTATTAATGGCCCGTTATGGTCCACGAGTAGTATGGCCCATGTTTGGCGAAATGATTAAACGCCCGTAGAAGGCCAATGGATCCCATGGCCCGTACAAAACCAATGGATCCTACGGCCCGTAAAAGGCCCATGGATCATACGGTCCGTAGAAAGTCCATGGATCCTACGGCCCATAGAAGGCCCATTGATCATACGGCCTGCAGGAGGCCCGTGGTTACAACAGTCCGTGTGTTGCCATTATTATTGTGGCCTCGTTACCAAAAATAGGTTTTTGTGGCCACTAGATAAACGCGGAAAAGGAACTGCAGTGACTACAAGCAAACAACTAAACAAGACAATAAGTAAATAAATAAGCAAGCAACTAATGTTAGTCTATTACAGCTATTACACATATTACATCCACTGGGCATCAAAGTTCGCCACCAGTGCAAATATAGGGAACAAAGGAGCATATTACATACACTGGGCGTCAAAATTGGCCACCATTGCAAATAAACGTAGCAGCAAAACAAGTCCATAACTGAAACAACTTCAGAAGAGCTCAAGAAATGTTATCCTGGGTATCCACCATGCTGGCAATAATCTTAGCAAGCTTATTAGCTTTGTCCTGTTTGGCGCTAAAATCCTCCAACGCTTGCTGTTGCAACAGAAAGTATGCATCTGAATGCTCCAGGGACTTCCGTAGTCCTTCCGCTTCTTGTCGAAGCACAGCTGATCGATTTCTTTCAGCTTGTAGTTGAGACTCAAGAAATCGAACTGATTCAGACAGTGAGTTTGAATAGCTTGTGCAAGCGGTAGTGGCCTGTAACTCGAACAGTAAACCAAGACATGACTTTGGGGTTGTCTCACTATCTTCAAGATAGTTTTCCTTAGCTGTTTTATCAGCTTTGTTGGAGACCAACAAGGATGTCTCACTATCCTGAATCTTATATGCAGTACTTCCTTTACCATTGTTTAATAAGGCACACTTCCCCAATATTCGGTCAGCATTCTAAAAGAAGAAACAAGCAGACACATAACATGTTTAGCATGTACTAGTATATGAAACTCATTTCGGTGAATCATTTCATTAGTAAGGTGCAGAGGATTAAACTGCCAAGTATTCTTTTGCCAAGTAGTAGACAAACATATATCTATGTCCTATGGTCACTGCATTGTCTTGCCAAATCAAAATAGAGACACGGTTCAAATCATATCAGTTCAAGAGAAAGCAGCACTGAAAGAATACAAAGCATGGGAAACTACACGGCACAACAAGATTTCAGATGGGTACCACGGGTCTACATGTACAACAACTCTATTGGCCCTGTTGTGATGCTTGTAATGTGCATGATATGAGAAGTCAACTGTATACACAATTGAAATTGAAATCAACAAGGCTATTTATAAGAGAAAACCTGTTAAAGAAACATGCGTAAACGTACATGTTGTGCCATTGGAGTTTCCATTGGATCCTTCAATTTAAAAATAAGTTTGTATGAGTAAATACAGTGATACAAGAGCAAAGCAGTATGCACGATAGCAATGGAATCTTAAATGAGAACAGTTGTTCTTCCGGTTTAAGCACTTGTTCTACATGAACAAAGTATAGTAAGACGCAAGCATATAGTACTTAAAATAAAATGAGCTCATAGACCTTACCACATTCTTGGTTCGGGACTAGTACAGAACAAGGTGTTCCCATTCATTGTCCAGTAAATGTGTCTCAGGAGAATGTTAAGGGAATTTGATGAGTTTCTTTGCCAGTGAAGTACATTTTCTTCAGGTAATTACGATACTGCCACCAAGCATTCTTGTAGATAGCAGACGTATTAGCACGGGTTACCTCATCCTGAGTTTCCAAATTGGTCCTTCCACTACTGGAATCGGGATCTTTGCTGTCAGCCTGTTCTTTGCCATCTGCTAGCTGACGGCAAATTAGATATATAGTTAGCTAGATTAAATTATATTATATTACATTAGTGTTAGGTTTTAGTTAAATAGTCATTATTAAAGGAAGTGAAAAAAAGGGTTTTTGAAATATGGCATACTTGTAAATATTCCAAAAGCTTGAAATATCATAAAAGGGTTTTTGATGGATTTGACCAATATTTTGAACATGACCGTGTGTTGAAACTCTTATATATGGACAATATATTTAAAATGAGCTTCCCTGAATTTTCTCAAATACTTTTGAAACACTAAAATAATTTTAACCTATTAAAGACCATTTCTGGCCTTAAGAAAAAGCCTTTAATTAGTTAGTTAGTTACTTTTTAGGTTAATTACTTAGTTAGTTAGTTATTTTTTTAGGTGTTGTTTTCACCAACCATAATTTTTATTATGTTTATGTTGTACTAATTTCTCTTACTCGTTGTCATTGCAGGTGTTGACACATGGTGGGCGCGGGTCGAGAGCGCTCCGAGCCTCCTTCTTACTCGCTGTGTGCTGGGAGGGGTGGCTATACTCCCACCCAGCAGCTTCATAGAGCACTCGTAGACATCATGCGACACCGGCGGGCCCTTCTTCTTTGGCTGGGAGAGGTCGGGGAAGACGAAGAGGGGATCTAGAGGTGGACAGGGCAGCGGGAGAGGTAGGAAGGCAGTTGTGCCTTCCTCGCCGCCACCCGAAGCTGATTCTCCGGACCACCAGAGTGCTCCGTCTCAGGTGGAGCCGTCAAACTTGGACCCGTCTCGGACTCCGGTCCATGAGCCTCGGGCAGACGAGCCTCGTGTCGCCGAGCCTTTGTCCCAGGAGACTCAGGCCCCAGAGTCTTCGTCCCACGAGACTCCGGTCCCAGAGTCTTCATCCCAGGTGACTCCGGAGACTTGTGCCCACGCTGATGGCGAGGAGACCTAGTCTGACGATAGATTTAGCGATGGCGAGCTGGTTGAGCAGGGCAAGAAGGTGTACCAGCGTGGTGATGCAAGCTCCCGATCGTCTTGCGCGACCCGCCGATCGAGGTGGTTGATTCAGCCTAACGGGGAGAAGTAAGTGCATTTACTCGGTTTTAACCTTTGTCCTTCATGTTTCTTCACATTAATATCTAATGTGTTGGCCTTGTCATACTGCAGGGGTTGGATACACCCTGATGGTGTGCGCGGGCCCAACCAGGTCCTTGGTACTCTAGTCCAGCACCACTTCCCGGGGTGGGTCACGTTGCCCGGTGAGGGTCAGGCTCCACAGCTAACAATGAGCCGGGAGCTGTACGTGGCTGCCCCGACCCCACCAGAGGAGAGGGTCGACGGTGTCATGTGCGAGATGGTGGCCGACATTGTGAGGTGGCGGTTTTGGGTAATTTCTACTTTACAGAATTAAAAATCAACATTACCTAGTGATTGTACTAATCAGTGTTGTCTTGTTCGATTGAAAACCTTCTACAGGGTTTTAGAGGAACACGAGGCGGAGGCGGCTAAGGTTCTCGAAGCATACTTCAGAACTTAAGAACTTAAGGCATGAGGCTAGGATGCAGGCTGTTCGAGACTAGTATGCCTCGAGTAACATTAGGAGGGCCAAGAAGAAGTGGCGCGACAAGTATCTGAGTAAGGAGAAGTACATGAAGGTAATTACCTATTCTTAAGGCCTTGTACTTAGTTTCCTTTCATTCGTATGCGTAGCGCTGAAATTTCTCTTTGCCAAACTTAGGTGCCCCCGAGATGATGTGCGAATATGATGGACTGTTGGGAGGCGTTGGTGGATGAGTGGTGCTCTCCCTAATGGCTAGCCCAACACAACAAAGCCAGGGATAAGCGTTCCCAAATGCGAGGTGTGCCACACCATCAAGGGAGCTGCAACCTGTTTGAGTACGGGGGTCACTTGGTATGTGGTTTCAGCCCTTATCGATTCATGCAATTTCATTCTTCATGCTAGCTTCAACCCTTAACTAATATGTTGTTCCTCTCTTTTAGGCGAAACACAACAAGAAGGAAGTGCCACCGCTGTACGACCTCTATGCCATGGCCCATATGGCCCCATTCAAGAAGGCCAAGGCATTCTCTGCGGATGACCTCGATCATCCAGAGAGCTTCACGAACATCTCCTCCAACAACAAGCTGCTGAGGTACAGAGACTGGGGGAAGGCGATGAAAGGGGATGACTTCAACCGGAGCCAGAGTCCTTTCGATACAGAGCTCGTGATGCTATCTGGTGATGGGAGGAAACATGGCTCTTCAGGCATTGGGGATGGACTGATACATTGTCCTAGCAGTCTCACAGAGATCAAGAAGCACCACGCGAAGTCTCTTCCTGACATACCGCCTCGACCATGGTCAGTGGACCTCACCATCGAGGCTAGGGCCCAGGAGCTTCTGGCGGAGGAAAACAGGCAGGCCAAGGAGAGGGAGACCAAGCTGGAGCAGAGGACGGCTAGGATGTTGGAGGAGGAGAGGAACCGGAACGATGCGTCTCACCGGGCCCTATACGAGCTCCTCATGGTAAGTTTCTCCTGCTTCTTAACCAAATCATGCATGTAATGTTCGTTTCATTACTAACTAATATGACTGACTCGTGAAATCAAAATGTGTAGTCCGTGTGCGATAAAAACGGTCAGACCCCTCCGCTGATGCCTCATATTGGTATAGCAGACACGGTGAGTTTCATTTGAATTATCATTAGTTACTAGTATTCACATTTTAGTTGCATCATGCTAACGAGACATTGCAAATGATCTTTGGTGCAACATGCCTCCCGACAAGCATCGACTGATCCTTCTCTGTCTCGCACTGGCGCAACCCTGACCCCGGACGGTCCTTCTCCGTCTGACACTGGCGTAAACCCGACCAGCCCTTCACCTCCGTGATGACGGTAACATTTCTCTAGTGTTTTTCCTACCAAATGCATAAAGACCTAGACTTAGCTTTATTTCCTCCAAAATGGTTACCATAATGACCTAGACTTAGCTAATCTTCCTACAAAATGACATAATTAGCTTACTTAGCTCCAAAATGATCTATACTTAACCAAATTAGCTCTAATATGCTTAGTTACCTAGGTTAGCTAAATAATGACCTATGCTTAGCTTACTTATGTCAAAAATGGCATAATATGCTTAGTTAACTAAAAAAGGTATAATTAGTTAAGTTAGCTCCAAAATGACCCATTTTACCTAGGTTTGCTCCAATATGATCCATTTTACCTAGGTTAGCTCCAAAATGAGCAAGTTTATCTAGGTTAGCTCCAATATGATCCATTTTACCTATGTTAGATCCAATATGATCCATTGTAGGTAGGTTAGCTCCAAAATGATCCATTCTACCTACTTTACCTAAAAAATAGCATAATTACCTATGTAAGCTCTAAAATGACACAAATAAGGAATGAGAAGAAGAAAAACAAGGAAGAGGAGAAAAAGAAAGAATAGAAGAAGAAAGACAAGGAAAAGAAAGAATAAAAGAAGAAGAATGAGAAGGAAAAGGGTAAAAACCTTCTTCTTCTTCTTCTAGTCTTCTTCTTCTTCTTCTTCTTCTAACTTGCTTACTTCCATTTTTGCAGATTTGATTCACTTCATGGAAGCTGGACTGATGGACTGCTAGTTTTAGTTTCTGTTTTGATTTTGTGTTGATAAGCAATGTATGTTGAATAACTCCGTGAAACTATGTATGTCTGTTGATGAACTCTGTGAAACTATGTATGTATTGGATGTTTTAATACCCTATGTGTTCTATTGCGTTGATGGGCTGCTAGATGATGGATACATGGGCTACGTTTGAGGTTGAAACTATATATATAATTTATGTCTTTTGAAAATGCAAGGATATAACAAAAAACAGAAAAATAGGGGATGTACAGGTTCTTTGCCGTCTGCTGGCGGACGGCAAAGAGCTTTGCCATCAGCCAGCAGACGGCAAAGCTGCCACGTGGCAGCTACTGTACAACATGGAGCACTGGCTAGACTATTTGGTTATTCATCTTTGCCGTCTGCCAGCGGACGACATCGCTTGACACTTGGCAAGAGCTGGGGCTGGCCTAATCCGCTACTTTGTCGTCCGCTGGTAGACGACAAAGATGCAATTGCCTTTGCCGTCTGCCAGTGGACGGCAAAGCACGCAGTTAACCCCTTAACGGACCTAACTTGGCACTTGTGCCGTCCGAGCTCTTAGCCGTCTGCTGGCGGACGGCAAAGAGCATTTCATCTTTGTTGTCCGCCAGCTGACGACAAAGAGCCCTTCGCCGTAGCCTATTCAGCCAGACCTGTTGTCGTCTGCTGGCCAACGGCAAAGGCCTTTGCCATCAGCTAGGCGTGCCTTTGCCATCAGCCATGGCAGACGGCAAAGTGTCTGATTCCGGTTGTGTTCTCTATAGAGAAAAATGGGAAAATTTGATGTATTATAACCATCATGGAGGTAGAATGTATGGGACAAAGCGATGTAGTTTCCATGAATAACATTACTTAGACATAACTCCCGGACAAACACACCTGAATCGCATTTTCCTTCATCTTCAGTATAATATTTCCATGATGGGAACATATGCACATAGTATTTAACAACAGCAAATGCGATAGATGCTAAACTATGAATGGCTGGTCGTGCTTCTTCCACAGGAATAGGTGTACTAACTGGTGGAGTTGGGGTTCGCCGTGGTAGTGCTGGCACTTTGGGCACTGGAGCTGCCTTACTAACTGCTCTTGTTTGGGAGCTCTGTGGTGGAGATGGTGCTGTGTCAACATGAACTGGGTTACTATCTGCTGGGGTTGGTGTCGTGGAATTGTCACGGCAGATGTCTTAGTGTCAGGACTTAGTCATGAGGCCAACGCATCTATGTGGTAGCTTGAGAGGGTTTGATCGGGATGAGAGACGCAAGGCAGATCAACACACAAGACAAGGATTTAGACACCTTCGGGCCTCGGGAAACATCATCCGGTAATAGCCCTACATGCTGTTTGTTGCTAGGTCTCATTATGCTCATGAGGGAGTCGCCGTAAACCGGCTCTCCTAGTTGTGTCTAGCCTTAACGATTATTTCTCTTATTACTTCTCCCTCTTGGGGTGCCCCGCTCCTCCTTATATAAGTTGAAGGGGCGAGTTACATGTAGAGTCCAACTCGGATTAAGACTTAAACTATTCTAACTTCTCACCACGGGCTTCTCTCCATGGGCTTCTTAACGTCTTGGGCTTCTTAACGTCTATCGGCTTACTAGCTGGCTTACCATCCGGCTTACAATCTGGCTTACCATCTGGCTTACAATCCGGCTTACCATCTGGCTTACAATCTGTCGGCTTATAATCTGCCGGGTCACCAATGAAATACCAAATCCCAGCCGGTCATATCTCCCATTGGTCACACCGCTGGGTATATCCCGACATTAGCTCCTAGTTTAATTTGGATTTATCCATGTTAAACTGATCATGTAAGATAAACAAAAGAACAAATCTGATAGGTTGTGCTCGGTTAAAAATTCTTGTAAGTTGGTACCGATCATCCTTAATTCCAATTGTCATTTCCTTCTTCTAGAAAATCCGGGTCAATAGGCCAGCTTCATACTCAATTTGTCGACGTTGGCTTCTCGTGAGAGAAATATTGTGAAGAATTATTCATTTGACTCAACTCCCAATGCTTTAACAAGAATATCACTACTAGAAAAACCCTACTAATGGCGCACCAAATATGGCTATTAATGGCGAATCTGGGGTGCGCCATTAATAGCACGCCATTAGTAATTTTTACTAATGACGCACCATGTAGTGCGCCATTAGTATAGCCCACGGTGCGCCATTAGTATCTAGTATACTAATGGCGCACTACATAGAGGTGCGCCATTAGTATCTGGTATACTAATGGCGCACTACATAGAGGTGCGCCATTAGTATCTGGTATACTAATGGCGCACCACATAGAAGTGCGCCATTAGTAACATTTTTTTTCAAATTTTTTTAAAATTTTTCCAATTTTTTTAATTTTTTCAAATTTTTTTCAATTTATTAATTTTTTTTCAATTTTTCTTAATCTCAGTTCACTATGGCTTAATCTCGGTCAAATCGCACTCCGTGGTCAAACTTCCCAAAATGTCACCCATCCTCACACTACTCCAGCCCAAGCACGCTTAACTTCGTAGTTCTATCCAACCCCAAAGAATAAATTTCACTTCACGGGCACTTGTTGATATATCTAGCATATCAATCTGTTATACCTTATTGATGTCTAGGACTTTGTTCATGTTAATGACTATGATGAAATTTTGAAAAATATTTCAAACTTCTCGATCATATTACGTATCATTTTTTGAAAAAAAATCAAATTTTTTTTTTGAAATTAGTAATTTTGAAATTAGTAATTTTTTTCTGTTACTAGTGGCGCACCACATCCACGGTGCGCCACTAGTAAGTTTTTTTGAAAAAAAATCAAATTTTTTTTTGAAATTAGTAATTTTGAAATTAGTAATTTTTTTCTGTTACTAGTGGCGCACCACATCCACGGTGCGCCACTAGTAAGTTTGAAATTTTTTGAATTTTTTTGCCGCTAGATCTTGAAAGCCCCGTAACTTTTTTTTCTGTGAGGTTTTTGGGGATTTTGAAAATGTTTAACGGGTTCGCCGTGGTAGTGCTGGCACTTTGGGCAATCGGAGCTGCCTTACTAACCGCTTCTTGTTTGGGAGCTCTGTGGTGGAGATGGTGCCGTGTCAATGTGAACTGGGTTACTATCTGCTAGGGTTGGTGTCGTGGAATTGTCACTGCAGATGTCTTAGTGTCAGGACTTAGTCATGAGGCCAACGCATCTATGTGGTAGCTTGAGAGGGTTTGATCGGGATGAGAGACGCAAGGCAGATCAACACACAAGACAAGGATTTAGACACCTTCGGGCCTCGGAAACATCATCCCAGTAATAGCCCTACATGCTGTTTGTTGCTAGGTCTTATTATGCTCATGAGGGAGTCGCCGTAAACCGGCTCTCCTAGTTGTGTCTAGCCTTAACAATTATTTCTCTTATTACTTCTCCCTCTTGGGGTGCCCCGCTCCTCCTTATATAAGTTGAAGGGGCGAGTTACATGTAGAGTCCAACTCGGATTAAGACTTAAACTATTCTAACTTCTCACCACGGGCTTCTCTCCATGGGCTTCTTAACGCCTTGGGCTTCTTAACGCCTATCGGCTTACAATCTGCTTACCATCCGCTTACAATCTGGCTTACCATCCGCTTACAATCCAGCTTACCATATGGCTTACAATCTGTCAGCCTTATAATCTGTCGGGTCACCAATGAAATACAAATCCCAAATGGTCATATCTCCATTGGGTCACACCAAGGGTATATCCCCGACATTAGCTCCTAGTTTAATTTGGATTTATCCATGTTAAACTGATCATGTAAGATAAACAAAAGAACAAATCTGATAGGTTGTGCTCCTGTTAAAAATTCTTGTAAGTTGGTACCGATCATCCTTAATTCCAATTGTCATTTCCTTCTTCTAGAAAATCCGGGTCAATAGGCCACTTCATACTCAATTTGCTGACGTTGGCTTCTCAGAGAGAAATATTGTGAAGAATTATTCATTTGACTCAACTCCCAATGCTTTAACAAGAATATCACTACTAGAAAAACCCCTACTAATGGCGCACCTAGTATGGCTATTAATGGCGATCTGTGGTGCGCCATTAATAGCACGCCATTAGTAATTTTACTAACGGCGCACCACCCGTGCGCCATTAGTATCTGGTATACTAATGGCGCACCACATAGAAGTGCGCCATTAGTAACATTTTTTTCAAATTTTTTTTTAAAATTTTTCCAATTTTTTTTAATTTTTTTTCAAATTTTTTAATTTTTTTTTAAATTTTTTATTAATCTCAGTTAAATATGGCTTAATATCGGGTCAAATCACACTCCGTGGTCAAACTTCCCGAAGGTCACCCATCCTCACACTACTCGAGCCCAAGCACGCTTAACTTCGTAGTTCTATCCAACCCCAAAGAATAAATTTCACTTCACAGTGCACTTGTTGATATATCTAGCATATCAACTCTGTTATACCTTATTGATGTCTAGGACTTTGTTCATGTTAATGACTATTATGAAATTTTGAAAATATTTCAAACTTCTCGATCATATTACGTATCATTTTTTGAAAAAAAATAAAAAAATTTGAAATTAGTAATTTTTTCATTACTAGTGGCGCACCACATCCACGGTGCGCCACTAGTAAGTTTGAAATTTTTTGAATTTTTTTGCCGCTAGATCTTGCAAGCCCCGTAACTTTTTTCTGTTAGGTTTTTGGGGATTTTGAAAATGTTTAACGGGGTTCGCCGTGGTAGTGCTGGCACTTTGGGCACTGGAGCTGCCTTACTAACTGCTCTTGTTTGGGAGCTCTGGGGTGGAGATGGTGCTGTGTCAACAGGAACTGGGTTACTATCTGCTGGGGTTGGTGTCGTGGAATTGTCACGGCAGATGTCTTAGTGTCAGGACTTAGTCATGAGGCCAACGCATCTATGTGGTAGCTTGAGAGGGTTTGATCGGGATGAGAGACGCAAGGCAGATCAACACACAAGACAAGGATTTAGACACCTTCGGGCCTCGGGAAACATCATCCGGTAATAGCCCTACATGCTGTTTGTGCTAGGTCTCATTATGCTCATGAGGGAGTCGCCGTAAACCGGCTCTCCTAGTTGTGTCTAGCCTTAACGATTATTTCTCTTATTACTTCTCCCTCTTGGGGTGCCCCGCTCCTCCTTATATAAGTTGTTGGGGCGAGTTACATGTAGAGTCCAACTCGGATTAAGACTTAAACTATTCTAACTTCTCACCACGGGCTTCTCTCCATGGGCTTCTTAACGTCTTGGGCTTCTTAACGTCTATCGGCTTACAATCTGGCTTACCATCCGGCTTACAATCTGGCTTACCATCTGGCTTACAATCCGGCTTACCATATGGCTTACAATCTGTCGTCTTATAATCTGCCGGGTCACCAATGAAATACCAAATCCCAGCCGGGTCATATCTCCGGCTGGGTCACACCGCGGGGTATATCCCCGACATTAGCTCCTAGTTTAATTTGGATTTATCCATGTTAAACTGATCGTGTAAGATAAACAAAAGAACAAATCTGATAGGTTGTGCTCGGTTAAAAATTCTTGTAAGTTGGTACCGATCATCCTTAATTCCAATTGTCATTTCCTTCTTCTAGAAAATCCGGGTCAATAGGCCGACTTCATACTCAATTTGCTGACGTTGGCTTCTCAGAGAGAAATATTGTGAAGAATTATTCATTTGACTCAACTCCCAATGCTTTAACAAGAATATCACTACTAGAAAAACCCCTACTAATGGCGCACCTAGTATGGCTATTAATGGCGCATCTGTGGTGCGCCATTAATAGCACGCCATTAGTAATTTTTACTAATGGCGCACCACCTGGAGCGCCATTAGTATCTGGTATACTAATGGCGCACCATGTAGTGCGCCATTAGTATAGCCCACGGTGCGCCATTAGTACCTAGTATACTAATGGCGCACTACATAGAGGTGCGCCATTAGTATCTGGTATACTAATGGCGCACCACATAGAAGTGCGCCATTAGTAACATTTTTTTTTCAATTTTTTTTTAAATTTTTCCAAATTTTTTTTAATTTTTTTTTCAATTTTTTCTTAATCTCATTTAACTATGGCTTAATCTCGGGTAAAATCGCACTCCGTGGTCAAACTTCCCGAAAGGTCACCCAACCTCACACTACTCCATCCCAAGCACGCTTAACTTCGTAGTTCTATCCAACCCCGTGAATAGCTCACTTCACGTGCACTTGTTGATATATCTAGCATATCAACTCTGTTATACCTTATTGATGTCTAGGACTTTGTTCATGTTAATGACTATGATGAAATTTTGAAAATATTTCAAACTTCTCGATCATATTACGTATCATTTTTTGAAAAAAAATCAAAAAAAAATTGAAATTAGTAATTTTGAAATTAGTAAATTTTTTCTGTTACTAGTGGCGCACCACATCCACGGTGCGCCACTAGTAAGTTTGAAATTTTTTGAATTTTTTTGCCGCTAGATCTTGAAAGCCCCGTAACTTTTTTTCTGTTAGGTTTTTGGGGATTTTGAAAATGTTTAACGGGGTTCGCCGTGGTAGTGCCCGGCACTTTGGGCAATCGGAGCTGCCTTTACTAACTGCTTCTTGTTTGGGAGCTCTGTGGTGGAGATGGTGTTTGTGTCAACAGGAACTGGGTTACTATCTGCTTTGGGGTTGGTGTCGTGGAATTGTCACGGCAGATGTCTTAGTGTCGACTTAGTCATGAGGCCAACGCATCTATGTGGTAGCTTGAGAGGGTTTGATCGGGATGAGAGACGCAAGGCAGATCAACACACAAGACAAGGATTTAGACACCTTCGGGCCTCGGGAAACATCATCCGGTAATAGCCCTACATGCTGTTTGTTGCTAGGTCTCATTATGCTCATGAGGGAGTCGCCGTAAACTGGCTCTCCTAGTTGTGTCTAGCCTTAACGATTATTTCTCTTATTACTTCTCCCTCTTGGGGTGCCCCGCTCCTCCTTATATAAGTTGAAGGTGCGAGTTACATCTATAGACCAACTCGGATTAAGACTTAAACTATTCTAACTTCTCACCACGGGCTTCTCTCCATGGGCTTCTTAACGTCTTGGGCTTCTTAACGTCTATCGGCTTACAATCGGCTTACCATCCGCTTACAATCTGCTTACCATCCGCTTACAATCCGACTTACCATATGGCTTACAATCTGTCGTCTTATAATCTGCCGGGTCACCAATGAAATACCAAATCCCAGCCGGTCATATCTCCATTGGGTCACACCATGGGTATATCCCGACATTAGCTCCTAGTTTAATTTGGATTTATCCATGTTAAACTGATCATGTAAGATAAACAAAAGAACAAATCTGATAGGTTGTGCTCCGGTTAAAAATTCTTGTAAGTTGGTACCTGATCATCCTTAATTCCAATTGTCATTTCCTTCTTCTAGAAAATCCGGGTCAATAGGCCAGCTTCATACTCAATTTGCTGACGTTGGCTTCTCAGAGAGAAATATTGTGAAGAATTATTCATTTGACTCAACTCCCAATGCTTTAACAAGAATATCACTACTAGAAAAACCCCTACTAATGGCGCACCTAGTATGGCTATTAATGGCGCATCTGTAGTGCGCCATTAATAGCACGCCATTAGTAATTTTACTAATGGCGCACCACCGAGCGCCATTAGTATCTCGGTATACTAATGGCGCACCATGTAGTGCGCCATTAGTATAGCCTGATCTTGCCATTAGTATCTAGTATACTAATGGCGCACTACAGAGGTGCGCCATTAGTATTCGGTATACTAATGGCGCACTACAGAAGTGCGCCATTAGTAACATTTTTTTCAATTTTTTTTAAAATTTTTCCAATTTTTTTTTAATTTTTTCAAATTTTTTTCAATTTTTTTTCAATTTTTCTTAATCTCATTTCACTATGGCTTAATCTCGGTCAAATCGCACTCCGTGGTCAAACTTCCCGAAAGGTCACCCATCCTCACACTACTCCAGCCCAAGCACGCTTAACTTCGTAGTTCTATCCAACCCCGTGAATAGCTCACTTCACGTGCACTTGTTGATATATCTAGCATATCAACTCAAGTATACCTTATTGATGTCTAGGACTTTGTTCATGTTAATGACTATGATGAAATTTTGAAAATATTTCAAACTTCTCGATCATATTACGTATCATTTTTTGAAAAAAATCAAAAAAAATTGAAATTAGTAATTTTGAAATTAGTAAATTTTTTACATTACTAGTGGCGCACCACATCCACGGTGCGCCACTAGTAAGTTTGAAATTTTTGAATTTTTTGCCGCTAGATCTTGACAGCCCCGTAACTTTTTTTCTGTTAGGTTTTTGGGGATTTTGAAAATGTTTAACGGGGTTCGCCGTGGTAGTGCTGGCACTTTGGGCACTGGAGCTGCCTTACTAACTGCTCTTGTTTGGGAGCTCTGTGGTGGAGATGGTGCTGTGTCAACAGGAACTGGGTTACTATCTGCTGGGGTTGGTGTCGTGGAATTGTCACGGCAGATGTCTTAGTGTCAGGACTTAGTCATGAGGCCAACGCATCTATGTGGTAGCTTGAGAGGGTTTGATCGGGATGAGAGACGCAAGGCGGATCAACACACAAGACAAGGATTTAGACACCTTGGGCCTCGGGAAACATCATCCCAGAATAGCCCTACATGTCGTTTGTTGCTAGGTCTCATTATGCTCATGAGGGAGTCGCCAGAACCGGCTCTCCTAGTTGTGTCTAGCCTTAACGATTATTTCTCTTATTACTTCTCCCTCTTGGGGTGCCCGCTCCTCCTTATATAAGTTGAAGGGCGAAGTTACATGTAGAGTCCAACTCGGATTAAGACTTAAACTATTCTAACTTCTCACCACGGGCTTCTCTCCATGGGCTTCTTAACGTCTTGGGCTTCTTAACGTCTATCGGCTTACAATCTGCTTACCATCCGGCCAATCTGCTTACCATCCGCTTACAATCCGGCTTACCATATGGCTTACAATCGTAGCCTTATAATCTGCCGTCACCAATGAAATACCAAATCCCAGGGTCATATCTCCCATTTGGGTCACACCGCTGGGTATATCCCCGACATTAGCTCCTAGTTTAATTTGGATTTATCCATGTTAAACCGATCATGTAAGATAAACAAAAGAACAAATCGATAGGTTGTGCTCCTGTTAAAAATTCTTGTAAGTTGGTACCGATCATCCTTAATTCCAATTGTCATTTACTTCTTCTAGAAAATCCGGTTCAATAGGCCAGCTTCATACTCAATTTGCTGACGTTGGCTTCTCAGAGAGAAATATTGTGAAGAATTATTCATTTGACTCAACTCCCAATGCTTTAACAAGAATATCACTACTAGAAAAACCCCTACTAATGGCGCACCTAGTATGGCTATTAATGGCGATCTCGTGGTGCGCCATTAATAGCACGCCATTAGTAATTTTTACTAATGGCGCACCACCGAGCGCCATTAGTATCTCGGTATACTAATGGCGCACCATGTAGTGCGCCATTAGTATAGCCCACTTGCGCCATTAGTATCTAGTATACTAATGGCGCACTACATAGAGGTGCGCCATTAGTATCTGGTATACTAATGGCGCACCATATAGAAGTGCGCCATTAGTAACATTTTTTTATCAAATTTTTTTTAAATTTTTTCAAATTTTTTTTAAATTTTTTTTTCAATTTTTTTAATTTTTTTCAATTTTTTCTTAATCTCAGTTCACTATGGCTTAATCTCGGGTCAAATCGCACTCCGTGGTCAAACTTCCCGAAAGGTCACCCATCCACACACTACTCCAAATTTCAAGCACGCTTAACTTCGTAGTTCTATCCAACCCCAAAGAATACTCACTTCACAGCACTTGTTGATATATCTAGCATATCAACTCTGTTATACCTTATTGATGTCTAGGACTTTGTTCATGTTAATGACTATGATGAAATTTTGAAAATATTTCAAACTTCTCGATCATATTACGTATCATTTTTGAAAAAAAATCAAAAAAAAATTTGAAATTAGTAATTTTGAAATTAGTAATTTTTTCTGTTATTAGTGGCGCACCACATCCACGGTGCGCCACTAGTAAGTTTGAAATTTTTTGAATTTTTTTGCCGCTAGATCTTGAAAGCCCCGTAACTTTTTTCTGTTAGGTTTTTGGGGATTTTGAAAATGTTTAACGGGGTTCGCCGTGGTAGTGCTAGCACTTTGGGCACTGGAGCTGCCTTACTAACTGCTCTTGTTTGGGAGCTCTGGGTGGAGATGGTGCCGTGTCAATGTGAACTGGGTTACTATCTGCTTTGGGGTTGGTGTCGTGGAATTGTCACGGCAGATGTCTTAGTGTCAGGACTTAGTCATGAGGCCAACGCATCTATGTGGTAGCTTGAGAGGGTTTGATCGGGATGAGAGACGCAAGGCAGATCAACACACAAGACAAGGATTTAGACACCTTCGGGCCTCGGGAAACATCATCCGGTAATAGCCCTACATGTCGCTTTGTTGCTAGGTCTCATTATGCTCATGAGGGAGTCGCCGTAAACCGGCTCTCCTAGTTGTGTCTAGCCTTAACGATTATTTCTCTTATTACTTCTCCCTCTTGTGGTGCCCCGCTCCTCCTTATATAAGTTGAAGGGGCGAGTTACATGTAGAGTCCAACTCGGATTAAGACTTAAACTATTCTAACTTCTCACCACGGGCTTCTCTCCATGGGCTTCTTAACGTCTTGGGCTTCTTAACGCCTATCGGCTTACAATCTGCTTACCATCCGCCATAATCTGGCTTACCATCCGCTTACAATCCGCTTACCATATGGCTTACAATCTGTCAGTCTTATAATCACGGGTCACCAATGAAATATTAAATCCCAAATGTCATATCTCCCATTGGTCACACCGCGGGGTATATCCCCGACATTAGCTCCTAGTTTAATTTGGATTTATCCATGTTAAACTGATCATGTAAGATAAACAAAAGAACAAATCTGATAGGTTGTGCTCCGGTTAAAAATTCTTGTAAGTTGGTACCTGATCATCCTTAATTCCAATTGTCATTTCCTTCTTCTAGAAAATCCGGGTCAATAGGCCAGCTTCATACTCAATTTGCTGACGTTGGCTTCTCGTGAGAGAAATATTGTGAAGAATTATTCATTTGACTCAACTCCCAATGCTTTAACAAGAATATCACTACTAGAAAACCCCTACTAATGGCGCACCTAGTATGGCTATTAATGGCGCATCTGGTGCGCCATTAATAGCACGCCATTAGTAATTTTAATAATGGCGCACCACCTGGAGCGCCATTAGTATCTGGTATACTAATGGCGCACCATGTAGTGCGCCATTAGTATAGCCCACGGTGCGCCATTAGTACCTAGTATACTAATGGCGCACTACATAGAGGTGCGCCATTAGTATCTGGTATACTAATGGCGCACCACATAAAAGTGCGCCATTAGTAACATTTTTTTTCAATTTTTTTTTTTAAATTTTTCCAAATTTTTTTTTAATTTTTTTCAAATTTTCTTTTTCAAAATTTTTTTCAATTTTTTCTTAATCTCATTTCACTATGGCTTAATCTCGGTCAAATCGCACCTGTGGTCAAACTTCCCAAAGGTCACCCATCCTCACACTACTCCAGCCCAAGCACGCTTAACTTCGTAGTTCTATCCAACCCCGTGAATAGCTCACTTCACGTGCACTTGTTGATATATCTAGCATATCAATCCTCAAGTATACCTTATTGATGTCTAGGACTTTGTTCATGTTAATGACTATGATGAAATTTTGAAAATATTTCAAACTTCTCGATCATATTACGTATCATTTTTGAAAAAATCAAAAAATTGAAATTAGTAATTTTGAAATTAGTAAATTTTTTCAGCATTAGTGGCGCACCACATCCACGGTGCGCCACTAGTAAGTTTGAAATTTTTGAATTTTTTGCCGCTAGATCTTGAAAGCCCCGTAACTTTTTTTTTCTGTTAGGGTTTTGGGGATTTTGAAAATGTTTAACGGGTTCGCCGTGGTAGTGCTGGCACTTTGGGCACCGGAGCCGCCTTACTAACCGCTTCTTGTTTGGGAGCTCTGTGGTGGAGATGGTGTCAGTGTCAATGTGAACTGGGTTACTATCTGCTTTGGGGTTGGTGTCGTGGAATTGTCACGGCAGATGTCTTAGTGTCGGGACTTAGTCATGAGGCCAACGATCTATGTGGTAGCTTGAGAGGGTTTGATCGGGATGAGAGACGCAAGGCGCATCAACACACAAGACAAGGATTTAGACACCTTCGGGCCTCGGGAAACATCATCCTAATAGCCCTACATGCCGCTTTGTTGCTAGGTCTCATTATGCTCATGAGGGAGTCGCCGTAAACCGGCTCTCCTAGTTGTGTCTAGCCTTAACGATTATTTCTCTTATTACTTCTCCCTCTTGGGGTGCCCCGCTCCTCCTTATATAAGTTGAAGGGGCGAGTTACATGTAGAGTCCAACTCGGATTAAGACTTCAACTATTCTAACTTCTCACCACGGGCTTCTCTCCATGGGCTTCTTAACGCCTTGGGCTTCTTAACGCCTATCGGCTTACAATCTGCTTACCATCCGCCATAACTGGCTTACCATCCGCTTACAATCCGCTTACCATATGGCTTACAACTGTCACCTTATAATCTGGCCGTCACCAATGAAATACCAAATCCCAGGGTCATATCTCCCATTGGTCACACCGCTGGGTATATCCCCGACATTAGCTCCTAGTTTAATTTGGATTTATCCATGTTAAACCGATCATGTAAGATAAACAAAAGAACAAATCGATAGGTTGTGCTCCGTTAAAAATTCTTGTAAGTTGGTACCGATCATCCTTAATTCCAATTGTCATTTCCTTCTTCTAGAAAATCCGGGTCAATAGGCCAGCTTCATACTCAATTTGCTGACGTTGGCTTCTCAGAGAGAAATATTGTGAAGAATTATTCATTTGACTCAACTCCCAATGCTTTAACAAGAATATCACTACTAGAAAAACCCCTACTAATGGCGCGCACCTAGTATGGCTATTAATGGCGATCTGCAGGTGCGCCATTAATAGCACGCCATTAGTAATTTTACTAATGGCGCACCACCGAGCGCCATTAGTATTCGGTATACTAATGGCGCACCATGTAGTGCGCCATTAGTATAGCCCACTTGCGCCATTAGTATCTAGTATACTAATGGCGCACTACAGAGGTGCGCCATTAGTATTCGGTATACTAATGGCGCACTACATAGAAGTGCGCCATTAGTAACATTTTGTTTTCAAATTTTTTTTTAAAATTTTTCCAATTTTTTTTATTTTTTTCAAATTTTTTTTCAATTTTTTTTCAAATTTTTTATTAATCTCATTTAACTATGGCTTAATCTCGGGTCAAATCGCACTCCGTGGTCAAACTTCCTAAAGGTCACCCATCCTCACACTACTCCAAAATTTCAAGCACGCTTAACTTCGTAGTTCTATCCAACCCCAAAGAATAAATTTCACTTCACGTGCACTTGTTGATATATCTAGCATATCAATCCTGTTATACCTTATTGATGTCTAGGACTTTGTTCATGTTAATGACTATGATGAAATTTTGAAAATATTTCAAACTTCTCGATCATATTACGTATCATTTTTTGAAAAAAAAATCAAAAAAAAAATTTGAAATTAGTAATTTTGAAATTAGTAATTTTTTTCTGTTACTAGTGGCGCACCACATCCACGGTGCGCCACTAGTAAGTTTGAAATTTTTTGAATTTTTTTGCCGCTAGATCTTGAAAGCCCCGTAACTTTTTTCTCGTTAGGTTTTTGGGGATTTTGAAAATGTTTAACGGGTTCGCTGTGGTAGTGCTAGCACTTTGGGCAATCGGAGTCAGCCTTACTAATCGCTTCTTGTTTGGGAGCCTGGGTGGAGATGGTGCCGTGTCAACAGGAACTGGGTTACTATCTCACCGGGTTGGTGTCGTGGAATTGTCACGGCAGATGTCTTAGTGTCAGGACTTAGTCATGAGGCCAACGATCTATGTGGTAGCTTGAGAGGGTTTGATCGGGATGAGAGACGCAAGGCGCATCAACACACAAGACAAGGATTTAGACACCTTCGGCCTCGGAAACATCATCCCAGTAATAGCCCTACATGCTGTTTGTTGCTAGGTCTCATTATGCTCATGAGGGAGTCGCCGTAAACCGGCTCTCCTAGTTGTGTCTAGCCTTAACGATTATTTCTCTTATTACTTCTCCCTCTTGTGGTGCCCCGCTCCTCCTTATATAAGTTGAAGGGGCGAAGTTACATGTAGAGTCCAACTCGGATTAAGACTTAAACTATTCTAACTTCTCACCACGGGCTTCTCTCCATGGGCTTCTTAACGCCTTGGGCTTCTTAACGCCTATCGGCTTACAATCTGGCTTACCATCCGCTTACAACTGCTTACCATCCGCTTACAATCCGCTTACCATATGGCTTACAACTGTCGTCTTATAATCTGCGGGTCACCAATGAAATACCAAATCCCAAATGGGTCATATCTCCTATTGGTCACACCATGAGGTATATCCCCGACATTAGCTCCTAGTTTAATTTGGATTTATCCATGTTAAACGATCATGTAAGATAAACAAAAGAACAAATCGATAGGTTGTGCTCGGTTAAAAATTCTTGTAAGTTGGTACCGATCATCCTTAATTCCAATTGTCATTTCCTTCTTCTAGAAAATCCGGGTCAATAGGCCACTTCATACTCAATTTGTCGACGTTGGCTTCTCGGAGAGAAATATTGTGAAGAATTATTCATTTGACTCAACTCCCAATGCTTTAACAAGAATATCACTACTAGAAAACCCCTACTAATGGCGCACCTAGTATGGCTATTAATGGCGATCTGGTGCGCCATTAATAGCACGCCATTAGTAATTTTACTAATGGCGCACCACCGAGCGCCATTAGTATTCGAGATACTAATGGCGCACCATGTAGTGCGCCATTAGTATAGCCCACTTGCGCCATTAGTACCTAGTATACTAATGGCGCACTACATAGAGGTGCGCCATTAGTATCAGGTATACTAATGGCGCACTATAAAAAGTGCGCCATTAGTAACATTTTTTTCAATTTTTTTTTTAAATTTTTCCAATTTTTTTTTAATTTTTTCAAATTTTTTTTTCAATTTTTTTTTCAATTTTTTCTTAATCTCATTTCACTATGGCTTAATCTCGGGTCAAATCGCACTCCGTGGTCAAACTTCCCGAAAGGTCACCCATCCTCACACTACTCCAGCCCAAGCACGCTTAACTTCGTAGTTCTATCCAACCCGTGAATAGCTCACTTCACGTGCACTTGTTGATATATCTAGCATATCAATCCTGTTATACCTTATTGATGTCTAGGACTTTGTTCATGTTAATGACTATGATGAAATTTTGAAAATATTTCAAACTTCTCGATCATATTACGTATCATTTTTTGAAAAAAAATCAAAAAAAAATTGAAATTAGTAATTTTGAAATTAGTAAATTTTTTCTGATTAGTGGCGCACCACATCCACGGTGCGCCACTAGTAAGTTTGAAATTTTTTGAATTTTTTTGCCGCTAGATCTTGAAAGCCCCGTAACTTTTTTCTGTTAGGTTTTTGGGGATTTTGAAAATGTTTAACGGGGTTCGCCGTGGTAGTGCTAGCACTTTGGGCACTGGAGCTGCCTTACTAACTGCTCTTGTTTGGGAGCTCTGTGGTGGAGATGGTGCTGTGTCAACAGGAACTGGGTTACTATCTGCTAGGGTTGGTGTCGTGGAATTGTCACGGCAGATGTCTTAGTGTCAGGACTTAGTCATGAGGCCAACGCATCTATGTGGTAGCTTGAGAGGGTTTGATCGGGATGAGAGACGCAAGGCGATCAACACACAAGACAAGGATTTAGACACCTTCGGCCTCGGGAAACATCATCCCAGAATAGCCCTACATGCGTGTTTGTTGCTAGGTCTCATTATGCTCATGAGGGAGTCGCCAGAACCGGCTCTCCTAGTTGTGTCTAGCCTTAACGATTATTTCTCTTATTACTTCTCCTCTTGGGGTGCCCCGCCTCCTTATATAAGTTGAAGGGGCGAAGTTACATGTAGAGTCCAACTCGGATTAAGACTTAAACTATTCTAACTTCTCACCACGGGCTTCTCTCCATGGGCTTCTTAACGCCTTGGGCTTCTTAACGCTCTATCGGCTTACACAACTGGCTTACCATCCGCTTACAATCTGGCTTACCATCCGCTTACAATCCGCTTACCATATGGCTTACAACTGTCGTCTTATAATCACGGGTCACCAATGAAATACCAAATCCCAGCCGGGTCATATCTCCGGCTGGGTCACACCGCGGGGTATATCCCCGACATTAGCTCCTAGTTTAATTTGGATTTATCCATGTTAAACTGATCATGTAAGATAAACAAAAGAACAAATCTGATAGGTTGTGCTCCGGTTAAAAATTCTTGTAAGTTGGTACCTGATCATCCTTAATTCCAATTGTCATTTCCTTCTTCTAGAAAATCCGGGTCAATAGGCCAGCTTCATACTCAATTTGCTGACGTTGGCTTCTCAGAGAGAAATATTGTGAAGAATTATTCATTTGACTCAACTCCCAATGCTTTAACAAGAATATCACTACTAGAAAAACCCTACTAATGGCGCATTTAGTATGGCTATTAATGGCGCATCCGTGGTGCGCCATTAATAGCACGCCATTAGTAATTTTACTAATGGCGCACCACCGAGCGCCATTAGTATCTGGTATACTAATGGCGCACCATGTAGTGCGCCATTAGTATAGCCCACGGTCTTCATTAGTATCTAGTATACTAATGGCGCACTACATAGAGGTGCGCCATTAGTATTCAGAGTACTAATGGCGCACCACATAAAAGTGCGCCATTAGTAACATTTTTTTTCAATTTTTTTTTTAAATTTTTCCAAATTTTTTTTTTAATTTTTTTCAAATTTTTTTTTCAAATTTTTTTTCAATTTTTTCTTAATCTCATTTCACTATGGCTTAATCTCGGGTCAAATCGCACTCCGTGGTCAAACTTCCCGAAAGGTCACCCATCCTCACACTACTCCAGCCCAAGCACGCTTAACTTCAGAGTTCTATCCAACCCCAAAGAATGTACTCACTTCACGTGCACTTGTTGATATATCTAGCATATCAATCCTCAAGTATACCTTATTGATGTCTAGGACTTTGTTCATGTTAATGACTATGATGAAATTTTGAAAATATTTCAAACTTCTCGATCATATTACGTATCATTTTTTGAAAAAAAAATCAAAAAAAAATTGAAATTAGTAATTTTGAAATTAGTAATTTTTTTTGTTACTAGTGGCGCACCACATCCACGGTGCGCCACTAGTAAGTTTGAAATTTTTTGAATTTTTTTGCCGCCAGATCTTGAAAGCCCCGTAACTTTTTTCTGTTAGGTTTTTGGGGATTTTGAAAATGTTTAACGGGTTCGCCGTGGTAGTGCTGGCACTTTGGGCACTGGAGCTGCCTTACTAACTGCTCTTGTTTGGGAGCTCTGTGGTGGAGATGGTGCTGTGTCAACAGGAACTGGGTTACTATCTGCTGGGGTTGGTGTCGTGGAATTGTCACGGCAGATGTCTTAGTGTCGTGGACTTAGTCATGAGGCCAACGCATCTATGTGGTAGCTTGAGAGGGTTTGATCGGGATGAGAGACGCAAGGCGGATCAACACACAAGACAAGGATTTAGACACCTTCGCCCTCGGAAACATCATCCCAGAATAGCCCTACATGTCGCTTTGTTGCTAGGTCTCATTATGCTCATGAGGGAGTCGCCAGAACCGCTCTCCTAGTTGTGTCTAGCCTTAACGATTATTTCTCTTATTACTTCTCCCTCTTGTGGTGCCCCGCTCCTCCTTATATAAGTTGAAGGGGCGAAGTTACATGTAGAGTCCAACTCGGATTAAGACTTAAACTATTCTAACTTCTCACCACGGGCTTCTCTCCATGGGCTTCTTAACGCCTTGGGCTTCTTAACGCCTATCGGCTTACAATCCGCTTACCATCCGGCCACAATCTGGCTTACCATCCGCTTACAATCCGCTTACCATATGGCTTACAATCTGTCGCCTTATAATCACGGGTCACCAATGAAATACAAATCCCACCGGGTCATATCTCCTATTGGTCACACCGCTGGGTATATCCCCGACATTAGCTCCTAGTTTAATTTGGATTTATCCATGTTAAACTGATCATGTAAGATAAACAAAAGAACAAATCGATAGGTTGTGCTCCTGCTAAAATTCTTGTAAGTTGGTACCGATCATCCTTAATTCCAATTGTCATTTCCTTCTTCTAGAAAATCCGGGTCAATAGGCCACTTCATACTCAATTTGTCGACGTTGGCTTCTCGTAGAGAAATATTGTGAAGAATTATTCATTTGACTCAACTCCCAATGCTTTAACAAGAATATCACTACTAGAAAAACCGCCATTAGTATTCAGAGACTAATGGCGCACCACATAGAAGTGCGCCATTAGTAACATTTTTTTTTCAAAATTTTTCTTAAAATTTTTCCAATTTTTTTTTAAATTTTTTTCAAATTTTTTTCAATTTTTTTTCAATTTTTCTTAATCTCATTTCACTATGGCTTAATCTCGTCAAATCGCACTCCGTGGTCAAACTTCCTAAAGGTCACCCATCCTCACACTACTCCAGCCCAAGCACGCTTAACTTCGTAGTTCTATCCAACCCCAAAGAATCTCACTTCACGTGCACTTGTTGATATATCTAGCATATCAATCTGTTATACCTTATTGATGTCTAGGACTTTGTTCATGTTAATGACTATGATGAAATTTTGAAAATATTTCAAACTTCTCGATCATATTACGTATCATTTTTTGAAAAAAATCAAAAAAATTTTGAAATTAGTAATTTTGAAATTAGTAATTTTTTCATTACTAGTGGCGCACCACATCCACGGTGCGCCACTAGTAAGTTTGAAATTTTTGAATTTTTTGCCGCTAGATCTTGAAAGCCCCGTAACTTTTTTTCTCGTTAGGTTTTTGGGGATTTTGAAAATGTTTAACGGGTTCGCCGTGGTAGTGCTAGCACTTTGGGCAATCGGAGCTGCCTTTACTAACCGCTTCTTGTTTGGGAGCTCTGGGTGGAGATGGTGCTGTGTCAACAGGAACTGGGTTACTATCTGCTTTGGGGTTGGTGTCGTGGAATTGTCACGGCAGATGTCTTAGTGTCGACTTAGTCATGAGGCCAACGCATCTATGTGGTAGCTTGAGAGGGTTTGATCGGGATGAGAGACGCAAGGCGGATCAACACACAAGACAAGGATTTAGACACCTTCGGCCTCGGAAACATCATCCGAATAGCCCTATATGTCGCTTTGTTGCTAGGTCTCATTATGCTCATGAGGGAGTCGCCAGAACCGGCTCTCCTAGTTGTGTCTAGCCTTAACGATTATTTCTCTTATTACTTCTCCCTCTTGTGGTGCCCCGCTCCTCCTTATATAAGTTGAAGGGGCGAGTTACATGTAGAGTCCAACTCGGATTAAGACTTAAACTATTCTAACTTCTCACCACGGGCTTCTCTCCATGGGCTTCTTAATGTCTTGGGCTTCTTAACGTCTATCGGCTTACAATCGGCTTACCATCCGCCATAACTGGCTTACCATCCGCTTACAATCCGCTTACCATATGGCTTACAATCTGTCGTCTTATAATCTGCCGTCACCAATGAAATACCAAATCCCAAATGGGTCATATCTCCTATTGGTCACACCAAGGGTATATCCTCGACATTAGCTCCTAGTTTAATTTGGATTTATCCATGTTAAACCGATCATGTAAGATAAACAAAAGAACAAATCTGATAGGTTGTGCTCCGGTTAAAAATTCTTGTAAGTTGGTACCGATCATCCTTAATTCCAATTGTCATTTCCTTCTTCTAGAAAATCCGGTCAATAGGCCAGCTTCATACTCAATTTGTCGACGCTTGGCTTCGTGAGAGAAATATTGTGAAGAATTATTCATTTGACTCAACTCCCAATGCTTTAACAAGAATATCACTACTAGAAAAACCGCCATTAGTATCTGGTATACTAATGGCGCACCACATAGAAGTGCGCCATTAGTAACATTTTTTTTTAAATTTTTCCAAATTTTTTTTAATTTTTTCAAATTTTTTTTTCAATTTTTTTTTCAATTTTTTCTTAATCTCATTTCACTATGGCTTAATCTCGGGTCAAATCGCACTCCGTGGTCAAACTTCCCAAAAGGTCACCCATCCTCACACTACTCCAAATTTCAAGCACACTTAACTTCGTAGTTCTATCCAACCCCAAAGAACAGCTCACTTCACAGGCACTTGTTGATATATCTAGCATATCAATCCTGTTATACCTTATTGATGTCTAGGACTTTGTTCATGTTAATGACTATGATGAAATTTTGAAAATATTTCAAACTTCTCGATCATATTACGTATCATTTTTTGAAAAAAAATCAAAAAAAATTGAAATTAGTAATTTTTTCAGCATTAGTGGCGCACCACATCCACGGTGCGCCACTAGTAAGTTTGAAATTTTTGAATTTTTTGCCGCTAGATCTTGAAAGCCCCGTAACTTTTTTTCTCGTTAGGGTTTTGGGGATTTTGAAAATGTTTAACGGGTTCGCCGTGGTAGTGCTAGCACTTTGGGCAATCGGAGCTGCCTTACTAACCGCTTCTTGTTTGGGAGCTCTGGGTGGAGATGGTGCTATGTCAACAGGAACTGGGTTACTATCTGCTGGGGTTGGTGTCGTGGAATTGTCACGGCAGATGTCTTAGTGTCAGGACTTAGTCATGAGGCCAACACATCTATGTGGTAGCTTGAGAGGGTTTGATCGGGATGAGAGACGCAAGGCGCATCAACACACAAGACAAGGATTTAGACACCTTTCGGCCTCGAAACATCATCCCAGAATAGCCCTACATGCTGCTTTGTTGCTAGGTCTCATTATGCTCATGAGGGAGTCGCCAGAACCGGCTCTCCTAGTTGTGTCTAGCCTTAACGATTATTTCTCTTATTACTTCTCCCTCTTGGGGTGCCCCGCTCCTCCTTATATAAGTTGAAGGGCGAGTTACATGTAGAGTCCAACTCGGATTAAGACTTCAACTATTCTAACTTCTCACCACGGGCTTCTCTCCATGGGCTTCTTAACGTCTTGGGCTTCTTAACGCCTATCGGCTTACAATCCGCTTACCATCCGCCACAATCTGCTTACCATCCGCTTACAATCCGCTTACCATATGGCTTACAATCTGTCGTCTTATAATCTGCCGGGTCACCAATGAAATACCAAATCCCAAATGGGTCATATCTCCTATTGGTCACACCGCTGAGGTATATCCCCGACATTAGCTCCTAGTTTAATTTGGATTTATCCATGTTAAACTGATCATGTAAGATAAACAAAAGAACAAATCGATAGGTTGTGCTCGTTAAAAATTCTTGTAAGTTGGTACCTGATCATCCTTAATTCCAATTGTCATTTCCTTCTTCTAGAAAATCCGGGTCAATAGGCCAGCTTCATACTCAATTTGCTGACGTTGGCTTCTCAGAGAGAAATATTTTGAAGAATTATTCATTTGACTCAACTCCCAATGCTTTAACAAGAATATCACTACTAGAAAAACCCCTACTAATGGCGCACCTAGTATGGCTATTAATGGCGCATCTGTGGTGCGCCATTAATAGCACGCCATTAGTAATTTTTACTAATGGCGCACCACCTGGAGCGCCATTAGTATCTCAATACTAATGGCGCACCATGTAGAGCTCCATTAGTATATACCACGGTGCGACAATAGTATCAAGTATACTAAAGGCGCACTACAAAGACGTTCGCCATTAGTATCAGAGTATACTAATGGCGCACTACATAGAAGTGCGCCATTAGTAACATTTTTTTAAATTTTTCCAATTTTTTTAATTTTTTCAAATTTTTTTTCAATTTTTTTCAATTTTTTCTTAATCTCATTTCACTATGGCTTAATCTGGTCAAATCGCACTCCGTGGTCAAACTTCCCGAAAGGTCACCCATCCTCACACTACTCCAGCCCAAGCACGCTTAACTTCGTAGTTCTATCCAACCCCAAAGAATTTCACTTCACGTGCACTTGTTGATATATCTAGCATATCAATCCTGTTATACCTTATTGATGTCTAGGACCTTGTTCATGTTAATGACTATGATGAAATTTTGAAAAATATTTCAAACTTCTCGATCATATTACGTATCATTTTTTATCAAAAAAATCAAAAAAAATTGAAATTAGTAATTTTGAAATTAGTAATTTTTTTCTATTACTAGTGGCGCACCACATCCACGGTGCGCCACTAGTAAGTTTGAAATTTTTTGAATTTTTTTGCCGCTAGATCTTGAAAGCCCCGTAACTTTTTTCTGTTAGGTTTTTGGGGATTTTGAAAATGTTTAACGGGGTTCGCCGTGGTAGTGCTAGCACTTTGGGCACTGGAGCTGCCTTACTAACTGCTCTTGTTTGGGAGCTCTGGGGTGGAGATGGTGCTGTGTCAACAGGAACTGGGTTACTATCTGCTGGGGTTGGTGTCGTGGAATTGTCACGGCAGATGTCTTAGTGTCGGGACTTAGTCATGAGGCCAACGCATCTATGTGGTAGCTTGAGAGGGTTTGATCGGGATGAGAGACGCAAGGCGATCAACACACAAGACAAGGATTTAGACACCTTCGCCTCGGGAAACATCATCCCAGAATAGCCCTACATGCCGCTTTGTTGCTAGGTCTCATTATGCTCATGAGGGAGTCGCCAGAACCGGCTCTCCTAGTTGTGTCTAGCCTTAACGATTATTTCTCTTATTACTTCTCCCTCTTGTGGTGCCCCGCTCCTCCTTATATAAGTTGAAGGGGCGAGTTACATGTAGAGTCCAACTCGGATTAAGACTTAAACTATTCTAACTTCTCACCACGGGCTTCTCTCCATGGGCTTCTTAACGTCTTGGGCTTCTTAACGCCTATCGGCTTACACAACTCGGCTTACCATCCGCTTACAATCTGCTTACCATCCGCTTACAATCCGCTTACCATATGGCTTACAATCTGTCGTCTTATAATCTGCCGGGTCACCAATGAAATACCAAATCCCAGCGGGTCATATCTCCCATTGGTCACACCGCTGGGTATATCCCGACATTAGCTCCTAGTTTAATTTGGATTTATCCATGTTAAACTGATCATGTAAGATAAACAAAAGAACAAATCGATAGGTTGTGCTCCTGTTAAAAATTCTTGTAAGTTGGTACCGATCATCCTTAATTCCAATTGTCATTTCCTTCTTCTAGAAAATCCGGGTCAATAGGCCAGCTTCATACTCAATTTGTCGACGCTATTTCTCGTGAGAGAAATATTGTGAAGAATTATTCATTTGACTCAACTCCCAATGCTTTAACAAGAATATCACTACTAGAAAAACCGCCATTAGTATCTGGTATACTAATGGCGCACCACATAGAAGTGCGCCATTAGTAACATTTTTTTTCAAATTTTTTTTTTAAATTTTTCCAAAATTTTTTTAATTTTTTTCAAATTTTTTTCAAATTTTTTTTTCAATTTTTCTTAATCTCATTTCACTATGGCTTAATCTCGGGTCAAATCGCACTCCGTGGTCAAACTTCCCGAAGGTCACCCATCCTCACACTACTCCATTTCAAGCACGCTTAACTTCGTAGTTCTATCCAACCCCAAAGAATAAAATTTCACTTCACGTGCACTTGTTGATATATCTAGCATATCAATCTCATTATACCTTATTGATGTCTAGGACTTTGTTCATGTTAATGACTATGATGAAATTTTGAAAATATTTCAAACTTCTCGATCATATTACGTATCATTTTTTGAAAAAAAAATCAAAAAAAAATTTTGAAATTAGTAATTTTGAAATTAGTAATTTTTTCTGTTACTAGTGGCGCACCACATCCACGGTGCGCCACTAGTAAGTTTGAAATTTTTTGAATTTTTTTGCCGCTAGATCTTGAAAGCCCCGTAACTTTTTTCTGTTAGGTTTTTGGGGATTTTGAAAATGTTTAACGGGGTTCGCCGTGGTAGTGCTAGCACTTTGGGCACTGGAGCTGCCTTACTAACTGCTCTTGTTTGGGAGCTCTGGGGTGGAGATGGTGCTATGTCAACAGGAACTGGGTTACTATCTGCTGGGGTTGGTGTCGTGGAATTGTCACGGCAGATGTCTTAGTGTCAGGACTTAGTCATGAGGCCAACGCATCTATGTGGTAGCTTGAGAGGGTTTGATCGGGATGAGAGACGCAAGGCGATCAACACACAAGACAAGGATTTAGACACCTTCGGCCTCGGAAACATCATCCTGCAATAGCCCTACATGCCGTTTGTTGCTAGGTCTCATTATGCTCATGAGGGAGTCGCCAGAAACCGGCTCTCCTAGTTGTGTCTAGCCTTAACGATTATTTCTCTTATTACTTCTCCCTCTTGGGGTGCCCCGCTCCTCCTTATATAAGTTGAAGGGGCGAGTTACATGTAGAGTCCAACTCGGATTAAGACTTCAACTATTCTAACTTCTCACCACGGGCTTCTCTCCATGGGCTTCTTAACGTCTTGGGCTTCTTAACGTCTATCGGCTTACAATCTGGCTTACCATCCGGCTTACAATCGGCTTACCATCCGCTTACAATCCGACTTACCATATGGCTTACAATCTGTCGTCTTATAATCTGCTTGGGTCACCAATGAAATACCAAATCCCAATAGGGTCATATCTCCCATTGGTCACACCAAGGGTATATCCCGACATTAGCTCCTAGTTTAATTTGGATTTATCCATGTTAAACTGATCATGTAAGATAAACAAAAGAACAAATCTGATAGGTTGTGCTCCGGTTAAAAATTCTTGTAAGTTGGTACCTGATCATCCTTAATTCCAATTGTCATTTCCTTCTTCTAGAAAATCCGGTCAATAGGCCAGCTTCATACTCAATTTGTCGACGTTGGCTTCTCGTAGAGAAATATTTTGAAGAATTATTCATTTGACTCAACTCCCAATGCTTTAACAAGAATATCACTACTAGAAAACCCCTACTAATGGCGCACCTAGTATGGCTATTAATGGCGCATCTGGTGCGCCATTAATAGCACGCCATTAGTAATTTTTACTAATGGCGCACCACCGAGCGCCATTAGTATCTGAGTATACTAATGGCGCACCATGTAGTGCGCCATTAGTATAGCCCACTGCGCCATTAGTATCTAGTATACTAATGGCGCACTACATAGAGGTGCGCCATTAGTATTCAGAGTACTAATGGCGCACCACATAGAAGTGCGCCATTAGTAACATTTTTTTAAATTTTTCCAAATTTTTTTAATTTTTTCAAATTTTTTTCAATTTTTTTCAATTTTTCTTAATCTCATTTCACTATGGCTTAATCTCGGTCAAATCGCACTCCGTGGTCAAACTTCCCGAAAGGTCACCCATCCTCACACTACTCCAAATTTCAAGCACGCTTAACTTCGTAGTTCTATCCAACCCCAAAGAACAGCTCACTTCACGTGCACTTGTTGATATATCTAGCATATCAACTCTGTTATACCTTATTGATGTCTAGGACTTTGTTCATGTTAATGACTATGATGAAATTTTGAAAATATTTCAAACTTCTCGATCATATTACGTATCATTTTTGAAAAAAATCAAAAAAATTGAAATTAGTAATTTTGAAATTAGTAATTTTTTCTGTTACTAGTGGCGCACCACATCCACGGTGCGCCACTAGTAAGTTTGAAATTTTTGAATTTTTTTGCCGCTAGATCTTGAAAGCCCGTAACTTTTTTTCTGTTAGGTTTTTGGGGATTTTGAAAATGTTTAACGGGTTCGCCGTGGTAGTGCTAGCACTTTGGGCACTGGAGCTGCCTTACTAACTGCTCTTGTTTGGGAGCTCTGGGGTGGAGATGGTGCTATGTCAACAGGAACTGGGTTACTATCTGCTGGGGTTGGTGTCGTGGAATTGTCACGGCAGATGTCTTAGTGTCAGGACTTAGTCATGAGGCCAACGCATCTATGTGGTAGCTTGAGAGGGTTTGATCGGGATGAGAGACGCATAGGCATCAACACACAAGACAAGGATTTAGACACCTTCGGCCTCGGGAAACATCATCCCAGTAATAGCCCTACATGTCGCTTTGTTGCTAGGTCTCATTATGCTCATGAGGGAGTCGCCAGAACCGGCTCTCCTAGTTGTGTCTAGCCTTAACGATTATTTCTCTTATTACTTCTCCCTCTTGTGGTGCCCCGCTCCTCCTTATATAAGTTGAAGGGCGAGTTACATGTAGAGTCCAACTCGGATTAAGACTTAAACTATTCTAACTTCTCACCACGGGCTTCTCTCCATGGGCTTCTTAACGCCTTGGGCTTCTTAACGCCTATCGGCTTACAATCTGGCTTACCATCCGGCCATAACTGGCTTACCATCCGGCTTACAATCCGGCTTACCATATGGCTTACAATCATTGCCTTATAATCTGCCGTCACCAATGAAATACCAAATCCCAGTAAGGTCATATCTCCCATTTGGGTCACACCAAGGGTATATCCCCGACATTAGCTCCTAGTTTAATTTGGATTTATCCATGTTAAACTGATCATGTAAGATAAACAAAAGAACAAATCTGATAGGTTGTGCTCCGGTTAAAAATTCTTGTAAGTTGGTACCTGATCATCCTTAATTCCAATTGTCATTTCCTTCTTCTAGAAAATCCGGGTCAATAGGCCAGCTTCATACTCAATTTGCTGACGTTGGCTTCTCAGAGAGAAATATTGTGAAGAATTATTCATTTGACTCAACTCCCAATGCTTTAACAAGAATATCACTACTAGAAAAACCGCCATTAGTATCTGGTATACTAATGGCGCACCACATAGAAGTGCGCCATTAGTAACATTTTTTTTCAAATTTTTTTTTAAAATTTTTCCAATTTTTTTTTTAATTTTTTTCAAATTTTTTTTTCAATTTTTTTTTCAATTTTTTCTTAATCTCATTTCACTATGGCTTAATCTCGGGTCAAATCGCACTCCGTGGTCAAACTTCCCGAAAGGTCACCCATCCTCACACTACTCCAGCCCAAGCACGCTTAACTTCAGAGTTCTATCCAACCCCAAAGAATACTCACTTCACGTGCACTTGTTGATATATCTAGCATATCAATCCTGTTATACCTTATTGATGTCTAGGACTTTGTTCATGTTAATGACTATGATGAAATTTTGAAAATATTTCAAACTTCTCGATCATATTACGTATCATTTTTTGAAAAAAAAATCAAAAAAAAAATTTGAAATTAGTAATTTTTTTCTGTTACTAGTGGCGCACCACATCCACGGTGCGCCACTAGTAAGTTTGAAATTTTTTGAATTTTTTTGCCGCCAGATCTTAAAAGCCCCGTAACTTTTTTCTCTCGTTAGGTTTTTGGGGATTTTGAAAATGTTTAACGGGTTCGCCGTGGTAGTGCTAGCACTTTGGGCAGGAGCTGCCTTACTAACCGCTTCTTGTTTGGGAGCTCTGGGTGGAGATGGTGCTATGTCAACAGGAACCGGGTTACTATCTGCCGGGTTGGTGTCGTGGAATTGTCACGGCAGATGTCTTAGTGTCGTGGACTTAGTCATGAGGCCAACGCATCTATGTGGTAGCTTGAGAGGGTTTGATCGGGATGAGAGACGCAAGGCGGATCAACACACAAGACAAGGATTTAGACACCTTCGGCCTCGGAAACATCATCCCAGAATAGCCCTACATGTCGCTTTGTTGCTAGGTCTCATTATGCTCATGAGGGAGTCGCCAGTAAACCGGCTCTCCTAGTTGTGTCTAGCCTTAACGATTATTTCTCTTATTACTTCTCCCTCTTGGGGTGCCCGCTCCTCCTTATATAAGTTGAAGGGCGAGTTACATGTAGAGTCCAACTCGGATTAAGACTTCAACTATTCTAACTTCTCACCACGGGCTTCTCTCCATGGGCTTCTTAACGTCTTGGGCTTCTTAACGTCTATCGGCCACAATCTGCTTACCATCCGGCTTACAATCTGGCTTACCATCTGGCTTACAATCCGGCTTACCATATGGCTTACAATCTGTCGTCTTATAATCTGCCGGGTCACCAATGAAATACCAAATCCCAGCCGGGTCATATCTCCGGCTGGGTCACACCGCGGGGTATATCCCCGACATTAGCTCCTAGTTTAATTTGGATTTATCCATGTTAAACTGATCATGTAAGATAAACAAAAGAACAAATCGATAGGTTGTGCTCGGTTAAAAATTCTTGTAAGTTGGTACCTGATCATCCTTAATTCCAATTGTCATTTCCTTCTTCTAGAAAATCCGGGTCAATAGGCCAGCTTCATACTCAATTTGCTGACGTTGGCTTCTCAGAGAGAAATATTTTGAAGAATTATTCATTTGACTCAACTCCCAATGCTTTAACAAGAATATCACTACTAGAAAAAACCCTACTAATGGCGCACCTAGTATGGCTATTAATGGCGCATCTGTGGTGCGCCATTAATAGCACGCCATTAGTAATTTTTACTAATGGCGCACCACCCGAGCGCCATTAGTATCAGTATACTAATGGCGCACCATGTAGTGCGCCATTAGTATAGCCCACTGATCGCCATTAGTATCTAGTATACTAATGGCGCACTATAGAGGTGCGCCATTAGTATTCAGAGACTAATGGCGCACCTACAGAAGTGCGCCATTAGTAACATTTTTTTCAAATTTTTTTAAAATTTTTCCAATTTTTTTAATTTTTTCAAATTTTTTTTCAATTTTTTTCAATTTTTTCTTAATCTCATTTCACTATGGCTTAATCTCGGGTCAAATCGCACTCCGTGGTCAAACTTCCGAAAGGTCACCCATCCTCACACTACTCCATTTCAAGCACGCTTAACTTCGTAGTTCTATCCAACCCCAAAGAATAAATTTCACTTCACGAGCACTTGTTGATATATCTAGCATATCAACTCCTGTTATACCTTATTGATGTCTAGGACTTTGTTCATGTTAATGACTATGATGAAATTTTGAAAATATTTCAAACTTCTCGATCATATTACGTATCATTTTTGAAAAAAATCAAAAAAAATTTGAAATTAGTAATTTTTTTCCATTACTAGTGGCGCACCACATCCACGGTGCGCCACTAGTAAGTTTGAAATTTTTGAATTTTTTGCCGCTAGATCTTGAAAGCCCGTAACTTTTTTTACATTAGGTTTTGGGGATTTTGAAAATGTTTAACGGGGTTCGCCGTGGTAGTGCTAGCACTTTGGGCACTGGAGCTGCCTTACTAACTGCTCTTGTTTGGGAGCTCTGGGGTGGAGATGGTGCTATGTCAACAGGAACTGGGTTACTATCTGCTTTGGGGTTGGTGTCGTGGAATTGTCACGGCAGATGTCTTAGTGTCGGGACTTAGTCATGAGGCCAACGCATCTATGTGGTAGCTTGAGAGGGTTTGATCGGATGAGAGACGCAAGGCAGATCAACACACAAGACAAGGATTTAGACACCTTCGGGCCTCGGGAAACATCATCCGGTAATAGCCCTACATGCTGTTTGTTGCTAGGTCTCATTATGCTCATGAGGGAGTCGCCGTAAACCGGCTCTCCTAGTTGTGTCTAGCCTTAACGATTATTTCTCTTATTACTTCTCCCTCTTGGGGTGCCCCGCTCCTCCTTATATAAGTTGAAGGGCGAGTTACATGTAGAGTCCAACTCGGATTAAGACTTAAACTATTCTAACTTCTCACCACGGGCTTCTCTCCATGGGCTTCTTAACGTCTTGGGCTTCTTAACGTCTATCGGCTTACAATCTGGCTTACCATCCGGCTTACAATCTGGCTTACCATCTGGCTTACAATCCGGCTTACCATATGGCTTACAATCTGTCGTCTTATAATCTGCCGGGTCACCAATGAAATACCAAATCAGTAGGGTCATATCTCCTACTGGTCACACACCGTGGGGTATATCCCGACATTAGCTCCTAGTTTAATTTGGATTTATCCATGTTAAACTGATCATGTAAGATAAACAAAAGAACAAATCGATAGGTTGTGCTCCGGTTAAAATTCTTGTAAGTTGGTACCGATCATCCTTAATTCCAATTGTCATTTCCTTCTTCTAGAAAATCCGGTCAATAGGCCACTTCATACTCAATTTGTTGACGTTGGCTTCTCGTGAGAGAAATATTGTGAAGAATTATTCATTTGACTCAACTCCCAATGCTTTAACAAGAATATCACTACTAGAAAAACCCCTACTAATGGCGCACCTAGTATGACTATTAATGGCGCATCTGTGGTGCGCCATTAATAGCACGCCATTAGTAATTTTTACTAACGGCGCACCACCTGGTGCGCCATTAGTATCTGGTATACTAATGGCGCACCACATAGAAGTGCGCCATTTGTAACATTTTTTTTTCAAATTTTTTTTTAAAATTTTTCCAATTTTTTTTAATTTTTTTTCAAATTTTTTAATTTTTTTTTCAATTTTTTCTTAATCTCAGTTCACTATGGCTTAATCTCGGGTCAAATCACACTCCGTGGTCAAACTTCCCGAAAGGTCACCCATCCTCACACTACTCGAGCCCAAGCACGCTTAACTTCAGAGTTCTATCCAACCCCAAAGAATGTTTCACTTCACGGGCACTTGTTGATATATCTAGCATATCAACTCTGTTATACCTTATTGATGTCTAGGACTTTGTTCATGTTAATGACTATGATGAAATTTTGAAAAATATTTCAAACTTCTCGATCATATTACGTATCATTTTTTGAAAAAAAATATAAATAATTTGAAATTAGTAATTTTTTCTGTTACTAGTGGCGCACCACATCCACGGTGCGCCACTAGTAAGTTTGAAATTTTTGAATTTTTTGCCGCTAGATCTTGAAAGCCCCGTAACTTTTTTCTGTTAGGTTTTGGGGATTTTGAAAATGTTTAACGGGTTCGCCGTGGTAGTGTGCACTTTGGGCAATGGAGCTGCCTTACTAATCGCTCTTGTTTGGGAGCTCTGTGGTGGAGATGGTGCCGTGTCAACAGAGGCGGGTTACTATCTGCTTTGGGGTTGGTGTCGTGGAATTGTCACGGCAGATGTCTTAGTGTCGGGACTTAGTCATGAGGCCAACGCATCTATGTGGTAGCTTGAGAGGGTTTGATCGGGATGAGAGACGCAAGGCGCATCAACACACAAGACAAGGATTTAGACACCTTGGGCCTCGGAAACATCATCCGTAATAGCCCTACATGCTTTGTTTGTGCTAGGTCTCATTATGCTCATGAGGGAGTCGCCAGAACCGGCTCTCCTAGTTGTGTCTAGCCTTAACGATTATTTCTCTTATTACTTCTCCCTCTTGGGGTGCCCGCTCCTCCTTATATAAGTTGAAGGGGCGAGTTACATGTAGAGTCCAACTCGGATTAAGACTTAAACTATTCTAACTTCTCACCACGGGCTTCTCTCCATGGGCTTCTTAACGTCTTGGGCTTCTTAACGTCTATCGGCTTACAATCTGGCTTACCATCCGCCATAATCTGCTTACCATCCGCTTACAATCCGGCTTACCATATGGCTTACAATCTGTCGTCTTATAATCTGTAGGGTCACCAATGAAATACCAAATCCCAAATAGGGTCATATCTCCATTTGGGTCACACCATGAGGTATATCCCGACATTAGCTCCTAGTTTAATTTGGATTTATCCATGTTAAACTGATCATGTAAGATAAACAAAAGAACAAATCTGATAGGTTGTGCTCCGGTTAAAAATTCTTGTAAGTTGGTACCTGATCATCCTTAATTCCAATTGTCATTTCCTTCTTCTAGAAAATCCGGGTCAATAGGCCAGCTTCATACTCAATTTGCTGACGTTGGCTTCTCAGAGAGAAATATTGTGAAGAATTATTCATTTGACTCAACTCCCAATGCTTTAACAAGAATATCACTACTAGAAAATACCCTACTAATGGCGCACCTAGTGTGGCTATTAATGGCGCATCTGTGGTGCGCCATTAATAGCACGCCATTAGTAATTTTTACTAATGGCGCACCACCTGGTGCGCCAGTAGTATCTGGTATACTAATGACGCACCATGTCGTGCGCCATTAGTATAGCCCACGGTGCGCCATTAGTATCTAGTATACTAATGGCGCACTACATAGAGGTGCGCCATTAGTATCTGGTATACTAATTAGTATCTGGTATACTAATGGCGCACCACATAGAAGTGCGCCATTAGTTACATTTTTTTTTCTAATTTTTTTTTAAAATTTTTCCAATTTTTTTTAATTTTTTTCAATTTTTTTATTTTTTTTTCAATTTTTTCTTAATCTCAGTTCACTATGGCTTAATCTCGGGTCAAATCGCACTCCATGGTCAAACTTCCCGAAAGGTCACCCATCCTCACACTACTCCAGCCCAAGCACGCTTAACTTCAGAGTTCTATCCAACCCCAAAGAATGCTCACTTCACGTGCACTTGTTGATATATCTAGCATATCAATCCTATTATACCTTATTGATGTCTAGGACTTTGTTCATGTTAATGACTATGATGAAATTTTGAAAAATATTTCAAAATTCTCGATCATATTACGTATCATTTTTTGAAAAAAAAATCAAATTTTTTTGAAATTAGTAATTTTGAAATTAGTAATTTTTTACATTACTAGTGGCGCACCACATCCACGGTGCGCCACTAGTAAGTTTGAAATTTTTTGAATTTTTTTGCCGCTAGATCTTGAAAGCCCCGTAACTTTTTTTCTGTTAGGTTTTTGGGGATTTTGAAAATGTTTAACGGGGTTCGCCGTGGTAGTGCTGGCACTTTGGGCACTGGAGCTGCCTTACTAACTGCTCTTGTTTGGGAGCTCTGTGGTGGAGATGGTGCTGTGTCAACAGAGGCTGGGTTACTATCTGCTGGGGTTGGTGTCGTGGAATTGTCACGGCAGATGTCTTAGTGTCGAGGACTTAGTCGTGAGGCCAACGCATCTATGTGGTAGCTTGAGAGGGTTTGATCGGGATGAGAGACGCATAAAGGCAGATCAACACACAAGACAAGGATTTAGACACCTTCGGGCCTCGGGAAACATCATCCGGTAATAGCCCTACATGCTGTTTGTTGCTAGGTCTCATTATGCTCATGAGGGAGTCGCCGTAAACCGGCTCTCCTAGTTGTGTCTAGCCTTAACGATTATTTCTCTTATTACTTCTCCCTCTTGGGGTGCCCCGCTCCTCCTTATATAAGTTGAAGGGGCGAGTTACATGTAGAGTCCAACTCGGATTAAGACTTAAACTATTCTAACTTCTCACCACGGGCTTCTCTCCATGGGCTTCTTAACGTCTTGGGCTTCTTAACGTCTATCGGCTTACAATCTGGCTTACCATCCGGCTTACAATCTGGCTTACCATCTGGCTTACAATCCGGCTTACCATATGGCTTACATTTTTCATCCGAGTTAGTATGCAAAAGTTATGCCCATTTTTACAAATTCTCGAGAGATTTTGCAAATGAAGTCAAAATTCATATTTGCAAATTTTCCCAACAACTAGACCACATATCACATGGGAAACTTATTTTCTTTTATTTTTTTTAAAACTGAAAAGGCGATCCACAGGGGGGGGGTGCATTCGGTGGAAGGTGGCCAAGTTACTAATGGCGCACCGTGGAAGTGGTGCGCCATTAGTAGTTGAACTAGTAATGGCGCACCACCCCACGGTGCGCCATTAGTAACAGCCACCTTCCACCTTCCACGTCGTGCCGGTGGAAGGTGGCCAGAAGTTACTAATGGCGCACCGTGGGTGGTGCGCCATTACTAGTTCAACTACTAATGGCGCACCACTCCCACGGTGCGCCATTAGTAGTTTTGAAAAAAATGATATTTTTTTGATTTTTTTAAAAAAACTTAGTAATGGCGCACCAGTGGAAAGTGCGCCATTACTAGTTAAAACTAGTAATGGCGCACCACTCCAAGGTGCGCCATTAGTAACAAATTTTTTTTTTATTTTTTACATTTTTTTCAAAACTACTAATGGCGCACGACGGATGTGGTGCGCCATTACTATGTCAATTAGTAATGGCGCACTATGCACCGGTGCGCCATTAGTAACAAAAATTTTTTTTATGTTTTTTTCCAAACTACTAATGGCGCACCACACACCAGGTGCGCCATTAGTAATATATTACTAATGGCGCACCGAGACATGGTGCGGCATTAGAATATAGTAATGGCGCACCACATCACAGGTGCGCCATTAGTAGCCATTCCATCTATAGCCCTTTTTGTAGTAGTGTATATTGGCCTTTGAAATACTCATCCGATCTTCAGCCGGCTTGAAGATGTAAAACTTGCCGGTTTACCGTTGCCAAAATTGCTGGTTTATAAATATTGATGGCACCAGGTCATAATTGTTTTTAACATCAAGCTTGAAAGTGTACCTCCCTTATATGCATATCACTTGTAGCCCCCAAGTCTTAAGAAGGGAGCGTAGTAACAGCTTAAGACTTGCTTCAATATAAATGTTACAACCTTGAAGAAATCCAAGTTGTTCATCTCAGTCACTAGTCAAAACTGAATATTCCACATATGTAGCCTCCAAGTTCTGCGTTGTCAAGCTTGCAGCAACCTGGGACTTGTAATTGCCTTAAGCTCATAAAAAACTTCAACCAGTGTAGCCCCCAAGGGTTGGGTCATTATGTAACAATGAGCAGAGACTTTGTAGATTTGAGCATGTAGACTTGAACAGTAATGTGTAGCCCCCAAGGGCCGGCTCAGTAAGATAATACTGAGCTGGGACTTTATATATACTTCTTTGTCCATCGCAGTAGGGGTAAATCTGCGAGAGTCTGGGTTATGTGTGGTAGGGTTGTTCTCGTGCATGTACAACCGGGGTGCTATCTCCACTAAGAGGTAGCACTGTTTTATTTGAAGACCGTGTTTTTACTCCGCTAGATACTGCCATCACCCGCTCCAATTCAAATGGCTGATAAACAGGAAACATAGTTGAATGTACAGACATTGTATGAGAGACAGATGCAATAGATAGTGTGGAAAAAATAGGGCACTAAATAGTTGACATGTATATTGTTTAACTAAAATTTATAGCATGACATAATTTCACATATATGATGTCTATCTAAACTGGATAGCATAGCATAACATAATTCAAAGATATGATGACTAACTAAATAGGATCGCATGAAATAATTCACATACATGTTATCTAAGTAATCAGGATCGCATGATTTAATTGACATATGTGATTTATATGCTAAGCAGAGGGCATTCACATATATGATGTCTGAACTAAGAACATGGTGTTGAATATTGTGTATATGATGTCTAAACTATGCAATGCAAGATACCATATGCATGTTATGAGCAATAGAACCGTGCCAAGTTAGAGCATACACCTTGGTGGGGGAATATGACTGGTCATCTGTCTCTGAATCCATCTATGAGGAGCTATCGGGACCAAGCAAGAGATCTGCTTCGACAGGTAGCACTGTCTGCTCTGAAGGCCTTGTTTTCACTCTAGATTTTTCCATCACCCACTCAAATGGCTGATTCACAGGAAGAGTAGTTTAATGCATAAACATTGTCAACAAATGGAAACTTAATGAAGAAAAGGATGGGCAAGATATCATTCAAATATATGATGCACTATTAAACTGGGTGGCATTGCCCATTTCACATATATTATAGCTGGCTAAAAGACATGAGACTGCATAATTCCCATATATGATATTGAAACTAAATAGGTGGTAGTACAGAACATGTCTAAACTAAGCAGATGAAATATATGATGTCGAAAGTAGGCACTGCAAGGAAACATATGCATGATATGACTAACATCATCATGCCAAGTTAGAGAAAACACCTTGGGGGTAAATAGGAGTTGTCAGCTGCATCTGATTCCGCCTCAGAATAGATATCTTCCTCTGGATTACAATCTGGAGAGGGGGAGGGTTTTCCATTGAACCCACCATGGAGTGATGTCTGCATGACATTGTATTGCCGCATAAAACTCTTCTCTTTTTCTCTACATGTTCAAGATGATCGTACAATATCTCACATGCATCCAAAAAAAATATAGTGAGATTATGTAAGGAGAGCATGCAGAAATCTAGAGTAATGGTAACAACCAGTGGATGGATCCAAAAATAATGGTAGCAGGCTGATGATTGCTTTAATTTATTAAAAAACAGATGATGATTGCTTTACTATTTGTTTCTGACCCAAGATGAACAACATAGGCATACCCTAGGTGAACCAGATATTATACAGAGATACTATTCATTGCTGCCTCGATATGTACCCCACAACTAATTTAGAACTCAAGTTTGAACACCAATTTGGACCTGACTTGGAGTCTAAGAGGTCAACAGGACAATAAAGTAGCAGGTAATATTAAGCAATGCATAACATAAGCAGAAACAAAAGAGTGCGACCTCTTTTGTTGACTCGTGTACTCCTCAGGTTCATCTGCTGAGTCGATGATGGTGATGCCATTGCGGTGGGTGCCAGCGACAGGGAAGGAGATCTGAGGCGGTGAAAGACGGTCAGGAGTCGTGATGTCTGGTTTGGTGGATGCTTCTATCAATGGAGCAGCTCAGGTGAGGTGGACGACATTGCGGCAGGAGCAGGACAAACCACACAAAGTTTTCTACACCTACCAGTAACTGAAGTAATTCTGTAAGGGCTCATTTGGCTTGCATGATTCTAAAAATGCATGGACAGGAGGAGAAACACCAGAATAGGATAGGAATGCACATGGGAAACAGAGCATCTGTGAACACAGGATTTCTGTCTACTTGGCTGTTTGGTTCACAGGAATCGGAGGAGCAGAGGAATGCAAAGAAACATGGCCAAAATAAAAGTGAAACCATATGAAAGCATGTACAGTTAGAGTGTTATTTTTCCACTAATGCACTTGGTCTTGTTTTCATGCATAGGATTTTGAAAAGTAGGTCTAGGTGGATGTTTTGCTCCATTCCATTCAACAAAATGCATGAATACTTGAATAGTTGAGTGCCATAGGAAAATTTCCTAGTGCTATGTTGTTTCATTGAACCAAAATAGCCCTTATGGATCGACATGAATGTAGAGTAATAAGTGATGCAACAAGTGTACAACCTCTTTGCCGTAGCCGTATCGACTTCAACATCATTAGGTTGGTCGCTGAAGAAGTTGAGGCAGAGGTGGCTGTCAGAGGTGTGGAGGAAGATCAGAGGAATCTGTACGCTCCCGATGCTTTGCACACCCACCATCTGCAACGTGGCCGTCACCAAGACCCTCATCGACGGCGGCGCCGGCCTCAACGTACTCTCCGTGGAGGCCTTCAGCCTTCTTCATGTGCCGCTCGATCGGCTCAGCCTCGGCAAGCCCTTCTCAGGAGTTGGCGGCGGCGCCGCCCACTCCCTGGGGCAGATCTGTCACACCCTAGCTACTTCTTGCATTAGAGTGTTGCATCATGTCTATTTCATTCAATAGATACTTGAAATGGGGATGACAGAACCCCCAGCCGGCCTCTGAAACCAACTAGGGTTTACTAAAAATATTTTCAATGAACCTGAAATGCCCTTCTAAAATGTCTATCATTTTTTTCTTGGTTCAGAACCTATGCCAAAAGTGGTGCACAATTTTCTAGGTCATCCTAAGGTCTCTGAATTAAATCATAAATATTTGAATTTGGACATTTAAATTCTATTAAATATTTTAAATGTCCAAATAAATCTAAACTGAAATTTTCCATGTTGGTTATATACTAAACATTGGGCATGAGCAGTTTGGTGATTTTTGAAAAAAAATAGAAAAAGCAAACAGAAATAAAAGAGAGAGAGAGAGAGAGAGAGAGAGAGAGAGAGAGAGGATCTCACCTGGCCTCACCTGGCAGCCCACCAGCCGGCCCACCTCGCCAGCCCAGTCCAGCAGCTGCTCCAGCGAGCTGCTTGACTTGGCCAGGTAGGCAGGCACGTGCTCGACGCCGGCACCAGCGCGCAACATGCAGCTGCCCGCCGCCCTGCTTCCTCCTGTCGCCGCTCTGCTGGCCTGGACGACCTCCACGTCGCGCCCCGACCCCTCTGGACACGCCCATTCTCCCCCTGCCTCGCACTCGCAGGAGCCCAACGCACCACTCCACGCGCCTCGCCGTGCCCCGTAGCCTCGAGTTCGACCTCACCCGAACTCCGGCGACTGGCAAGGCCGTCGCTGGCGATGTTCCCGACCACCCCGAGCTCCACCACTGCCACCAAACGACACGGTTCGCTCCCCGCGTCCCGTAGATGCCCTCCGCTGCCCTTTTGGTCGCCGGAGCACGAAAACGCACTCCCACCGCCGCGTCTGGCCTCGCCGGCGGGTTTGACCCTGTTGACCCTTGACTGGGTGGGCCCAGGTTGACTCCCCCCTGAGTCTATGACAAGTGGGGCCCGCTCTGCTAATTAACTTAGATTAGCACTAACTAAATTTAGTTAGTTTAAATAACTACTGACACGCGGACTCACTGGTCAGTTTGACCTAGACCAGCTCCGTTGACAACTGACGTCATCCTGACGTAATGCTGATGCAGTAAATTATTTACTGGAATTATTTTTACACAGGAAATCCAGAAAATACCACAAGCTACAAAAAATCATAGAAATTAATCTATAGCTCCAAATGCAAAGTGTTGTATATGAAAAATGATAAGAAAAATCCAATCTATTCATCTGTACTAGTTTCATGCATGTCTAAACAAGTTAACCTTCTATTTGGTGTAGAACAAGATAAAACTCTTAAAAGGGCCACTTATGAGTTTGAAACTTGAATCCTTGGTTCAAAATGGTTCAAACCCATCTGGTCTTAGTTGCATTAGCCCAATACACTCATTTTGCCATGTCTCATGCATGCATCATATTGTTGCATATTGTTTGGTGATGATTGTGTATCGGTGCTCTCTCGCAGGTGTTCTGCCCCGAGGAGTATCACGAATACCCCAACGAAGAACAATACCAAGCAGTAATCGACCCATGAGGCAAGCAACCAACCATTTGATCATATCGATACAATCCCATGTTCTCGCCTCTGCTCTCTTTTACTGCATTAAGACAACGTGATTCAAACTGTTGTGTGCTGTGGTAGTTGAACCCATTTCCTCTGCATGACCTGTCATTGCCACAGTAACTAGATGAAACCCACTAGCATGTGTAGGAGTTCATTGAGCCATGTGTATGTGTTGTTCCTACCTTGCTATGCCTGCTATGCTTAGAGTCGTGTCATGTCTGGTTCATCTGGGTGATGGGCTAGAGTGAAATGATCATGTCGTTATGAGAGTGATGTGTTGAACACGATTTGGTAAAGGTATCGATGAGAGGCCATGTAGGAGTACATGGTGGGTTGTTTCATTAAAGCCGTCCTTAAGCACCAGATCTGTATGTGTGATTTAAGATTCAGCTACTACCATACATTGGGCCTGAAATATGACCCGCCGACTTCTTATCCACCCTAGTCCTCTGTCCGTGAGTTGCAAGTAGTTTCGGTGTTTGTAGCTTCATGGAGGCCGTGGGCCAGCCCGACCCATGGGTGGGCTGTGATGCGGTAGGTACGTACGCAGTGTCTGGGATGCCCGTTAGGTATCTCGGGAACCCTGTACACATCGCTCTGGGCCGTATGTGGAAACCTCGGCCGGACTCCCTGCGGATGGAACCTGGATAGGCGATAAACCTGGACTAGAGACTTAGGTGTTTAGGTAGGTCATGGTCTACACCCACATCGGCTTTCGCTTGAAGTCTGTCGAGATCATGTCGTGTGCAGACGCTAAGTGGTGGAAACATGTATGAAGAAGTACACCCCTGCAGGGTTAACATCGTCTATTCGAATAGCCGCGTCTGCGGTAAAGGACTACTTGGTTGCCTATACAGTTCACATACAAGTAAATGGATACTGCTAAAAGCCTCAAGATAAGTGTGAGTGCCGAGGATGGCTCTTCCGTAAGATGACGAAGGTGGATCCTCGTTAGTGTATTGAAGTGGTGAGTCGTGGACTGGAGTGTGCAAAACCATTTCAAGTTGGAGTCTCATAGGATAGCTTAGCCAAGAGTCAAAGCTGGCTTGCTGCAATAACCCCACCAACCCTTCTTGATAATATGCATGTATGTAGGATCTGATGTAAGACTTGCTGAGTACCTTTGTACTCATGTTGCTTAATTTACGTTTTTACAGAAGACGCTGCAACCCTTTCTGATGGGTTCTTCGTAGATGTCGATATCGATGAGTAGGCTGAAGCCCGGGTGGTGATCCTGAGCTCATGAGGGACCATGTAGTATAGTCAGGCTTACCCAAGCCTCTTTTATTTTACTAGTTGTGTGTACTCAGACAAGTTACTTCCGCTCTTGGCTTGTATGATTTTATGACTTGAATGTGGGTCGTGTGACCCGTACTTGTGTGTATGATATGTATGGCTCTCTGAGCCTTTAAATAAATTACTTGTGTTGTAGAGTCATGTTGTGATGCCTTGTTGTATTTGCACATATCGAGCATATTGTGTGTATGAATTAAATGCTTGGTATGTGTGGGATCTGACTATCTAGTTGTTTATCCTTAGTAGCCTCTCTTACCGGGAAATGTCTCCTAGTGCTTCCACTGAGCCATGGTAGCTTGCTACTCCTCCGGAACACTTAGGTTGGCCGGCATGTGTCCTTCTTCGTTCCTGTGTCTGTACCTTCGGGGAAATGTCACGCAATGAGAACCAGAGTCCTGTTAGCCCGCTACAGCCCGGTTTACAAGAGTCCTGCTAGCCCTGTGCTACAGCCCGGATCCACTCGCTGATGACCGACACGTTCGATGCTGGGTCATGGATGCCTGTCCGTGTAAGTCTTGCCACTTTGGGTTTACGACTAGCCATGTCAGCCCGGGCTCCTTATCATATGGATGCTAGCGACACTATCATATACGTGTGCCAAAAGGCACAAACGGTCCCGGGCAAAGGTAAGGCGACACCCGTGGGAATACCGTGCGTGAGGCCGCAAAGTAATATGAGGTGTTACATGCTAGATCGATGTGGCATTTAGTCAGGGTCCTGACAAGATCCGCCTCCCCGTCACCTTCGGCATGCGTGAGAACTACCGCACCGAGCTGGTTGACTTCGACATCACCCGCATCGGCCTCCCATACGACGCCATCCTCGGGTACCTAGCACTGGCCCAGTTCATGGCAGCGACCCATCCAGCCTACAACCTCATGAAGATGCTTGGAAGCAAGGGCGTCCTCACCATCAAGGGGGACGCGAAGGAGGCCCTGGCAGCACAAAAGCTTGCCTTCAAGACCACCGCGGCGGCGCAGCCCGTCGACGCAGGCACGTCCGAGCCCAAGGGAGCCGCACCAACCAAGAAGAAGCAGCTGTTCACCCAAGACAAGGCGGAAACCAAGCGGGTGTCGGTCGATGAGGACGGGTCCTTAGGAGACACCTTTACCATAGGTGCCGGCCTCGACCCAAGCCAAGAGGAAGCATTGGTGAAGGTCTTGCGTGCAAACAAGGAAATATTCACATGGGAACCCAAGCAGCTGGTGGGGGTCCCGAGAGAGGTGATTCAGCATCACTTAAGGGTGTTCCCTAATGTACGCCCTGTGAAGCAGCGGGAGAGGCGGCAGTCCGCAGACAAGTAGGCGTTCATCATCTAAGAAACCCACAAGTTGGAGGCGGCGGGTGCCATTCGCGAGGTGCAGTACCCCGAATGGCTGGCAAACCCCGTCGTTGTGCCAAAGAAAGGCAGGAAGGAGAGAATGTGCATCGACTTCACCAACCTCAACAAGGCCTGCCCCCAAGATCCGTTCCCGTTTCCACGCATTGACCAAATCGTCGACTCCACCGCCGAGTGCGACATGCTATGCTTCCTGGATGTGTTCTCGGGGTATCAACAGATCAAGACGGCGGTGGAAGATGTAGAGAAGACAGCCTTCCTGACCCCGTGCGGGGTGTACTGCTACACTTGCATTCCTTTCGGACTGCACAACACGAGCGCGACCTTTCAGCGGTTGATGCATATCGCCTTAGGGAGACAGCTCGGGAGAAACGCGGAGGCCTACGTCAACGACATCGTGGTGAAGTCTCGGGAGGCCCAAACCTTGATCCAAGATCTGGAGGAGACTTTCGCGAGCCTGCGCCAGGTGAACTTGTGACTTAAGTCGGGGAAGTGCGTGTTTGGTGTCCCTTCGGGCAAGCTGCTGGGTTTCCTCGTGTCCCACAGAGGGATCGAGGCGAACCCAGAGAAGATCAAGGCCATTGAAGACATGAGCCCAACACAAACCCTCAAGGAAATGCAGAAGCTGGCCGGTCGGGTAACTGCGTTGGGGCGCTTCATCTCCAAGCTGGGAGAGCGCGCCCTACCCTTCTTCAAGCTGATGAAAAAGAATGGCCCATTCGAGTGGAACCCGGAGGCAGACCAAGCTTTTCAAGACCTCGAGAGATACCTGACCAGCCCTCTAGTGATGGTGGCGCCACGACCTCTCGAGACCATGGTGCTTTATCTTGCCGCCACCCCATACTCCGCCAGCGCGGCTCTGGTGGCGGTTCAGGAAGAGCACCAGGCCAAAGGCGTGTCGCGCCAAGCCACGCCGCCAGCTAAGCCAACGCAATATCTGGAAGGCGCCGCCAGAACCGCAACAGCATCGACAGAGGACCAAGCTCGGCAGGGTGGTGCCGCCAAGGTCCCGACAAGCGATTAAACGTCGGGGGTTCCGCTACCTCAGGAGATACCCCAACTCCCGCAAGACACGAGCCTCACCAACGCGCCTGCTCTCATCGAGCACCCGGTGTGTTTCGTTAGCACGGTGCTACGGGACGCAAGGGCACGATATCCCATGCCTCAAAAGCTCTTGCTCGCGCTCCTAGTGGCCTCACGGAAGTTGCGACATAACTTCCAGGGTCACCCCATTAAGGTCATTTCAGCCTACCCATTGGAGAGGGTGCTCAGGAGCCCCAACTCCGCTGGAAGGGTCGCTGAGTGGAACATCGAGCTGCAGGCGTTCCAGTTGGAGTTCAGCACTACCAGGGTCATCAAGGGAGATGCACTCGCTGATTTCGTGGTAGAATGGACGGATGCCCATACGCTTGAAGAAGGCGAAGACCGGTCCACCTTGTCGGGAAGTGAGGCGCCAGACGGCTGGGTCATGTATTTCGATGGCGCCTTCGTGCACCAAGGCGCGGGGGCTAGAGCAGTACTCATCTCACCCACTCAGGACAAGCTCTACTATGTTGTGGAGCTCTGCTTTCAGCAGGGCGAGAAGGTCTCCAACAACATTGTAGAATACGAAGGCTTCATAGTTGGCCTGAAGGCTGCGGCAGCTCTGGGGGTGAAGCGGCTCACCGTTAGGGGCGACTCGCAGCTCCTCGTCAACTTATCCAACAAGGTATACGAGCCGAAGGACGAGCACATGGAGGCATACCTCGCGGAGGTGCGCAAGATGGAGAAGCAGTTCCTAGGCCTGGAGTTGCAGCACGTGCCCTGAGGCACCAACAAGGAAGCTGACGACATCGCTAAGAGGGCTTCCAAGTGGCAGCCCCAAGAGCCCGGCGTCTTTGAGGAACGGATCTCCAAGCCATCAGCGACACCACCACTTTCAAGAACAGCTCAACCTCGGGAGGAGCTCCCGCAGCCGCCTGCCACAGGAGCCCCAGCCTGTGGCCCGACCTCAGGAGCGCTCCTGCTCTTGGCGCTCGAGCCCTAAGAGGGATGCTGGACCAAGGAATTCAAGGAATACCTGATGCAAGGGGCGCCGCCGGAGAAGGAGGAGGACGCTGAGCACGTGGCCCGGCAAGCCAAGGCATACTGCATCTGGGACGGTGAGTTGTACAGGAAGCGACCAAATGACGTTTCACTGTGTTGCATCTTCAGATACTAGGGGAAGGAGTTGCTATCTGACATACACGGAGGGGACTGCGGGCACCACTCGTCATCACGGACCCTCGTCGGCAAGGCATTCCGCAGCGGATTCTACTGGCCCACAGCGCTCAACGACGTAGCTGAGCTGGTGAAGTCCTGTGAAGCCTGCCAGTTCCACGCCAAGCAGATCCATCAGCCGGCTCAGGGCCTCCAGACCATCCAACTCACATGGCCATTCGCGGTCTGGGGGCTGGATATCTTGGGCCCGTTCCCTCGAGCGCCTGGGGGCTACCGCTACCTCTACGTTGCCATTGACAAGTTCACCAAGTGGGCGGAGGTGGAAGCCGTCCGCACCATCCCAGCTGGTTCCGCGGTCAAGTTTATCAAGGGTCTCTGATAACGGCTTGCAGTTCACTAGTAATCTCTTCAAAACATAATGTGCTAACATTGGAACGCAGATCTGCTACGCTTCGATGGCGCACCCCAGGAGCAATGGTCAGGCCGAACGCGGCAACGCGGAGGTCCTGAGGGGCCTCAAGACTAGGACTTTCAAGAAGAAGCTGGAGGCCTGCGGCAGGGGCTGGTACGACGAGCTCCAGTCCGTGTTGTGGTCCATCCGCACCACCGCCACCAAGCCGACGGGCGAGACCCCATTCTTCCTCGTCTATGGAGCAGAAGCAGTCCTCCGTCACGAGGTCAAGCATCGCTCCGCAAGGGGTCCTGGCATTTGATGAAATGCAATAGGACGCCACACGGGGGATGGACCTCGTGTTGTGGGAGGAACGCCGCCGCGAAGCCGCACTACGGGCGGCAAGGTATCAGCAGGCGCTGCGGCGATACCACTGCCACAACATCCGCTCCAGGATGCTCGAGGCGGGCAACCTCGTCCTGAGGCGGGTCCTCTCCAGGGAGGGGCTGCATAAGCTCTCACCCATGTGGGAGGGCCCGTTCAGGGTCGTCCATGTCTCCAAGCCTGGCGTCGCGTGCCTGGAAACACAGGACGGGGTTCCCATCCAGAACGCCTAGAACATCCAGCACCTCCGGAAGTTCTACCCATGAAGCAAAGCCCAGCGCCTGTGAAGAAAGGCCCAGTGCTTGTGAAGAAGGCCCAGTGCCTATGAAGATCGCCGCCCGTGACACTCTCACGTAATAATGAGTGGTGCTCTACATGCCCCGGAGTCTCAGGAGTGCCGCCCTCGGGCCTCGGGGGCTCCCTCCCACGTCTTAGTGGCAGCACTTAGCTCCGCGCTGGTGAGAAGACTTGAAGACTAGACTAGGTGCCGGACGCGGCTTTTCATTTCCTTTCCGTAGTTGGCTCACCTTCTTTAATTGAAGTCTGCTTCTGGTGTTCGCTGCTGATTTGGTTCCATCGCCTTTTTGCCGCTATTTCTGACTCTAGTTAACCCGTTTTCTCTCGCATACCTCGCGAGGGGGCTAGGCAGGTGCCCTCGTGAGCGTTTTTCCTTCTCTCTGCCTTCCGTCTGCTTTATCGCGAGGCACCCTTGCTCGAGCCCACAAGCTGGCGCATCTCTCCTAATCCGTTCCCCTCTGGTACCGCGATATGAACCGCTAGGTCAAGTCTTGGGTGAATGATAAGTCTCCTAGCAAGCTTCCTAACGAATCTTTTGCAGTTCCAAAACGCCCACTGAGCCAAGAAAGGCCTTTACGGGCACAAGGAAACAAGTGCCTCGTGAAGAGGAGGCTACCCCGAACGTGCCAAGCTAAGTTATCTCTGCATCAAATAAGGACACAGCATGGAAACAACAAACATAGCATAATGATTGAGGAATCATAGTTCGGTACACGCCCCTCCGGGGCCATACTGGTTTCATTTTTTATGCAGGAAGGAAAGGAAGAACAAAACAAAAGCGACGCTTGACCCTAAAGCGGTCCACGGGGGCAGGCCCTTGGCATCATCCCGAGCTTAGCCGGACTCCTCCTCACGCTTCATGGAGGCACGGCAACGAGACGACCCACTACCATCTTCGAAGCGAGCGCGGCAGCGTGGCGGCTGGTCGTAGCCGCCACTGCTGGAGCGGTCACTGAGAGAAGAGCCACCGTAGCTGGACGAAGCGTGGCCGGTACCAAGGGCGAGTTCGCCCTCATCCTCGTCGCGGCCATCGCCGAGGCCAAGTACCTCCTCGCCGTCGTTCACCTCGGGGCAGCACCCGGCGCGGCGACCATCCTCCCTGAATACCCTCACATAGAGGGTCGCGTCACTGTCATACTTGAAGTGGAGGGTGCAGCGCCTGCCCAGGCCGCGCACGCGGGCAAACGTCTGCCAACCACGAGCCAGGGCTATGTTGCCTGCGGCGGAGACCTCGACCACGACCCAAGAAGCCCTGCTGCAGCAACCGTCCGCCTGCAGCCAGAACCCGCCTGGGCCAGAGGCTGCAAGCTCATCGACAAACAAGCGCGGAAGTTGAAGCCAGTTGCCAGCCGGGTTTTCTGACCAGACAATGAACTCGGGCAGCACCTCTGCCAAGTGGAAGCGCGGCCGGGGAGGCCGCGCAACCACGGCGCGTCTCCCTTCATCGACGGGGCTACCGCGACCAGAGCGACCCCTGCCACGCGCAGTGGCGCCACCCCGTGAGCGGGGGGCCGCGGCGGGGTCGCAGTGTGCTTGCGGGGACGGCCGCGTCCACGCTTAGGCGCCGGTAAGCCGGGCCCCTTGCGAGGGGCCTTACCCTTCTCCGCGGCAGAGAACCTCTTCGACGGCGCCATTGCTACTAGTAGAGGAGCAAGGAGGAAGTAGCAAGCGGACTGGGAAGAGATGGGCGACGGGGGCTCTGCCCCCCTGCCTAGTTATAGCAAGAGAAGGCCAACCAGCGCCCCCACGACCACAGGTAATGATGGTTTTCCCTTGCATGTCACAGGGACTTGTCAAGTCGGGCAGTTGCCGAGGCAGCGTGGGAAAGCGGAGACGCCCACGTCCAATCAACCGCCATGCGTCGACCAAGGCCGCAGGCTATTGAGGCCCGCGGCGCTCCGCACTTGACCTTTGGCTTCGCCTTGAAGCCAAGCCTGAGCGCGCCTTGGGACCGGGGGCTACTGTCAGCGTTCTGGGAACGGGGGTCCCCAGACTTGCCTACCTGCGGCCCACGGCGTGGCTCAGCGCGTGGGCCCGTACGGCACATCTTCATCAACAAGGCGTTCAAGACCCTCGTGAGGGACCAAGCCTCGCGAGGCGGGCGACACAAGACCTCCTCAGGAGCGGCCTCACAAGGTTGGCTCACGAGGGGCGGAGAGATCAAGGCAAGGCAAACCTCGCGAGGTTCTCGTGACGTGAGCCATAACGATTAAGATCAGGCGGGCGCCAACGCGTGCAGTGTCCTTGTTTCCCCTTTGGCGCTAAGGAAGCAAGCGCAGGCTCGGAGTACAAAGCCGTCAGGCAAAGGTTTCCATATCGGTGCAATGAGACCAAGACTAGCAGGACGGCAAGACGGAGGTCACCATGGAGCCCGAGGCGGCGGCACCACCAGAGCCTTTTGCAGGCGAAGACCGCTTTTGTCAGGATAAGCTGTACAAGTTGTCCTTTTTCAAATTGGCCGTTGCAGGCTCCCTTCCCGCTCAATATTTGGGAAGAGGACCAGGGCCTATATAAGTAGAACTAGCCACCACCATAGGGGGCATCTCATCTTGAGTGATCCTCACCCACGCGAGCTTACCAAGCACAAGAACACCTCAACCTCAGGAGGCTGTTCTTCCCCTTGTATTGTTCATCATCAGAGGCAATCCACCACCACCACACTGGAGTAGGGTATTACACCACAATGGTGGCCCGAACCAGTATAAACCCTGTGTCCCTTGTGTTATGAGTTTGTTGAGTTTGCCCTTGAGATCTTAGCAAGCTAGGACGTGGATCGGTAGGGGAGAACTTCGCGCGCACCCAAGAGTTCGAACCTTAAGGGTTTTTCCGGAAACTGTGATCCGACAGCCTCCCTCTTCGGTACTTCTTTGGTCCACTGTATGTCTTCTGGTCCATAAAAATCCACAAAAAGTTTTGCTGCATTTGGACTCCGTTTGGTATTGATTTCCTGCGATGCGAAAAACATGCAGAAAAGAACAACTGACACTGGGCACTATGTCAAGAGGTTAGTACCAAAAATGATATAAAATGATTGTGAAACATCCAATAATGATAATATAACAACATGGTACAATCAAAAATTATAGATATGTTGGAGATGTATCATGGGGCCATGAGCCCCTTGTTGTTCGGCAGGGGGGTGAGCACGTTGCACAAAGAGCGGAGAGTGTCGCTCAGCACGACATAGATCACATGGGCAATTTTACCCAGGTTCGGGCCGTCGTGACGCCTAAAACCCTACTGCTTTGGTGGGCTGATGGTGGATTGTGGTGGAAACGCAGCGCTCTAGCCCGGCAGGGTTGCCTCGGGGCGAGAGCAACCATGTGCGTATGAGTGTACAAGGGTCCGAATCCTTTTTATGGTTGCCATGGGCCTCCTATTATAGATCAAGGGGTCACCACAATGGCAAATCAATCATTATGCACTGATTAGATAGCAACAGTGCTATCATAGCTAACTCTGCAGACAGGGTAGAGTGCATTAAATGCGCCACTTAGTGTCACATCAAGGCCTGCCCTGCAAGCCTTGCCGGGCTGTTCGGCCACCTTCTCTCCTGCCTGCATGACACCTCTCTAGACGGGTGTCATTTAGAGGTGTTTTCTGTAGGAAGTGGCTGCCATGTGGCAAAAAACAGCCACTTAGTCACTTGGAGGCTTGACACCGCACCGAACGATGACTTGCGTCGTCGTGAGGTGGTGCGGTGGAGCCTTGGCGGGGTAGTTTACCTGCATAAGGCCTGCCGGGACGGTCTTGAGGTTCGTTTCCGGGGTAACCTTGACCTCGCCAGGCTTGCCTACCCGGCAAGGGAGGTTTTTCTTTAGCGGTATCTTGCTTCTCTAGCTTGACTTGGTCTTCTTGATCCGCACTCCAATTCCTCAAAGAGATCATCACCTGTCCTTGGTCTGGTCTTGGATGCTGCAATCTTGCTCTTAGGCCTGTGCACGGTCTGGGCAACAGACCCAGGGTTTGTTGCACCGACACGGCCCGTAGGAGGCCCATGTGTCGCGGGATATCCACGGCCACCTATGGGACCAGGGGGCCCCTTGCTGGTTCGGTAGGGGGACATCGCGTTGCACAAAGAGCAGACCAGCGCACGGCAGCACGACAGAGAGCACACAAGCAATTTACCCAGGTTTGGGCTGTCGCGAGGCGTAAAACCCTACTCCTGCTTTGGTGGATTAATGGTGGAATGGGGATGGTGAAACGTAGAACACTTGCCCGGCAGGGGTTGCCGAAGGGCAGCAGCGACTACGTGCCTATGGGGGTAGGGGTTCGTCAACTTTCCAACCCTTCCTCCGGGTGCCATGGGCCTCCTTTTATAGATCAAGGGGTCACCACAATGGCAAAGTAGTCATTATTCACTGATATGATAGCAAATAGTGCTATCATACCTAACTTTGTAGGCTGACAGGGTGCATTAAATGCACCACTTAGTGTCACATCACTGGTTGCCCGGCAAGGCTTGCCGGGTTATCTTGCCAGCTCCGCGCCTGTTCCGTTCACACGTCGTAGGACGGGTGTCATGTGTTTGTTTCTTCTGTAGGAAATAGCTGCCATGTGGCGAATAGCTGATGTCGGTGTCAAAACCGGCAGATCTCGGGTAGGGGGTCCCGAACTATGCGTCTAAGGATCGAAGGTAACAGGAAACAGGGGACACATTATTTACGCAGGTTCGGGCCCTCTCGATGGAGGTAATACCCTACTTCCTGCTTGATTGACTTTGATGAGTATAGGGGTCACAAGAGTTGATCTACCTCGAGATCGTGAAATCTAAACCTTAGATGTCTAGCCTCCATGATAATGATTGCCTCTACGGACCTAACCCTCTGGTTTATATAGACACCGGAGGGAGCTAGGATTGTACAGAGTCGGTTTACAGAGAAAGGAACCTTCATATCTGCACGCCAAGCTTGCCTTCCATGCCAAGGGGAGTCCCATCCAGACACGAGGGAGAGCCTTCCATCTTGTATCTTCACGGCCCATTAATCCGGCCCATGTCCCATAGCCCGGACTCCTGAGGACCCCCTAATCCAGGACTCCCTCAGCTGCCACTTAATCACATTGTGGCTTGACACCGCACTTATTGACGACGTGGGTCGTGCTTGAGTGGTTGGTGAGGTGGTCTTGTCTCTGCGAGCCCCGGCATGCCCTACTTGGGAGCTTTGATCGCTTGCTTCCGGTGGTGGCCTCGCCCTTGCCAGGCTCGTCTACCTGGCAAGGGAGGCCCTTTTCTCGTCGATACTCTGCTTCTCCAGTTGATCTCGGTCTCTATGAGCTGCATGTTGGTTCTTTCAATCTCTTGGTTCTTTGATCTCTGACTTCGCTTGGTGCTTCAATCTTGCACTTGTGCCTGTGCACTGTCTGGGCAATGGACCCGGAGTTAGTTGCACCGATAGTAGCCCCCGGGCCTGCCCCGAACGCGCTGCTAAGCGTCGTCGGCGTAGGGCCTAATAAGTGCACGGCGGGGTTGCTGAAGGGGTTGGCCCCTTGAGGTTCCCATTGCTGCTTCATTAGCCTTGATTTCGGGCCAGTTTCCGGTTTCCTCGCTCGTGGTATAAAGCCAATAGTGGTGGGGCCGCTCCGTGATGGCCCGTGAATGACTTTAACGCACGGGGTAGAAACTGCCAATTTACTCTTCCCACAGCGCGCCCTTATCCTTGGCCATGTATGCTGCATGCATCGCGCGGAGTAGGTAAAGGAGGTGCGTGGCGCGGGAGAACATCATGGCGAGGGCCCGGACATCTTGAATTGGCGGAGGAGGTTGGTGGCCGCCCGTTGATGGAGCAGCTGCACTCCCCGCCCGGCCTATAAAAGGGAGGGGGGAGGAGGGCGGAGTCATCCATCTTTGCATTCCCCCTCTTCTTCCTTTGTTCTCTGCTTCTGCTGGCTATGCCAAAGAGAAGAGCCTGGGGCCAGCCCCTGGGCTCCTGCTTGGGGCTATTGTTGCCCCATGCATGTGCTGACGCTCAGGGAGTGAGCTTGGTCCTTGGCATGTGTCGTGTGATATCCACGGCCACCTATGGGACCGGGTGGCCCCTTGCTGGTTCGGCGGGGGGACGTCGCGTTGCACAAAGAGCAGATCAGTGTGCGGCAGCATGGCAGAGAGCACACAAGCAATTTACCCAGGTTTGGGCTGCCGCGAGGCGTAAGACCCTACTCCAGCTTTGGTGGATTGATGATGGAATGAGTGTGGTGACACGTAATATACACTTGCCCAGCAGGGTTTGCCTCGGGGCCGCAGCGACTACGCGCGTATGGTGGCTTGGGTTCATCTACTTTCCAACCCTCCTACGAGTGCCATGGGCCTCCTTTTATAGATTAAGGGGTCACCACAGTGGCAAAGTGGTCATTATCCACTGATACGATAGCGAATAGTGCTATCATACCTAACTCTGCGGGCTGACGGGGTGCATTAAATGCGCCGCTTAGTGTTACATCATTGGTCGCTCGGCAAGGCCTGTCTGGCTAACGGGCCATCTTGCCAGCTCCGCACCTGCTCTCTTGACACGTCGTAGGACGGGTGTCATCGGCGGGTTTCTTCTATAGGAAATGGCTGCCATATGGCGAATGGCTGCCACTTAATCATCTTGCAGCTTGACACCGCACTGATTGACGACGTGAGTCGTGTTTGAGTGGTTGGTGGGGTGGTTCTGCCCCCGCGAGCCCCGGCAGGCTCTACTGGGGAGTCTTGATTGCTTGCTTCTGGTGGTGGCCTCGCCCCTTGCCGGGCTCGCCTGCCCGGCAAGGGAGGCCCTTCTCTTGCCGATATCTTGCTCCTCTCGCTCGATCTTGGTCCCTCCGGGCTGCATGTTGGTTCTTCAATCTCGTACTTAAGCTGGTGATTCAATCTTGATCTTGTGCCTGTGCATAGTTGGGCAACAGACCCAGTGTTTGTTGCACCAACAGCATGGCGAATCTCTTGGTTTCTTCGAGGTTCGTCCGGGAGGCGGAGCTGGAGATCGTTGGTAATCCCAGCATTGCCACTCCCAGAAGTCTTGGGGCTGTTGTCAACGAGAGACGTGCCTTCCTGACCGCCCAGGTGGGGCATAGCACGCCTCGAGCCCCCTGGCCGCCTTGGCCACTCGCTCTCTTCCCAAGGGGGTGCCGGACTGGAGTCTCGGCCTTCCTCTGGAACGGTGTTGATGGAGATGAGGCCAGGGGAGAAGGAGAAGATGGGAGGCAGGTCGTCCAGTAGGAGCACGACCGCATCGACACGTTCGTCTCGTACTGGCGACCTGCGGCCCGCCTGCCTGGCTCTTCCCCCCTTTTCACAGCACCCTCATCACCGTTTCTTCCGGCTGCCAAGAAAAGGCTCGGCCCCCGCTTCCTTTTGGGGTCTTCTGGCTGGTCTCCGGCACCTTCCTTTGTCGGTGCCTGTGCTGGAGCCCCCCTTTCGGTCCTCGAGGTGATGACCAGGGGACGTCGAGGCGCTCCACACATCTTCCTCCTTCGCAGCCTCGCCACTGCCGATATTATCAGGCTGGGGTTGCCAGTTCCTGACAAGTAGCGGGGTGGCATTGTGCCGGCGCGCCGCCCGTCCTCTTCTCTTCCCTCCGTAATACCTAGGATAAGAGGGACAAGGAGAGGAGTGTACGGAGCACTTATCTTTTTTCAATCTTAAACTTGTAGTCAATCGCCAAATTTTCATTCAAATAATGTAATCTCTCGAGTCCATCTTTGTGTTCTGTAATGCTTGTACTTGTATCAGCATATGAATGACAAAGATGAACCTTGCCGGGAACCCGTGCATGTGTTTGTCCATGCAGAGGTGGAATGCCTCTTTAATGTAAATAAACGAGTTTTCCCCGGCAGGATATCCTGTCGGCACCCTCTCTGTCTGCCAAAGAGTTGCGTCTGCTGGGGAATAGATAGAGGGGCCAGCCCCCCGCCAGCTCCTTTTCACCAAAGGCCACTGCGACCATCCTGACAGAAGCAACATTTGAGTCATGGATGGGAGCACCTAAGTTTCAAAAGAGAGGCGAGGTTTTCTCATGCAAAGTTATAGCTTTACAGAACACCAATGGACAGGAGGTAAAACTTACCTGTTTGGCTTGCCGAGGATCACTGTGTTGTGCAATCTTCTCATCCCTTGTTGAAGCCAAGTTCACGGCAGGAACCTGTAACTCTATGTAAATGAGAATGAATGCAGGATGCGATCCTATCTACATGCATATCCAAATGCTCATGAAATGCTTATGTAGTGATCTCGGTGTGCTCATGCATGCATGCAATCTTAGTTGGGGGCCCCCCTACAGTGCTTCTTTATTTTCTCTTGCACGGGGTCATCGCCCTGGCTTTGTACAAGGCGTTACATGCAACTGAGGCAAGGCTCAGATAAAGGGTGGCTGCCGAGCAAAGGCCTGCCGACCTCGCGCCTTATGGGTAGTACTTGCGGAGGTGCTCAATATTCCATGAGTTTTGCAACTGAGTGCCATCTCCGGTCTCCAAACGGACTGCACCGGGTCTGGTGACTCGTACCACCCGGTAAGGGCCTTCCCACTTTGGTGACAACTTGTTTGTACCCTTGGTGGACTGAACGCGCCTAAGGACAAGGTCACCTTCCTCAAAACACCGGCCATGAACCCTACGGCTGTCATAGCGACGCAGGGCTTGTTGGTAGCGTGCAGCACGCCTAGCAGCCCAGAGACTGTTCTCCTCGAGTAGCACAACGTCGTCATGCTGGTGCTGATCTTGCGCTACTTCATCGTAGGCAAGCACTCAAGGGGACCCGTAAATGAGTTCCGTGGGGATAACAGCATCTGCCCCATAGACCACGGAGAAGGGAGTCTGCCCGGTAGCTCGGTTAGGTGTCGTTCTGAGGGACAAGAGAATTACCGGCAGCTCCTCGATCCACCTCCTGCCGTGCTTCTATAGCGTATCAAAAGTTCTTGTCTTGAGTCCACGTAGTACTTCAGTGTTCGCCCTCTCAGCTTTTCCATCGTTCCGGGGGTGTGTCACAGAGGTGAATGAGATCTTGCATCCGAGGGTACGAACATATTGCATGAAGGCGTGGCTCATGAATTGGGTGCCGTTGTCGGTGATGATCCTTTCTGGAACTCCAAAGCGACACACCAATTCTTTCAAGAACTTGATAGCTGACAGAGCAGTCACCTTTCTCACGGCAGTCACTTCCGGCCACTTTGTAAACCGGTCGATGGCGACGAACAAGAATTCAAAGCCCCCGATTGCTCGGGGGAAGGGGCCGACGATATCGAACCCCAGACCGAAAATGGCCATGATAGAGGGATTGTCTGAAGGGCTTGGGCAGGGAGGTGTGTTCTCTTGGAATGGAACAAGCAGGCTTCACATGTCATGACGAGCTCAACCGCATCTTGGAGGACTGTGGGCCAATAGAATCCTTCCCAGAATGCTTTCCCAACTAATGCCCTTGATCCAATGTGGGAGCCGCACATTCCTCTGTGAATCTCAGCCAGCAGTCCCTTTCCATCCTCCCGGCAGACACACTTCAATTTCACACCATTGGGCCTCCTTATGTATAGAGTGTCATTGACAAACTGATACATACTGGCCATCTAGGCTACTTTTTCAGCTTAATCTTGGTCGCCGGGAAGTTCTCCGGTTTGGAGGATGTGGACGATGTGCATTTCCCAAGTTGGAGCCTGGGGCTCGGCAACAAGGACTAGCGGCACCTCCTCTGCTGCAGGAGCACCAGCCTCGTTCGCGGGGTCCATGGGCCCGTCTGGAGGGGGTGGTCTGGCAGGTTGTGAGGAGTTGTTTCCGGCAGGGTCTCCGCTGGGAGCGGATGGCTCGACCGGGAGAGGCTTATCGTAGTCCAACTTTCTCCTTTTCCGGGCCATTGTGGCTGGTGATACGGAGGGCTAAGAGAGACGGAGAACAAAAGTTCCTGGTTCCACAGGAAGCTTCTGCGCAGCACAGTTTGACAGGTGATCAGCTACGTTGTTTTCCGCAGGGAGTACGTGCTCTCTTTGCAACCCGTCAAAGTGCTCCTCCAATCTCCTCACTCCCTCGATGTATGTTTCCATCAATGGGCTTTGATAATCCTTGTTGACTTGTCTCACCACAAGATGTGAATCTCCTCGTATGATCAGCTTCTTGATTCCCAATTCTGCTGCAATTCTAAGCCCGACAAGGAACCCTTCATACTCAGCTGTATTGTTGGTCGCTTCTTCCTGGGAAAAGTGCATTTGAACGACGTACTTAAAGTGCTCCCCGGAGGGGGCAACAAGAAGCACGCCAGCCCCTGCACCTTGTAGGGAAAAGCACCATCAAAATACATAATCCATTCTTGGGGTGATTCCTTGCCGGGGATAGTTGTCTCTGTCACTTCCTCATCAGGGGTTGGCATCTATTCTGCAATAAACTCTGCCAATGCCCTGCTCTGAATAGTTGACGTGCTCTCAAACTTCAAACCAATGATGGATAACTCCAACGCCCAATCCACTATTCTGCCAGTAGCCTCAGGGTTTTGGAGTATCCTTTGCAACGGAAAAAGAGTGACAACCATGATCTCGTGGGCTTGGAAGTAGTGGTGCAGTTTCCTTGAGGCCATAATGAGACCAAAGATCAACTTTTGCACGCCAGAGTACCTCGATCTAGCCCCCTATAACAAGGAGCTAACGAAGTACACTTGGCGCTGCACCAATTTCTTCCTTGTCGCGTCCTTGGGGTTGCTCTCGTTGCGGTGCTCATTGCTGTCCTGATCCTTTAATGACTCTGTCATTATCTATCCAATGTCTGCCTCATCCACTTCTCGCTGTGCTACCAAGGCCGCGCTGACCACTTGGTTGGGTTCCGCCAAGTATAGCAACAATGAATCTTGAGGTTTGCATGCAACCAAGGTAGGCACAGACGATAGGTAGGCTTTCAACTCCTACAGAGCCGCATCTGCTTCCGAGGTCCACTTCATAGGCCCTACCTTCTTCAAAATTTTAAAGAACAGTAGGGCATGCTCGGCAGACTTGGAAATGAATCTACTTAACGTGGCAACGCATCCCATCAAGCGCCTCACATCCTTAACTGTCATTGGTGCCTGGATTTGCTCGATGGCCTTGATCTTGTTGGGGTTAGCTTCGATTCCCCGATGGGACACAAAGAAACCAAGCAGCTTGCCGGAGGGGACACCAAACACACACTTCTCCGGATTAAGCTTCAAATGGATCTTGCGCAGATTGGCAAATGTCTCCTCCAAATCCTGGATAAGGGTGGCCTTATCCTTGGCTTTGACCATGATATCATCCATATAGGCTTCTATATTTCTGTGTAACTGTGGCTCAAAACCAATCTAAACTGCCCTTGCAAAAGTGGACCCGGCACTCTTTAGCCCGAATGGCATGCGGACAAAGCAGTACGTACCACATGGAGTGATGAATGACGTCTTCTCTTCATCTTCTTTGGACATGAAGATCTAGTGATATCCAGAGTACGCATCCAGAAAGGAGAGCAAATCACAACCTGAAGTGGAATCCACAATCTGGTCGATGCGCGGCAAGGGAAATGGATCCTTCGGGCAAGCCTTGTTGAGATCTATGAAATCAATGCAAAGCCTCCATTTCCCATTAACCTTTCGGACTACCACTGGATTTTCTAACCACGTAGGATGCAGTACTCCTCTGACCAAACCAGCTGCCTCCGGTTTCTTGATCTCCTGGGCAATGAACTGCTGCCTCTCCAAGGCCTGCTTCCAGACTTTCTGCTTGACAGGTCGGGCATGTGGGCAGACGACAAGGTGGTGCTCGATTACCTCCCTGGGAACACCGAGGATATCAGATGGTTGCCAGGTAAACACATTGATATTCGCCCACAGGAAGGCAACGAGTGTGCTTTCCTATTTTTCATCGAGGGTGGCGCTGATGGTGAAAGTACCATCAATGCCATCCAACCCTGCCGGGACCTTCTTCACTTGGGGTGTAGCAACCTTGGATCTTTTGCTGTTGGAACACTCCGACACGTCGTCAACGGGTGCCGTGCACTCGGAGGGGGCATGCTTCCCAGACTCCTTGTCGGAGGTCCTACAATCCCTCTTCTTTCCTTTGTTTTCCTTGGCGGGAGCTAGCGCTGCCTCTGCTGCGACTGCATCCTGATACATCATGTACACGTAGATAATTGCATCCTCCTCATCTGATGGGATAGTGATGACTCCCAGCGGCTCAGGCATCTTCAAGGTGTTGTAAGCATAGTGGGATGCTGCCATGAACTTGGCCAGGGCTGGGCATCCAAGAATCCCATTGTACAGCAGGGGGAGATCAACCACATCGAACACAATCTTCTCCGTTCGGTAGTTCAGTTCTCCCCCAAACGTCACCGGCACGTAATCTTCCCTTTAGGATGGCTCCTGCCGGAGTTTACTCCTTGAAATGTGCCGGTAACCTCTAGCTCTTCTTCTCCTATCTGAAGCTTGCTGATGACTGTCGGTGAAATCATATTCAACCCGGCCCCGCCATCCACTAATATCTTTGTGACCTTGAGGTTGCGAATTGTTGGGGAGACCAACAATGGCAAACATCCTACCACAGTGGTGTGGCCAGGGTGATCCCCCTCATCAAAGATGATTGGCGTGCGGGACCATTTGAGCGGCTTCCGGTCCTCTGGCGCTGGCTCCACGGCATTGATCTCTCATGCCCATCGCTTGAGCTGGCGGTGAGAGGCGTGCAAAGATGCACCTCCATCAATGCATAGGGCATCAGTGGCCTTCTGAAACTCCTGCTCACTGGTTTCCTCTTCATTCCCTCCATCACTCACATCATCACAGATTTCCTTCTCTCGACCTCTGGCGGGTTTTTCTTGGTTCCGAAAGTATTTACAGGGGCGATTTGCTTCACCGCCTCGGCCCTTTCCGCCAGCGGCATTCAGACCTTTTTCCTTGTCATGCTTATCATATTCTGCCCTTTGTTTCTTGACAAGCTGCTCAACCTGGTAACACTCCTGAAGGTCATGGCCCTTGGTCCGATGGATCTTGCAATACAGGCCATCGCCTTTCCCAGCTTTCTCCGCGGCAGCGGCTTCCCGGCAGTCAGCGCAAGCGGCAACTTCCTTGCCGGGGCCTCAACCTTGGCCTTCTTGCCGGTACTAGGTGTGCCCAAACCTTCCATAGTCATCACTTCCTTACCGCTTGGCTTCTTACTGCGCTTCTTGCCCATTCTCTGACTGGTTGATTCATCCTCATCCTCAGAATCAACATTGACGCAATCTTCCTCTCCGGGCAACTTCCTTCCTTCCTCCATCCGACCACACTTATCCACCAGTGTGTATAGCTCCTTCACAATCTTGGGCGTTCATCTTAGAATGAATGCGATGGTTGCGCACAGTGGACTGGGTGCTATAACGGCCGCCTGATGGATATTTGGAATGTTTCTATGAACTTCCTTGAATCTCTGTAAATACTTATGAAGGGTTTCTCCTTCTTTCTGCTGGAGGAGTTGCAGGTCGCTGGGCCTGCCGGGCTCTTGGTGGCTACCGGTGAAGGCACCGATGAACTCGTGGCACAGGTCTGCCCATGACGAAATGGAGTTCTCCGGCAGGTGCATCAGCCAAGACCTCATGTTGGACTTGAGGGCTAAAGGGAAGTAGTTGGCAAACACCTTCTCATCTCTTCCCCCGACAGCCTGAACAGCGACGGTGTAGGTGCTCAGGAACTCTACCGGGTTCAGCCTCTCGTCGTACTTCTCAGGTATCTCTAGATTAAACGTGCGAACGGACGGCCAACGGACTTGCCGCAGCTCTCGTGCAAAGGCAGGGCAGCCGACCTCAAAAGGTAGGAACCAGCCAACACCGAGCGTGGGCTCCTCGACGTTGAGGCCATCGCAGCCATCGGTCTGGCGGAGGTCGTCACAACGCCGATCTACGATGACACACGTGTCTTCTCGCCGCGTATCCTTCAGGGCCTGATGTTGGCCTTGACACGCTCAAGGGTTAGAAGAGGCCATCGGTACATCATCGGGGTCTTGATTCAGCAGTGCCCGCGCCGGCTGCCGTGGTTGGGACTACACCGTGGGGACGACCCCCTCCGTTCTGCCAGCAGTATAGGCGGTTGCTGTCGCTTGGGGAGGTCATGGTGGGCCAGCTCATCATGAGCCCCAGATTCGGCGAAACTAAGCAAGCTTTGGATGGTGGCACACCATTCATCCATCTGCTCGGCCGCTGGCGGAAATCTCAGTAGCAACTGAGCTCGCGCCTTAGCCTCGGTGGCTGTGCTTGGCATAGATGTCGACGACGTCGAGCGCACCGTCACCTGGCTCCAGATGGTGTCAGCGGCAGCGACGGCGGTGGTGCCGTGTCCACGCAGCTGTGGGGCGACCACCTGGGCAGCGGGGTTGCACGGTGGTGGTGCTCGAGGGTCAGCTGCTCCATCGAGCGCAGCGGTCTGGTTAGCTTGTCCAGGAGGAGGCGCATGGGCTGCGGTCGCTCCCGTGGTGGGGGCAGCCGGAGGGCGATGGCTCATCCCAGACCGAGCGTTGTTGCTGCGGCTATGCCTGTTGGTGGGAGGAGATGGTGTAGACGGAGTGACCCCCTCGCCCGCACCTTGTGGAGCATGGCTGTCGAGGCGATGTTGATGCTGTTCTCCTACGATATCTCCAGCCCCCATTGTCGGTGTCAAAACAGGCGGATCTTGGGTAGGGGGTCCCGAACTGTGCGTCTAAGGCGAATGGTAACAGGAGGCAAGGGACACAATGTTTACCCAGGTTCGGGCCCTCTCGATGGAGCTAATACCCTACTTCCTGCTTGATTGATCTTCATGATATGAGTATTACAAGAGTTGTTCTACCACGAGATCATAGAGGCTAAACCCTAGAAGCTAGCCTATGGTATGATTGTTCTTGTCCTACGGACTAAACCCTCCGGTTTATATAGACACCGGAGGGGGCTAGGGTTACAGAGAGTCGCCATAAGGAGGAGATCTACATATCCGTATTGCCAAGCTTGCCTTCCACGCCAAGGAGAGTCCCATCTGGACACGGGACGAAGTCTTCAATCTTGTATCTTCATAGTCCAACAGTCCAGACAAAGGATATAGTCCGGCTGTCCGAGTACCCCCTAATCCAGGACTCCCTCGGTAGCCCCTGAACCAGGCTTCAACGACGATGAGTCCGGCGGCAGATTGTCTTCGGCATTGCAAGACGAGTTCCTCCTCGGAATACTCCATAGAAGATTTTGAACACAAGGATAGTGTCCAGCTCTGCAAAACAAATTCCACATACCACCGTAGACAGAATAATTTTTCCACAAATCCAATCTGTCGACCGCTTTTCATAATGTGACGTATTGCCGTGGTCTGGTCATGACGAACCATTTTTCCGAGCCTGCCACTTCACGTGTTGCGAGGCGGTTTTTATTGGCACGTCCTGTCGAAGCAGAGATTGTGTCCTTTTTTTCATGGGATTCTCATCAATACGGGTATAGGTAACCCAATCATGCCTGTAGGTATGACTCCTCGATTTAGGCAAGTCCCAAACGGCCACGCGGAGGACGCTTGATATTCATCCCCTTTATAAAGAGGCCTATGTCTGTCTCCTTCATCTCGCGCTCAATCGAATCCTCCCGCCTCCTCAAGTTCCAACACCCAAGGCTCAGGCTAGGCGCTTCGGACCTACAATAATGTCCAGATCCAACTTTCAAGGTCGGTGGGTGCCCTCCTCCGTCACAGAGGAGGATGTCAAGAAGCTAAGAGAAGCTAGGTATTTGACTGGCGAAATCTCGCACAGGCTGCCTGCTCGAGGGCAGGTCATTCCCACTCCCGAACCTGGCGAGAGTGTCATATTCCTCTCCCACTTCCTCCGAGGGCTAGGTTTTAGTCTAGGTCCCTTTGTCAGAGGGCTCATGTTCTATTACATGCTCGATTTCCATGATCTGGCTCCGGATTCCATCATTCACATCTCGTCGTTCATCATCGTGTGTGAAGCCTTCCTCCGCATTACCCCACAATTCGTCTTATGGCTCAAGACCTTTAATGTGAAGCCGAAGATGATTGAGGGGCGACATGCAGAGTGCGGAGGTGCCGTAATAAGAAAAGGCGCCGATGTTCCATGTCCAAAGGGTTCCTTCCCGGAGGTTGGGTCAACAAGGGGCTGGACTGGGGGCCAGTAAGTGATGTGCCGACATTACAGAGTCGCATCTGAGATCTCCACGAGAGAGATGTCAGCCTTATTAAGGTAATGCAAGTTATGCTAGTTCGTCGAGCCCTGCCTTGCAAACGTCGACCTCTCCGTATGTGGGAGTTCAACCCGGAAGGACCGCGAACTATTCAGCACTTCTTCGGCGTGACGCTCGAAGAGATGTACAGATCATTCTTCAGATCACAAATAGAGTGTCCGGACACCTCCGAGGATGCGGGTCTGAACTGCAATCGTCCAGACACTCAAGTAAGTAATTATGTGGCCGAACACGTTGTCTTTTAATTTATCACAACATCATTCTAAAAAGTCGCCTTTTGACCAGGACTGGATAAAAAAGGTGAAGATGATCAGGTGTCCGCCCCCCCTTCCCGAGGGCTCACCGGATCCTGTACTAGCCGGGGTGCTTGCGCTTGCGCCTTATCAAGCACCATCAGGGGAAGGTAAAGGGAGGAACAAAGAGGCCGAGAGCGAGCCTCGCTCACTATTCATCCAAACCGGGGGAATCAGTGCCTCCTCGGAGGAGGATAACCGGGGGGGAAGAATCTAAAATTCCCTCTCCCCAGGGAAGGAAGAGGACCGCCTCTGAAGACTTGGAAGTAATGGTCTTCAAGTGAGGGAAGAATCCTTTGTCGGAGGGTCCTACCCCGGAGGGCATCCTTACCGCACAGTACCCGCAAGGGGACCAGTCCTCTACCGAGCTGTAAGTAAACAAAACTACTTTATAGTAAATATATCCTTTTTCGTTTCCGAGAACGATAACCGAAGCATGCATCTTGTAGTTCGGATCGTAGCCCTTCTCGACAGAGTTCGTCTTCGGGGGATCTTCTTCCGGAGATGATGGAGAGAGAAACACCTCCCCGTTGAGGGAGTCCTGGATTAGGGGGTGTCAGTGTCAAAACCGGCGGATATCGGGTAGGGGGTCCCGAACTGTGCGTCTAGGCGGATGGTAACAGGAGACAAGGGACACGATGTTTTTTACCTGTGTTCGGGCCCTCTCGATGGAGGTAAAACCCTACTCCTGCTTGATTAATATTGATGATATGGGTAGTACAAGAGTAGATCTACCACGAGATCAGAGAGGCTAAACCCTAAAAGCTAGCCTATGGTATGATTGTTGTTCGTCCTACGGACTAAAACCCTCCGGTTTATATAGACACCGAACAGGGTTAGGGTTACACAGATTCGGTTACAATGTAAGGAGATCTACATATCCGTATCGCCAAGCTTGCCTTCCACGCCAAAGAAAGTCCCATCCGGACACGGGACGAAGTCTTCAATCTTGTATCTTCATAGTCCAAGAGTCCGGCCAAAGGTCATAGTCCGGCCATCCGGACACCCCCTAATCCAGGACTCCCTCAGTAGCCCCTGAACCATTTTGGCAGGTTCCTCCTCCGGATACTTCATAGAAGATTTTGAACAAGGGAATAGTGTCCGGCTCTGAAAAATAATTTCCACATAACACCGTAGAGAGAATAATATTTACACAAATCCAATCTGCTGATGTATCCCGCAGCGTGTCATCACACCACGGCCAAGCCTTTATTCGAATCGTTTTCCGTCCCACCTCAAGACGCTTAGCGAGGCGGTTTCCTTGGCACGCCTTGTCAAAGCAGAGATCGTCCCCTTATTCCGGGATTCTCATCAATACGGGCGTGGGTAACCCAATCGCGCCCGTTGGTATGTCTCCTCTATCGAAGGCGAGTCCCAAACGGTCACGGGGGAGGGCTCTTGGTATTCAACCTCTTTATAAAGAGACCAAGGCTCTACTTCCTTTATTTCAATCTCAATCGAATCCGCCCCTCGCCTCGAGTTCCAACACCCAAAGCTTCAGATTTAGGCGCTTCGGACTTTCGATGATGTCCGGCTCCGACCTTCAAGGCCGGTGGATGCCTTCCTCTGTTACGGAAGATGATGTGCTAAAGCTAAGAGATGCCAGGTATTTAACTGGCGAAATCCCGCATAGGCTGCCTGCTCAAGGGCAGGTTACTCCCACTCCCAAGCATGGTGAGAGCGTGGTGTTCGCGTCTCACTTCCTTCGGGGGTTAGGCTTCCCGACGGACCCCTTCGTGAGGGGGCTCATGTTTTATTATGGGTTAGAATTTCACGACTTGGATCCGGAGTCCATCCTCCACATCTCATCGTTCATCATCGTGTGCAAAGCCTTCCTCCGCATTACCCCTCACTTCGGATTGTGGCTCAAGACCTTCAAAGTAGAGCCAAAGATGATCAAGGGGCGGAAAGCGGAGTGCGGCGGGGCTGTTATAAGCAAGAATGCTGACACTCCCTAGCCCGAGGGCTCTTTTCAAGAGGAGTTTAGCTTATGGCAACGAGAGTGGTTTTATATCATAGCGCCCAGGGGCACCAAGTGGGTGGCGCCTCCTGTCTTTCACTCGGGGCCTCCCCCACGGCTGGCGCCATGGGTCAATAAAGGGCTCGACTGGGGTCCGTCCAAGGACGTGCCCTTGTTGCAGGGCCGCATTCAAGATCTCCTGGAAAAAGACATCAACCTGGCCGTAGTGGCGCAGGTCATGTTGATTCGCCGCACTTTGCCCTGCAAACGCCGCCCCCTACGCCTGTGGGAGTTTAATCCGGAGGGACCACGAGCTCTCCAACATTTTACGGGCATGACGCCCATGGAGATGTATAAATTGTTCTTCGGATCACAAGCAATATGTCCGGACTTGACCGAGGACGCAGGGCTAAGCTGCAATCGCCCGGATACTCAAGTAAGTAGCCCTGTACCCGGACAGGTTACCCGTATATTCGTCATAAAATTGCCCTTAAAGGAGCTGTCCCTTTAAACAGGAGTGGATAGAGAAAGCAAAGCTGATCAGCTGTCCGACCCCCCTCCCCGAGACCACGCTGGATCCCGTGTTAACCAGGATGCTGGAGGTTGTGCCCTTGGAAGAAGGTGAAGGGGGGAACAAGGAAGCTACCGTCTCTTCGAAGGAGGCTATCCGGAAAGGAGGGATCGAGAATCCCTCCATCCAGAGAAAGAAGAGGACCGCCTCTGAAGACACGGAGACCATGGTCTCAAAGCGGGGGAAGAGATCTTCACGAGGGTCCTCACACGGAAGTGCCTCGGCCGCATTGTGCCCTCAAGGGATCAGCCCTCCAAATGAGCCGTAAGTAGAGAGGGATTTTCCAAATAAGAGACATCCATATTTTATTCCTGTGAAAGACAACTGAATTTTTACATTTTAGTTCGGATCTCCGCCTTCGCAGCAGAGCTCATCTTCGTGGGATCTTCGCTCGAGATGATGGAGAGCGGAACGCCTCTCCCGCCATCGCCTTGTGAGGCGGGCGACCTGAGGTGTCGCCGGAGGGTTTCTCCGAATCCGGCAAGGCCGGAAAGCAGCCGTATGGCTCCCCAAAGCCCTCCGTGTCTGACCTTCAAAAAGGCCATCGACGAGTCCGGCACCGTCCGGTGCACGGTCGGAGGATTTGACGGATCTGCTTGGGCGAGCGTCTATCTCAGAAGAACATCGTGCATTGATGGGCACGGTGATTGAAAGGATTTCATCCGCGGAGAGCGGGTTGCACGAGGCCGTCAGGAGTTTACTGACAGGTTTTGAGGTACGTGAAATGATGTACCTTTTGACAGTTCCGCATATAAAAAGATGTGCCATGTATAGATAGTAGCCCCTGAGACTCGGTGCGTTGTCCGAGGATCATAATCCCAGGTATAACATGTCGCTTTTCCTATGTAGGTGGCGAAGTGTCTGGTGGCTAGCCGGACTGATGAATTTGCCGAGCTAAAGCGGCAACTTGACGTGGCGGATGCCGACATCGCGCTTGTCAACGAGCGGTTGGACGAGTCGCAAGGTATGAAATTTTCTCCGAGGACACCTGGTAAGGGGGTTTGATAACCTTGCCTTACAACATGTATGCTTGATGCAGATGGTGCCGCTGCCATGGAGAACCTTCGGGCAGAACTCGCCCGAGCCAAGGAGCAGGCCAGAAAAAGTGATGCGGCTTCCCTGAAGGCGGCCGAAGAGCTGAAAGCCGAACAAGCTGCTCACTGCCGAAGCAGGAAGGAAATGGCCGAGATGGCGGTGAAGTTGAAGGATGCTGCCGACCGCTGCAAGCTTCTTGAAAAAGAAGATCGGGCGGAACAAAAGGACTTAGAGAAGGCAACTACCGAGGCCAAGGATGCTTGCTCTGCAATGAGAGCCATGAAGCAGGAGCTGCATCAGGCCGGAGATATCGCGGCTGGAAAGCCCTTTATGCTGCGGATGAAGTTCGGGGATCCTAAGTATGCTCAGTTGGACCAGCTGTGGAGTGCAGCGGATACTTATCTGGATTTGGCGGCAAGTGCCGTGGACGCGACCGAACACTTCCGAGATCAGAAGGATCACGAAGTAGAAAAGCTTTTTTGGTCGCAGTTCCACAATCCAGAGCGCCCACTTCCATTATCTGAGCGATTGGCCGAATGGGCGGAGCTGAATAGGTTATCCGGACTTGCCATGCAGGAAGTCGTGAGTCATCTGTGGCCGGAGGGGCCTGAGCCGAAGAGTTATTTTGGTTTGGTGCAGCAGTTCCTTGGTGCGGTGCCCCATATCAATGCAATGAAGAGGTCAGCATGCATAGAGGGTGCGCGGATGGCTCTAGCACATGTCAAGACATACTGGGCGGAGATGAAGACCACCGACGTTGCATCCCAAGATTCGGACAGGAGCCGAGTACCTGCCGAGCACTATTTTCAGGAAGTTCTGCAGGGCGCTCGTTTAATAGAGACGCAGTGCTCGAAGGACATCATGTTCGAATAACATGTATAATTGTAAGACAATGTTTCAATGGAATAAAAGCTTTTTATACTTATGCCTGCAAGAATTAAAATACCTCTTGTGCGGCCGTTAATGTATATGTGTATATAACCTGAAAGATGGCAGTCTTCGGCTTCAGCCCCCACGCATATAATGTGGGGGTGTTCGCAAAAGGCCATTTTCACACTTGATCCAACGTCTTGGTCCTATAAAGGAGGTGATAGCGTAGAGAACTAGGCCACCGGACTATAATGCTTTATCACTTTCACTTAGCCATAGGAGTTTGAAAGTGGGGCTACTATATAGCCCCTAGGGGCACCGCGCTCGCCCGATTTCGGGGCGCGTGTGTGCCTGACCGGGAAACGGCCCTTCGTTAATGCGGAGGAATCCTAAAGATTCCGGTGGGTCATCGAGTGGTTGACCAGTCTCACGCTACATCATGATGATCGGTTTCGGCTTTCTCTACTGAGGTGCTCGCCTAGCCGAACCGGGGCACAATCGCAGTAGTTCTCCTGGTGCCGCCTTAGCCGATAGAGCGGAACGTAAGGCAGCAAAACACAGGAGCCGGGCAAACCCAACATTTGACCAAAGACATGATTCGGAGCTGATGCATATAAGGCCAAACTCGCGATGCCGAACACTCCCTAAGGTATTCGGTATTTATGAAAACGGACTGAACAACGCCTTTATTAATAAGCCCCTGGTGTCCAGGTACGCGCAAGGTTCTGACGTGGCCGATGCCAAGACGCCAGCCTCCACCTCGGTTGTAGCAAGAAACCGGGGGATGTGTATCAAAAAGACAAGAAAAAGGTTTACGCAGGGTCTTAATCTGAAAAGAATCCTTGCAACGGGTCCCTACTGCACATCTGCGCCTGTGTCTCTGTTGTGCCGTATCCTGGACGGGTGTAGCATGGTGTTCATCTGTAAAAGAGAGGAACTTAGTTGAAAAGGATCGTGCAAAAATGTACGTTACATTAAATAAACGAAGTACGTTTTTTTAAATGAATAATATTGAGCTTTATTGTCTCTTGTTGTACATGTGCCGAGCCCCATGAACGGGGGTGTGCGGCTAGTAAGCCCTTACGCCGGACTCGTCTAGCCATGTCAAGGGTCTGAACGACCTGTTTAGGTGCTTTGCCTAATGAGGCCGGTTTAGTGTGTGGCTGTTAATGCAGCCGCACAATCTTGCGTGCGCGAGGAACACTCGATGTTTCCCTTTAATGATATGATGCCTCGTGGACCGGGCATTTTAAGTATAAGGGATGCATAATGCGGTATTGCGTTAAAGCGGGCGAAAGCTTCACGTCCCAGTAGTGCTTGATAGCTGCTTGTGAATGGGGCGATGTGGAAGGTTAGCTTTTCGCGGCGGAAGTTGTCGGGTGAGCCGAACATAACTTCTAACCGGAGAGAGCCCGTACAATGGGCATCTGGGCCTGGCGTCACCCTTGAAAGGAAGTGTTGCTTTGGCGAATTGTTGTTGGGTCTATCCCTCAGCAGTGGATTGTGTCCTGATATATCAGGTTTAAATCACTACCGCCGTCCATTAGGACTTGTGTAAAGTGGAGTCCGTCAATTATCGGATCTAGCACCAAGGCAGTCCAGCCTGCGTTTCGGATACTTCTAGAGTAATCCCGATGGTCGAAGGTGATTGGTTTTAACAACCAGTGGCGGGACTCCTCTGGGATAGGCCGTGTGTGGCGCGTGATCTCTATAGGCGCCACTATTTTCTCCCTCTTTGTCACGTGAAGTGAATTTACTGTTTTGACTTCTTGTGGGAAGTTCTTTTGTTTTCTGATGCTCTGCTTGTGGGGTTCGTCATCGTCCTCGCTTGGTATGTCGTGCCCCTTGTGCCCCTTGTGGTTTGCAGGCTTCCCGGGAGTACTGTCCAAGATTTTGTTTAAGTTAGCTAGCTCGTCCCTGTTATCTTTGGGGGGCAGCTTTTTCTTATTCCGTCGAAAGCTTTTGAATCCGGAGTTGACTGTCGTGCTCTTCGGGCTGTTTCCCTTGGTCCGGCGCTGGTCCTTGCTGCATCGTGGTTTCCCGTTTCCGTCCCTAACTTCGGATGTACTTGGGTCGCTGGTACTGCATCTTGCCAACCAGCCGCAAAAGTGGGTCATGAGGCTTGTTAGTGCGGCCATTGTTCTTGGCTTTTCTTGGCCGAGGTGTCTGGCGAGCCATTCGTCTCGGACTCTGTGTTTGAAAGCTGTTAAGGCTTCGGCGTCCGGACAGTCGACTATCTGGTTCTTTTTAGTAAGAAACATGTTCCAGAGTTTCCGGGCTGACTCTCCGGGTTGTTGAGTTATGTGACTTAGATCATCTGCATCCGGAGGTCAGACATAAGTCCCTTGAAAATTTGCCCGAAAAGCATCCTCGAGCTCTTCCCAACTTCCGATGGTGTTTTCAGGAAGGCTTTTGAGCCAATGCCGGGCTGGCCCTTTGAGTTTGAGGGGTAAGTATTTTATGGCGTGGAGATCATCTCCTCTAGCCATGTGTATGTGGAGGATGTAATCCTCAATCCAGACTCCAGGGTCTGTTGTTCTGTCGTATGCCTCTATGTTTACGGGCTTGAATCCCGCTGGAAATTCATGATCCAACACCTCATCGGTGAAACATAGGGGGTGTGCGGCGCCCCTATATCTGGGCGTACCGCGATGTTCGGATATTTGATGTGTTGCATTGCTTGCTAGTGCTTGCTTTGTTGGCCCATAAATTGATGTGGTTGGGCCATCATTTTGATGCGAATCCTTGTGCGGATCGCGTGCCGGCTTGTGTGCAACGTCCTTTGCCGCACTGTGTTGGCCATGGGGTCGTTTGTCCGACCGGGTGGCTTCCTTATTACTTTTTAACTACGGAGGCTCTAAGGCCTCATCATCAAATTCCGGCAATAATTTTCGCTTCGGATAGCTCTTTGTGTGGCGACTGTCGCCGTATTTGTCTGCGGTGTTGAGTACTTTGCTCCATCTGATTCTGAGTGCATCTTCCGCTATTTTGAGCATCCGCTTCAGCTTTTTCAGGCTACGCGTAGTGGCGACGAGCCTTTTTTGGAGGTTCTTCTGCTCCAGCAACTTGTCCGCATGACGCCGCCCGCATCGTTGTCTTCGCCGGGACGGGTTGTTTATCCAAGTTGCCCTGTTCGGGCGGTTGCTCGATGGCATGTTCTTCGTCCGCCGGTTCGCCCTGCTCTATGGCTGGGTTCAGATATGGCTGTTTTCTATCGAGGTGGGGTTTGAGCGCGCCACGCCGCCGCTTTGATTGCTTTTTCGAGGGAACGGTCCCTCGTTGCGTCCCTTTGTTCCTCGTCGTCGTTTCCTTTAGGTGTATCAACCATGTATATATCGTGATATGGAGTGGTTGTCCAGTGGCCTATAGGCGCTGGTTCCTGTTTGTCTCCTACATCGTCGTCCCTACCGTCGATGTCTTCGGAGTCGAAGTTAATCATGTCGGTTAAATCATCGGCAGTGGCTACAAAGTGGGTGGTGGGTGGGCATTGAATTTCTTCGTCGTCCGCATCCCAACCTTCCTGACCATAGTCCGCCAGGCTCTCCGATAAAGAGAGAGGCTTTAGTGAATTCAGAATGTTGCCGAAAGGAGAGTCTTTGAAAGATGTCCGCGGCGGTGAACTCCATTATCGGCGCCCAATCAGATTCGACAAGCGGGCGCTGAAGGTTCGTAGTCCGGAAAGGAGTCCGCACCTTGAGTCACGAAAGGCCGCAGCGATCGGGTATGGTGTTCGCTCGATCGCCAGAGAGATTGCAGCCCCGAGGCGGTGTCCAGCCACCCATACTCGATTGGCGCCATCGGCTCCGAGCTAAGGGTCGGAGCGGACATCGGTGCGACCTCGAGGACCTGTTCGGGCGGCAGAGCTAGATCATGCCCATCGTAATAAAGGCGGCACGCTTGGTCGTGGCTCGAACCCGTCGAAGATCAAGTCTCCGCGGACGTCAGCCGCGTAGTTCAAACTTCCAAATCTGACCTGATGGCCAGGGGCGTAGCTTTCAATCTGCTCCAGATGGCCAAGCGAATTGGCCCGCAGTGCAAAGCCGTCGAATACGAAGATCTGTCCGGGGAGAAAAGTCTCACCCTGGACCACGTCGTTGTTGATGATCGAAGGAGCCATCGGGCCTAAACGTGACGACACAGAGGAACTCTCAATGAAAGCACCAATATCGGTGTCAAAACCGGCGGATCTCGGGTAGGGGGTCCCGAACTATGCGTCTAGGCGGATGGTAACAGGAGACTAGGGACACGATGTTTTTACCCAGGTTCGAGCCCTCTCGATGGAGTTAAAACCCTACTCCTACTTGATTAATATTGATGATATGGGTAGTACAAGAGTAGATCTACCACGAGATCAGAGAGGCTAAACCCTAGAAGCTAGCCTATGGTATGATTGTTGTTCGTCCTACGGACTAAAATCCTCCGGTTTATATAGACAATGGAGAGGGTTAGGGTTACACAGAGTCGGTTACAATGGAAGGAGATCTACATATCCGTATCGCCAAGCTTGCCTTCCACGCCAAGGAAAGTCCCATCCGGACACGGGACGAAGTGTTCAATCTTGTATCTTCATAGTCCAAGAGTCCGGCCAAAGGTCATAGTCCGGCCATCCGGACACCCCCTAATCTAGGACTCCCTCAGGGGGTATCCGGACAGCCGGACTATATGCTTTATCCGGATTATCCGGACTATTGGAGCGTGAAGACACAAGACTCAAGAATCCGTCCCGTGTCCGGATGGAACTCTCGTTTGCGTAGAAGACAAGCTTGGTGATCCGGATAATATATTTCCTTCCTTGTAACCGACTCCATGTAAACCCTAGCCCTCTCCGTTTTCTATATAAACCGGAGAGGATAGTCCTTAGAAGGTCGATCACGATCACAACCATAATCATCATAGGCTAGCTTCTAGGGTTTAGCCTCTACGATCTCGTGGTAGATCTACTCTTGTACTACTCATATCATTAATATCAATCAAGCAGGAAGTAGGGTTTTACCTCCATCGAGAGGGCCCGAACTATCGGCGTTCTGGGAACGGGGGTCCCCAGACTTGCCTGCCTGCGGCCTGTGGCGTGGCTCAAAGGGGGCCCATCACGGCCCATCTTCATCAACACAAGCTCAAGACCCTCGCGAGGGGCCTCACGGCGCATTTACGTGAGCTTCCTCAGTGCACGGCCTCGGCTCGGCCGGGCTGGCTCATGAGGCGGAGAGATCACGGCGGGGTACCTCACGAGGTGCCCATGACGCAAGCCATGACGACCAAGGGCGCCAGGCAGGCGCCAGGCGGGCGCCAGCCCGCGCAGTGTCCTCCTTTCCTCTTTGGTGCAAAGGGAGCAAGCGCAGGCGACATCATCAAGCAAAGGTGTCCATTTCGGTGGAACAAGACCAAGACCAGTCCAACGGCAGGAAGGAAGTCATTGTGGAGCCCAAGCCGGCGTCACCACTGTGGCCTTTGGCAAAGCGAGGACCAACTTTAGTCAGGATAAGTGTACCAGATGTTCCCTTCAAAATGGCCAATTGTTGGCGCCCTTCCCGCTCAATATTTGGGAAGAGGCCCAGGGCCTTTGCCTATAAATAGGACTAGCCACCCACAAGGTAAAGGTGTCAAAAAATGAGTAGCTAGAGGCAAGCTGGAACCAGAAAGAGAGAGGGACTGAACTCCTCTTAGCAGTTCATCCCCCCGGCCATGAACAGACCCTCGCGAGGCTGTTCTTCCATGTATTGTTCATCACCATTAGCCCAAGAGGCAATCCACCACACCACAAACTAGAGTAGGGTATTACACCACAATGGTGGCCCGAACTAGTATAAACCTTGTGTCTCTTGTGTTGTTCCTTTCGTAGTTCAGACCCTAGCGAGGCGGCGGGGTGCAGGTAGGTAGAGGCCGAGATTCTGCGCGCACCCCAGTGTTCGAACCTCAAGGGTCTGCCGGAACCCGAAATCCGACATTTGGCGCGCCAGGTAGGGGGTGCGCCGGAGTTTCCCTTCCGCCACCGCCCGCGACCACGCCTCGCGATGAGCAGTCGCCGCCCGCTCGGCCGCCACAACGGGGCCGGACAAGTTCAAGCCGACGCCGCCGCCGCGCTACAACGGCGCGACCGATCCGATGGCCTTCCTGCTGGCGTACGAGGAGGTTGTCCTCGAAGCTGGAGGTGATGACAGGGTCATGGCCAACTGGCTCCCCATGGCCCTCACCGGCGCTCCGCGCGCATGGCTGCTCCACCTTCCGGCAGCCTCCGTAGCCTCTTGGGAAGAGCTCCGCGGCCTCTTCCTCACCCACCACGCTGCGCCGGCACCCTCGGTCGTCGCGGCCCTCCTGGGCGGCTCACGGGCGCCGCCCTCAAGTCACCACGTCAAGCCGTTCGCCCGTCGGGTCGGTGCCGTCTCCACGCAGCAGGGAGCCCCCCAGGACCGCTCGGCGCCCAAGGCCTGACCTTCAGCTCGGAAGACCACCCCTCCAACTCAGCCTGCTCGGGTGCGCTCCCCATGCTGTGCACCCCCACCATCTGCCAGGTGGCCGTCACCAGGACTCTCATCGACGGCGGCGCGGGCCTCAACGTGCTCTCAGTCGAGGCCTTCAACCTCCTCTACATACCCCGGGAGCGGCTGCAGCCCAGCCGGCCTTTCTTGGGCGTCGGGGGCGGGTCATCCAGCTCCTTGGGACAGATCCGGTTCCTGGTAACTTTTGACATCTATGACAACTTCCACACGGAGCAGGTCGATTTCGACATCGCCCCCATCGGCCTCCCCTACAACGCCATCCTCGGCTACCCAGCACTGGCCCAGTTCATGGCCGCGACTCACCCGGCATACAACCTCATGAAGATGCTCGGGAGCAACGGTGTCCTCACCGTGCCCGGGGACACCGGAGACGTGCTGCGAGTGCTCAAGCTCGCCTTCAAGACGGCGGCGCCAGCGCAACCCGCCGACGCAGAGACCCCTTGTAACACCCCGGAAGTAACTTTCCATATTTGTAACTCCAACTCTTGCCATTTTCGGCATTGTGATATGATATTCCCTCCGTGGTTGGGTTTTTCTTCATTTTGCTTTTTGTCCATGTCATGCATTTTTTTATCATGTCATCATGTGCATCGCATTTGCATACGTGTTCGCCTCATGATTCCGAGCATTTTTCCGTTGTCCGCTTTTTGCAATCCGACGCTCCTATCTCCCCGCGGCCCTTTTTACGCTTTTTCCGTAATGCGGGTACTAAACCTTCTCGGAATGGACCGAGTTTTGTCTAGTGGCCTTGGTATACCACCCGTAGACCACCGGTCAAGTTTCGGGTCATTTGGAGCTCGTTTGGTACTCCAACGGTTAACCGCACTCTCGCAAAGGCCTCTTTTGAGTTGCAGCCCAACACCCCTTCAAAACAGCCCAATAACCCATCTCAGTCACTTTCATGCTCTCCGTCGTTCGATCACGATCGTGTGGGCGAAAACTACACCTCATTTGGACTCTCCTAGCTCCCTCTACGCCTATTTAAACAACCCCCATTCTAAATCCGGATCAACCCTAGCCTTCCCCTACCTCGCGCCGGACGAACGTCCGCCCGCCCGGTTCGTCCGCCCCTGGCACCGCCGCCCTCGTGCCAATCGAGCGCGACACGTGGCCGCCGCCTCCGCCGCCCTGCGGCCCTGCGAATACGGCCCGCCCGCCCGGCTGCCCGCCGCCCTCCCATGCGCCCGAAGCTCCACGCCACGCCACGCCGCCGCCCGCGCCGCGCCGCCACCGCCGCCTCCTCAACGCCGCCGATCCCATCTCCGTGCCACGGCGCCCTCCTCCGGCTCCTTCCGTGCCGGGCATCATCTCCCCTTCCGGCCGCCGTCCTGCGCGGATCCGCGAGCCGCCGCCGTCGCCCGATCGGGCCGGATCCCGATCGGATCTCAGCCCGTTGACTTCTTTCCCGCTCTAATTTCTTCTAAGTTTTAATTCTGAGTTTATTTTGTGGCACTTTCATCATAGCATATCTTTGCATCTGTAGCTGCATTTTGCGCGTATAATATATCAAAATGGTCGCCTCGAACAGTGGATCATTCCGTCTCATTGCACCATTTTCATTTGAGCTCATCTTGATTCCCTAAATGCTGTTAGAAGAGGGCTATGTGATGTTAGTTTCTGTTTCTTAACAGAACTTGCACTTTTGTTATTTTTTCCATGATTAATGTGTGCACCCTATGAATTTGTGTCCTACATGAGTTTTGTAATATGCCATGCCATCTTTCCAGGGGTGTATGCCATGTATTTTTGTGATCTATGTGGTGACTAGCACAAGCATGCAAAGTAGGTGTCCTGATGTTGCTGTTTCCAGCTCTGTTTTGCTGATATTTTGATGCCATGTTAACTTGATGCTACCGAGAGATCCATGCATATATTGAGATACTTCAGTAAGGATGTTTTGTTAAACATGTCTTGCTATATCCATCCATGCCTTTGTTTGCAATTTTAAAGTGCCATAGCTTGAGTCAATCGAGCTCTACTTTTGCTATAAAATGTTTCCTGGCAGATTGTTTACGTGTTATTCAATTTTGCCAAGGTTGTTTTGGTTGATCCATGTATTCTATGTTAGTGTTCTTGCCATGTATGTCTTCTATGCCATGTCTTATTGATGTATGTATGCTTAGTTTACCATTTAAGGCTCTGTAGTGAGTGCATTGAGCTTGTAAACATGCCTACTTGTTATCAGTTTTTGACATGCCATGTTGCTGAATCTTTTAACGGAACTTTCAATATTGACATGGGTGTTACTATATTTTCTGATCCTTTTTGGCTTATGGTCAGTAAGGGACTTTTGTTCTATGCTTTGAGTAGATTCATGCAATGCCTTGTTTTGCTATTTTAAGTTCCTGTAGCATGTAGTTTTCTTGCTCTGAACATTGCAACCTGATGCTGTTTTTGCCATGTCCAGCCTGATACTTTGTGCACTTTTGCCATGCTTGTTTGAACCTGTTATGATGTGATTTAGCCGAAGCTCAGTGCTCATCTTTTGTCAAGCATCTTGTGTAGATCACTGCCATATACTTTGTTGATACGTTTGGGTGCAGTAGCTTAATTTATTGTTGCTTGCTAAGTGGCATCATGCTGTTAATGGCAGATTTGTGCCATTCTTGTTTTGCTTGTTATTTCCAAACCGTGCATCCGATTCCGGTGATCTTTATATCGATTTCAACCGAAATCATCTCATCTTTCCAGTGGCATACTTGGTTTGCCAAGTTGATGCCTGGTTCATCATTTTCCTTTCGGGGCGCACATACGCATTGCATATCACATCCCGCATATCATGCCATGTTTTGCATCATGTTGCTTGTGCATTGCACCTTGATTTATTGTGGTTCCTTTGTTTGTGTTGTTGCTTTAGGTAGAGCCGGGAGACGAGTACGTGAACGAGGAACCTGTTGAGAACGCTTACGAGGATCAAGCTTTCGACAACTCTGAGAACATTGCAAGCAAGATGACCATACCCTCGAAATCACTTCTATCTTTGCTATGCTAGGTGCTCGCTCTTTTGCTATGCCTATGCTGCGATGCCTACCACTTGCTATACCATGCCACCCATATTGCCATGTCAGCCCCTAACCATCCTTTCCTAGCAAACCGTTGATTGGCTATGTTACCGCTTGCTCAGCCCCTCTTATAGCGTTGCTAGTTGCAAGTGAAGATGAAGTTTGTTCCTTGTTGGAACATGGAGATGTTGTTCCTTGTTGGAACATGTTTACTTGTTGGGGATATCACAATATATATATCTGCTATAATTAATACATCTATATACTTGGTAAAGGGTGGAAGGCTCGGCCTTATGCACAGTGTTTTGTTACACTCTTGCCACCCTAGTTTACATCATACCGTGTTATGTTCCTTGATTTTCGCGTTCCTTACACGGTTGGGTGATTTATGGGACCCCCTTGACAGTTCGCTTTGAATAAGACTCCTCCAGCAAGGCCCAACTTTGGTTTTACCATTTTAACCCCCCCCCCCGGACCAGTGCTCCTTCGAGTGTCTTTGGCCCAACCGGCAGATCAAGGGGCCACCACGGGCAACTTCGTGGTCTGGTTTTACTCAGAGGCTGACCTATCCGGATGTGCCACGAGAACGAGATATGTGCAGCTCCTATCGGGATTTGTCGGCTGTCGGGCGGCTTTGCTGGTCTTGTTTTATTGCCGTCGAAATGTCTTGTAGTCCGGGATTCCGAGATTGATCGGGTCTTCTCGGTAGAAGGAATATCCTTCGTTGACCGTGAGAGCTTATAATGGGCTAAGTTGGGACACCGCAGGGTAATATCTTTCAAAGCCGTGCCCGCGGTTATGAGGCAGATGGGAATTTGTTAATGTCCGTTGTAGAAAACCCGAAGTTGACCTCAAATAAAAATACACATCAACCGCGTGTGTAACCGTGATGGTCTCTTCTCGATGGAGTCCGGGAAGTGAACACGGTGTTGGAGTTATGTCTGACGTAAGTAGTTCAGGATCACTTCTTGATCGCTACTAGCTTCACGACCGTGCCTTGCTCCTCTTCTCGCTCTCTTTTGCGAAGTAGCCACCATATATGCTAGTCGCTGCTGCAGCTCCACTTTACTACTCTGCCCTTCCTATAAGCTTAAATAGTCTTGATCTCGCTGGTGTGAGATTGTTGAGTCCCCGTGACTCACGAGATACTTCCAAAACAGTTGCAGGTTCCGACGAAGCCAGTGCAGGTGACGCAACCGAGCTCAAGTGGGAGTTCGACGAGGAACGTGGTCGTTACTATGTGTCTTTTCCTGATGATCAATAGTGGTGCCCAGTTGGGATGATCGGGGATCTGTGTAGCATTTGGGGTATCTTCTTTTATTTTAGTTCCGTAGTCGGACCTTGAGTGTACTCTGAATGATGGATGTTTATTTATGTATTGTGTGAAGTGGTGACTGTAAGCCAACTATGTATCTCTTTCCCTTATTTATTACATGGGTTGTGTGAAGATTACCTCACTTGCGACATTGATTTCAATGCGGTTATGCCTCTAAGTCGTGCCTCGACACGTGGGAGATATAGCCGCATCGGGGCTGCTAAGTTGGTATCGAGCCTTCCCGACTTAGGAGCCCCCTACTTGATTGTTTCTTTGGCGTTGTTGAGTCTAGAATGGAAAATGTTTTGAGTCTTAGGATTATATATATCGGAGAGTAGGATTCTTTTACTTCCCGGTCCCTTCTGTCAGCCTCTGGTGAGGTCTCCTGACGTAGAGTTTTGACTCTTCTCTACTCAAATTTCACTAAAAATTTTATTTAGGATCACGTGGGTATCTTGGAATCGTTCAGATGGTTTTGTGACGAGAACATAGTTCTTGGTGACTCCTGACATATAGGGGTTGTGGCGGTGTCCCGGGAGTTGAGCTCCGAGGTGTTGTCGTCACAATTTTATCGTTGCAGTTCTCGAATACCTGAGTTTTGCCGACATCGAAATCTCTTTTGTGCGCTTGTTGGTGAGATAACCCGATAGCCCGATCGAGGCGAAAAGGGAGTATTGCCATGACTTGTATAACGGATGTTTTTCAAGGTCGAGGTACCACGATTTCGAGGATTTCTTGGTTATGTGTTGACGGATGGATACAGCTAGATCTAGGTATTGTTAGTTTGGGTGATATATTTTGTGTCCCCCGTATCCCCAACACCAGATTGCATAACCAGAAACTTTCGGGAGTTTATAGGTGGGAATTCTAGTAGCTTACGGGATATCTTTCCGACGGATGTATGATTTGAGATTGGGGTTCAACGTCTAGTGGTCCGCCCATTCACGGTCGATTCTGATGGTCCCGAGACGTCTTAAAGAATCCTTGGCTATGCTGATTCGGGGACGTCTTGTTTGTCATTCATGACGGCCGCTATACGTCGTGCCCGTGTGGGCCCCACCACGAACACTTTGAGCGAAATCTCTATCATGTGTTTGTTCCGGCTCATTCTAGAAGCCAATCTTTTGTTTTCAATTGTGATATTCGATTTGTTTCTAAGACAGATGTTGTTTCCATATCTTTATCTAAGTGGCTTCTCACCTTAATGGACGCGTGTGATGATTAACTTTGAATTCATTCGTTCATTCTTGTTCGAATGTTTATCGTGAAGACTATATGTTGCAATTTCTATCCGTTGATTCTACTTATCTTTTGTCTATCAAAGGACTAACGGATGTCACCCTCTTCAGGATGGCTCCGCCTACGCGTCTGAATCCGGATCGTAATGATGGGGATCAGTCGAACCCTCCACCTCCACCTCCGCCTCCAGAGGCTTGGCAAGCTATCATGGCAGCCACCAATGCCAATGCTCAGATGATTTTGCAGCTCTTGCAAGAACGTACTCAAGGGCAAGGCAGTCAAGGAAATCAAGGTCAAGGCAACAATCAGCCGTACTTTGCTACTCTCAGTCAGTTCCTCACTAATCAGCTGAAGTCTTTCAGTTTCTGTGTCGAGGCCACAGACGCTGACGATTGGCTTGTGGACATATGCAAGCATTTTGATTGTAGCAATGTCAGACCTGAGGACTTTGTCAAGTTTGCATCGTTTCAACTCAAGGATCAAGTCACTGAGTGGTACCAAAGCAATACAAAGATTCCAG